>JAPQRN010000001.1:15113373-15133502 GCA_037367275.1 Coranthus polyacanthus
CCCCATCGTCCTCTTTTCACCCTTTCCCTTAACTCCAGAGGTGTGTGAGATTTCGGCTCTTTGTTCACTGTCATGTCTGGCCTAAGCATGGCCAGGTTTCCATCTGTTTCATGTGTAATCAGTCCAATGGCTGCCGCTAGTAGCTTTAGCATTAGCGGCAAACAGACAGTCACAAACAACAGGGACGCAATACAAAGACCGTAGATATAAAAGAGAAATAGGAAATGTCTGTTACAAAGAGTGGAGCAAGTTGTTAGCAAAGTCAACACCATCTTAGTAGAGGGTGTTTCTCCTCCACAAAGGCAACTCTGCACTGAGTCCTGCTGTTGACAAAAAAAAGCTCATCAGCTGTCAGATTATTCATTAATGAGACTATCGACAGTTTTGACAGAACTTAAATGAAGACCGTTAGAGAGTGTGCCACTTTAATTACCGTCAACTAAACAAGTACAAAGCACCCAGTATATAATTTCTACCGCTAGAGGCCTCAAAGTCAGAACAAAAACAAAAGACATAGCTGCAAGTAACGTTAGATAATCTAATGCTAAATACTAATTTAACATCAGATGAGTCAACTTAGCTTTTGCTAATAACGTGAGCTTGGTGGTTTGCACAAGCCACTGGATGCATGTTGCAGTAGTTTAGGTTGATATTGAGCTCTCCACTGGTTTACTATGTTGGCATTCAATTAAAAACTTGTCATTACTTCCCTGCTTTATCTTGTGTTTACCATGTTTTCCCATAAAGAGGATATGTATTAGGGTTTATATTTTAACGCAAAAATGTAACATATTACACTTTTAAAAGCAGCAGACCTTCCAAAATACTCTGTATGCTCTGTACTAATAAGCTGCATCTACGCTCTACACCTGCATAGAAAATAATACATTCAGCTGAATTAAACTTAAATTAAATCTCTGTCATGGAAACTTCCAGGTTTTTCATGTGTGTTTTCTCTTTAGGCAGATAATGCATGCTTTTCTAAACAAAATAAGAGGCGTAATTTGAAGCCTTGTCAAACTGTATTTCAGTCTGTTCGGGAATATGAACCTCAACACCAGCAGCAAGACTGTGAACGTTCAACCTTTAAGTCACGGTACCGACCACAACTGTTCCCTGACATGCAGGAGTGACAATCTGGAGGCAACCAATCGCACACACAGTTTTTTTTATTTTATTTCAACTCCTTAAAGCTGCAGGAGCTGAAATCAGGAGGAAAAAACACCGGAATTTGAAAATCCACGCCTTCTTTCTGCAGCTCTCTCCTCTGGGTCCAAATCAAGAGACTAAATATAAATTCAAACCTGACCTGACGACATTTCATGCTGTTATGGAAAAGTGAAGCCAATTTTCCAAGCTTCTGTGTCAAGAAGGTTGGAAAATGGATGGAAGGTCAAGGTTGCATCTGATGGAATCTGATCAGTGATTACAGCAATTACAGTTTACGTATTTAATATGTCTGAAAACGTATGTGATTAGACAAAATTTGGGCGTCAGGGGGTACATTTTCTACAGCCCAAAAACACTGGCGAGGAGTAGATGCAGAAGTCTGGTGTCCTCTCAGACCACTTGAATTACAATGTGCTGAATTTTTGGAATTTTTGCCCAGCGACGCTTATAAACTATCAAGCTCTGCAGCTTTAAATCAAAATGAAAGAAACACAACGCTTGGTATTTTTTGTGCCAGTTTCTATCTCTCTGAATTGTTGTATTGTGTAAGTATTATAGCACACTGATAAACATGGTGCAGGGATGCTGTGGGGGGAAAACCCTGTACAACACCAGCATGTAAACATTGACTTTGCATGTATCCTCAAACGGTACGTGCGTCCCGGGTCACCTCCAAAGTTTGCTGCGGCACCTTGTGTGGGTCACCATAGAGATTTCCATGGATAAATGGTTATGTGTAAATATAGCGCTCTATAAGATCTATGTCCCATTAGGTAGAAATGTGCGAACCAAGGACAAATGGGATTTCATCTCAAGATTAGATGATTGTGAGTTTATTCTACTTGACTTTGGTGCCTCCATCCCACATCATCTTTTCCATGCACGGACTCGGCCTGACTTTATTCTTTAAAGCCTCTGGAAACAACAGCCATCTAACTATGCAATTTAGGTTGTTCTGCACCTAATAGTAAACATCAAAAGGTATTAGAAATTTGTTTCATCTCAAATTTGAAATATTGTCATTTAAGTTTTTGTAAACCTGATATTGGGTTTGAAAGAAGTGGGTATCCTTGATGGTGTAGCTAACGTTACTGACAAGATGTCGATCAAAACATTATTATTATTATTATTTTGTGGATGCTTAATGAGACACCCAACTTTGATGTCATACATGCATTTCCACTCTGACAAACCATATTTCCAAAGGCTTTAAATTGACCATGGTAGTATTGTTTTTCTGCCACTCCTCTTTCAAATAGCAGTGACCTCAAACATCTCCGATTCAATGCATGACCACCAAGTTTTATCACAACTTTGAAAGCAATTTGGAGCCAGAAGATGGAAGCAATAAAAGTACTTTATCTCCCGGTGACAATTGCCTCAAGTGAGCCCTTGTGTCATACAGACACAGTTGATGTTCTTGTGCCTGAAGAGAAATACATACTGAAATCCATTTGTCATTGTCCTTAGACCTGCCTCCCTGTCCTTGACAAGCTACATATGTCATCATCAAAGTCTAGGATAGTATCTGTTGTTGAAGTAGAAATATTCAAAGATATGGACACATACAAGAAGTTGAATTGCGCAGTTGTTTAGCCTTTTCGGTTCCTTTATATGCATGGGCCTAATTTTAAGCTTGGGCATATGCCATTTGAAGCAGTACCTGCAGTCGAGTGGCCTACAGGGACCTCCCACATCTGGTGGTCTCCAGCAGAGGCTGCATCTGTTCATGTTTCTAGTCTGTGGTGACACAAAATCAGCTAGTATTCATACAGTCTTTCATTAGTTTAACAAATAGACTCATAGATTCATGTTGTGCAGGGGTTCCCTCCAAACCACCTTCTTCAGTACTTTTCTAAGATTGGCGAGTACTGTTGACCGACTCGATGTCTGCCTTTAGTTGCTTCATTCGAATTTTAAATCATTGTACTTCATGTCATTTTATTTGGGGTTGCACACGTTTCAATAATTGGGTTTCCACCTAAATGTAACACAAATTTTAACAACGTGTTCAGAAAACCAACGGAAAATGGACATTTGTGTGTGTTTCCATCAACTACTGCTATGCAAATATTTGGAGTTGGTTCATCAAGATAAGCAGTCGGTCCATATTAGTGGTAGTTGTTCTCTCTCTTGTTTAGACGCCACCGAGCTGGTCATTTGTTGATGTTAGCCCACCTCATGTCTATAGCTAGTGCTGCACAATGTTGCAGCTGTGGAGGAGCAGAAGAGATGCATTGAAGAAGTCGCTAGCGAGCAGATTTTCCTCCCTATCAGAGAAATCAGTTTATTGCAGCTGTTAACTGTATGTTGCCTAAATCCATGATGTTTGTTTAGAGATGTAATGGAGGACATGTAAAACTTACATATCAAACATTTCATGGGATATAAAATAAACTTTGAAGTGGATTTTTAAATTTTGCCACATATATGTAGTATTTCATGCAATAACCTGAACTGAGGAGAATTAATTTTTTATTTTATTCTTTAGCTTTGCCCCCTGAACTGCCGGTAGACGTGACGCTGCTCACTCCTATAGCATTGTTTCTCAGAACCTTTGTCTAACAATCATTTCTTCTACTTTTCATCCATGGTTGTGTTTCATCACTGTTTCCCCATCTAATATGACATTTATGTTTGTTTCTTGTGTTAATTCCATGAATGTTGCATTCTCATCGGTCCATACATGTTACATTTTTTGACATTTTCACTCAGGTTTTATTACATGTAAACTGAAAACATTCTTAAAGAAGAGTTTACTTAAAAGAGAACCAAATATCAGGGTCAATTAAAGTAATTAACTGAGCTTGCTTGCATGTCTGGTCCTTTGTTTTTTTCAGACAGCCAGACAGACATCAGTCAAGGTTCACCATCTTGAAGAACAAGGTCATTCCATCAACACAGATAAAAAGACAAGGACACAAATGTGAAAAAAAATATCCTTAGCGAGAAAAGCATGCTGTAAAAAAGTAAAACCAACACAAATATGGCAAAGCGGTCAAAGCTGGAGACCTGGGTCTGCTCAGCAATTGCTTATTAGTAATAACCAGACGCTGTGACTGTTTTATTTTGTGTCACTGTATGATTTATAAAACTTTTGAAACATGACCCGATTTTGTGAAAAGTATTCAGTGTTGGTCAAAGTACAAGATGCATTAAAGAACTGCCCATTAAACATCGAAGACTATAAAACCTTATTGGTCACATAATTAAAACTGTCTTTTATTCTTCTGGGACTGCCTTCGAAACCTTCTGGAGTCACTGGTCTAGAAACAGAAAGCTTCATAAATCACAACATGATTTTCAACTAAAATCTCAAACCTCTGTCTTCTGTCTGCTTTCCCACATCTTACTGCTCTGCAAAGAAAAAGCTCTTTAAGTCTACAGACTATTCCATAAAACAATATGAGATATTTACAAATTACCGGGATGTTGGCACAGACAGTGAAGGATCTTTCTGTCCTATGCTCATTCTACTAGAGAAGATTGATGTTCCTCTACCAGCTGCCTCTAAGTGGGTCGATGATGGTCACTTAATACTCTAATCCACTGGCTAATACTCATTCTCTTGAGATGAGATGCACTTGAGATGGCGATGGAAGGAAAAATGCCAGCAGGCTGATAGACTGTCATGTTATCAAATTCATCCAGAGTCATATGATCAGAAGTGCCTCGTTTATATATCCTCAATAGCAAGAGTATTGGTTTGTATGTGTGTTTGCTTTTGTGCTTTTGTCTGTATCTCTGGCTACTGTCGATTCCCAATTAGCCTAAGTGGGTGATCATACAGGGTGACTTTGCTAAAGACGTGTCCTTTGTTGTACGTCACCTTGTTCTGGACACACAAAGGAACAGTGCAAAGTTTGTGTAGCATGCATTTGCAATATCTGACAGCAAGATGAATGTCTCTCTTCAGCTGTTAACCTTCCACCAGGTTACCACGACCCATTTAAGGATTAGGGTTAGGGTTACATTTTAGCGATGTTTGAATAGATGTAATTTAGATTGTGTTTTAGGCACATGCTAAACTAGAAGATGTTCCCTTTCAAATGAAGTAACACATGCATTTTGGCCTCTCACCTCTTCAGTTATTCCTCCTATAATGGAAATTGCATGACAGGGGTGGATATAAAAAGTTACAAATGAAAATTCACTGAGGAAAAACAAATTCTGTAAAAAAAAAAAAACAGGAAATTATAATTCAAGTGGTCTGAGAGGAAACAAGACAACATCAGGTAACAACATTATTATATCTATCTATATCTGTCTAGCTTATGTATACTTTTATGGTTGATTAATTGAATATCAATATCTATCTGATCTACAGTATATTAGGGTTAAGTTTGTTATATTGTCGTCATCACTATTGCTTTGTAATATGGGACATTTATGCCGCCGTACTGTCCAGTGCTTGCTCACTGTAATGTTTCCACCGAAATAGTACTGCAATATGCAATTCATGTACTACTGGTTTTGATAATAGACTGTATAAAATAAGTGGATGTAAAATGGTGGAGTTATGGAAGTGGGATGGGTGATGTGTGAGCTAACGCTAACTTACACAAAACTGTAAATGTCACAAAACATTAACGTGACAGAATCCTGGTTGGCGTAACCATCAGTACAGTACAGCTGTCTGTCAGGAAAAAAAAAATGTTTTATTCAATAGCAGGCAGTTAGCTGTCAATCATAAATGTCTTTTAAATCCCACGGGGCCAGATATCAAAGCCTTCTATTAGCCCTAAAATCTTATTAATGGAGCAATAGTTTACAAAGAGACTACTAGTACATTTAGTACAAGATCCAAACAAAGCGAACAAGGACAGAATGACTCATGGGAAAAATGTAGTGACTTAGTATTTCAGGAGATTGAGATATAGATACTGAGAGAGAGTTCAATGGAAGTCAACTGGAGTCAGGCTTTTATGGAGCCAGCATCAAGTGGGAGTCAATGGTGTTACAATTATTGCATTGGCTTCAATTTTTAGCCACAGTTGTTGTCCCTTAACCCTTGTACGGTACTCGGGTCAAATTGACCCATTTCACATTTTTACAAAAAGAAAAAAAGGGTACAAGTGTAATTTTTTTCTACCTGAAACTCAATGGCCTTAGCCTATTTTCTGGGATAAAAAATTACAAAAAAAATTAAATATTGAGCACACATGCTACTATACGTCATACATTTCATATGGTCTTCAGGTCAGTTTGACACAGGGACACACACAAACATCAACACACACACCCAGGATACACTGTGATTTTGGGCGATCTCAGATGAAAGATGAGAAAATGTATCTTTTCTCGTGGATAAAAAACGGTGGTCCTACGTCACATAGTGAGACAGACTCAAACACAGCCGATGACCCGGTCTTGGAACCAAAGACAGCCTGGAACAAAATTCTGACAGTGTCAGAAATTTAGGATGACCGCCTCACAGTGTGACTGCTGCTACGTCCTACGTCTACTCAACAACCAATAAGAAGTCAACATAAAATGAGGCATTGATCAACGCGACAGGTGTGTTTATGTTGCTAAAACCACTAACCTCAAGCTTTCTTTGTAAAATTGTCATCCCAAGTTTGCCCTCTTTTCCTGAGTCACGACTGGGTCCATTTTCTCCTCCTTTCCCTTGACTTTGGATATTTTTCCAAAGTCATCAGCTTAGCTTCATTAAATACAACTATAGCGGTGCAGAACGTGACTAATGATCTTTAATTCTTGTACTTTGATTTGCATTGTAGCCTGGGATTCAGTAGATTTTATCATCGCACAGTCTGCATATGTGTCGTACACAAGTTTTAACATTCTACCGGCTGCAGGAGTCTTTAGTTTTGGATCTACTAAAATACCTCACATGCTGTTTTTGTAAACTAAATAGCATGTTATTATGGAATTTTGGACACAACCATGTATTCTAATCTAGAAGGGCATATACCTCCAACAAGGCCTTGCAGTCCTGTCATTCTTTCAAATATCTTATGTCGCGGTGTTCGAAAAAGCAATACAAATATTCCAGGATCTGTCCTTTTTACTGGATCTACTCCTACCATTCCACCAAGTTTCTGCTGAGTGCTGAGTGACAACAGTCCACGTCAGAGGAGTCGGCCTGTACAGAACTTGGATTACAATGTACAGCCTTCATGTATTTCACACTCATTATACCTTCTAATGGACTCTGTTGAGCCAGTGCATGTACTGCCTGCCATGACAGTGACAGAATATTTCCACAATGACCGGAGCTATACTCTAACCCATTACTCTGTGGTGTAAATGAGGGAATCGAGCCAGCAACACTCCACCGCACCAATTCAAACTGTGAAAATTGCATGTGTGTGTCATAGCGTGTCAGACACACACACCTCACAACCATTTGAGGTGGAACAGGCTCGGGGCAAGCCCAGGGAGGAACAGCAGGCTGGCTCTGAACAACAGACCCATCTTTATCGCCCCAGGGAAAGGTAGTGGATGCAGTTACAGTGAAAGGCAGGGATGCAGTTATATCACACCAGCCGGTTCACAACATCCAGTCCCTCAGAGATAAAACGACAATAAAGGGCAACCCACAGACAAAGATATTTTGACTGATCTGCTCATATTGCCCAGATCAAAGCTACATTGCAATACGTAGCTGAAACATCCTCTGGGAGAAGTAAAGTATCTACTCTAATCAAGCATTTGCAGTAATTGCAGTAATTGAGTTCCATTGTTTAGAGGAAGAGTACACTATATTCTCTTGGAAATTACCAACTGTAGGAAAGAGATATTGTTCAAACTTAATGCAAGGTCTTTTTTTTATATGAACTAAGTATCATAGTGCTGTGCCTCTGTGGCAGGAAAGGCAATGCAAGTTTATTTACTATACAGTAATGTCATACACAGGCAATTCAAAAGGAGCATCCAGAGGAAAAGAAGAACAAAGCACTTAACCAACTGAAGATAGAAACATTCAAAAATACATAATTAAAAGAAAGATTATAGTAATAAAAGAGAATGATTTTTTAAAGGGAGGTAGAAGGTACGGTACTCCAGAATTACAATCTAATAAGAACAGGTTGTAAGTTTAAAGCTCAGTCAAAAGGAAAGTTATGAAAATGGCGTGAAAATGGCGTGCCGTCTCTTAAATAGAAAGAGCAGAAATGACAAAACACTGAAATTGCACATTTCTTTATTTTCTCTTGTTGAAATCCAACACGGAAGATAAAGTTGAAAAGCTACTGAAAACACACACAACATCCACACGTTCACAGTCTCCAACACTTTGTCAACCGGAGAATCTTATAAATAGCTACATACGCACAGGCTTCAGAAATGACTGGAGGAGTAATTCATTCATGTTCTCATTCATACTTACGCCGTATGCATGCGCACTCCTATGTTCAAGCCATGCTAATATTCATTCATAATGGGGCTCGTGTCCACGGGCACACTGTCACTGGGGAGATCGTTCCTTCTGCTCCACAGTCGGCAGCGCAGTGGGATTGGTGTGTCTGAAGCTCCAGTCTGCCCCGGGCGTTCTGTTTACATTTTTACCAGTTTCTATCTTTCAATGAATATGAACACACAGAAAAATGGGCATATACATTCATATCCTTCCTAGTAGCACTTTGCATTACAGCTTGACATTAACATGGTAATAGTAGAGTCATATTTTGATAATAGAGGTAGGAATAAAGTAATGGTTATACCATTGTAATCACCAACGTTTGGGATTCACAACGGGTGAGTTTGGGTAATATTATACTGAAACTTATGTAACAGGTCATCATTGTGCCTCTTCACGTCACTGTTAATCTAACATTACCATCAAATTAAATAGATTTTGAAGGTATTACGCTGATAGTGGCCTAGAATACTGAGAGAGCATCAGCCTGTATTAGCTTGTTATAAACGTATTACCCTATTGAAGAATTCGGGAGTGAGCGTAAGAATTTTCGCAGATTAATCAAACCGAGTCCTCTCATACAACACAGTGTACAGGCAGATGTTGGGAATAACCAACACAATACAAACTTTATGTAACACAAGGACGTGCACATTTTAGGCTTACATATTACAGCATTGTTAGAAGCACTGTTTCTGAACAATTACAGAACAGTTTTGTGTTGACAGTATCTTTAAATATGGTTTTCCCATTATTACCCTTTTATAATGTTAATATGTTAATAATAATGTTAATATAATCCCAAGTTTTACCAAGTAATTTTATATTACCATTCCATAGTAATTATGATGCTATTACTTACTTATTACGTCTTTATTGTCAAACTATTACCCCGCTATTTCCATGTTATTACTGAACAGTAATGTAAAGTCCTACCCAGTTTCTTTCAAACTTTAAATATAATCCATACATTAATACATATGAAACAAATTTAAGCTTCAGTAAGAAATCTAATGAGAACATGAAGGATGTCGTGCATGATTTTAGAGATGAACTAAAAACATGGATGATTTCCATATTTTTTTACACATAGAATAAAATCTCTTCTCAGTCAGAAAGCTAATTTCACATTTGATGGGAGTTTGGCATTAAAAATGATATAAAGTTTTCTGCAAAGGAAGCTGCATGATAGTGAATCTAAGTGAGTAAGCTGTGATTTTAGTCTGACTATGTACTTTTGTTTTTAGTGACACAGATCTGGGAATCATCTGTGTCTCATCCCTCCAGCCATCAAATATCAAAATTCCACTACCACTATCTCTGAGCAGTGTGCACTTGACTGCACTTTACGCCCTGCAACTCGATTCATGAAAAGTGCCTGTAGTGTCACTCACCAAAAACAGGTCATGCCAGATGGTGAAAATTAATAAGATACTGGGTGTAATCATTGAATCAAATTAGCCTCCTTTTTCTGGAGATCTAGACGAAATCATTGAACTATGAAATGGAAAATGGGGCTTAATAACAGTGGTACAAATTAAAATGTTTTGCTCCTGGATATTTCTAACCTGTGGTTAGTTCTGTAGTTGACGACACAGGAGACCAGTGCTGTTCAGGTTAATGAAAATGAGTAATTACATACCATTACTAGTTACTTCTCTCAAAAGTAATTGCATTGCATTTTTAATTACTGCATTGTAGAACTAATTATTTACTAGGAAAATGTCCACTTCAATTCTTTTTTTACATAGCTATACTATTTTGTTGTTGTTGTGGCACAGTGTGGGACAAGTCAGCTTTCAAATTTTCACCCATTATCACTAGGATGGAAAATAATTAGAGATGGTGAGCAACCAAGCATAAAGATGTTTTCCATCTACCTCTACCACTATGTCCATCTCGTCACATTTGTTATTTTCTTAATTAGCTGTCTGGAAGCAACAGACTCAGCTGTTGATGCCGGTTGCATGTCTTAAACAACATACCTGTAATCAGTGTGTTGATTTCTGCCTGGTTTACAGACTGCACAGATAAATTCTCTGCTTTAAAGCCAGCTTTGGCTGTTTGGACAGAGTGACTCTGCCTCAATCTGCAGCTCTAAACACTGGAGTCTTTTGCGATTAGCTTAACTGTTTTAGGATGCTTTCACACCAGCCTCATTCGGTCAGGACAAACCAAATTTCCAGGTGTGAAACGTTCCATGGACCACAATGCGGACTGAACATCTTTGGTTTGACCAAAAGCAGAGGTGGTCTTGGTCCAGATCAAACTGAACCATGGTTCGGTTCATGCTCAGCATGAAAACACTTTGTGGATAGTTAAGACTTTCAGACCAATCACTGGAAGTTATGTAAGGCTGTTGTTGCAACAAAAAACAACAGTTGAAGAAAAACTAACCAAAGATGGAAGAATTAACAACATGGCAATGTCAGATTTACAGCCACCAATAAAGGGAGACGTAGCACACAGGTGTGAGAGAGACACAACACCCTACCATATTAAAACCCAAAGCGTCTGGTGAGGAAATACAACCCTGAATACTTTGAATTTGGATGAAGTACATATAAATTTATAATAGCCAACCTCTGTCAAAACCAGCCTTTCACCAACTATGCATGTGAGTTAGGGTTTTCCATTATCACTGTCACAAATCAAAAGCAAGGAAAAAAACTGAAAGCAGCTTTGAAGGACTCTGCATGTCAGCCTCTCACCCATCCCACCCTGACGTGGTCTCATTATTTCCCAGTTTATTTTTCTCCTTTTTCATTTATTGCTTTCTTTATTTGAGCAGGTGGTCCTCGGGAAACAATCAGAAGTGGGCTTTTAGTTACAAAAGGCTGAGAACCCCTGCTCTAACTTTAACAAAGTACTTATTTTAACCCCAGCCATTAGTGAGGAGTGGTTCTCCGCATAACCCCTGGGTCGGGCGGATTCAGGTAAGATTACTATAAAAATATCACAGGTTCACTCGAGCCAGGCCAAAAAGTGACGAAGCAGCATTCCAACTAAGTTATAAATAACTTACAGAAACACTGGCCAGGCTAGGCTGTGATTACTCATCCACCTTCTCTTCCCCTCTGTCTGTCACTCAATCTTTCTCTCTCAAACACAGACACACTGGAGGCTGCAGGTCCTCCGATGCCCTTGGTGTCAATAATCTGTATTACCAAATTATAAAGCATTCATGTCATGGGCTCGCTGCCCCACTGGCCTAGCAAGCCCACTCGAGTTCAATCAAATCAACCCTTGATGTCAGCATTCGTGAAGAACAGGGTGCCACTCGCTGCACGATCTTTACTCATAGATGCGTTTGTGGAATTCTGCTGCTCTGACCTGCGCCCATTCAATATCGTGTCCAACAAGGAGTTTATACATGTGGCTTTAGGGCTAATAAGTATCGTGGGGAAGTCGAAGCGGATTCTGTCATCCTTCACAGGCAGACTATCGGCAACACAGCAAAAGAGGCAAAAATAAAGTAAAAGTCCGTCTGTGTCAACAAAGCAGTGGAATACAGATGTGGACAGACGGCTTTAGTATGTGTGTGAATACATGAGAAAATGGTCATGTTTAAAAAAAAAGGTAGAATTTGTAATATTCTACTTTTAAACAATTTATATAAATACTGTATATATAAACAATATATAAACAGTTAACAGATAACAGTTAGCCCTGCACTGTCCGGTCTCGTGATGTACCTCTACTGTATTAGTGAGTGAGTCACTGTAGTTTCCAGTTTCCCCTCAGTCCAATGTAAGAAAAGAAGAGGAAGGTGAAGATTTACTGCTGTTCCATAGTTGGATGCAATTGGTTCTGTAGGATCTGCACTGCTGTGATTAGATGTTTCAATACACAGCTATGATTTTTCATTAGCTGCAACTACATTGATATGTGTGCCAATTTCGCAAGCACACACACCTGGCACCATTTCTGAAGTCGAAGGACTTAACATAGACTTCTACCTGGTGCCCTGCACATCAAATATTAATGCTATAAGGGTACCCTGAATGTTGAAAAAGGATGCATGACGTCTATATGTGAGAAACAGCTCTACACAGAGCTTTCTAGTCTACTGCTGCCTTCATTAGTTAGTTAGTTAGGACCTGAGCTTATGTGTAAAAATACCAAACTCACACAATCACACAAATAGACTAACAGATTGAGGCAGCGGTGGACAAGAAACACCCTGTGTGAAGAGAGCTTCAGGGCTTCAGTTCCTCATTGGAGAGGATGGTCTATGGCAGTGAACAAACATACTGACTGAGTCTCAGGGATTAGGTAGTTTGACAGGGGACACCAACGTCAAAACTTCCTGGTAAAATGATGCCCCTCTGTTGATACTAGGAGTTAATTATACCTTTAACTCTGTCATAACATACGTAAGTACTATTATCTGCTTTTCCATTTCTTCATGATGGCATTTTGCAGAATTTCTCCTGTTGCTATCAGAGGCGCTAATAGAGGAAACACTCCCTTCAGGTTGTGCCAGAAGTTCTGTGCTATTCCAAAATTGGCTGAAAGGATCTTCAGTCGCTCTGGGAATTCCATAAATGGACAATTTCACCACTTCTTTGGACAGATGAAACATATTTCACCTTAATAGGTTTGGCTTTCATCTGCTTCTGTTAAATATCGCCCTAAGTCTGCAATCCTGTGTGTGATCCAGTGTGCACCATGATATCCCTGATAATCTTGTCATATCTGGCATTCTTGTACTAATATATTAAAGGCCTTGTCACAACTTTTGAAGGAAAACAGCTGACTGGTTTACATTTGACTGTAGTTAACAATTCTCTGTTCATGTGCTACATCACTAACTCCTCATCAAACTCTTCATGTGACCATCTGATGAGGCTTAGGGTTTATTTTAGCAATATTTTGTTTTTGATACTGAGATGAGTACTGAGCACAGGCTGCTCATTGAACTCCTTTCCCGATCACTATGAATTTATTTGTGTTCATAGATCTAGTGGTCTGGCTCTTATTTTAATATGCCACGTATTGTAGAGTCCTTTAGCAACCAACAACTTGTGTAACTTTGAGCCGCATGTTGCCCTGAATCTGCTCTGTTCTGGAGCTTATAAAACATTTTCCAGTCTTTTAATTTCAAAAATAACATCTCAGAGCCCTTCAAAAGCCTCAACCACGTCTTAATTCCGCTCTTATCCTTGAACTGGATGTTCCCATTTAGTCTTTTTAAAAAAGTGAGCGAGATCACAGATGCATTTTAAAGCTCACATCTGCATTGGATTCTCTGACATGTTTAAGGATCTAACAGCTCAAATATATGCTTATGAAGTAATTTCTTGTGCAAGGTGTCCTCCAAAAATAACACGTTAAATGGTCTTTTGCCACATGTGGTATTGTTCTTTTAAAAGTAGGCCCAAATCTGCATATCCTTCATATCCCCAAAAGAAAATCACATTACCTTAAGTATGAGTGTAAAGCCAAGCGTGGGTGTAAGGGCAGTAAACCTTGTCTGCCAGAAATTCTTAACATATTTTAACAACAATGTATAATCCAACCTGTCTTATCAGAAGCTGAGCTTCAGACATTTTAATCTTCTTTTTAAGATAAAGCAGCCTGTC
This sequence comes from Coranthus polyacanthus, assembly GCA_037367275.1. Classification (NCBI taxonomy): domain Eukaryota; kingdom Metazoa; phylum Chordata; class Actinopteri; order Kurtiformes; family Apogonidae; genus Coranthus; species Coranthus polyacanthus. Next base: position 15,127,510 of record JAPQRN010000001.1, read on the forward strand.
AAGGAATTCTTCCTTTCAATGCTTTCAATGACTTCAAGCCGATCATTCTTAAGAAACGGTTTGATAATGTGTTGAATACAAGACCATGTTCTTGTGATGTGTATTCCTTTTAAGAAATATCTAAAGACATTTCTGACTCATCAGATAACAGTCTGCAGTATAAGGCCAAGGCAATGACTCTTCAGATCTCACCAGTTTCATTGTTAAATAACCTTTCATTTCCAAAGGACTGATGAACGAGCACAACTAGAGGTTCTGAATAATAGATTTGTAGATTTTAGTCCTTCTGTCAATAGCACAAGACCAATCCTGGTCATGCAGCGCTGAAAATGACATCTTGTTGAATCCTGGCAAGGACACTATGTTTGTGCTCCTTGACCTTTGTGAAGCGTTTCTGCAGATACTACAGAGCGAGTTGATATTTCAGTAACTGCAAGACAATGTGCATGGATGGTCTCCTAACAATTCTTTATTACATGCGAAGTGCCTCTGCCTTGCATTTGTTGATGTTAGCCAACTCCATTTGTAAGCTGATGGTAGGGTTCGGGTTTGAACAGTAGGAATGAGCGTTAAGAATTTTCACAGAAAAATCATCCCGAGTCCTCTACATAGAGAAAACTGGACTACAGGCTGTATTATAGATATAGACAACCAAGACAGCTGCTAGATTAGAAATGAAGTTGGTTAACGTCAACAAATGACCAGCTACCAGCACAAAAATAGACTCCAACAAAAACTTCACATGACCTTGAAACTACTGGCATGTGTCACATGGTCCTTTATTTGTTTTACATTCTGCTGTAATTAGAAACACTTAATTGTAGGTTAAAAATAAAGTTCTCCTCCACTCAAAACTTTAGTTGGCTTTAGTCGTTGAGCTTCAAAGTGAAGTCACATGAAATGATGTTGATTTTTGTTAAACAAAAACACATATTTTGGGCTGTTATATAATATGGTTGGACGGGATCTTTAAAGGTTCAATTTGAAGAAATGTACATTTTGTGAATGGACCTTAAAAAAAAAAGAGAAAATTCCCTGACTCGGTTGTTAAAACAGAACAGCGTGTCATTACTGTGATATTCACAGTTGACAAAATTCTATTAAATAAGATTGCAAATAGCATTTGCAATTAGAAAGATCTTCAATCTTCAAGCTGCCCTTAGCAACTTGTCAAATAGGCTACTTTAACTGGGTTTGTTGATTATGTTGTGTGTCAATGCAAAATATTTCCAAAATAAAATGAAAGGGTGGCACACATCCTCTCAGGCATATCTTTAAAAACATTTTATGTCTAAACAGTTGCTGTGGAATTCGATCAAATCTCCACTATAATCCATTATTATTAATATAATCCTCAAGGTGTGTTCAGGTTGTCCTGGCTCTACACATGCTGTAAAGTAACTCCAAGGAAGAGACTTAATTATATCCACCGTAGCCATGTCCATCTTGGATGTCACGTAGTAATAACTGCTAGAGGTCAGGCTACAGTAATTAAAACAGATAGAATCTAATCCAAATTACTGCTCTAATCACTACAGATGAGATTGTGTGCCAATATAGTTAATGACTGACAAAATAAGTAAATGTTCGTATGAGGGTAATAGCCTTCAGCGAGTGACATTTGAATTAAATAATAGAGCTTGGTGTGTAAATTGCAATTTTTAAGCTTTGTGAGTTCAACAGGTAAAATCCAAATGCCCTTTAGTCATGTGAAGTTTTTCAGAATTAAAGTCCAGAAGTAAAACAAAACACGTTTTTCTTGCCGTTCACTTTCAGAACACGTTCATACTGAAAGACCCTTAGAACTAAAGACTGAAATTTAACCTTCGTTATTGGACAATTTCAGGTCCAGTCTGCTGGATTTGGCGCATTTCTTCATCCTTCTTCTTCCTGGGTTTCTGGTCACTGATCCATTGGCCTTGAGCTGCTCCCATAATGCAATGCAGGAAACGGCTTCTCCTCTGGCTGACGCCGCTCACAATGGAAAGCTCTCAAAGGCTCCTCACTGGGGATGGGCTAGATGAACGCTGGACTTCTCCCAAGGTGGCGCGCCAGAGACATCTCATATGGAAAACAATTTCAATGCCTCAACGCTGCCTCTGAAGTCATTGTGCATTCTTCGCTTTACATATGTAAATTCCACCTATTTCTCGGATTGTGTATTTTTTCAGAATGCATACTCATAAAAAGAGTGAGTCGCAGCCACTTTGCTTTGGTAAAAGGTTTTCAGTCGAGTCAATGATGGTAAAGAGAAACATAAATCCTTTCATTTGACTTAAAGAATAAATCAGGTTCTCTGGTTTCATTGCCTTTCTGTTGATGAAGAAGGGATAGTGTACAATGAGCTGCCATCCTCTGTCTTCTATCTGTAATAAAGGCTAAAATGCCCCCAAAATAAAATAAAATAGCCCATTTGGACTGTGTATAACTTAGAAATGGTCTGTTATACAGAAATAACAAACTGCAGAATATCAAGAAGAAAGAATCAAGAACAAAGCTGTATAATAAACAGGTTTAACGGCTGTGTTTCGTGATTATTTTAGGGGAAAAAAAACTAAAATAGATGGAAATTTCTACAGAATACGGGTACATAATAAGATAGGATTAGATCTTATTGTAACAGTATGTATTTTATAGAAAGCTCCCTTTTTCTATATAATAATTATGGAATAATAAGAATAGAAGAAGAAAATGTTAATAAAAAAAAAAAGAGTATTACAGTATTAATATAAGATAATACATTCAGAAGATTTCAAATAATCACAAGACTAATTACTAACACTGTCTTATTGAAATGATGAAAATTAACTAAAAAAAATGGACACAAGGAAACAAGGAAATAAAAAATAGATTTAAAAGTGAAACTAAACTAATCAGATCTTTTAAAAAAACATTATGTGTAAAAGTAAACCTCTTAATAGCAGATTTCTTCCACATAATAATTTATATAATAGTGTCACCTCAAGATGAATTGCTCTTGTTCTTTTTAAAATATGCACAGAATGTTTCCATGTATTTTATTGACCTGGTAATTGATGGCCAGACATTAAACTGTTTGATCTATCGTTTTTTATGTTTAAGGAGAGTAGACTATAGTTTCACAAGGTGTGGTCGATCAAATGAATCCTTGTATCAGTCCAACCTCAACCTCAACTTGACAGGTTTAGAGAAAAGTCAAAGCTCACATGGACAGGTGGCTTCTTTAATCCAACAGTAGCTTGACAATTCCATTATCGTTCAAGTGGGGCATATTATACTTAAGCCTACGATTACCTCAATCTCAGACCAAAATGTGCATAACCTAGATATCCTATGACTTCCATTAGTCATAAACTGCTGTTTGGTGATGATCTTTTAAAGCTACTGTTAGCGAGTGCAACAGCTTTTTCTTTTCTTTAAAAAAAAATTATATTATATTGCCACCCAAAAATTGTATCTATATTATTTATAGTGCAGTTCATAAATTACACGATTTACAACAATTTATAATATCAATAAGGTTTAGAAAGTTGTTTTCCTTTAGTCTATTGATAGCATTTTTACAGCATTACTAAGTTTACATAAAGGAATGAATCAATAAATCACTTCTGAGTCTAATTAATCACTGACAATATTACATTAATTTAATTTACATTACTAATGCTGACATTTACTCAGCACACTTAGTCAGAAGAGAGAAGTAATGAAGTACAAATACTTCATTACTGTAAATGATTGGCACAATACGCTGAAGCACAAGCTTCCTCATTTCTGCTGTGTGTGTCACCAACAGGTCTGTTGGAGGCGACAGGCTGAAAGGTCTGTGTGTGTTTGTGTGACAGAGTCTTGTCTCTCAGACAGAACTGTTCAATAAGTGTAGAAAGAGGAGAGCGCCGTGTAACAGGAGTTGTTCTGCCCATGAACGCTGTGCGATGCTGTTACCGATTGGCTGGAGATGTAAACTCACTGCCTGAAAGTCGACGCCCAGAAACATCCCAAACATCGCAACAAGATAATACATTCAGAAGATTTCAAATAATCACAAGACTAATTACTAACAAAATGAAAATGAACTAAAACAATGGATTATTAGCTTAATTAAAACAACTTTTTAAAGAAACGTTACATACTTTGCCTTTGTACTTTTTTTTCCCATATCTTTTGGGTAATATCTTACCTTCTACTGGAACATACTTTAAATATAATCTGTCATCATTTTCTCTTCATATTTTTTGTGGGTCTTTGCTATTTATTTACATAGTAAACGTCTTATCCTTCTCAATAGGCTTAATGGACAAGCGACATCAAACAACGCAGGCATATAGGGCATAAAAACTAATTTGTTATCCAATATAAAGGGATCAGCTAGTCTTAGAAGCCAGAGTGTCCTCTACAGTATATCCCTACTTTATCAAATTGTCCGACACTAATGAGTTTGAGACAAAAAAAAATAAAAAATGGAACAGTGAATAATAGATTGGGTAGCGTAACAAAAGGGTCATCACCCAAGGTTGATATTATTGCTTTTAAGAGAAAGTGGATTAACCCAGTGCTGTGGTTCCAACTGCATCACATGCTAATGTGCACATTAACAGGCTGAGTGTCGAGCCTCATGGGTGTCACCCACTGGTAATAATGAAATCACAGGGACATTACGCTAAAATTCAATAGTGGCACCAATTTAAAATGAGGGGGAGACAATCTGTCCAAGTTAAATTAACCAAGAAAATTCAAATTGTGAAGATGAAAGATAAAAGCACAAAACAATGGGTGTAAAGGAAAATTTACCAGAAATGTTAATTACATTTGCATAGGTTAAAAAGGCTGCCAATCAGCTGGTCATCAGGTCAGCGGTTCAAATGAAGGACAACTGCTTGTACACCTCTCATTATCGCCACTGAAGAGCTGTTTGAGCAAGACACTAACCTGCGTGAAGTGGATTTTAGTCACTGGAGAACTGACTCCAAAATAAACTTGTAAATAACACCTGAGACACACTGCCACGTCACTGCACTCACTGCTGTGTTTCACTCGAGTGTGTGCAGAGCTGCTACTGCCGGCTGTACTCTGTTTCCCTTGGCTGTCAATATGATTTAATTTCATTAGAAATTTAATTTAAAAGAAACATTTGTTCAATTATAAGCAGTGGCCCCTGACCAATTTGGGGCATTGGGTGTTACATTATATTCATTTTAAAAAGCTCATGGTGAAACATGGCCAATAACCGAGTGTAAGCCATATTAAAGCCTATAAAAACAAACAGTAAGACTGCTATGAATATCTATTTAAATATATGAACTAAAATGGTTAAGAAAAATAATAAGTACAATCTATTCATGGCTGTGATACATTTAGATTGTTTGAATATGTCGGTTTTGTAAAATATTGTCGGTATGATGTCAATATGACTGACGATTTACAGATCTTTTCACTGTTGACAGAGAACTGGGAACTCAGACTAAATAGCATGACTCAGACTCAGCAAAGTTCAAGCAAAGTATCGTCACTGAAAGCAGAGTTTGGTACACAGACAAGCAGTCAGGAAATCTACAAACACATCCAAGGGAGGTGAAGTCAAGAAACACAGGGCGATGGTCATACACAACATCACTGAACACTGAGCTGGAACGCCTGTCACAGGGGAACGAAGATGAACTGGCACAAAGGTAGGGGATGTCACAAACTGTGTTCGAAACGGCTTCTACGTACTACTGGCACTGATTCTAACCGAAAGTAGTAAGTACTATGTAGTAGACCACATTTCTCAGTATGCTGCTTTAGCCATCTGCGTGGTGTACCTATCCCACAATGCATCATGATCATCCTCTTCTTCTTCTTTTGTTTAATGGTGAGTCGCAATTAGCATGACTAGCGCATTATCGCCACCTGTAGCGAACATGGCCCAGTCAAAATGCGGACGGCTCTAATGCATGGTCTGAACACGCACAGGACGCATTTCAGGACACGTTCCTATCCGATCACTCAGGACACGTTCCTATCCGATCACTCAGGAC
>JAPQRN010000001.1:15147834-15169275 GCA_037367275.1 Coranthus polyacanthus
GTTCCACTGCTTGAAAGTGTTTGTCCTGTTCTGACCATAAAGAATAGTTTAAAACCACAAATAACCATCTGGTTTCTTCAACTTTCACTCAGGCCCAAAATAAAAAAAAATAAAAAAAAATTTAGACTTTAAACTTGAAATAATTTCTTTGACGGTTCGACGTGTATTGTGATAATTAGCCATATTAATTGATATGAAGATTTGATATGATAATAGTTTCGGCCCAGTCCTCTCTGGAAGAATGTAACAGGGTTGTGCAAGCATTCATGAGAACGCACAAAACTGGCTCCAGTGCAATTCCTGTGCCAACTTTTCAGACGTAAATCCGCGCTTGGCGTGAATGGCTTAAAATCAGAAGAATAATTGGCGAACGAGGCTTCTGAAAAGTTTAGACAAATAATGTAAACATTGGAACTAGAAATATAGAAGAAAATCAATAAAGAGTCTGTTATATCAAAATGGAAGAGAAGTTGAGACCTGCATTTTACATTCATTGCTTTTCTCTAGTCGAACAATATATTTGATGCATCTGTCAGATGAGAGGATTTATAAAATGGAAATAAGTCTTGGCTGAAAGCAGAGCAAGCTAAGGATACAGCAGTGCAGGTCATCGCAGACTCACACACACAAACACACACAAACCTTTAACACCAATTCCACAGTTTGACCCTCAGTCGGTCTTAACTATTAAGGGGTGGCTCCCATGTGGAGTCCTGCAGGAGGTCAAGGATATCAGTGGCTGTAATCTCACAGGACAGGAATGATAGGATTCCAGTTAACTGTCAGCAAGCAATAATGGCGGCACAATGCCCTTAACATACTGAATCATGTGTGTCTGCAGCAATGCTGGTCTTCATCCTTTCAGTGGTGGTCACTGTGCCCTGACAGTGGCACTGGGAGCCAATATGATTCACTAATAGGGTGAACTGGATATTGATGGAGGTCACACAGTGAAGTCAGTAAAGTGGTTTGGAGCCGTCAGGGCCCACTGAAAGACTCCACACTAAAAAGGAGGTGAGACTGCTCATCCTGCACAGTCCTCTGTTGGTGGACTCTAAATCAAACTGGTTGGTATCATCATCAGGCCAATATAGATACAGGGAGATAGTGTCACAGAGCTTATATACTGCATATATGGGTACAGCTTTTCATAGGTCATCCATGTCGTTGATTAGGGAATGTCGTTCGAGACCATGCATTTCATTTGCTGGCAATGTCAGGGTGCCTTTTTTCTGTCTAGGTAAGGCGTTTTCAGCATGACCGCAGATAAAGCCTGTTGGAAAAATGGTCAGCAAATACAATATATGGGATGACACCTCACCTTTTATCTATAAAGGGAATTCTCACATGACATTCCACAATTTGCATTGCATTGAATGTGGAAACTTTTAACTCCAACTTAAAAACATTCCTTTTTTCATGTGCCTATGCATGAAATCTTTCACTGCTAAGTATTCTTTTAATCATTGATTCTTTTAATCATCACTTTTTTTAATTTGATCATTTTTAACCTTTTGATCTTTCATTGTTTCTTTTTAGCATTTTGCTTTTATTCCCCATGTATGTAAAGCACATTGCGTTGCCTTTGTGTATGAAATGTGCTATATAAATAAACTTGCCTTGCCTTAAGCCTGTCCTAAAACATCTTTTTATGAAATCATGAGTCTCGTGTCTCACATAGCCGGACGTATTTTCAGCGTTTTGGTACTGAAGGAAGGTCTGGCTAAACCAGTGATCATTCTGGAATAGGGGGAAAACTCTCTGACTTTTGTATTTCTTTTAAACAATCATAATCATCCAAGGTGATGCTAAGGAAAGGATGCTGCAGCGACAGCGCCGTTTTGTTCAGAAAACACCACAATGAACTAAGCAGACCTACCTTAAGGTGGATGGAACTACGTATTATAGTCCTTGACAAAGGTTCGTGGAGGCTGAAATTGCCAAATCCCTTCTCGTCTTTCTTTGAGGTTCAAAGTATTTTAAACATTTCGATAATTTTCTAATGCATTTGTTGACAAACTGCTGATCCTCGGCCCATCTCTGCTCCTAAAGGACTACACCTTTGGATGCTGCTTTTGTACCAAATCACGATTACAATCACCTGTTCACACCACCTGTTTCAAATCACATTGTTATTTCATTATTTTAACTCTTATTCTAATAAGTGTTACTCTCTTAACACTTATTAGCCCTAAATTGCTCATGTTCCAACTTTTTCTTGAATGTGTTGCAGGCTGAATGTAAGGGATGGATGTATATTTACAAATGAAATGAAGTGAAACATGTTGTGTTCATACTGTCTACGATGAAACATTTGAATATATTGTATATAATAATGCATAATATATTGTGTTCTTTTTGAATTCGCATTTCCCACACTGTTCCGAGTATGTTTTATTTGGGGCTGTACATTGAGATGAGAGTTTGACTTCGGTGAAAGCTGAACTCCCATATGACCTATTAGCGATAAGTTGCATCCAGTCTTTGTCCTTGTTTGTACATAAAGACAAAGAAAGACAAAAATAATGCTACTCGCTTGCTCACACCCACACGCATTGAAAATTATAAGGTACGAGAAGGTTACAGTAAAGGCCAGATGCAGTCCCCCTGTATTTTGATGTCAAAAACATGAGGGGGAGTTTCAGAAGCTTTTTGTCCAGATAGTTGAATCATACTGACAGCCTTGCTTCTTCCTCTACCATCTATATTTCAGTTTGTGTCTTCCACACATCAGATAAGTGGATTAAGAGGAAGTTTTGTCTACAGTCATTACCTTTAAGATGTATTTAGGCATATACTGTACCTACTAACTTACACTATAACTCTGAGAAACACTATATTCAATCATAAGAAATGGAGGTTGCACAAATAGCTGAAAAACCTCAGGGAACACGATTCTCATCACAGGACCCCAGAAGTGCTCTAGGTAATATTAAAATTCCACCTGCTGAAATGAATAAAACTTAACCGGTTGAATGTTTTGAAAAGACCGTTCGTGACTAATTAAAATAATGAAATCTGGAGAAAATGATTCTTGTTTTTATACCAAGGAAGGTTTCTCATTACCTTACATATGTAAGGATGGCAGGGTTTCAACAAGTTAAATTCAAGACTTTTTATGACCATTATGAATGCAATCTAAGACCCATTTTACATCCACACAGGCAGAAAAAGTACAAAAGATATAAAATAAGATTGCTTTTATTGTTGCTGGTGGTGCAGAGTTTTCTAGGCAGTGTGCGACATGTCCTCTGAGCTGAAACACTGAAAGTTGACTGAAAATGAAGTAATATGTCGTCTGTAGCTGAGAGGCCGTAATCTGATATCAGTAAACTCCATGCACGTATTACTTATTACTCTATTATAAGAAGAGACTGACAAACTGGTGCATATTTCTGCTGACTTCAATTTCCACTAGCAGCGGGTTTTTTGTTGTATCAACTAAATTCAAATACAGCCTCTGACTTTATACTCTGACGTGTTTGTTGCTAGTTACTAGTATGCGCCACTCTCTGCTTCTTAGATGTGCAAAACATCCATGATCAGGCTTTCATTAGACCATAGACTGCTTATAGACTAATGTTTGGCAATGAATAATAAACAAGTATTCAGTAGTAGCATATTAATTATTCATTTATATCTTGCATGACACAGGAATGTCTCCTCTATAATTCAAGACATTAATATGCAAAATAATATATATATATATATATATATATATTCCCCCACTTCATTTCCAGATTTTCCAGAGTTTGTTATTTTAATAGAGGTACCAAGAGTGCAAACTTCCTGGCGCCATGTGAACTACTGCTGTTAAAATGAACACTTTAATGTTTCTTTCCCATTTTAAATTCAATAGCACTCTGTTGTGTTGTTGTTGTTATAGTCGGGATGGTTGATGATCCAGGTCACGGTCTTGGACACCTCGTTATTATTCACACCTTGTTGAGTGTCACGACCGAGGCAGACGATCAGTGCCTTTTGTCAAAAACCTCTTCATAACATGTCAGTATCTCATACAAAAAGGCGTGTCATGATTCATTTAACTGTGACTGATGATGTTTGTACATTTGTTTACTGTCGTCACTCCCCAGTCCATCTCAGACCTCACGTCTCTCGTCGCAGCTCTGCTACAAAACAATCCATGAGAAGAAAACAGTGTTACGGCCGCGCGGTCTGACGCATCCTCTTCTCTGCATCTAACCATTCTCTCAACTGTTTGTGATATGCAAATTGGAATGTGTGAGCCCTCCTCCCTGACTGGTCCCCGTGCTCGGCTTCGGCTCCGTTTACCATCATGACAGATTGACCGGTGTTCCAGTCCCGCGATCCCATCACGCTGCAGCAATCTCCATCCCTGCTTTAAAAGCATCAGTCAGGGCGGCTGTGGTTTAGTGCGAGCAGAACGTCACTGTGTCTCTCGGTTCTGCACTTTAAACATTTATTAGCGAGGCATTCACTGGTGGCTTTGTAGCTTTGTTGTCGTATTGTTTTTGAGACACTTGACAATTGGAGACTGGGGCAGGTAGTTTGCAACACAGATTGAGGTGCTCTTTTGTACTTCTGTTTGGTTAGGCTTCTTCAGGTGAATTAGAGTATGTCTTTTGCTGTTTTAGTTATTTCAGAACAGAAAAGAAACTTGAAGCTCTAAGTTAGGAGTCATCTTTTTTGTTATGATCATTTGCTGATTTGAATAACATCTTTTCGCCCTTTTGTTTCTCTTTCGTTTCCCTGCCTCAGTTGATCTTTGTGTAATTGACTGATTTTTGTGATAATTCCATGCATAAAAAAATAATATAACTTCTTCCCCTCACTGAGCTGGGGTCGTAACAGCGACAAATGCCAAATAAAGGATGCTGGAGCCTGCCAGGTGGATATGATTACCATATATATATATTGATATGTGAATAATATTGTACCTGAATTCTACACAATAATTTTCCCTCTTAAGGTCTTTACAAACCAGTGCAAAATATTTGTCGGCAAGTATTTTGCACTTTTGCGTCACTTAGTCGTCGCGCCCCCAGTGCGTAAAGACCTGGATCTTTTCATCAGCGGTTTTGCTTCTTGCCTCTTGAATGTGTCTCTGTGATTTAATGGAAGTATATTCCACTCTTAACCACTCTGACAGCGACTTTAATCGCTCCTTATTTCTACGTTCTGTGTCCATCTGTTCAGTCCGTTTTTATATAATGCCACACATATGACAAAGTTTTTACATCTTTGGAAACTTATTTTGAATGATTTGTTTGATTAATTAGTAATGAATGCAATTAGCACAACGGTGTTTTATTTGCTTCCTGTGTTGGGTAGTAGTGTCGCTGCAAGCTGTTTACTATATTTCTCAGTATCATGGTGGGAATGGTGCTGCTTAGTGAATCGAATAGCTTTTCAGTAGAAATAAAATAACCAGTGAATATGTGACGCCACCGCCGTACACAGATATGCATGTGTAGCTGACAGCAACACATGCCAACATATGCATATGCCATGACAGTGACATCGCGTACAAATGGCCAGTCTCCCGATAAACAGACTGGAGTGTCTTAGTAACTGGCTGAATGTCAAGGGTGACGAAGCCTAGTCGTTCTCCTAGTGCTTATAAGAAATGTGTCTTTCAAGCTGATAGTCAGTTTTAACAATGTTATTGGAAATTAAACTATACTATTTGGATTGAACGAATTTCCTCTGTATCGGTTCTACAGTAATTCCATGATTTTTACATCTAAATATCCATTATTACAAGCATCGCTGTTGAGAAGAAAAACAAACCCATTGATCAATGAACGTGGTTAGTCGCAGCAAAGTGCTCCATTAGCCCTGATAATTATATACAGCAAAGAGGTCAGATGTGAACAGTCAATAGAGACTTTAGCCACAATTCCCTGTTCACGAAAAGCTTCAGTCAGTCGGTTTATGCGACAGAGATCGTTCTACCAGTCATTTCAGGACAGCATACTGTTCTTTGTGGTAGACTTGCTCAAACTGTTGACAGGCAATGTTGATATTAATTCTGTGACATCCATTATTACAAGCTTCGCTCAAAATGTGATTACATTGTGTGATTAATTAGTTTCGACAGGTCTGATATTAATGCGTATTAAACAATGAAAATAAACTTGCAAAGGGAGATGAGTAAAAAATGCCCTTGCTCATTTGAATGAAACGTCCCTCTGTTTGCACTTCTTCCTCCCATCTTTGCCCTGTGCATTGAACACAAATACTAAACAAATGGAGAAAGAGCATTTCAAGGTCAAGGAAAAGAAAGCTAATTTAGCGCTCCTTCTGCCAGTCTGTGCTACCATCCATAAAAATAGAAACCATAATCTCATTACAGGTGATGTATGTAAGCAGTGATGCATAGCAGGGCATGCATACATCCAGTAAACACCTACTTGAATACGTGCTCAGACATGGGCACACACACATTCTGCATAAAGCTATTCACTGTGTTTAATGTGACACTGTGGTCAAGTACTTCTAACATTAGCCATTAGCCACATTTTTTTTTATTTTTATTACTATAGTCATCTGTGTTTGGTCATCAAGCTCTTGATCTAAGTGGTAAATTGCACATCATAGCAAATGCAAGATCATGAAAGCAGTAATCATACAAGTAAATTATACAGTGAGGCGCTCATCATTGGTCATAACATTGAGACTGAAGTGTTTGTGTTATTGTTCTCATTCAACCCCTAATTATTATGTGCATACTTGTAGATAGTTGTGAGATGTTGACTTTTACTTTGAGAATTATCTTTTATTATGCCAGTTTGAAAAAGAAGAGGCCGTACTTAGGAGGTTTGGGTAGTGGAACAGTTTTTCTTTCATCTGTCAGCAGCCATTAAACACCACCAGAACACTGACTAGCTAAACAAGGTTGGCTCTCAGTACTCCCTTCTTGCTCTATGCAAATTGGTCCCTTTGATGTTGAACCAACAGCATGGGGAAGAACAGAGTGAAGAGAAGAAGGCAGAGGGGGGGGGGTGGAGGATGGAAGGATGACGAGATGCATGTTTTTAATCGGCAACTGGTTCTAATGAGGACCTGTGTCAGCAAAACAACACATGCTGCTGACTGACCCAAGCAGAATCGCAAACAATATTCATAACACGGAATTTTATAGGAATGGCTGCTAGACTTCGCTGTTGTTTCTGTTGTTATGTATTCTTGCTGTTATGTTGTTTTGGTTGAAAATCAGACGAGGGCCACGGTGAAGAACAGGAACCTTTCATTGTGTAAACAGTAGAATATTAACACGAACCTCAAAACATGTAACGGTGATATGCATCCAGAATCCAGTTTCTGGTTGTTTTTAACATAATTATGTACCCCCATGTGTCTAGAGATGATCGCCCTCGCTCGCTCACTTGACTGAAAAGTGTGTGTCCTAAAAGGTCATTCAGGTTTGCAACCCCTTTGGACATCATGAGGAGAACAATTAGAATAGTCCCGTCCCGTCCCCGAACGGATCTGCCTTATGATTACTCATAGTCTGTAGGGCTGTCACGATATGGAAATTTGTTTTGATGATTCATTGTCCTGCAGATAATTGCGATAACATTATTTTTCTCTTATCTGTTGCCTTCATGCCACTACTGTAGTATAAGTCTAATAATCGTTTAATTATGTGACTTACGAAGAAGTTAATAAAAATTGAACATGGTAGATAGGACGTGACTTAAATGTACAAAGCCCCTCACTGAAATATTCAAGCAAGGTACACAATTTACAGAAACTGTGGCCAAAAAAGTAAATTGGGAAGGTCTAATATACAAAACTCACTGCTGAAATGTGAAAAAAATAAAAATAAATCATGTAGTGTTAGTTGTTGTCCCATTAAACTCATAGTTTAAACTCATAGTTTAATGGGGCAACATGTTGATGTCATTAAAAGAGCGACAGTGAAACAACGGTAAACAATGTGGAAATAAGGATAAAATATGTTATTTCTGTTAGTTTCAACCAACTGTTTTTTATACACGTGAATAGAGACAGTTATCATGATTATGTGTGATTATATGTGCTTATAAATGGAAATTGAGATTCGAAATACATGTGAAAATCTTCTTTCTTCTTTGTCCTGCCATAACCTATTGAAGTATAAGTTGCATAAGGTAAGTATCATAGTGACAAATTGTCACAGTCACCGCTTCACTCAGGGAAATATGATTTGTTAAGCTTTCTTTAACTATACACGTTGCCTAGGGCTTCCACAATGACATGTGCATGTATGCAACAGGAGATCTTATCACCGGCTAGCTGTCAGGTCAGGAAATGAAGGAACGTGGCCAGACCTCCCTGCGCTGACAGTGTCTCCAAGGCAGCAGCCGGCGTTCCTTCCTCAGCTCCTATGACCAGCTTCACCGCCTGTGGTTTAGCGCATTAGTTGTTCAAGACGAAGACAATAACTTATAACAAAAGGCAGTTGTGCGTGTCAGGGTTTCTGCTACAAACTGAATTCATTGGCTTTTCTCCCATGGCGTTGTCCCACCATGCCCAGCTTGCACCTGAGCTTCACGAATCTGTCCGCCACCCGTCACTAATGATGACTTACTCATATCACGTCGGACACACTCAGCCGGAAGCCAGCGTGTCGGAGAACCGTGACTAAATACAATCTGTGATCAGACAACTTATATTAGGCCAATACGCATAATCGTCAATGGCAAGGGTATTAATTCCCATCTCTAGTAGCAGTGAGTCCAAGCTGGTTTGAAAATATGCAGCGCTTAATCCAAGTGTCGGCATAAATGTTGAGAGCCGGTTCGATGTGTTCTATAGGTGACAGAAAAACGTATATGTAGGATTACGATGAGCATCATGGGTAATTATGACTCAGTAACTGATTGTACAATTAGCATTTCCTAGGTTCACAAAGCATCTTAGTAATTATTATTGTGTTTATTGTGTTTTTTATTGTAATGTTAATTAGAGACGTTACGCTGTTCTCTCGGAGGAGGTGCTCTGCAGTCATGTGACAGTTCTGTGCACTGCGTATCAAGATGATATCGATATGGTTCGTGTGACTCAAACTGTTTGACATGCAAACGAGGGCGGCGTCTCTAAGATGTTTTTTCATTTGGTTTTGGATTCACTAAATCCATTTATCTAACTGAGTGCCTTCATTAAAGCTGATGAGCAGAGAAAGATTAGCTCGGTACACATGGAGGAGTGCGACTGTCTACATGCTGTTTTAAGCCAATCAGTGGCAACAGACTGGATTATTCTGTGAATTCTGCTCAGATCAAAGTACAATAAATGTGATTCTGATGTCAGCCTTTCATTGTACTGTTGTACTAGGATGTTCCTATGTAACATAATTTGATATATTCAGTAGACATCAGTACTACCTAATTAGCGTACAAATAATCCTGCCTGTTGTAATAATACTGCGCAGTTCGGCAGGTGAAAATTACATCTGATGCATGGAATACACAATGAATATTCTCTGGCTGCTTTCTGTTGCTGCATGCAGCATTTTTAAACCTGTCACTTCCCTTTCTATCTAACAGCATGTTACATATATAACGTGTGGGTGGCATTCTTACCACTTTCTGCAGCTGCACTGTACTTAACAGGGGGAAAATTGAGTTCTCCTTTCATTAATTCTTTAATTAAACTGCAATAACTTACAGTTATATCGGTTTCATCCACAGTAGCGGCTCATTCAAGTCATTCTGACTTTTAATTTAAAAATTGCCGACAACTATTACCTGATAGTATAAGATGATAATATGTGTGTAAGTGCACGGGCTTGTGTGATAGCGATTCTGACTGTTCATATATGTGTATTTCTGTATGTAGTCAATTGCCCCCTTGCCATCACAATTATGGCTGGCTAATGGAAACACCATATATTAATATATATATTAATACACACAACCAGTCTTATAGTCCGCAGACACCGCCCCACTCCCCCATACGAAGAAGGGAGGCACATCAGGAAAATCATTATTGAATAATGAAAATCAAGCCTAAACCCATAATTGTAAGTTTGGCTGCAACAGCATTTCTTTTATATTTCTTTTGACAAAAACATATTGCTTTGTGTACAAAAGTTTAAATGTCCCAGATTATTCTCCTTTTCAACAGTCTAAAGGTTCAGTATATCTTTAGTGGCAAGAAATCGAATGCAACCAAATGAATACCCATCACTTCTAAACTACTGTAGAAACAGCTCATTCTGAGCTAATTATATTCACTTATTTCACGTGATTAGAAATGTCCCATGAATCTTAAACTTTAATGGAAGTCTCACATCATCGGAATGCCTTCTCAAGTTTCAGCTCAACACGCCGCATCTGTGTAGACGATCACTGGTTTCAGTCGTGTTCTGCTTCAGTGTTTTTGCTTTAAATGCCAATGAGCTGCTGCTGCTCACACTCCATTGCGGTGTAGGTACCAGATCGGCTCAGCCTGCCAGATCACCTCGGGGTCCTGTGTTTACAGGTTATGTCACACGTACATATTATGACTGGAGAATGTATGGTGGGCAGGTAGTGGGCATACGATGATAGATGACTTTGTAGTGACAGTATCGACAAGCTAATAAGTGGCCATCCTGGTGTATCTTAGCATCTGTGGTTATATATAATACTAAAGCTAGCCAGCATTGGCATTAGATGCTAATGGAAAATATGTTAATTTCATCACGGTAATGTAATGCTGCTTTTCCACCGATGGTATCAGTTCAAATCGCCTCCACTTTACTGGACGTGGCTTGGTTTGACTGGCAACACGATGCATTTCCACTGCAGGAGTAGTACTCCCTCAGCATGGCTGGTCGTCATAACGACGCAGAGAAAACTATTCGCCTTTAGCCACAGCAGGTAGCCATAGCCAAGGGTCAAGGACCTCGGCTAGAAAATAAAGCCTATGCTGAAGTATCTTAAAGTGTAATATTGCTGACAGCAATTTGAGTTATGTGATATTGATTTAACCACTGCACTAAATAAAGCATTTTTGGCACTTGTTGGTCTTGTTATAAAGTACATTTATGGCAGTCAATTCTGAATATTTTTACAGTAGTAACTTCATGAACACATGACACTCATTAATGCTGTGAGATGTGCAGCTGTTGTACTCCAGGATTCCACGTTAATAAGGTGAAGTGTTTCTAATCATGCATCAGCACTTTTTATTGTTAAGTTGCTGAAACTCTGAGAACAGTCGCCGACCCACCTTATCCGTCCAATATCTGATCAATATCAATATCATTCAAGCCTCACAAACTTGAAGATTTGGAGAACGCGAGAGAGAGGAGCGAGGTGTGAGTTTGTATGCGGTTGACACCAGCTTTCTGCAGGTGTTAATTGCACCAGGAAAACTCTGTGTGGCAATTTGGTCTTTTGTGGATTAGATTATTGTAACAAGGCTCATTTGCATAGAAAGGGGCTTATTCTTCACAGAATGTATAAATATTCACTAATTTACATCCATGCAAATGACACAGGCGCAACATGAGGACACAGAAGCACAGTTTGCAGTGAATTTGACTCCGTATGGGTGGTTTGTGAATTACACGCTATGTTTTTGTCTCATTTGCACCATGCAATCCTTTGGGGATCTGGCCCATAGGGTATACTAAATTAAATCTACTCTACATAAAAAAAATAAATCCTTTACTCTGCAAGAGCTGTGGAAATCCACTGTTAACTCTTGTTTTGCTTCTATGTGGCTTCTTTTCTTTGACTCCTCTGATCATGCCCTTCCGTGTGATTGAAATGACGTTAGAATACACTCTCTGAGAGTGCCACTTCTTATTCTTCTCATGTTGGACCTGAATCTGAAGCTTATGTTTTTAATGTTTTAAACTATAATATTACAAAGTGCCCATTTCAAAATTCAGGCAAACACTGTTTAAAAGGAATCTTTGGTAAATCTTTTGGCTACTTTTTAAATATAAAGTACCTGTCAGATCCAAAAGAAACATTTATTCTTTAATTTATTTATTTTTTAATATATTCATTGACTCGTTTCAGTGCTGATCTCATCCATAACAGCCATTAGAGGAAAAATACCGTCTGTGCACACCACAATGATCCAGGAGAATTAAGCCTGACCTCTATATGACTGCCTACCCTTTTTTAGCATTCAACGCTATCACTGTTTCATGGGAAAAAGCTATTCCAGTTCAAAAAGTCTACATCATGATTTGATTTGCATGCATATTAACATATTTTGTATGGTTCCAGCTCTCACTGGGAAATGCTGCATTATCACAAGTCTTTGGCTCATAAATAAAAGTAGAACAAATCAGCATTAAAGGGACATATATTGGCCAAAATCAAAATATCAACAATTTGTTTTTTGCCACTATGAGTTGAAGGTTGCTAAAATCAAACAACATAATAACCAAGTTGACAAAAGTATATGATTTTGACTGTGAGGATTAGCCACTGCTGGTTCCAACAGCTCGGCGTCATTCCTGCCAGTCGTTTGTTCATTTTCTCAATTAGCTGGGACTGAGAACAGAGTCAATCCAAAGCAGCTATAGATATTCCGTGGCATATCTCTGTGCAGGAACATTAACAATTATTAAGAGTTAATTTATTTGCATTTGCTGAGCATTTAGTACTGACTATTTGTGCTGCAGCTGATTGCCTCATTATAAATGAGAGGTATTAGAGTTTAGAAAATGTAAGGGGGAAACATTTTACAATAAAAAAACAGACATCCGCGGCAGTGTTTACACGAACTGCCTCCAGTCTTCATAAAAGCTCTGAACTCTCTGAACTTAAAATCTCACCTAAGATCATGATCATGACAACTAACAAGAGTTTTCCTCACAGGATGCCTTGGCTCAGTTTGGGCTTCAGAAAGGCATTCTGTGTAAAAGTGTTCTTTTGGATCGGAAGGAACCAATTTGAGGTGATTTGAGCAACTGGTGGTGATGGTCCAGAGATGCCTCTCTCTGCGGGTATTTCACTGTTGTCCACCTGAGAGGAGAACTTGGAGCACAGCCAGAATACTTTGGGGAGATTATATCTCATCTGGCCAACCTCTCAAATTCAACTTTAGCTAAGGGATACAGCTTGAAGGACATCTGAGCTACTTTGATTAGACAATGAATGAATAAATGGATGGATGGACAGATAAATTAAAAGATAAATGGACTAATTACCCTTTTAATCAACATAGCATCTGAAAACTTTAACCATTGGTTTCATGATGATGTTATACAAACGTCCTACGGAAAGCGGTTCGGGTGTAGAATGTATGCATTAATATTATTTAAACTATTGTGAGCATGAGTATCGTATATATTATGCAGTGTGTGGATTGGAACACACATTTGTTACATCCCAAAATTACACAAATCGCAGGCAATTGTGCCACATTTACACTGACAATCTGCTCTGTTTTATGGACATATCCACACAAATTTTGCGGTAATGATATGACATGGGCAAATATGCCCATAAAGTTTTGCACCGGAGTGCAATTTGCCTTCGTTTTGTGACTGAGTTTCTAGTGTTTCAGGTGTTTCTCCACATATGAGTGCAAAGACTGGTCCATAATGAACACTGCATCGAGCAAAAACCATCCAATATTCATGTCTTTAATGAGCTGAGACACACACACAGGGCTCTCCACAGTCACAAACCAACTTTCATGAATTTTACTTCTAGTATTTCGCATCTATAACACAATCTACCGAAATGTCCACCATAAATAATCTACAGCTCTTATTGTGAATGTGGGCAGGTCTGAAGCATGTTTGATTATTGTCTGACTCTTCAAATAATGTTACGTGTGACTGAATATATCTGGGATTTCACAGAAACATTAGTACTGATGTTCTGTTTGGTGTCACAGTTGGCTGGGTGTCATGGCGTCTCCATACGCCAACAGATTTACGCATGGCAACGGTAACTCCATTAGCAACAGATCAGTGAGGACCTGATGGTAATTAATGTGTGTTCTGCAGCTGTTACACTCCAGGATACCAGGTTAATAAAGTGAAGTGTTAGTCATAAAGCTCTCATCTCCATCAACTTTTTATATTCAAGTAGTTGAAACTCCAAGATGACACCTAATCATCATTCCAATATCTGACTGACTGAAAGACTTTTCACGTGATATCATGAAACATTCATTCAACACCAGCTTTCTGCAGGTTTTAATTGCACCACCTGAGCTGTGTGTGGCAATTTGCACTGGTCATTTGTTTATTAGATGGTTTTTGCAACAAGCCTTAATTGCATAGAAAGGGGCTGATTTTGCACTGAATATATGAATATTAATCTGAATATTAATATTAATTTTGAAATCAAATGACAACATGACGCTTTCTGCTTCCATTTCACCCTTTGCGGGTGTGTTGTGAATTACATGCTATATTTTTGTCTCATTTGCACTGGTTTTGCACCCTCAAAAGCAACGCAATCCTTTTGCGGATACGGTACAAATACTTTTGTTGTAGATTATGGAACATTTGTGGCCATTCTGAGACTGTTTTCTCTCCATATTATAGCACTTAAACATAACTGCCAACAGAAAAACTGAACAGTGATGACTCATTTAAGCCAAGTGCCAGGGATCCAATTAGAAGTTATCCCAACTACAAATGTTATGTTTGCCACCTGTGGGCTCAAAACACATCTGAGTTCCAATCTGGTACCGGTGGGCCGAGCACAAGTTATCAGCCATCAGCTTTTAGACTCACTGCGCCATGTTTGAACAAAGAGCCCACTGCCAATACTCAGACTCCGTTGCTGCACAAATACTGGATGTGTTGCATCTCAGTGCTCTGCTGACAATTTTGAGACTTTTGAGAGAAAATTAGTGCTCGGCTACATAATTACTCACATCTCTCCAAATGGGAAGGTTTACTATGAAAGCTCATTCTTGGCTGCATTACAAACCCCATAATCAAAACAACTTTCGAGGGAGTACCCACGGGAAAAAAAATTGGTTACAGCAGCAATTGAAGTGATAATCAGCAAAGTGAAATGTAAACAATATAACAAATATACACGAGAAATAACTTCCAGACATTAAAAGCGAGGCTAAGGCTCATACAATAAGAAATGTGGATACTTTTAATATAAGAGAGAATAGCTTGTGTTCTGAGCATCGCTGCTGATAAAACGTATCTCTAAATGATATACTCTCTCAAAATAATGACAATACTTTGTGAGAAATAATCAGATATTATTTCAAAAATGTGTCTTAGTGTCTCAAACTGATGAGGTTTGCTCAAAATAATATGAACTAAAACTCAGTTATCACACTAATGCATACAATACACAAATGCTGTAACTGCTGTGACAAATCAAGATAACAAAAATATATACAGCTTTAATGAGCAACAGAACCATGTTTAAAGATTTTTAAAAACCGTCTACTAGAGCAAAGCTCTTCTTCAGCTGTGTGATGGATACAAAACAGGCTTTGAAGCCGTCAGCCGTCTGCTTACGCTCCTGTTACAGTGAAATCTGTGTAAGGATTCACACCTGTTTCATCGTAATGCCTTTATCCTCTATCTGTTCAGCACAAATATGCAGAAGTTCTAAATGTAGCCAAGCAGCTGAAAATACAAACGCATACACATCGCTTAACTTAAGATTGGAGGCATGTTTACGCTGAAAGTCGGCAATTATCGCGCTGTGTTGACAGTGGAAGCTGACACCTACACGTTGCAGTCCACTAGTCTCTATATTAGCGGTGAGAGACATAGTGCTGTACAGTGATGGATGAGTTAGTTAAAAAAAAAAAAAAAATCTCATGAAAATGTTAATGTACGACAAAAGACAAGTGAGAAAAACAGAGAAACAGTGCAAGCACAGACAATATAAAGTATCTTGTGTGGAAAAAAAGGAGCAAAAAAAAAAACTGCTTAGTCATGACATACGGTTTCTTTATTCTATCAGCGTCTGTCACTGTAGCTAGAACGTCTGTTATCTTCTTGAGGGACATTGCTCCAAAAGTATCATCCAAACAGAACATGCAAATCATCACCATAGTTGCAAAAAAGTTTTTTCGCTTTAATTTCTCAAAGACCATGCATATCAAACAAAGAAAAGTTTTGCTGACGCTCATACGTTTTGTCTTTGAATGCACTTGAATCACAATAGTCAATATTCAGAATGGAACACCACCACCACCCCTCCCTTTTCTTGCCTCCCGTGGCTTTTGTCTTTCATGTGACACTGACAGGTTCATTAATTAGCTCATTAGAATAGCAACTTCCTGGACGGTGTAATGCTGAGGAGTTCTTCACCAGAAATAGTAGAGAAGTGTACTTAATAATACTACTTGGCTGGACATTTCCCCATAACAATTAAAAGCAGCCCATTTTGAGTGGCCAGTGGCCAGGGGCACCTTCATTCTTAACAGCGTTGTTTTAAGATTAAATTTGTGCCACATGTAAATTAGACTGACATTTCACCTCAACAGAGTTAGTTAATCAAATGATATTGTCAAGTGAGAGGCACTTAGGCTACAAAGTGTATGCTCACAATTTTTCAGGAGCTCCCCTAAAAACATGATGTGAAATTTTGGCTCTAAAATGTGGACTATTTTTGCCTATTCAGAAAATAGTGACACCATCACGATGCTGTTTTGTGCAACCAACAGCCCAAGGAAAGGAAAGGAAGCAATTTCACGCACTTAAAAAAGCTGGAACCATGAAGTTTGGATATTTTTTACATGTAAAACAATAAAATATGCCCTGCGATGAACTGGCGACATGTCCAGGGTGTACCCCGCCTTCGCCCAATGTCGGCTGGGATCGGCTCCAGCCTCCCCCGCAACCCTCCAGGGGATTAAGCGGTTACAGATAATGACTGACTGACTGACAATAAAATATCAAAAGAGTTTTTACAGTATTTCATATTACGCTCTTCGTGCAATATATTTGTTAAATAATAATTTTAATACTACTAGTGAAGTCAAAAATACAATATTTTGTCAAAAATACAATAGTTCTTTTCTACCACAATAGATTGTGGTAGAAAAGAACTCAAATTCTTCAATTGCTAAGTAACAGCCAATCACAGCACACGATGCTGGAAACAATTCATTCTAAGGCAGCAAAAACACAACAATTGTAATTTGCAGGTGATTATACACCAATGAAAACCAATCAGTATTATATTCCAGAAGAGCAGTAACAGTGAATACTGATTTGATTTTCAATTCAAAATCCACAACAAAAAGGCATTTTTTTTATTTTCCGAGTCGAACACATGAAGCGCCTAAAACGTGGACTTTATTTTCCTTCTAGTCATTGTAAAAAGGTGTTTTCTATCAGCCATAATGTCTCTCTCTCTCCCTCTCCACACCTCTGTAACGCTGAAAGACGTACAGGTATAAGTGGATACTTGAGTGAGTGATAGCACATTTTACTAGAAAACTAGACTGCATATATTTTGCAGTTAAACCATAGCTGTAGGCTTGCTGGCATCTGAACTCATGCCTTATATACTCTCACACATTACCAAAATAGAGGCCTCACTAGTTGGTTGTATTTGCTGTAGGTAACACAGAGTCGGACCTGTTCATTCATTAGCATTAAAACATCAGCAAAAAAAACAAAAACGATTCAATTATAGTTTGTGGATGATTTTTGAATTTTTGAATATTATCCCCCAGGATATCCTTGAGCTACATTCTGTAAATGCATAGATCTGCTCATATTGTTCAAGGCTGACTTCAGTCATAAACAATGCACTTGGTCCAGTGATGCTGAGTAGGTCACATACTGCATCTACCTTCTGGTGCCTGCTGACAGCTGGAAATCAGCTTACAGTTAGACTGAACTGGGAACTGCTAGTTTATTACCATTAATCAATTATTAATGAAGTATATAAAAGATTATTATCACTCACTTACTGTATCTGTCTGTTCATTTTGAAGCTGGAGTCTTGCGCTGAAAATCCAAAATTGCATACTGTGCACTACACACTCAAAATGTGTATGTGTATGGTTCAAAGCACTTTTGTGTGACTCGATAGTGCCATGTATCTTGTCAGACATCCTGCTCAGGGCATAAATTCACATCACTTCCTGCCAGTTGGACTGTGGTAACCAGCTCACCTCGCCTCTACTGGCATCTGCAGGACGTGACAGCAAACCTCTCTCTTCAGCCGCTGAAACCGTCAACTCGTGCATCCGGCAGGCGTCTTTGTTCGATGTGGGAGATTCGCATGCGCTTGTGTTCTCACGTGAAGTTTGTGTTGGACTGTGTTTTGTCTTGCGAGCCGGTTGTTTGTTGATGTTAGCTAACTAGTGCTGAGCGAACAAGTGTTTCTGTTGCCTACATCCACATCCACATCACTGATTTCTACGCAGAGGAAAATCCTTACGCACGCTCCTGAGTTCTTCCATGCCTCTATTCTGCTCCTCTACAGCTGCAGCAGCGACAATACTATTACCTAGAAATGCAATCAGCTATCATCAAACAAACAACCATCTCCCAGCGAAACTCAACTGGAAAAGGTAAGCAACTACACCAACTCAGAAGCATCTACATCACATGCTTATGTGTAATTTAATCATGTTCAAATGCACCTGTAACTCAAAAACTATGGGACATTTGGACTTCAAAATTTTTACACAAAGTAGGTCTGTAATAATGATATTTTTCCTGTTTGCAGGTATTGAAAAGGTCTTATAAGTCATTAAATTCATTCTTCAAAATGTCCAGAGAACCTTCGCTTCATATTTCAGCCTCTTGAAACCACATGATTTTGATAATAATGTAAGTCTAAACAATAAACCTGGCTTTGTCCCTTGTCCAGTAGCCTAAGAGATGATGACAACTACTGCACAGCAACTGACAAGTCATGCCCTTGTAAGTGAAGGGCATCCCATGATCATATTGCAGCTGTTCACTCATCCTCTCAATCTCAGTCAGCAGTAGATGTGTCTGATTTACATGTGGCCCTTGAATTCTCTTTATCCCCTCTGGTCCACGTTGCACTTCATCCTATGACAGTTGTAACGATCACTTATCCTTTCCAAAGTCATAGACATCATGAGTCAGCAAGGTCTCCTTACTGCACCAGAGACAACGTCTGCAGCCGGAGAATGATAACTGTTTTTTTTTATAGACAGGAGGGTCATTGTTTAGCAAGGGTACACTGCAAGGGTAGCATTCTGTAAGGTAAGCATGTCAATATTGGTCAGGTGCAGTGAGGAAATGGTAGGGAAAAATCATTTAAAACTTTTACATTTTTAATGTCATCACGTGTATTGCTCGCCACTGTCTTTAATTCCTTGTTAAAATGTACATCTCAAACATTTGTTATGTATGTCATCTAAAAAAAAAGTAAAGATTTTTGCCGTGGGGCAGGAAACGGGACTTTGTGGAACTCAACACACCAGACAGATGAGCAGGTGGAATAATCTGAATAATATCAGAAGGGAAAAGGTACAGTAGGTGACTGCTGGACGTTGAGGTCTACAGGCTGGAGAGTGGAGAGCGAGGCCTTGGCTGGACTTGCTTGGCTGGCAGATCATGGATACACACCTTGGTGGAGGGTGTTGCCAGCTGAGAGGTGTCCCCAGTGAATGGAGTGTGATTGGCGTAGCGTACAGGCAGATGGCAATGCACCCAGCAGGCGGACCACTGGAAGCACTCATTCTGGCTGTCTGATGGGCGGGTTGTGGCACACATGGTGCATGGTCAGATGGAAACGGGACACCACAGGTGGACTGGACATTCAGGTAAGTAGGTAAAGTAGTGGTTTTTAAACTTCTTGTGCCTAAGGGACACCAAATGATGACAAAATCTCAAGGCACACCTATAATCATAATAATAATACATAATTTTATATCATGATATAATAATAATTTCCATCATCAATTATGTGAACAGAGGGTTCCTTGTTTTTAAAGATTTTTTAGGTTACAGAATTTGCCTCTGTATTGGGAAATGAGGGTGTAGTGTCCAAAATTGACTCTTTGATTCAACGGCGGAGGAAACTAGTTGATGAAAACAATTCCTTCACCAAGCATATTTTTTAATCAGCCAAAATGTATACACATTGGGTTATGATTTTAGTATTTAATAATTAAGTTATTAAAAAATGCTTGAGAATGGTCAGAGGTATTTGAGGATCTGTTGTACATGAATAATGAGGAGGCTGTTGATAACGATAAGTACGATTTTTGATAGATTTTAAAAATCTGATAATATAGAAATGAAGGAGATATTCATGATTTTAGCATCAAATTATTAAAAGTTATGTATTCAAAGAACAAGAAAAGCCTGACATATGTAGACCTATGTAGATTTCAGAGTTTACAAAGTGCACTTGAATGCACCATGAGTTTACAAGGTGCTCCTGAATGCACCATTTATTCCCTCACTGTGTCTGTGCAGAGGACAGAACGACCAAATGCAACCAAAAAACAGCCAAGACTATGAGCACATTTTTTTCTTTTTTTATGTACAGTACATTTTAAATGACTAAGTTTGTGTCTTGTTGTTTATTGCAATAGTACTAGTGTTTGGTTGTCACAAAATCCTATGGCAGACTTGGACTTAACCACTGGACGCAACCAGTGTGGAACCAGTGGGAAAGCTGTAGTGGGCAGCGCTGAGCCGCATGCAGTCACAGGTGGGTAGAAACAGAGAGGCAAAGAGACCAAAAAGCAGCTGGTTGAAGGTGTAGCTGATTGGGCAAAGTGAGGATACAGAATCCCCTCCACAAAGAAGCCAATTTCAGGAAAAAGTCAGAACTTTTGGACAGGAACAGATTTGGCTTACGCAGACGGTGGATCAGAACAAAGTAGTAAATTAACAGAACTTGGCTACAGAGACTTGAGGGAAGGTTTGCTGGCTGGAGGGTTTGTCACAAAAGGACACAATGATCTGGCAGGGAGTAAATGTGGAGAAATGGCACTCACACTGAGTTGATTGCCTGAAGAACTGCAGGTGAGTGACCAGGTGTGTGAGTTGCAAGCAGAGGGTGAATGAATCATGACGTTATTTGAATGAAGCTGCAATTATTACAGCCGTATCATACACAATAAAACATTCAATTTGACAGTCATAAAACTTTTTATGGAATTAGGTATTGTATATCAGACTTTGAACATCATCTTAAGAAGAACAGTGTTTATGGTGTTAAGGGAATCTGTCTGTTTCTTTATATATCATACAACTCAATGTGTGATTTTGAGGTGTCAACCTTTTAAAAGACTAATAGATTTACTTCAAAAACAAGCCATGTTGTTACTAAGGTTGGTTACTATGATCATACTAATTCTATTGTTTGAATTTCACATGTTATGCAATGTAATAATTTAGTTTATTTTCAGTCAAAGTCACTCCCAGACTGTGTGCAAAACTAAACTGTGCATTGCTTTGATGCAAAATGTCACTTCAGTGTTACAGTCCATACCCTGAGTGACAGACTGTTCCGACATCTGTGTGAGAAGAATGATGAGACCTTCTTCATTGTGAGATGTCTGGAGAAGGTTGAT
>JAPQRN010000001.1:15173040-15184248 GCA_037367275.1 Coranthus polyacanthus
GTGACAGACTGTTCCGACATCTGTGTGAGAAGAATGATGAGACCTTCTTCATTGTGAGATGTCTGGAGAAGGTTGATGCAGCTTTCATGGAAAAGGTGTCATCCTGTCCAGCTGCTGCAACATCATGTACCTGAAATCATGTTTGCTCATTTCCCACAGATGGCCAAGTTGATTCTACTTTTCAGATAGTATTTTTTCTTCAAAATCAGATAAAAGTGCACAGAGAACAATTTGCTAGTTGTTAAACTCATTGTAGGTGTCTGAGGCTCTTTTCCGCTGACCACCTGAAGATGGCTGAGGCTGACATGTACATCCGCTTCAGGGACATCTTGAACCTCAATGTTCCCATCTGGGTGGCGCAGCCCTCTGAGGCGGACATGGCCGAATGCAAGCCTACAATCCAGGATCATTTTGTTTTCATCCATATGTCCCTGAGGCTCGGGCCACATTTCACATCTCTGGCAGGGCTCACACTACACATTTTTGTTTATTTCTGTTCAAAGTTTAAATGAACCCTTCTGCCTTTTTTCTTAATGTGCTTAATAATTTTCTGTTTTTTTCTGATTTTCTTCTTATTAATAAGAATAGTTCTTAGTTGGTGATAGGCTGCAGTTTAATAACTAATAAATGTTTCACACCGTTGCTTTTGGTATTTGTAATTGGCTGCTTTATAAGGACATGTAATTAAACTCTTAATTTAAATTTGTAACCATTGCATTTCTTTAACACTCATAAATATAATTTTGATTGATTGATTTTGATTCACATTACTTAATAGCTCCCTGTTGAAATAATGATAATGATATTCCAACAATCCAGTTCAATCAAATCAGTCCTTCGATACTCAATAACATTAAAATGAATACGAATCATCAGCGAAGACAATTAGCCTACATTTTATTTAATGGGGGCGGTGAGGGATAATGGATAGGGGGCATTGTTTCCAAAAAAACCCCACTGGTTTAAATAAATACAAACTAGTCAAACAACCTGGAGGCTGTGTCTGAAACAAACACTACTTACTATATAATCCACTGAGTGCTGTATGAATGTATAGTAAAAATCATTATACCCTATAGAGTTGACCACGAAGTGACCACGGCACGTACACTTATTTCTGTTCACAATTCCACAATGCAATGAGTTGAGTGTCTTTTAATGCAAGTTGACAAGTGTCCGAAACCTCTGTTTACTGCTCACTACTGAGTGAACCACTTAGTGTTTATTATATGGAGAGAAGTGAATGCGGGAGCGATTTTGGACACAACCAGAGAATTTTTTCCCCCCCTATTCCAGAATGATAATGGAGCACGGCCAGTCTCTAAACGTATCTAACAAATGGGTCTGGCTACGCGACACTACAGTTGTACAGTCGTCAACTAATGTGCTCAGGTGTGTGTTTGTAAAGCACACTTTATGAAGAGCTTTGAAAGTGGACGACCGTAAAAAAAAAACTGTAAAACAGACTGCCGACTTTGTTTGTACACTATGCTGTCTATTAGTGTATTGTGTGATGACTGAATAAAATGATTCTACTCATACGCATACGCCTGAAAGTGTGTAATACTTTAAATCAGGATCTAGAACATAACCTCAAGAAATAGTTCCCGCTATTAAAAGTGCAGAGGTGGAACTGGGTGCTTTTGACTAGGGTCCCCCAGGAGGACCCAAATCATTTTCTTTTTTTTAAAGCACTAATTAGTTGCAAATTGGAAACAATAGAAAAAATGGAAAACAATGATACAAATTCATTAGGAACAAACTGATGGACAAAGTCACAAAAAACTTAAAGTGACAAAATAAAGCACTTGAGAGACGGGACAAAAGTATACCTCTGGGGTCCGTGAGCTCTCCAGTCGGTAGGATTGAGGTTAATATTATTCTGCATACCAGCTCTGATTTACAACATGGGTAAAGGAACGCTGTAATATGACATTCAAAGTGGCTCAGTTACAAGAGGATGCTGCGCTAAACTCAGCTCTCTGAATAACTAGGGCATTTTTTTTTCCTCTGCTGATAAACAGCGAAAGAAAAAACAGTGCAATTTGAAAATATAAATGAATAATTTGCACTCATTTCAGAGTTGTGTTTCAGAGTCACTTGAGCCAAATAAACTGGCTAATGTATTCAAACAAATTCTAGGCACATGATATCTCATGGCTTCAGGGCTTTGGCACAGGACTTGGTGGATCTACTTCTAACAGGATGCCCCTGTGTTTGAATATCTG
Organism: Coranthus polyacanthus; assembly: GCA_037367275.1. Taxonomy (NCBI): domain Eukaryota; kingdom Metazoa; phylum Chordata; class Actinopteri; order Kurtiformes; family Apogonidae; genus Coranthus; species Coranthus polyacanthus. The sequence goes on from JAPQRN010000001.1 coordinate 15,175,269, forward strand.
TGTAATGTGTGTGTGTGTGGATGGGGGGGGGGGCATACATGTGCATACAACAGGCCAAAACAGATAGAAACTTGGCTTCAGTTTTAAGCCCTATTGTTCTAGACTCAGAGGTCTTTGAAGTGCTTTTATCTCCACAGATCAAAGTGAGTTATTGATGTCAAAATGAATGTCAAGGACAATTTGAATACAATTCATGATTAGCTAGAATTACAAACCAATGCATGGTTTACTTCATTTGCAAATATTAATTAAAAAAAAAATTATAATTGGTTTGCTGGTTTTGTATCGCAGTTGATGAAAAAGCGTCAGGTGGGACCAGAATTTGTATAGAAAAGTTTGAGCAGACAAGACGGGATGTAGCCTATAGTTAGCTGCTAACTAACAAAACACACAATGTATAACAATGGTGGACCAGTGCAGCAGCAAACGAAAAGGCTAAAAAGGAAAGCAGAGATACTGTATTTTGCAAAAACATACAAACTATTGGCACAGACTGTTTTCTAAAAGTCGACTTGTTACCAAAGAGCCCGAGAAGCTGACGTTGATGAGACAGAGGACTGGAACCCAGCAGACACTACTAGTTTAGGTTAGCTGAGAACCAGACCAGCATCCGAGAAGACCGAAGCATCTGCTTGACTCTGCGACAGTTCACCCAGCCCTCAAATCCACTTGAGCCCAGCACCTCAACACCGGACAGCAGAGACCCAGTACGATCAGGTTTAGCTGCCACCACCTTGAATCCCCTGGATCCGCCGTCTCCCACAGTGCTCTGCGATTCATTACAGCAGACAATTATTGCATTTACCACTGTGAGTTATATAAAAAGGTTGGCTGGACAGAGCTCATCATCATGATGCCAGGTCACAGGAGAGGCTGGTTTTACTCACACTAACACTGAACTGAGGAAGACCGGTTTCCGGTACGATGCACCTTATTACTGTAATGAATTGCAGTCCAGTTAGAACTTAGAAACTATCATTCAACTAAGTGCCTTTAAAGCTAGCCTCTATTTTCATTTCTAGTAATGCTTGCAACTGTTTTAACTAGTAATGCTATTTGTTTGTGTGTGTGGAAGTCGTGCATGTGTGTGTGTCCTTTATGAGCGAACTGTGTTATAAATGTGAACATGTAATTGTATGTTGTACTCAAGTCTCTCTTGCAAATGAGACACAATGACACATTCTAACTAAATAAAGAAGAAGGATGAGAGAATAATTGTGCATCAGATTACCTCTCCTCCCACTACATGCTTGGATGGTAGGCTATGGCACCATCAGGCCATATTGTGCTAGTTATATTCACCGCAGCTACTCCTTTCATTATAAACATATGTGGTTCAGAACACACCCTATTTCGCTGTGTTGCTTTAACATTCCTTCAACAAAAGCCAATCATCTCCTACAATATCCGCCGACAGAGTAGCCCTGACATGTACTCGGAGCTAGTACACGTCACCTGGTACGTGACGTGTACCAGGCTTAAACATGGAATATAATATTTTTATGAAAATTGCATTCAGTAGATATAAAACTGTGCTGCTGTTAACACATTTCACATCTTGAATTAGATGTAATTAGTTTTCAAGTATGAGCACTGTCATCATCTCCTCATGTGCTGAAGTGTTTGATGTACTTCACGTAGTACATAAAATAGGGTGTCAATTCCAGAAATACACTTAAATTATTGATCCTTATGTTTAATGTTTCCCAAGCGGCGCAGCACTGGATCACAGATAGATGATGTGATAAAATTATGAAAGTAAAAAAATATATATCTACATTTGACTCTCTTGTACTGTACAGGGAACCTAGCCAAGAGATAGTTCACTCGATATGTTTCCTTCTACCCTAACGACTTTCAAGGCCGATGTTAAAAGTTTAACGTATTGTACAGCTTCTGTGTTACAGTGTTGTGCTTCCAAAGGACTACTTAACAGGTCATATAGACGTTCTCGTATCTCTTCACTCACTCCCTGATGGGTTTAAAATTCTCACCCTTACTCAAAAAGAACTGCACGGTCAAGCTCCTGCATGTGTCTGACCTGCTCCACCCTCACTATTCAGCTCACTCTCTACGGTCAATTTATTATCTGTCCCATGAACCCGCCTAAAGACCTGTGGTGAGGGAGCTTTTGAGGTTGTGTGCACCCGACCTGTGGAATGCTCTGCCTGCTGACTTTGTGGATTCCTTTAAAATGCAACACATATATCTGTTTAGGGGTTTGGGTGATGTGTATCAACCAGGCGTAGCCTATGCCGCTGCTACATGTATAATCCACTCATAGTCAAATTTGTTTCTGTTCCTGCACTCATGGACGATTTATACTGATCACTCGTTCGTTCTATAATGAATTAAGATGAAGATGAAGGTAACTGTTACTGCTGTGGTGACTGCTATGGTTGCTAGCATTCAAGGGGATCAAGGGGATCTGATCTGTTGGTCTGTTAGTATGTTCCTTTGAAACGAAATGCTGCGTGTCCAACACCTCGAGTTAAAGGGTTGCTGGCTTACAAGGGAAGTTGCACCATGTTTGTTACTTCGGAAAGGTTACGTGTTTAAAGTGAATCACCTGTACCCCTTAATCTGTCACTCTACTGTACTGTATAACTCTCATTTTTGCATATCAGGTGGATCGATGGGGTTATAAAAGTCTTGCATCTTGCTGGGTTAGGACATTAATCTTAGCAGTTTGTAGATAGTATTTTATCCTGGTGGCCGCAGAGCCCAGGGAGGATGGCCACACGGCGGCTGGTGCCAAGGCCCACACATAGTAGCTTCACTAGGTAGTATATTCTCCTGGCGGCCGCAGAGACATGTAAAAGTATCTGCGGGGAGTGATAGTCCCAGAGCCTAGACACCAACCTCTAAATGTATCCTGCTGTAATAAACATTCATACGTGAGTTGGCTGACTGAACATTTATTGTGAATGATTTCCATGTTCTTAACTATCAAAATCTGCTCTTAGACAGCGGTGCTGAATGATGAGTCTCACTTGATCATAAATTGGAGGCGTATGGTACGACACCTGCTCGCATATAGTATTTCCCTCGTCTTTAAGGACAGGTGTTGTGCCGTGTCCAAGTAATCTGGCACCTGACCAAGAATTGGAGAGACGCCAGTAAATCTGTAAGGTGTAAGAAGAATAACTTAAATTACAGGAAGTTAAAGCAACAAACATCAGCAATGCTGTAAATGGCACGTCAGCAGAGGGATGCACAGTATAACTGAAATTAAAGCAAAATTGTTTGGCATGAAAATGAAAGCAATCCAAGTGCTTCAAGATGACAACTGGTGGACAGCAGGACGTGGGGGTCTCACAAGTGGACCTAAAATTTCAAGAAAGCTGGCACTGACAGGTGTCTAATCAGACGCTCCACTTGACAACGATGCTGCTCCAGATGAACCAGTTTCTGAGGACACACATAACATTACAATCCACACAAAATAATACAGCCATAATAAAATCCTGTACAGATTTCCCTGTAGAGCACTTGGGGTTGGTATTTAAATCTTTATGCTTTGCCCCCGAGTTCTTCAGTGCCTCTTTTCTCCTTCTCTGCAGCTGCAACAGTGTGCAACACTAGCCACTGTTAGCTTAGAAATGGTGTTAACGAACATTAGCAAATGACTGGCTCCCAGAGCGATGCAGACTCCAAAACAAACTTCAAATATGCGCAGAAACAGGCGTGAATGAACGTAACCTATTAAACGTTAAACTGAGATCAGTGGACCAAGAGTTTCTTTAGCCCACAAATGTAATCTTCCAATCATTACAATTACTCTAAAACAATACTAATCTAAATTTGATTGATGTGTTCTTTTTGCATCTGAGAACCAATCATGGAAACAAACAACAATAACAGAACATTTGTTTGTATAATACTTCCTGCATAAGACCTATATTGAACTATTTCCAGCTGCGTCGCTGTGTCTTGGACATGCAGCCTCTCTATTCCACCCAGGACTTGATGAGGTCTCTTTATGAAAGAACTGAAGAGAAACCAGCAAGAGCACTCTATATTTTACAGAGCCCATCACTTAATATTTCAAAATGAAGAGCTAGTCAGCTGAAATCATAAACCAAAACCATGTTTTCAGACACCTTTGGCATCACCTTTAATATGATGGATTTTTCCAAGACTTTTTTTTCCAAGCGCAAAATGATTTTTCGCAGAACAGATGAGAGGGTGATTTAACAGCTTGGGCTCTTTGGTCGGACTGCTGTCAGCTGACTAGTCATTTCTTGGAAGCTACAAAACTGATGGCGCATCACTGTGAACGTGGGGAACATGAGTCAGGTATTATAAAAAGAAATCACTTCGGACTTGTAATCATTAACCATTTGCAAAGGTTGAGAACTCCCAGTGTGCTTTTATAAAGTGGCTCAACACATGCCTAATGCTGTGCTTGCAAGTCATACTATCGATTGAGGGTTGCGCTGTCAAAATTGTCTCGTTTTTTACTCGTCTCACACACACACACACACACACACACTTGTGTACCACAGGTAATGTGTAAATATAAAAAGCCTGACACCTAATTTCATCTTTGATGTATGTAACACTAAAAGCAGAGGCGCAGTAAGTTGACTTTCACTTCTAATTCACATAATGAGACAGGGAACAGATGTCACAGCATGTACAGTGTTGGAATTAATTGGAAAAGATTGAGCACGTCATTGGCAGTTTCAAGGGTGATTTTCTGCTGAGAAGGTATACATACAATATGCACACTGCATTTAAACACAATTAAAGATGAGTGAAGAATAACATGAGGCTTGTAGTGGTATAAAAGTACAGAAATGTACTCCAAATGCTCACTCATTCTCTGGTTTTTACACATTACCATGTACATGCGTGTCACAAGGTAATTACTCTCCTGTTTCTATTTGTAAAAGACAATTTAATTGTCTTTTACAAATTACACTGTGCACCGATAAATTAGAAAAATGTCCAAATAATATTATAGTTTTGTATTTTAGTGTTTGAATTGCTGCCTCGTGCTGTTATTTCACTAAACATATAGCTTGCTCTATTCGCAACCCCCCCCTCACTGAAAATGTTCTTGAACATTAACACAACATGATATATTGTTCAAATGTGTTCAGTTCCAATCAGTTCACCCTTGATGTATCCCGTCCAACTGAACCGCGCCCGAGCCCGGTATGGAGCGGTGATAACACTAGTCAAATGAACCGGACTTCAGGGATCGAATGTGCTCGGGCACAGAACAGATGGCCTAGTGCGAGTACGTCCTATAAGATTTCACAGATCACGTTTGACATTGTACATGACATGTCTTCAAACGTTAAGGTTTCCTTATATTTGTGGTTCTCAAATCCCCAGCCGTTTCTCTTGTCGTCCGCCAAAGCAAGAGCAATTTCACTTTTTCTAGTTTCTTTTACAAACACAATAATAACCAGGATTAATCACTTTGTCTGTCCATGTACATACTGTGACTTAAATAGACTCTTTACTTCATTAAGCTTGTTTCAATCAACATATGTATATTTTGAAGTATAATGTGGAAACTAATCTAATTTTTCCTTTTGTTTCTCTTTTTTGAGACATTTCAAAAGGTTTTAGTCAAATCTGATTGACAACTACAAACCCGATTTCCAAAAAAACATTTTCCAAAATGCAATAAAAATTAAAATCTGTGATTTGTTTATTTGCTTGAACCTTAATTTAACTGACTAAAGTACAAACAGGTTTATTGGTGTTTGATTGTTGGGACTTGAGCAACATGTATAACCTCTGTAGAAATGTCAGAAAACACAGTCACTAGTGGGCAGAATGTTTAATTCTGTCCATTCACGTTTTCTGCTGCTCAGTAGTCCATGACCATGAATCTGAAGCTACAGACGTGGGTGTGATTTGCTCGGGTTTTCATGTACTTCCACATGGGTCCCAGCTACAAATGACATCGATAAATCCAAGTTACAGTACAGCCGTGTCACCTTACTCCTTGAAGTACAAAATGACGTAAATATGAAAGTTGCACAAACATAGTGTTTCCTCAAAGCACAACTTCAGTGCATTATAATTAATGATGTGATAAGTATTTGTTTCAAGTTCTAGAAAAAGCTAAGACTTGTTGTTTTGGGCCTTTTGCAGTCTTACAGTGAACTAATCCGACCTCCATAGTAGCTTTAAAGTTCAAGGTGAGTGTGGTAACAGTATTTCTGTGGATGATGTTGTGATGTATCAAAAGTGCAGAACATTGCACACCAATGACACACAAAGTAATATCTCTAATGTATTAACAGACATAACGTATCATCAGCTTTAGCAGTGAAACATCTGCTACACTTCCACCGCTTGCCCTGATTGCTGTCCATCACACACACACACCTAAAAGCAACTGTTACATAATGTGTTAGGTAACAACACTGCAAGGCTTTTTTCTTTTTTTTAATAGGTCTCTGCCAATTTAACCAAATCACTCAGCGATAAGACTGTTTGGTCTTAACTTGACGGGCCCCCCTACAGAAAACAGTGTCCAGTCTTCTGAAGTCAACAAACCGCACCGTCTCCCCGTCATCTATGACAGCCTTAACGTACGGTTGTGTCAGATGAGGTGAGCGTATCTATGAGGAGCGAATTACTCAGGCAGAGCATGATGGGATTTTGAGAGATGCAGGTGGTTGGAGTGGGAGAGAAAGTTAAATTCAGCCAACTCTGAACCCTAAGATAATTAACCTGAGACCTGACAGGTATTTTTATCCCTCATCTTTTTTTTTTTTCTCTTGTAATTATAATAAAGCCTTGAGTTTCATGAAGTGTTTGCAATAGCATTAGAAACACATTGCCTTAAATTACCAATTATGCCACTGTTAAACCTTTACAAGGTGTTTTTTTGTTTCTTTTTGCTTCAGTAAAAATAATACAAGAAGGTTTTATAACGGCATAATCTGTAAGTTGGTGTTACAGTTTTTTAATTCTTTTTGAAGTCTTTGAACTTTTTTTTAGAAATGCTTACAGATGTCTAAATCTAACAAAAAGTATGTTCACGATGTTATTATCAACTCTTATATCGTCTTATTAATGCACGATGTAACAATGTTAAGCCTCTGGAAAGGACTTAAGGATGAGTAGTAGAAGTATTTCAGTGTACTTCTTTTGGAAACCTTAAAAAAGAAAAGAGTTTGAAACCTAAAAGTAAGAGGAGAATTCTATATATGTTCAAAGAAGAGCAGCGAAGAGAGTGAAGCTCGGTTGGTGGTAAACCTCATTCACCCTCATCATGACAGACTCACTTAAGGAAACACGTTCGGTTATACTACGTATCTGACAAGAATTAATAACTTAAATAAGCTGCAGAGCTCCATGTGAGTTTGGTCCACATGATAGATCAAAGAGCCCTGACAGGTGGTCATTATATCAATTACTGTGTATGTTTTTTTCTCCTTGTGCATACAAGCATGAGGTCAGCGGATCATCTCGTACATGTGAGCCCTACGGCAAAACCTTCTAATGCCGCTGGGTGAGTTCCAGCTGTCTAAACATGAGGTCACACGTTTGTACTTTTAACTTGGTGACTAAACGCACACTAGTCCTTCGCTATTGAGTGTTTGAAGTGAAACATGAGGTAGTGGTGAGTATTCTGTGTTAAGGGTGTGAATATATGAAACACTTTCCCTTCTCTGTTGAGCCAGAAACATGCATCACTATCTCCTCTGTTTCTTATATTGAATAACTAGTGTTTAGATGCTGTTACACTGCATGTTTTATGGTGTATGTAAGTACTGTTTAAGGTCTAACACCTTCACAAAGTAAGCATGTGCTTGAGAAATACATTTTTTTAATGATTGATGGGTATGCGACGTTTTGAACAATTCAAGGGTGATGGGTTCTTTTCTTTTACATTATATGATCTTCAACCTTCGTCTGTTGTGGATATTAAAACAAATAAATAAATAAAAATCCCTTGTCACTGTGCACCAAATTGCTTTTCAGAAGCTTTGGAACATTTCACATTATTGTCATCATAGAGGATGGAGGTTGTTAAGATGTCATGGACTCGCTGTTAAAGTTCATTTGGAGCACTTACACTTAAGGCGAGTGTTCACAGGATGAAGGACGGTTGGAGGTTTTTGAAACATAACTTAAAAATAAAAAATAAAATAAAAGTTGTGAGAATGAAATTGCACATTTGAATCTCAAGGTTTGAATCTACAGTTTCATGGCAACCAAACATCTGCTGATGAAGAGCCTTTGGCTTTCTTCACAATCACACCACTACTTCCTATAGGAGTATACAGTGCACACTTTATTACATTATTATGTTGGATCCACAGTATAAATGCCTGTCCATTTAATGCAGTGTGTTAATAACAAAGTTGTCAACTTTAAGCATGAGGATCATCCCACAAAAAGTCCCACAATGCATTGTGGCGTCTGCTTCTCTTTCTCTTTCTGAGGCTCTCAGCCCCAAGCTGTAGCGTATTCCTGAAATATAAAATGTTAAAAACTAGTTACATATAAATAGTTAATTTTTTTTCTCTCTTAAAGGGTGAACAACTTCCCAAGGTTGTAAAACTCTGTAGTTAGTTACAAAGAGTAAATAATGCAGTGCATGTGTTGGGGAATATTAGTGAGACGTTCGAGGACCGTGTTGGGCTGACTCCAAGTGAACCTCAGTGTTTATCATGATTAGGAGTACGTCCCCGAGTGCAACAGTGTGGCTCGCTGATGTGTTTTCGATAGTTCTTAGACAGCGATGGTGGCATGTGGTACCAGAGCACCTCGCCTCCCTGGGGCCCTGAGCACATTTCTGCTTCGGGGCCCTCCCATGTGACCCGAGAGCCATGTAAGCCATTTGTCACAGTCAGACCTGACACCCCAGTGCTCCCACTACAATCCTCCTCCCTTTTGAAAGCAGTTTGCTTCATCGGTCAGTCTGAGAACAGAATGAGGTGAAAACAGCGGTGATGATCATCTTCTCTACTGACATTAAGCACCTTTAAATTAAAGATAA
>JAPQRN010000001.1:15184348-15209170 GCA_037367275.1 Coranthus polyacanthus
ATCTTACCCAGATTTCCTCATGCATTTTCAAACACAAGTACTAGTTACACTAAATCTTGCCTGAATACTTGGTTGTTGTTATTTACTGAGACGTGCCTCCATATTACCCAACATGCCCAACAAATCAACATTTTTAATTCAAAACTCTATCAAAAGACAGTGCCAGTCCACTGCTTTCGTCCTGCATTAGTCCAGAGTTGTAACTAAACCTTGACTCAGAGACTACGTAGTCATTGTCCTGTTTTAAAATTATGTGCTCCTACAATATGAGGAGTGCCTATAAGTGAACATAATTGCCAAGAAAACAACAATATGGGTTGATTGGTTAACGGCTGTTTATGTCTCTTGCAGTTGCCTGCATAAGAAGCCTGTTCTCACTCCCACGTCGCCACATACTGATGCTTAATCATACCCTCAGCATCATGTTTCGGCATCCAGAGTAGTCCGACAGAAATCTACGTAACTCTTTAGGTGTCAGAAATTGACGATAGGCCAAATGATGTTAAATAAAGGAACCTCTCTCTTAGTCTTTCTTATTTTAGCTCTTCCCCCGATCCTTTTTCTAAACCTAATAAAGGTGTTTTTTATGCCTAAACCTAATCACATCTTTTGGACTCCCTTGCACATAAAAAAAAAATGACACCTACCCCACATGTTGAAAAATGACACCATAATGTCGACTCACCTCTGCACGGCTTTTGTGTCATTCCCACCGCGTGAGGGCAGGGACCATCGGATACTATCAGATATGTCGTCACTATGTCGTCGCTATGACGACCACCCTACCTGCGGTGGAAATGCAATGTGCCAAATCCGAGCCAAGTCGAGTTAAGTCGAGGCAAGTTGGGAAGTGGCGCGTCATGTCTCTCTGATCTCCTGATTTGGTCATTTTTACTTGACTTTTGTGCTTCAACCATAGATAAAATAGGCCGACAGTGTGAGTTTCATTTCGTGAACACATATGTTCTCGTGCAGCATGGTTATCTTCTTCTAAATGCAGTTTATGTTGGTAAAATGTAATAAATAACGCCCAATCTCACAATTTTGACAGTCACAAAGACACAGAACACAGGAAACAGGACACAGACTGACCAAGAGATGCTCTGCCCCAGTAACGCATCAACTTAACGTTTCTGTTGTCTTGTGCCATTGAGTTTTAAGTTTGCCTGACCGCTGATCCCATAATTCCCTCTCACAGTGCGCTTCATCCTCTCATCTGAGTTGCAGGCTACACAGATATTGACACCTACTTTAACACAAGGGGGAGGAGGCCCTTGTATGATTTGCATCTTGCGTTGGGTGCATATGGGGCCGAGCAGCTCTGTGTGGCACAGAGAACATGGTATGCAGTGTTTGGCTACACAGACACGTTAGTGATCAAGTCATTTTTCACTCTTTTGTCAGTTGGGTTTTATAGAATAAGAAAATAATCGGGATTTATCACATCATCAAATGTCAAGGCTTGAAAAAACAGGTGCAAAGGCAATAAACATTTGACATGAAATCATAGAAAGAAATAAGAGGCAATACACTTTCTGTTCTTTTTTGGGAGACACTCTGTCAAAAAACAAAACTTTCTCATCCATCAAATTTGAAAAGCTCATTACCACAACTTTTTCAGTTGTTTTTGGGAGTAAAAGTTATAACACAGAATTGAGGGATAATTTAATATGCTTTATATGCTTTATACAGTGCACAGATGCTACAATTTTCAACAAAACACTAATTCCCTGAGAATAATGATCATAATTTTTATTTGCAAAGAGCATAGTCGGAAACATCCATGTTATTTTATGACATTCAGATGGAAATGAAAACCTACTTTTGATATAAAAACATTTGAAAAGGGGTCAAATTACACCACTGGAAAACAGGAAGGTTAATTGTCGTAAAAGTTTATAGATGGTTGTTTTCTGCCATTTTAAAGATAGCCAAGCGCATATATCAACCCAGAGCTCCCACACAGAATGGAATGAGTGAGAGCAGCCAAAAAGTAGACTGAGAACAGTTCAAGTATTTGTGCAGGAAATCGGCAAGCTTTTTCAGTGTCAGGGCTTTATGCGCAGTGGGTCACTGTCACATAATTACAGCATAATTACATAATTATGGGATACGAATGAAAGAGATAGTGCAAAGTAGTGCATGTGCTTTTCTCAAAAAGTCAAAATATCTGTGGTGAAAAAAGTGGGAAGACATGGGACAAATATAATTTCATACAAATATTCAAAGAGTGGATTAGACGGTAAGGTACTGTCACCAGATAGTTGCACTTTGTAAAAGTCATGTGCAGTTGCTGTCTCACTGGAAGAGTCTCGTTATTTTCCATCCAACACCTGTTAGGTGCAGGAACAGCATGTGCACAACAAAAACTTTCATATTCATGTGTTGTGCAAGCTCGAGGAACATGATATATGCAGATGTTATCATTTGTGTGGCAGAGAGACAGAGTGAGTGGAATTGGTAATGTAGTCATTAGAAAACGGGCAGCGGAAATCTCATTAGTTTTGACCATTTCGTAATTAGACAGGGGATTTATTATTAATCAGGCCATTAAGCATGGAAAGGCTCAGTCTTGTCCCATGCCCCTTCTCACTCTGTATCCCACTGCTCCTGTTCACACAGGCTTGAGTGACATTGCCAGGGGTGTGACTGTATGAAAATGAGACCTCGGCTTCATGACCCTGGCATAAGTTGAATACTAAATGGACACAATGCATGCATAGAAAACCAACTTTCTTATACAATGACAAAGAGGAGATTCACTTACAGATTACACAGTAAATTTACTAGAAGATTACCTACCTGTCATCTCAATCAATGTTACCGTATTTTTATTAGTGCACGTAAGCCAGCAGCTTTTCATCACCACCATCACTCACTCTCAGGCGTGTGATTGGCAAAGGAATCCATGAAAACGCTGCCATCGAGAGACACCCTCACCCAACCCCCAAAAGGACCCGCATACCCAAATTTATCAAATTGCTCCTTTAATTCAGCTCTTAGTATCAAAATAATGTTAGTATGTTTACATTCATACTAGGGCTGGGCAATATATTGAATTAATTTGATTAATCAGGTCGTCGCTTTTTTTTTTTTTTTCCTCTGGAGACTTTTCTCAACAAAAATTCAGAATGCAACAAGTTTATTGTAAGATATTCATTGCGAATATGTTCTCCAGTCGCTGTCTAACAGTGGTGCATTATTTTATTTGAAAAAATATTTCTATTTTTGAACAGATAATGCACACTGACACCACAAAGCTGTGTTTTTTTGGTTATTGTTCTTATTTATTGCTATTGCACATATGTATAGTTTTAGTAAACTATTTTTCAGTCATTTAGTGTAGATAGAAAAAATAAAACAAAATCATGAATCGTCCATAATGCTAATAAAACAGTAAAGATTACATTTTTTGACCATATCTCCAAGTCCTAATTCTGATAATGTACAGATAACAGGGCTTTCCATGGAGCTAAGGGTGGTCTGGGGGCAAATCCCCCACGATTCAGGCACATTTTAATGTCACTATTCCACTACATACAATGATCTGAGTTTGCCTACCTGACTCAAGATGTTTGGAATTATTATAAAGGAGAAATAGGCCTCTTGGGCGTTTAAGCACAGGGTGGCGAAGAAACAGACATGTGTGCATGCTCACTTTAAAATAATGTTTTAAAATAATGAACGTCATGCAAATAGGTGCCATTTTAATGAACTTGTATTTTCTGTGCAGTCTAAACACTTCAGTTTACACCAAAGAACGAGCAATTCAACTGCAAACCTCGTTTAACCAGTGCAAACAGGTTCTCGTGTGAAATCCTGGTTATATTTCCCCTTTTGCAACCTTCTCGTAAAACAGCCAAGATGTTCACCACTGTTCAGTTTAAAAGTGGCAGGTTGAGCTCGTGTTTTACGTAATGATTTACGCGGGTCACATTTTCAGGTTGGAAAATCTGAGAATCACATCGCTGCCTTCTGTTTGAGGCCTTTACCCAGAAGCCTGTGCTGTTATCTGGTTCCACTGCATCATAATCCTCCTCATCACGAACCGTCTGTCCTCAAATCTTCCCTCTCACTGTACAAGTCCATGTGCTGCTTTTTGGCCTATGACATTTGTTTTGCCAGTGACACTTATTGGCCTACACTGGCCTTTCAAGTAGGGAGGCTGTAAAAACTCTGTCATATGTAGTCATGCTGGTGTTGTGGCTTTAGGGATGTAACGCCAGCCATTTTATCAGTTCTTCACTTCAGTCCCATTTTGAGATATCTCAAATTTTTTAGTCATGTGACTGGCGCAGAGCCCTGGAGAGCTAAACACTGACCCAACACGGTGGTCCAACACTGGACGCACATAGAGGTGCAGCACAGGTCTGAAAATGTTCCTTTTGTTTCAAGCCACAAATATTGTGCCCACATCAAAAGGAGAAAAACAAAGAAATGTGATCAAATTGCACATTTTGTGCACTGTCAATCCATTACACAGCAGCTGCTGTGGAGTATTACAAGCCCCTGCCTGAGTTCCCCTTTGGCAATGTTTACATACAGTGTAGCCCCTGGTAACGGAGAATCCCTTCTCTTACGCTGTTTCCAGGATGAAAGCGTTCCAAAGTACAGAGAGTTGAGTGTATTTTCAGTCTGGATGAGTCAATAATGATGCAGTTTAGGAGGAAAAGAATAAAAATTCTTAATTGCCAAAGCAATAGTGAGTGCTAATTAGCTAATGTTAGCTAGCTACATAACATCAACCCATGGCTAATTAGTTTCAGCGTGACAAGGCAGAAACAAATAATATTTCTGTCTTATAAACAATATTGTTTGTTTGTTTTAACCAAGCTGTTGGGAGCACACTGCTGTCATTACATGCTGCAGCAGACTTCCCTATAATTAAACATATTAAACCTAAAAAAAACCCAGCTGCACACCAATGCTACAAAAAAATACACGATCGGGGTTGTCCTTAAACTTTTGATCATATAGTGTAACTCACTACTGGTGGGTTGGACTTAATATAAACACAAACTCTAGTAGTGTAGGTGATGTGTTTTATGTATTAATCACACAGTTTGATTAATGTGGAAAAAGTTTGACCAGTCATCAAGGCTTTCGTACGCCTTCAGGCTGGGCTTTGTATTCCATTGGCATCATAGCCTATAAATTTCAGGAAACCCAATTCCTGGCCACATGTCAGTGTCCATGGACCACTGGATGATTGTCTAAACACTCTGCCTCTTGGCGGTCTCCCAATCAAAACAATAACGAAAATATGACATTAATGATACGTTATGATGTAGTGTGAGATCACGGAGGAGTTGTTTTCACCACCATTGCTAATGGAAACCTGTCTGATGACAAATAATAAATTGTAATGTAGCGATTTATTCGCATTACATTTAGTGAAATATATTAACGTTATGTCATTTCATTCTAATAGTTAAATTATAATTGTATGAGTCTATGTATTGTTTTTTAATCAAAATGTTACAGATTTTTCCTTTAAATTTAAGCAGACAACTGTTTGTTTTACTCCTGGTACTGAATGCAACCACACTGCATCACGTCGCCACGTCCACTCAGTCCTGACTGAGGGGATTGTGGTTGGAAAGTAACGTCAGTGCATACATCTGTAGTAGCTGATGAACAGGCCACACATGTAGACAAATGTATATGTGTAAAACACACGTGTCATTTTCAGTACTTAAGATGTAATTAAGATGTACAATGTCTGCATTTCTGAAAATGGCTTAATATACTTGTACAAAGTGTTTTTACAAAAGGATTAAGTTGGAACTATTTTTGAAATGTTTTCTTTAAGCAACATGGGTATTTCATCTCCCAGAGAGCTTCAAAGAAAGAGCTATTCTTCACTGGTTCACTTATACACTCAGGGATTCAATGAAAGCCTGAAATTAACTATACCTAAATTAAAACGAAGAACCATCAGTGGTTAAGCCCCCTCATCACTTGATTGAGGAAGCATAATCTAGGTTATCGTTCTGTGGACCACGCTCCTCCTACACAGCATGCAGATGCTCATATACCGTACGTGCAATCACACAACAGACCACACACACTCCCACTAGCTCAAGCTGAAGGATTAGTGATTGGAAGGCCGAGGCGTGGGAACCTCCTCTTCGCCGAGTGCTTCCACGTGAAATCTGGTCTCCTGAGGGAAATGACATCAGTGCAGTTCAAAGAAAGATCTGTACTGTAATAAGGGAGGTGCAACGCGGGGATTTACCGCAGGTCAAGCCCTAAGCTATAGCAGGCAGAGGGTGCACAGATCTACACTCTGATAAACTACTCAACAAAATTTGAAATATGTCTCTGTGTATGTGTCATACAATTAACCAATAAAATATGCCAAATGTGTGCGGGCAGTTGAGACAAGTTAAAGTGAGTTACACCATCACACCAATCGTCTTTTTTCCCCTTTTTTTAAACACTTACATTTCCTTTTCCTCCTGCAAGACGTCACCACAGTTTGCAGTAATGAGAAAGCCATACATTTGTTTAGCATAAGTGAAAATTTTAATTCCATTCATTTATTTTAGTTTATTTTTATTTGTGCTATATTGAGTTGTAAGTCAATATGCAATGCACAGCGAGGTGGACCACACAAGGTCAAGCAAACAATTAAACAAACATGTATTTAGTAAAACATTGTGTGTGAATTCTTAACCCTGCGTCAATGGTCTATATGTTTATCTGTATAACAAAGCTAAGTTTATCAGTAATATAACAGATGTGAACTTAATATTTTACTATAAATCCAGTTATGGCAATGACAGATTCTTCTGTCTTCACCCAAGACTTTCACCATTTTACAAAAGAGCACATTCATTCTATGCATGTAGGCCTAAAACGTATGTGCTTGAGATTTAAAACCTACCTTAGCAAAAACATCGAATCAATAACAAGTGGCTTAGCTGTGCGTCGAAATCACTGATAACGGAAACAATTTGTAGACCCTGTTTATACTTGGTTTTAAAATGTGTCCTGGGTGATTGGATCACAAGCGTAGAGCGCTAAACACATGAGTAATGACGGCCAAGATGTGTTGTGATCCAATCACTCAAACCACTTGCAGTGGTGGTTTGGGATGCATTAAACCTCACATCTTTTGATGCTGCTGCGTCCTGAGGTGCTCCCGACAAGGAAATAACAGGAAAGTACATCATTAATTCAGGACGTGTTGGTATTGCACTGATGCACAGTCTCAACAGTGCACATGTATGTTAGTTCTTGAAGCATTTTTGTCTTAGCAAGCTTGTGTGACTGATCTAGACTGACCTAATAAGTGAACGTGGGCAATCTAGTAGAGGTGACATATGCAGTAAGGAAAACCAAACACAAGTGGTCACTTGGATGCCTTGTAGATGCTCGTTAGACACAGGTGTAAACAGCAATGTGTCTGGGCTGTCCACCTGTGTTTGGATCACTGAAAACACATTTTAAAAACAAGTATATATAAGGCCTTATATTGTTGTTTTAGGTCCACTTCCACATTTTTTGCTGTTCCTTGAAAGAGCAAACCCTGAGTATAGGATCTCAGCCAGTGAAGTACACCAGCTAGATAAAGCAAATCCTGGAGCAATTGCTTTACAGATTGGTTGCAGAGAGGGCCAATTAATATTGATGCTTCTTATCAGTGGATTGTGTTAGAAATGTTAGAGGTAGCAAAGATGCAATTTGAGACTTTTTGCTCTCTGCAGTTTTCATTCACTAGCAAAGACCACGCCACAACATATAAGTTAGTGAGATTTAATGGTGGTGCCTGAAAAAGAGGAGAAAGGAGGCGGGAGGGAGTGAAGGGTGAGTAGGGATGGGTAGGAGGAGGGATGAGGGATGAGGGGGAGACAGGGAGGGTGGGGTCAAGAGGACACTGACAAACAGCGCTGGGTCAGGTGAGCAGGTATAAGTAGGCTTGCAGGGTGACTAGAGGAGTGGTTTAGGCGTGGCCCTGCTCCTGAATCTTAGTTATCTACTTAACTTCATTTATGGACCAATCTGTGTGCTGAAATATGAAGAAAAGCCAGAAACACTAGAAACAGCTCAGGTACTAAACTTTATGGGTGTGTTTGCACCGACATATCATCAGCGCAAAATCTTTTGTGAATAGGTCCTTAAAAAAGAGCAGATCGTGGGCGCAAATGCAACACATTTCATGGCACTATTGGTGGCCGCAGTCAATTCTTCTGAAGTAGAAGTGAAGGCTGTTGGCATCTGGTTAACTTTTAGTCTCTATGGCTAATGACTGCCTATCTCCTGCTGTTACCCTTCTTTCTTGTCATTCAGTAGCCAAGAAAAAAACAAAACAAAAAAACTATGCCTTTAATTTTATGCTAATTCCCCCCAGCATGTATCCTGCCTGTTCTCTCAGAACTATTCATTCCTCAGATAGGTGCAAATGATGCTCCCGCTGCTCCTTGCTTGTTGCTAAAAAGACTGGTCCAATATAGCAAGCATAAGCTGTGATATATCTTCCCACACAGTGTCAGTTAATTAAATTAAATGAAAGTCACAGAACTCCTTTATAGAAGCAAAACATGTAAATTTGTCTTTTCTCATTTCCACGCTGATGTGACAGACTATAGCCACATCTGATTTGTTCTGTTTCAGGTCAGTCTGTCTTTAATCTTCTTGACCTCTTTTCTCCTTCACTAATTTTCAGTAAATTAATAGGAATTATTTCTGCTGCTAACTTAATTAAATGTAAGTGCCGATAATAGCTATAGATTTATCACTCAATACACAGAATGTCTATTGTATTTACATGTATTTGCCATTATTGTGTCTTTACCTCTTGCAGCAGGCTTTATCTATTTTCCATTGAAGAGAGTTGTCCATTGAAGACACCGCTTTGCTTCCACACCAGTACTCCTGTGTGCTTCTCCAAAATGCCGTGCTGATCTACTGCAGATAATACACTGACTATGGATGAGTACCTTATACAATCCCCCTTCAAAAAATTCAAACGGTCCCTTTAATCAATAGGCACAGCCGGTGTTGTTCTCTGATTTAGTTCCTTCCTTTCTGTGTCCTTGAACATTGATTTTTGCAGCGCCATCTTTCAATTACTCACACAGGCTCTTGTTTACCTTTGAAAAAGTTATTTCAACCAAGAAAAAAGAAAGAACAGCTTTGGGATAATGCTTGTAAACTCTGCTCAATCTTGGCTTGTCACTTCAAAACAAGCTGAGGAAGTAAATGTGAGGAAAACAGGAGCGAGTGGAAACTGGGACAGAGACACAAGAGAGAACAGATCGAGACAGATATGCCACTAGAAAGCAAAATCTTTCAGAACTAGCAAAGGGTATTTGTCTGTTTTGAGTCAATCTGCCAGTATCAAGAAGACAGCTGAGAAACAGGGAAAGCCTCGTAAGTCTGACCTATCGATCATGCCTCGAGGCGCGTCCCAGGGTGGAGCTTAGATGACCGGTTTAAGCACAGGAAGAGGACAAGCGCAGAGAGAGAGGATTTACTGATGGTAGACAGTGAGTCACTGGGGAAAATGTGACAACAGCTATGACTTGCAATTACAGCGGTAACCACCTGGAGGAGTCCAAACGTCTGAAGGCTATTTGAGGCAATGAGCATGCATCGTGTGGTCCAGAACACAGAGCATAGGACGTAACGGCAGACAGAATGAAACAGGAGAAGGATTTCCCACGTGGCACTGCACATCTGCTGTCAACCTCATTAGTGTTAATGACGTACGTGTGCTGCAATATTTGTGATGCTATACGATATATGGCTCTGGAAAAAAAATGAATGTACCACAGGTTTTACTATTTCTAGGTTATAGTTAAGTAAAATGAACACCTATGTTTATTCTAGAAACTACTGACAACATCGGTATCGTACAAAAGTACTGAGCATCTATGTGTCTAATGTTCAACTGGTCAAAATAAAAGGTTTTCAGATCTCGAATAATGCAAAGAACAAACAAGATACTGATGTTTTAACTAAGCTATCAGTATTTGGTGGAATAATCCTGATTCTCAGTCACAGCTTTCATGTGTCTTGGCATGCTCTCCACATCTTTCACATTGCTGTTGGCTGCTTTACGCCACTCCTGGAACACAAATGCAAGCAGCTCGGCTTTGTTTGAAGGCCAGAGGTTTTCAATCAGGTCCACGTCTGTGAAAAAACACCCTGGTGTGTAAAGAGCTGTACTGTACAGTATATATATAAATATATACGTCTGTACGTGGAAGGCCATTGATCCTGCATGAGTCTTTCATGTAGAAGACTAGGGATAATCATAAGATAATAGCAATCCAGTGTGAAAATATATCCCATCATTTACAATCATTTCTTTACTATCAGTGGCTGCTTTGTCATCATTATATCACCCTGTGAGGTCAAGGGGAATTGTTATCTAAAGTTTTTACACGTATTTAATAAAGTTTGTTTTGCAAAGTAAGATGGTGATAATATTTAATCATCTTCACTCAGTAACAGTATTTGTTTCAACCAGCCAGAGTATGCAAAATCACAAAGTGTAGACGATGATATTCTAACTAATTACACAGTTCAGTGTACTGTAATTAAATACTCTCTGAATTTACACATTAAAACTACATTAAAACTCATCAAAAATGTTTTAAAAAAATCTATCCAAGGCTCTTTATGGTCAGGCCCCATCTTATATTACTGACTTTATTCACCAGCATTCAGCTCAGGTCAGGTCTCTTAGATCTGACAGCAAATCTGTTTTGGATGTCCCTTGGCCACGTCTAAAATTAAAAGGCGACAGAGCCTTTGCAGTTGCCGCTCCTTGATTGTGGAACCGGCTGCCGTTAGACATTAGATGTGCTCTTTTCATCTCCATTTTTAAATCTAGGCTAAAGACATATTTTTGTTCACTGGCCCTTCTGGCTCACTAATCTCTCAATCTGTTGTCATGTCTATAATTCTGTATGTGTCCCTGGTTGTTTATTGTTATTGTAGAGGTTAAAGCACGAAATGATCCCAAACCTCGATTTTCCATTAGAGCAGAACGTTTTGACTCGTATTCCACAGTTCGTCCAGAAAGAAAGGGTCGGAGATTTAAGCTGGTTTTGAAGATTTATTGCAGTTCGGTACGTTCGTCAGTCACCAAGCTTCATTCCAAAGAAACAAACGTTCAATTCGAGCTTCTCTCAAAGTGCCAAAAAATACGTGCCGTTAGTCCTAGCTTGTCCACTTAAATTATACTGTCAAAAATATGTTTCATTCCACTCTTTCTTTGTTCACCCCATGTTTCTTGGTCTAAGTTGATGTTGAGTCAATTTGAGCCAGGATTTTTTGGAGTCACCGTCTAGTGGCCATCAATGGTATTGCACTTTAAAATACGTCCGCATTGCCTTCAGTTTCAAGCTGTGATTGTTACCCTCAGCTGCAAGAATGTATTCACTTCTTCTTTACTTTTCAAATTTAAATCTAATCAACCATGAAATATATATGTAAGTGTGCAATTATTCTATGATCTATCACTTCACTGTGTTATTGAAAAGGTGAAGAGATAAGTGGATGGTGGGT
This sequence comes from Coranthus polyacanthus, assembly GCA_037367275.1. Lineage (NCBI taxonomy): Eukaryota > Metazoa > Chordata > Actinopteri > Kurtiformes > Apogonidae > Coranthus > Coranthus polyacanthus. Next base: position 15,195,872 of record JAPQRN010000001.1, read on the forward strand.
GCAAGCAGGTGACTTCAAAGGTCAGTGTCTCCCCTACTTAGTTATCGGTGTGTGTCAGACCTTACATCAGATACAGTGGAATTAATCCTCCCCACTTGGCTCATAAAGAAACCTTTCTATTTCAATCCTTACCATTTCCACTTACTTACTTAGACAGCTCCTCTCCTTATGTGTGTATTAAAAATCCCAGAGGCAATTGTGGTATTTATAATGGTGACTGAAATTATCAAGCCATTCCTCTGCTGGGGAAGCAGGTGGAAGAAGAGATAATATGCTCTCTCCCCAAACACATCTTAAGGCTAGAGTGATGCATGTCTAAGAAATAAATTCAGCTCACTCGTCAGATGCTTAATGGCCTTGTGACAGAGCAAATATACAGTAAATGAGGGTGGGTAAATAAGGACTCTTGTGGCTCTTGAGGACCAAGGAGATATTCAGGTACCAGCGGAAGAAAGGATGCTGTCGCTAGACACTCAAATTTAATTTGTATGACTATATGCAGGAGGAGATTGGACTTCAGTGAGATTCACTGTAGAGTGCTAGACCCAAAGTCTAATATTCAGAAAAATGTAAAATGTGCCTGATGAAGTCACTGAGCCTCCGTCAGAGTGCTTGGCTCTTTAAGTGTATTTCTACTGTGATGAGAGCCAAATAAATAAGTGAAATGTGAATATTTTGCCCTTCCTTACTTGGAAATTTGAGATGTGGTAACTACTGTTACTATTTTACTTTCTTCAAGTGGTGTAAGGCAGTTACGATGGCCTCTAGTGCAGGCTAACCCTAAACTAACAGTTTTGCGTTGTCTCATCACATGATCAATTTAAAGACTTGACCGTGAACATCATCAACACACACTGTATATGCCATGTTAAACGGTAGAGCCGCCACCTCGCTCTTGCTCAGAATCACAATTTTTTGATCATATTAATGTCAAGGGTCTTGACAAAAATTGGTATATAAATACCACAGTCGCCTCTGGGATTTATACCACACACACATGAGGAAGAGGAGCTGTCTACCTAAAAGGAAGTGGAAATGGTAAGGGGAGGTTTGAAATGGAAAGGTTTCAAGTGGAGAGGATTAATGCCACTCTGTCACGGGCTTTCGTCAAGAGTCTTGACGAGGGCCACGGGGGCCTGAAACAATAGTACGATCAATAAATTCTGATTCTGAGCAAGAGCAGTGCGCTGCTGATGAATCTGAGAAGCAAACTTTATTTTCAAACCTTACCATTTCCACTTACTTGTAGTTAGACAGCTCCTCTTCTTCATATGTCTTTATATATCCCACAGGCAATTGTGGTATTTAGATACCAATTTTCATGGTATTTATATATGAAGGCACTGAGGGGTCCAAACACTGGTCTGATCAATAAATCGTGATTTTGTGAAAGCGCAGTGCAGGATCTTCTGTTTAAGATTGAAGCAAACTTTGCAATGCACCTGCAATAGCTGTGCCAGAGATGGTTTTACCTTTTCATATATAGTAAATAGCACCATTTTATGATGCTAGAGATTACAAATTTCATATAATAGTAGGCCGATGCAACACCTGGGTGTAAAAAGCATCTGCCTTCATTTAATGGAAGTCGTTCTTCTCTGAATGCAATCATATTTCCAAGGTGGCAATCTGAGTCTTCCACAAGGGTTCATCCTGGTTCACCCCTGTTCCTTGTTCGAACCGCCACCAACGCAGGACCCAGTGCATCCACTCTGCCTGCACAGTCACCCATATTTAGGCCACTGTGCATTTTTGGCACAAGGGCCAGCAACTTTTTTACAATGCACTGATTAGCTGTAAACATAGAGGGACAGCCAGTTCTTGTTTGTTTTGTCTGGAAACAATCCCTGTGCCGCTTCAACTTTTTAATGCACTAATTATTTTGTGAGGTGAACATGTAGCATGCATCCAACAGCTTTAAGATTTCAGGATTTTCTCGTCGTTTTCATTGCTATTAAATTCCATTTATTTAAATGCATGGCATCATACTAGATGGCTGAAGTATTTATGCAAATGTGTTGTGATGTATTTGAAATGTATTCTTAAAGCTTTTTGAAATGGTTCCCACCAAACCGACCAAGCGGAAGAATGCATTTGCTTGCATGTGTGAATTCACACAGCTTTTCTGCTCACATGGAAGGATGTGAGGATGGCGCTCATACCAATTTCTATTCTGACTGTAGTTATTTTTGTGCTGTTCATTAAGTAGAGGACATTCTCACATATTTCTGATTACTGACTGATCACCTTCCCTGTGGTGATAATGGGATGATGTTTGAGGCTAAAAACAAAGATTTTTCTATGCTTGTCCTTCATGTTCCAATTTCAGTCTATTTTTATTGAACAAGTCTCATTTCTGGAATACACATTAGGACAGAAATTAAGACTTTATGAATGTTAAAGTCTCCCAACAAATTAATTTGTATGGAAAAAACATAGGTAGTTTAAATTCAGCAAAGAACTGAAGTGCGTTGAAATCCTATAGATTGCTACAAAACAAAGTTAATGGAATGGAAATATGGTCAATGGTTTGTGGACTACCATTATGAGTAGTAAGTTTGCATTTTGGCCATCACCATCTTGGCTTCTTGGAGCCAAACTCATCAACTAATGCTACTGCTAACTCAACCACACCGCTAACTGACACTGTCATGTTAAACACCACCAAGTTAATTCAGCTACCGTATTTCCTCAAATAGTGACCTTTATTTCTCACGGCTGCAGAAGGTACCAGGCCTTTATTTCTTTATTTCTAATTTTCCTAGTTTAATAAGTAGAAATAGTCATAATTTGTGCAAAACCTCGTTTTGACGAGTTAACACTAGATAATGTAGCCCAGTAATGCTAATATGCCAGGTATTGTACCCTAATTAATCGCTGGTAAACTTCATGAAACATTGGTTGTCTGCCTGGATCAGCTGACATCAAAGCCTTCTATTAGCTCTAAAATCTTAATAACGGAGCAATAATTTACAAGAGGATCCAGTGACTGACATTAGAATTAATCCTTGGAACTATTATTGACTTAGTATTTCAAGAGTGAAGCTATCACTTTTTGAATGGGAGTCAAATAGAGCGAGGAATTTTTTTGGAGCAAGCATCTAGTAGCCTTTAGTGGTAGCCTGTCACATTTTAAGATTCTTCCACTTCCTTCAATTTCAAGCTGTGTTTGTTCCCCCCTTGTAGAATTCAGGTGCAGGGTGATTACTCTTTATTTACTCTTTATTTTTTACCAACATTGTACACTGTACACATGATGCAAGTTAAGGAAATCATAATACAGACGATGCGTAGGATGTCTGTATTATGTCTGTATTATGACAACATCTTTGCATCACCATATGCCTAGTTAAATCACGGACGTGTCTTGCTCGATCGTAGAACATTTGTGGTAATGACTCTATTGATCATCATAAAGTCTTAAAGCTGGATTGTTATAGGCCCTGAGACAGCAGATTCTGCATCTTAAGAACGTGAAAAGGAAGCAGGACCAATGTGATCGATTACTTTTTGCACCTTCAGTTTGGACCACGAGTCACAAGACACAATGATCCAACTAGATGGGCATTTGGCACTGTCTAACTGTGTTCCCTCTTGGGTGCTGAAGTTGCCATAACACACTGTAACTGAGAAAGTGAGAACACCCGTCAGTACATTTCTGTTAAAGTGCTTCACTAACCACCCAGTCATCCACAATTTTTTAGCTGCCACATTTTTTAAATATGACGCTTTAAGTTAATGTGCCACTTGTGTGCGACAGAGGCTAATGTCAAGAAATTTTTAAATGTGTGTACTGCTAAAGACCAGTGATTTTTAAATAGTACTATGAAAATCCTCTTAAGGCGTTTTTAAAATTAAAGTTAAGTGAATTTTAGCCATGTCTTATCTCAAGGGCAAAAAGATGAGGATTTCTGGCAGCATGAATTGAGATGAAGACATATCCTTGAAGTTATAACATCTGAACTGAGAGTATGAGGGACAGGAAGAAAATGTGAAGTGAACAATTGAGAATAAACACAGGGGAATAACAGATTCCATTAAACAGCACAAATCAAGTTAGCAATGTATTATGTTCACTCAGAACATAAAAGGCTCTGTGTTTAAAGATCGCCTCCAGTCATGTTATGAGACATAATAAAAAATACTTTGCAGTGAATAATAATTTGAGATAGGGTTTTCCCACAAAAAAGTTCAATGACCTCATTAAAAATAGTTAAAATAACATCTCCCTCCCTCTCGGCAAAAACTCAAGAATCAATCAATATGCAAATAGCGTTCATTTTAAAAGTTTAACTGCTAAATGTAAAATATTTCCTGCTCTGTGTGCAGTGATGACTCCAGTCCTTCCATCAGACCTTTGTCAACCTATTGTTGTTTGTTTGCTTTTGTAGTAATGGGTGCGTGTGTTGCAAATTCTAGTTTTAGTAAGAATAATAAATGTATTTATCGAACACTTCTCAAAACTAGAAGTGCGCTCAGAGAGCACAGACCTCTGCCACGGCCAATAATTAACTCTTCTTCTCGTACCACAATTATTATTAAAACGCTATTATTATTAAACCTATGATCTATGTTTTCTTCCTTTTTGTCAGTTATAGTTTTGGCCATATTAGTTCAAATTTACCAGTTGGTACCACTGATGAGAAGAACAAAAAGATGACTGGACTATTGGCCTTGGCGGAGGTCTGTGCTCTCTGAGTGCCCTTCTAGTTTAATTGACTGAATTAGCCTGGAGCTCTCCATTGTTACAGAAAGAAAAACACGATTCCAGCCTCTACCTTTTTCTATGGCTTTGCTCTAAAATATAATGAGTTCATCCTTGACCTATGCCCTACTCTTCCACCAGATTCGTGAAAATCAGTGCAGTGGTTTTTGAGTAATCTTGCTGACAGACCACAGACTGTACATAATGATGGACATGCCTTCCTCCCACTATGTAAAAGTGAAGTCAAAATCTCATGGTTACACAGAGCTGCTGTATTGCTTCTGTGATGCCTCAGTAATCCATTTTTGTATCGAACAAACTGGTCTTTATATACAGTGTGTGAAAGACAGACAAATGCAAGTGATCACATAACTTCCTTGGTGGAGGCAATAAATGTTACAAAGTCCTTCACAAGGCAATAAGAGCAACGTAAAATGAGAGTTGTGAAAACAGTCTCCACACTGGTTGATGCACACACACACCGATGCTGAGTTGTTAATTTTACAGTCTTTTGAAGCTGTCTTTTTAAGTATCAAAACAGTGGATGGAAAGACACTCTTTATGCTGTCTCGAACTATCATTTTTTATGTAACATAATGTCATCACGTTCAGACCTTATCATTTTAGTTCTATAAACACAGTGGCACCTTTTCAACCCAGTTACCCTGCAGCTTTCACTACCGTAATTGCTGCACTTTAGCAGATGTACTGAGACATTTCAGGCTCAAAAGAAACGTATGTGTCTATTTTCACTTCTTGAAAGAAAGACACAGGATATTCTAATTAAAGACTTAGACTTATCCTAAACACTTTTTACATCTTTAGTTATAATTCTTTCACAAAATCCTTTCATGTTGTTAAAATAGATTTGCATTGTCCTCATTTCACAAAATCTAATTCAGTGCAGCCTCTGCTGATTAATATTACTCTGCAGTTTAACTTAAAAGAAGAGGGTGCTCCATGACTTCAACAATATAACCCTCTTCTTTCTTGTCTCTCTTTAAACCTTCAAAGGGTTTTTAGATGTGTCCACACATCTCTGTAAGAAGGTGGTCAGTCCATCAGCCCCGATTATGTTTAAAACAATATCTCAGAAACAATTAGACAGATTTTTTTTTTTTAATTTGGCACAGACATGACTTGGACTCAAGGATGAACTGATTGGACTTTGGTGGCCAAAGGTCAAGGTCACTGCAACCTCAGAAAACATGATTTTGGCAACGGTGCAAGGACGTAAGTTACTACAACTCACAAAGTGCAAACTAGATCATACACCAATCCTTCATCAGTTCATTCTGAAGGCTGTTAATTGTTTAATAAATGCAGGAGAACTGGGGGCCAACATTTATGTTGCTAATTTTAGGGTATTCCTAAATTGCACTGTTCAAAGAATGCAGATTAAAGCAGCCCATTGTTTGATTTCACCTTTTGAAATACATTGCTTCTGCATCAAGGGACAATAACCACAGCTTGAAATGAGAGTCGATGTCGAAGTATCTTGAAGTGTAATACCACTAATAGCTACTAGATACTTGCTCCATTTGACCCCTGTTCAAAACACGTCATCATCTATAGTATACTAAATCAGTACGTTTTTCCAGGAGTTATGGTCTCATTCACTTTATTTGATTTGGTAAATTATAGTTCCGTTAATAAGATTTTAGTGCTGCTGAGTCAGACTCAGTGTTGCCAACTTAATAATTTTCAGTACTTAATTACAATAGTCAGGCTGTTGTCATAAAAACCTGTAAAAACTAATGTTGTCAGTAATTAGTAGTGCATTATATGGGCTGTCAGCTAGCCTACAAAACAGGCCAGCTAGCTTGCTAATTAGTGTGTTAGACTAACTACTTGTGTACTAGACAACACTGTATGTCTTAACATTTAGCAAGTAGCTGAAACTTGGTGACATTTTAGCATTAGCTTGGCAAGTTTCAGCACTCGCGCTTCCCTAGTTCCACCTTATTGCCCAAATATGGTCACTTCTGGCTCCAAAAAGCCAAGATGTTGATGGCCAAAATGCAGACTTTGAGGCTTCAAAACGGTAGTCCACAAACCAGTGGGTGATATCGCAGTGGCTTCTTGTGGCTTCTCTGTTCACTTCCTTTGTACAGTCTGAGTCTTGTTAGAGATCACTGACACTAATAGTGGTGAATAATAACTAGAAGAATTTCATGAAAAGAGTTTATTACTCTGAAACATTGCAGTGGCGAATAATTGTCCTTGGTTAGAGCTTTAAATTGGTCTACTAAACATGAAAGAAATGTTGCAGAATATTCTCAGTGTGAGATAAATGGCTGACCTTGAAGTACAAATGATCTGTGAAGACCTGACTGACTTATCACATATGGATTTCTGTGATGCCCTGCAGTCTTATTGGACTGGAAGATCATCTGTAGTAAAGACCATCCACTTCTTCATAACTTTATAGGCTTGAGTTCCCATGCAGTAAATCAGATATGGGGTCATGCAATCAACCCTAAACTGATCAATATAAGTTGCATGTGTCTCACCTCTCCAAAACACTACACATTAAATACGAACGGCGCAGATTGCAAGAAATGCAATTTTCACCGGCCAGTAACTTGAATCTACTGACAGTGCAACTGTGTGACATGCAGCCATGCTAGTAACCATTTCAGGACATGATTAAAGTTTTATGAGACTATAAACAGTGGCAGCACAGAGTAGTAAGTAAATGTTATGTTACTTTATGTTTATGTGATCCTATGGACCATAAACAAGTCCAGCAATGTGTGTTTTACAAGAGCAGAAGCAGACAATGAGGGCTGTTTTTCAGCAAGGAAGAGCAATCTAAGTGTAGGCCTCTGTCACCCCTGAAGTTTTGATTAGTGTCACGCTGAATCGTGCAACTTCCTGTCAGATCAGACGTTCTGACGTCAAAGGAGCCAGCAGGATAATTTCAGTTATTATGTGTGAAAGATCATCTTCACTTAATCTTATGTTGTGAGCATATTTATTGCAGAGAAAGTAATCAGTCAGATCCCCGAGCATATGTGTGTGTAATACTGTACAGTTCAGTACTGTTCAGATTTTAACACTGGAAACGTTGTGATCATTATTACAAATGTTGTGTAGTGATGTACGAGTACATAGAATTTTATCTTAGTCACAACTTTAAGGTTTGCAAATATACTACAAAGCTTTATTACAGCAAAAAACAGTAACAGGACGTTTGCTGTCGGGTCTCCAACACTTTGGAACAACTTACTTTAAGAGATTATACTTGAAAATGTACTGCACTTGTTGAACTCAGCTCTCAAGATGTTTACTGTTTGGCCTTTTCTTTTTTGTTAAAGCTGCAGGAGCCTCAATCAGGAGGTAAAAGCACCACAATTTGAAAATACACACCTTCCTTCTGCAGCTCTCTCCTCTGGGTCCAGGGTCGAGTCTGACAGAACCTGATCAGTGATCTGTAATTAGAGCTGTCTTTCCTTTTGAGATCCTCTGGTTTACCTCGGGTCAGAAACGGGTCATATCTCTTTATCTCTCTGATCTCTTTAGTCCCGCCCCCTCGATGTGCAGGTGAGGCGTATAGTGTGAGAAAATGTTTGAAGGGCTTTGAAGGTGATCACATGACAGAGGGTAAAGAGTGAGATCAAACAATGGATTAGAACAATGTAACATTATCTGTTTGTGTGTCTGTGTCAAACTGACCTGAAGACCATATGAAGACCATATGAAGACCATGTGAAGGCCATATGAAGGATGGACATGTGTGACATATAGTAGAATGTGTGATCTTTTTTTTTTTTTTTTTTGGACATGTTTACCAGAAAATAAGCTAAGGCCATTGAGTTTCAGGTATAAAAAATGTATACTTGTAAAATTTTGAAATGGGTCAATTTGACCCGAATACTATACAAGGGTTAACCCTGCTACCTTTCTGAAAATGCCTGTGATTAGCAACAATCCGGGGACGAAAAGGGTAGATTTTCTATAGCCTAAAAACACAGGAAAGGAACAGATGCAGACGTCTTGTCTCCTCTCACAGCTCTTGGATTACAATATGCTGAAAGGTAATTATGGAATTTTTGCGCAATGACGCTAAACAACGATCAAGCACTGCAGCTTTAAGTACTTTATCTGCTGTTTTATCTCTTTTGTGTCTCGCTTATCCATAATTTTTCTTCTGTTTTTCAACTGCTTTACCTGTCATTGACTGTGCTCCTGTATCCTATTTTTCTTGTCTTTTTTTTTTTTTTTTTGGTTTGTGCTTTGGTTACTTAACAATATGACAAATAAACAGTACATCAATGTCAGTTGTTATCAGTATTCAACGTCAAAGTAGACATTTATCATTGTCACAAACATAGACCGTATTCACATGGTGGCTATTTCCCAGGATGGGAAGCTCAAATATTACTAGAAGAAGTATATTGTTGCTGTGTTCAAGTTGTATAAATGTAGGGAATCGACAAATTATTACCATTTCACCACTTCCTTATTGATCAGTAAATGCAGAGACAATGGGTAGTGAAAATCCTGAGGGACATCAGACCATATCTTAAGGTAAAACAATAGATTTGAAACAGCTAACGTTAGTATTCAGACACTTCCTACCTAACATTACTGTCTGACAGTGTGATGTGATAATGGTAGGAAAAGAGGAAAATGAAGTCAACACACTAGATTGTAATGTATAGCCTTTTCACCGCGTAAGATATGCTCTGGTATTCAGTAACGCCGCGTGACATTATACTCAGTGGAACACATATTTCTGTGTTCAGGTTACATCCAACACAAAAGTGTGTCCAAACACAGTAATGGTGAATAAGAAGTGGCTGAATGCTAATATTGGCTGTGGTTTCAAACAGTTTCAAATATGTTTGTTATGTCAAAGATGCAACGACGGTCTGTTGCTAATTAGCTTACGTCACTTGTTGTAATTGTTGGCATTTTCTTGCTATCCATGATTGTTTTTCCGAAATTCCAGCAAAGTGCATTTATTCACCATCGTTTTGATGGTTGAAAACTCAGTTAAAAAGTATATTATGGGAATTCATGATATATTTTTGTAAATTCGGGTCCTGAGCAGACACCAAACATATCTTTTGGGTCTCAAGCTGAAAAAGTTTAGAATCCACTGCTTTAAATAAGAGCATTTGAGCTTCCTACCCTGAACATGGCCGCTGTGTGAATATCTACTGGTGATCCACTGGGCAGGTTTGTCCTCCCTTAGCTCGTCCCACTAAGGAAATTGGCCCGATATAATGACATCTCCAGGCCATTAAGAGATTCACCAGAAAAAACAGCACTCGGGGTTTTAACCCCCTTAAACAATCTATTGTGTACTGTAATCTATTTTCTGCTGCTCAAGAAAAAAAAACTGTATAAACAGTAACACATTTATAAAGATCGTAACTTATACACACGGCAGGATCACTGAGAGCAAAGTTGTTGTTTTTTCCAGAAGAACCAGAGCTAGTGTTATCCCCATTATATAACCATTTTTCACTTCAGAACCAGCAAAAGACAGTCAGTAATGGCAGATGATTGAAAGTCACACCATGATCTTGTCAATGAGTCTTTTGATACTGGCTATTAATATTCCCATTTATGATAATATGGGAATCACGGAGTTATTATCAGCTTTGTTGACTTTTCATCAAACTGTGAAGCAGTGTAAATGACTACCTTTTAAGGTTGTGTGATTAGAGAACCACCGTACTGGAATGAGAAACTGAGACGGGCTCATGGTTAGAATTTTAAAAGGCACATGACTAATACATAGTGAGTCAAGCAGCATCAGTTAAGGTCGTTCTGATTTTCTACATGCAAGGTGAGGACGGCTCGAGCATATATACATATATAGAGGCCTGCTTTAGTCCATATAAACACGGTAGAACGGTTGCATTTGCTTTCCCGTCATGCTGAGTTAATATTTGGCCAAATATGGCTGCCAGGATAAATATTCCACGCTAGTTTGGCCAAGCAGTTTAGACCTGTCATTCTTTATTCCGCATCCCTCCCTTTTATGTGCCGCGACTGGATACTTATCTTTACAAATAGGAAAACAAAATGGATACAGTGCATTTTGTAAGATACACCATATTTTCATTGTGTTATTTTGTCCTCACACAGGAAGCACGGACCTTTTTTCCAAGGTCCAGCGCAGACTTGAGATTTATAAGCTGAAGAGACAGTAGAAAAGCTGGAGGACAAGAAGACTAGCATGGGAGCAGCTTTTCTAATTCAAGCTCTGTGATTAAAGAAAAATAAATTGCTTGGCAGAATAACAAAGTAACTGGTTAGAAAGACCCTGAAGCTAAAGTTTTAATATCCATCTTTGGAGAACCAAGTCAACTTTTAGACAAGAGAATTAAAGAGAAGTCAAGTCTTCAGCATATATGGAGCTGGAGCTGCTAAAGATTCACTGCTGTTTTAACCTTGCTTTGGCCTTAACTTGGGTGCTTTGTGCGTGTCAGGGGCTTCTAATCATTATGCCACTTTGCCTCTCTTAACAGACTCCTTTGCCCTTAAAATGGTAATCGTTCGGTGCTTGGGCCGATTTTAAATGCAGCGCTATTTTTTTTTTTTTTTTTTTTTTTTGCATGCAGTCCATTTCTTTCTCCCATTTTCTTCATGCCCACTGGGAACCTTGTGAGGCCAGTCATGAAGAGCCTGATAAGGTGCAGTCTTTGAGAAGCATGTAAAATCCCTCTTCGCTTTCTTCTCGCTCCGTCTCTACAGAACGGAGAACTTATGCAGAGGTCACTTATCAGATGTCCCACCGTATTTGTCCTACTCTGTATTCAACTTGAACCAAATAGTTGTTTTAGATGATACCACACCTGACTGAGCTCTTGTGGTATCGCAGTACTTTTATATTTTAAACACACGGCCCATCTTGAATATATCAAATTTCCATAAAAAAAAAAAAAACTCTGCACAGCAAATTCTGTTACAGTTGCACATGTCATCATAGATATAGCATCCATTTTTTTTCAAAAAATCTGGACAGGAGAGAAATGAATAGAATATGAATAAGTGAGTGGAAAAGTGTAAAGAAGTGGTTTCATACAGAGTCTGAAAATCCTGTGAATTAGAATGAACATTTCAGGTTATATACTCACCTCAAAATTCATTGTTTTTCATTGAATTACATTTAATGTAATTCCACTTGTCTTTTTTCATTTTGGACTTATTTCTGTGGTGGAGGTATATGCTTATACAAGACATCCAAGACCCCAAAAGCTGCAGTGATCAAACATTTCATTTCAGCTCTGTGTTAAACACAATATTCTGCCCTCTCACCCAAGCACAGCAAATAAAATCTGCTACAAAAACATTCCCTTTCTGAAGCATAACTCAAGTTTTTTATATTCATCCAACCAAAATACATTCCTTGCATCTTCGTAGACAGAACGGTAAAACAAAACAGCAGCAAAAATACCTTATTTAATTAACCCAATTCCACCTGGCTCACACAACAAATGAAGTCTGTCCCCGTCTGGAGTGGCGTTAAACCTGCCAGTCTTTATGGCTAGTGGTAATGTCCCTAAGCACAACTGTGCACATAGGGATTTATATCTTTATTTCTGCAGGTTGTCTAGAAATTGAATATCCTCGAGGTGCAATATTACAGTGGCTGGGAGAGCTCAACACACGGCAGCTTAACAAAAACACATGCAAATAGACAAAGCAAAAAAAAAAACAAGTTAAGAAAAATAGTCAAAAAGTCATGTGCAGTCGTCAGCCATATTTACACTGTTAAAAGTCCAATATGAAGTAACATAAAAAAATAACTCCTATGGTATTATGGTGCAAATGTAGGTGATAACAAAGTGTCCATCCTGGGCTACCGTAGGGCGAGACAGGCGTCCGCGTCCTACTTCTGCATTTTGAAATAGTTTGGCGTATTATCGGGTTCTCAGTAAGCCACCCTGGTCTCTCTGCGTTCTGCTGAGATGATTGTTGTCGCTATAATTTGCAGGTAGCTCTCTACATAGATCCCTGCTCCTTGTAGACATCCTCCCATGGGTATTGTGAAATAAGCCACATTATGTATTTGTCTGGCAGCCTGCTAATTCCTCTTCTCTGTTCTCTTTATGGATACCGGTTGCCATGCTGTTTTGTTTTTCGGGGACATGGTGGTAGAATCCCTCACTTGAGTCTCTCACTCCCCTTGTGTTGTGTGTCGTGATCAATTTTTGTTTTTTCCCCTTATGTTTACTGTTATTGTGAGTGTGGTGAGTTCCCAGTCCCATGTAAATACTGCTTTCTTCTCACTTTCTACGACCATCACCTCCCCTTCTGGTAGTGTCTGTATTGATTTTCCTTGTATTGTATTCTTATATAACAGGGTATTTTTTAATGTCAGTTATGGTTTTGTAATCCTTTTCCGTTCAGGGTTCTTTGGAGCCTTGGTGCCATATCCAAACCAGCACACATTTCTATCGGTCTGGAATGGAGCCACTGCAATCAAGAAACGAGGGCACTGTAGAATTCACAATAGATCATAAAATGGCAACATACTCCGTACAACTCCGCCTTTTGACAACTCTCTTTTGAGTCTCAGCAAATCTTTCTGAATGGTTTATCTATTTAAGATTCACACATCCATGTCTGCA
>JAPQRN010000001.1:15238579-15253361 GCA_037367275.1 Coranthus polyacanthus
ACTAGCCACATGTTTACAAAAACACTATGACTTAGATGCTCTTCGTGGGGATCCTTTTAAATAAACACATGTCCTACCTGGAGTGCAGCAAAGGGCTCTCCTTGTAGTTTTAGCTTATTACTAGCCATATTCAACCATATGAGACTGGTGCAGTGGCTCAGGGCCTCATTCTTCAGCTCGTACAGTTGATTGTGCTCAAAGTTCAGAGTCTGCAGGAGAGGAAGTGTCTGGCACAATCTGCCATCCAGTTTGCTGATGCTGTTGAAGCTGACGTTTAGGTGGAGGATGCCTGGATACGGTGTTAGCCACAGATAGGAAATCCTCACCAGTCTGTTGTGAGACATGTCCAGGCTGGTGATATTCCTGGGGAGATCTGCAGGGACCTCGCTGAGGCTTCGGTGGCTGCAATCCGCCATGCCATTGAGCACTTGGCAGGGCGTCTTTTTCAAGGTAACACAATGATATTGGCCAGTCAGGACACAGCATAAGACGATCAGCCTTGGAAGGAGAAGGAACCTTGGAGTGTACATTGCTTTAAAAACCTTCAAAAAAGAGAAAATAAATGTGTATGCCTTAAAGCTGCATTAACAACAACAAAAACAAGAATCGTCATCTTCTTTTGTTGTTTTTGTGTGCTAGCAAGCATGTATCCAATTAACACAACGCATTGAATGTATGTCCAATATTCACTTTTCTTGTAGTTCAGCTTTGGTCTCTACTCACCCATATCGGGCACTTTAGCTGCAAACCGCTACATACAGAGGAGTGACAAATTAAAAGGAAAGACCTGAAAATGCTATGAAACGTATACCATGGCCTCCTGCATCACCAGATCTCAACCCAAGTTAGAGTTTTCAGTCACGACTGTCGCAGAGTCCTGGACACTACAAAGAAGTGCAGCACAGGTTTCCATCTGTTTCAAGCCACAGATGTTCAGGTGATCACTTAAAAAAAGATACGTGATCAAACTGAAAGTTCTGATCCATCCATGTACAGGACCCGCCGCAATATTTCAATCACTAAGAACAGCAAAGTCCCAACCAGTCCCTTCTACCGACAGTATACGTTGAAGAATCCCTCCCCTTTCACTGGCACCGGGATGGAAACAGACAAAAGTACAGACACTTACATTTTCTATCTGGATGGACCAATACTGAAACAGTTTGGGAGGTGAAGGACAATAAATTCTTCACTGTCAAAGAAAAGGTGTGCGCTAATTAGCTAACGTTGATGCATGGGTCATTAGTTTCACCATTCTAGGACAAGAATGGCAGGCCATTTTTTCTTTAGGTTAGCACAACGTCTCATGATATAGTACAGTTTAAATGACCCATGTGCCAGGGTTATCAAAACAATGCATTCATGTATTCTAAATATAGAACAAAACATGTCCAAAAAACTTAACACAGATTAATCACACCGTACAACACCCCCTGAGCACATAAATCACTGAAAATGGTCCATCCATGGAGCAGTTGTGTCACTTCTGCACTGAAGAATTTTTATACCACCGAACCTGAAATATTAGCTCAACACAAAATACTCAGCGAGGTCAAAGGTCAGACCCTGATGATAACCTTGCAGAGAGGAACGGGCCGTGCCACGCCTCACTCGAACAGGCGTCGAGACACACACTGAGTAAGTCTAACCACCTCAATCGCTGAATAGACTGCATGGATTTGAATTTGATTATGTCCCTGGGTTTTCTTTCTCAAGAGGACTTCTGCAGAGGCTTTTCTCCTCGATGTGTTGACGAGTGAAAGCTATCAGCTGAACACCTGTGGGAGATTTTGGAGCGACGTGTTAGACAGCGCTGTCCGCCCGCCATTATCAAAACACCAAAGGAGGGGATATCTTTTGGGAGAATGGTGTTCATCCGTCCAGCAGAGTTCACAGACTTGTTGAATTAATGTCAAGGAGCAACGACGATGTGCTGGAGGCAGCAACACTTTACTAAGACACTTTATGTTGGTTTTTTTTTTCTTTTCTTTGTCACCCATCTGTGTCAGAAGGGTGCGTATCTAGGCAGCAGACAGTGGGCTGAAAACAACTGCCAAAAGCTGCTGGAAAAGAATATTGATAATCGTAAACAACAACAAACAGAAAGAGAGACATGCTTTGTAGA
The DNA here is from genome assembly GCA_037367275.1 of Coranthus polyacanthus. Taxonomy (NCBI): domain Eukaryota; kingdom Metazoa; phylum Chordata; class Actinopteri; order Kurtiformes; family Apogonidae; genus Coranthus; species Coranthus polyacanthus. Next base: position 15,240,705 of record JAPQRN010000001.1, read on the forward strand.
GATGAGGAGAGTCCTCGGTGGTTTTATCTCTTCAACCTTGACATTTTACTTTATGCATATTGCAGCTTTAATGTGCCAAAATACTGTCCATATGTCATGTCAATGTTCTCCTTAAATGAGGAAAGAATAGATTGCTCTTAACTAACGTTGTACTGATATTACAACTCAAAAAAACACAAGCAACTGTAACTGTAAATACATCAAAGTCTGCTCCACAAACATATTTAATACTACTGGACATTCAGCACTCCTACAGTACAGTAAATATAAAGTGCACAGCAGCAAATTGGATGCAGTTCTTGTAGGATTCTTACCAGATTTGGCCTTTGCATATCGCTTGTCTCATGTAGGTGCTACAACAGATTTCAAACGGAGATGATTTACTTTGCCCGAAGCGCCAACGTCTCGAACATTTCTTCAAGTACGCGGAAACAGACACTCGTTGCTCTGCAAGCAGCAAATCCTGGACACGAGGAAATGAGAAACTGGCAACTCCGGTTTCACATCCACATCACCGTCTGCTTCAACTGAATTAACTCTTTCATGCGGTGTGATATCCAAAAGTTTAACTCAAACTCCCGCAAAACAAAACACAAGAGCAGCAACTTCTGGTGTTTCTTGCGATACCTGTTTCATGTATACCTGGCGGTGGTTTCTGGCCCTAAAGGCTCGTGGTTCGGTAAAGGCGTGTGCGTCTTTGATCTGTACCGTAATATGCAGAACCTGTGTGTTTTAAAGTTCGATCATATTTTAGACTCAAGACCAAGGCAAATGTCAGAGGGTATTAATAATTTCTGGACTTTACATGTTCCGACAATTGTGGCGATAAAGTAAAATTTAAAAAAAAGATATAAAACTGTGCATTTTTTACCGTAAAGGCACGAGTAGACGCGCAATATATGTGTCGCGGAAGAGACCTCTAAGAAGTAAGAAGTGTTATTTGATGGTTTAGGATGTGGTGCAATTTGAGTGAATTCTTTTCTAGCCTTGTATTGTTTTTTTTTTTCAGCAACTGCTCAAGTGTCTGCAACAGACTTATGTTAAGTGTTTGATTTCTGTCTTTTTACTTGACAAGAACGGACTTGTCCATAAGTCAGTCCACACCCAGCCAGGTCCTTCAGTCAGTCAGTATATAGCTATGATTAAAACACGAAAGATACCAGCCCTTTGAGTTGAGCTCAATCCTATTTTGATCATGACATTCCTCTTCAGTTTCACTGCTGTGGAACTGCTCACAACGTTAAGGATGTGAAAAAGGGCAGGGACATTTTTGGTAAAGTCATTTTTGTTTCTTGGGCTACAGTTCTATGTGTACCAACTGCACGCTTAAGAGTGAAAAGAGAAGTTTCACGAAACCAAACTTTTTTTCTTTTGTGTTGCAGACAGAAGTGTGACTCGCTCACCTGAGGCATTTGGTTCCTTGTAACAGACTGCAGGAGCCGAGATGCAGAAGTAGTTATTCAAACTACTACACTGGAACAGCTTGAAGGTCATCTATACATATTTAATACTACACAGTTTTTATTAAATGATGTAACATGGCATAAGATGTCGTCATGAACAGCCTCCGCAGAAGTGAAACCTAAGTGAACCAAGTTAGAAAAATAAATCTTCTTTTAAAATACAAGAGCCACAAGAGGGCAGCAAAGCACAGTCCTGAGCTGCTCAACATTCCAGACTGTATTGTTATCTTCTTTGTTGGTATATTACACTATGCTTTTATCTCATAAAACACACAGCAGCATGTTTTAATCTAAACCTATGATACTGAATGTACGGCACACTGTAGCCTACAATCTAACAGCTGTTTTGATGTCAGGAATATGACTTATTTCACTGACATTTTAATTTAGTTTCCAGTGAGATATTAACGAGCGCATCGTGACTTTGCTGTTGTAAACTTGTAGTTACGTTTACAATACAAATTCAATTTACATTCTGCCCTGAGTGCATTCTTTGTGGAAAAAAAAAGATAAGATGAAGATAAAATCCTAAAAAAATAATATCACAGCTAAGCCTCCAAGAAAATGTGGGAAACTTCCTGACTAAAGCTAATTGAACCATGGTTTTCCAAAGTGAAAGAAGTCGGATACTTTTGCAAACAGAATATTCCATTTTTTTATTTTCCAAACCTTTGAGTTTTGTCTAAAATTCATGTTATTTAGTAGTAATTAATTAGAAATGCTATTGATGTTGATTAAAATATATATAGAGAGAAAATGTTAATGTATTAATTATTAGTAGTTTAGGGTTCAAGCACTTTTTGCGAGGATCTGCATTCATGTCTCATTCAGTCCTCTGTTCCTCTGTTACGGCAGGACTACAATTTTAACAAAATTATTATAACATAGAACAGTACGTCACCCCTTCTATGGCCAGTGTCAAGCAATCAAAAACGAAAAAAAAAAGGATTTGAGTAAATGTTTTTATTTATTTTGAGAATATAAAATAAATGTTGTTGCTTCGATTGCCATATGGAATGACGTATAGTAATGAGAGTAAATGAGGTCAGAGACTCCTATTTGTATAAGAGCCCACACTTGGAGAACTCATTTTGTTATGTTTATGCATTATTGGCAAACACGTAAAACAAATGCTAATTTATGACACTGGAGTGATTTGGTTGCTGACCATGTAGTTGGAAAATGTCTGGTTTGGATTCAGTCACTGACCTTTGTCCATGTCTGATCCCATCCTAAATGTAATACAGTGGAAGAATCATTGTAAGCAAATGGAGGCATAATTTACTGGAGTAATTATTCCTATCATTATGGATTCAGACTACAGGCAAGCGCATTAGTAAGACAGTGAAAACACCCAAAAAAATATGAAGGTAACGAAAAGGCCAAACCCATTTTCACAGGTCAGCAGAAATGTAAAAGCAGAAATGAAGTGTGGCCGCTGAGCTGTGGATTTAGACCACGTAGATCAAGTACGCACCTCTGAAAGCAACAGTAATTCATGTATTTTTTCTTTTACAGATTAGTAGTGCTGATCATTTAATTTGTGTTATCTTACCTTGCACTTAAGCAGAAATACTCTTTGTAGCCTATAGTTGAGGATATCACTGGAATATCATTTCAAATATTTATTCACACTTTTCCCATCGTAATCATAATCCACATCAACCCTTGTCATGGTTCAAAACGACACTGTGTCAAAGTTCTGCTGAAATGAATGATTCATTTCACTGAAATCCACAAGCAAACATCCGTTGAATGTGAAAGTTTCTTTAAAGACATTGATCAGTACGTTAGGCTACACATTAGAGGTCCCTGCTCTTTATGTGATATATATACACTTTATGCTATGTTATACTTTCAGATGAAGATTTTACACAATGGGTAACATACACGTTTTTAAAATCGTTCAAAACATCGATAGAGACCGGTGGTTTTCCAACCTTCTTGGCTTCAGACGTCTTACAAAAAGCAGTGTGTTCAGATTTCTATGAGTTAACATCAAATAGTGATTTTTCCCTCTAAATGTTCAAATCATCCAATATGTCACCAAACATATGAGAAAAAGTACACAAACTGAAAACAGATGTAGTGTATCCGAACTTTGATTTTCCCTCTTTCCTCTCCCATTAATCATATGATCAGACTTACCTGGTGTCCCTGTTTATAAAACTGGATATAAAGCAGTTCTAACTCGCGACAACTGATGCCTCACTATTAATATTCTAATGATGTCAAATATAATAACACATCAGTCAGAGGCGCCGACGCAGTACTTTAACTGAAAATACTTTAACTACATTTTGCTACTTAAATAGGATTTTTCATGCTGGGCTTTTTTTACATTTAGTACTTTTTACGGTGCTATATTTTTACTTTTATACCGTTTATATACTATACCTCTTTTGACAGTAACATCTCTGCTCAGCTGTCTGTGACCTTTCATGAACTTATCTTCTTGTAGATGATTAATTATGTGGATAAAGACATTCATTTCTGTTGCAAGTTTGTGAGTCTACAATGACCAGCGTAAGAATGAAATATACACCTTCGTCATCCTCCATAATTACACGGCCACATATACATGTGCATCTTTCCCATGCACCCTTCCCTTTTTTGTCTTGATCCTTTTCCATCAGATTAATAGAGCAGGTCCTTCCTGGGATAGACCTCAGGCCACCTGATTGGTGTAGCCCAGTGCTAAGCCCAGACAGCTTACAGGGCATTGTGCCAATGACTGGATGGCTGAAGATCTGTAAAATAAAGCAGTGGGTCCGCGTGCTGAACACTATGGTAAAGTTAGTAATCAGATTTTTTTGTTTTTTTTAATGTAGTATTAGGTGTTTTCTGCAGCAAGTACAGCTGACAAACGATAAGGCGGCAAAAAGCGCATGGAGACAAAGGCCTGATGAGCACATGAGCAAATGATGCAGCAGGGAATTGATGCAGCTCTATTGTGCTGTAATGAAATCATGATGTGTACCATCAACAGCTGAGGAAGGAGAGGAGGCTTGAAAGCTGACAGGAATCAGGTAGAGATCTGGTTCCTGCAGGGCTGGAATGAGGGATTAAGAGTAAGAAAAACACCCTACTGTCCTGTGGACTGAGTGACAGGCATCGCTGTTCATGTTTCGCTTACAGTAGCTCAACGGCGGCTAGCGCGTGCCACGCATACGTGTGACTGAATGCACTCAAGCAAAAGGAATAACTGGGGAGGGGCGGCAACTCCATCAGTGGAATTTTTTTCATCTTGCCGGCTTGAGTAACTCTCCTCTTCCTTATTTGAAGACTGAATCTCTGGAGTGTTGGAATGTCTCAAAACTGAAGGTGAGTTTTCCCTCCTGGCTCTTCAGTGTCCATACGGAAATGTAATACAGTGAATGACATATATCTCTCTGTATCAAGAGGAATGTTGTCAAATATCTGACCCAAAATCTCATATATTTTTATCACATGTGTACATTGTCTTGATGTATGAAGTGATTATCTTATAGCTTCACTGACATACCCATAGTAACATTTGTGCAGATATGTACTTATATGTCAGTATATGAAATTGTTGCAATTTGTAATGGTTTCCAATACAAGGTTTTCGTCTACATATATGTTTGCACCTCATATGTACAATATCCATGTCCAAAAAAGTTGAAACACTTTCTAAAATATGATCAAAACTAAAATCAGTGATTTGTTAAATCATTTAGAGAGGCCAAAACTGGTTTTTGCACTCACTTTTGTAGACAGCCTCCAGTGGCCATTAAAGGAACTGCAGGTTTTTTGCAGTTATTTGGTGTTGTCTTCATTTTTGAGCCGTGGACGTTGCCAGTTTTCATTTTCATATGGCTGATATGCATGTGTCTGCCACATATATGCCTTTTGTATGTCATCAAGTACAATCAGTAAATAAATAATAAATAATAGTAATAAATTCGCTGTGCATGGGTTCAAACATTCTGAAACTCTCAGAGGAGCTTTGAATTGTGCACAAACATATATTTTTTTTATTTACCCAATTTAAGAATGGCTAATGCAATGGGTTGTAACCTCACAGCAGTGCATTGTCATTGTGGAAAAGCACTGAGAGTTGAAGATTTTCAAAGACACTTGGAAAGGTAAAAGTGGAAGAAAGGTAATTTCCTTGGTTATATAATACCTTGACACTGGTGAAGATGGAACAAGACATCAGGGTACTTTAGAAAAGGGCACAAAGAGATGTTGAAGACGAGAAGAGGGTGGTGATGCTGTTCATGCGAGGAGAGGTGCAGTCAGTATAGGAGCAATGTTGAAGCATGTTCTGTCTGCCCTCTGCAGAAAAAAGACACTGCAGTAAATCTCCCCCTCCCCACTTTGCTGACCAATGATGTTTGGAGGTCAGACTCCCAGCTCTCTGTGACTGTTGTCACCCACTAACACACAGCTGCCAGTGGTTATTACACCTTAGAGGCAAGGTGGGGTGTGTAATTAAAAGCAGTCTATGTAAATTAGGTTTCTGGAGAGAAAACAGGAACATGGATGTTTCTTATCATTGTCCTTCATTAAGGACATGTTCACACGTACCCAGCGCAGATGACTCACTGTGTGTCACACTACACAGAAGATGACAGTTGTGTTAGATGCAGCAGAATGAGCAATTCCATTTGAATCCTGACAGAGACGTAGCACCCCAGAGAATTCAGTTTTGCATCCACATGGCTTTTATCATGTTTTGTATTCATTCAACCCATCTGATTAAAAAAAAAAGTCAAAATCAAATAAATTCTTGGCTCATTATCAGTGAAAACATACACTGTCAGCTGCAGCTGCTCTACAATTATCGACATAGTCATTGTATTTTTTTATTTGAGCATTAGCTGATGCTATGTATGTGTGTCTCATCACTGGCTAGTGCCCACTAAGTGCTGACTCAGGTCTCTTCTCACTATAAGTGGTCCCCCAGGGTGACAGGACATCAATACTGAACTGGAATCAGTTGCATGGATCTACTACTGTACTGTTAACTCTCTGCACTGCAGCTCGGTAAAATGCAAGGAAAGACAATTCAGTGTGTATAGACTGGAAATTTAGCAGATGTACTGGTAATGAAAAGCATTTTAGGACTGCAACTTTTGCACATTTTTATAGCTGATTATCGATTATTTTTCAGATTAATTGATTAAACATGTTGCCAGAGGCCAAAAAAGAGGCCTTAAAATGGAGGTGAATGAAATAAAATGCATTTTATTTACAATGAAATTAAACGAGAAACAAATAGCTCTGAAACTTTTTACTGCAAAATAGGTACAATATGGTAACATCTGATAAGTATAATAAGTAAACATACAGAAAGATTTAAACCTGCATAAAATGACTATCCTGCTTCTTGGGTATTCATTTTTAAAGGAAAGTATTATACAATTATCAGTTTTTATTATCAATGTGTGAATAGATTCTGACCTTAAAAAGAAGCACCTTTCCTAGCTTCCTCGTTGCCTAGATTCCATGATAACAGCCTGAACACTGATTTATGTGACATTTTTTCTCGCTCCTGACTTCTTCTGCTCCTCTACAGCAACGACAGCATACAACGGTAGCTACTGTTAGTTTAGAAATGGAGTCTGAAATGGAGTCCGGCTTCCAGCACCACACAGGCCCACTCGCAATCCTCTAATCACTTAATTGACATCATCTGGCAAGTGCAAGAGGCTGCAAGGGCTCAGAATGCTCTAAACAGGAATGGACATAATTGGGACTTAAACACAACATATTACATGACGTTACCTGGATGACACCAAAAGATGTTTCATACTATTATGGTTTTGGGACTTTTTATTTGATCTTTACTTTCTTCATTTTTTGCACTTCAGAGTCGACTCTTTTTTTTTTTTCCCCAAAACAGCATCATTACACAAAAAATGAAAGATTCAGTTATTAAGATTCGCACATGCTACCTCGCCTAGATCAATGACAACAGCCTGTGCAGTGATTTCTATGTCGACTCGGGTCAGTTTTTCCACAGAAGTCCTTGCACTCACTCCTGAGTTCTTCAGTGCTTCTCAGCAGCAACACTGTACAACACCAGCTACAAATAGCATCTGCTAAAATAAACAAACATCCAGCTCCCAGCACAAGACAGACGGCAACACAAACTGTTCATGAGCTCAAGACTGAACCTTTAAAAGAAATAGTTCATGAATAAACTACATAATTTAGCATAGACCTATATTCCTCTGACTTGTTTTTATGTACCATCTTAAATCCTTTTTAATGTAGTGTTTTTTTTGTAAATATATCAGCCCACCTAATATACTTTTTTTGTTTAACGTGTTATTTATATTTCTCTGGTAAAATTTGTGTTGTCACAACACTAGGAACTGTGGGTTTTACCTCAGGCAAAGTCTGCTGAAATCCAGACTTCTGGAAAGCGTGCATAAAGGGATCAAAATGTTGCACTTGACGATTTGACAGTGGGACAGTCCTAAGCCCTCGTGGACTTTACAGGAACGCACCTCAAAGTCTGCGAGTCCTTGCGTGTGGATTGGGCCTCAGACTCCAACACAAACTCCACATAAGTACATAAGCATGCACACGAGCGCCAGCAACAGGATGCTGACTGCAGTTCCCCGAACAGCCACTGGTGTTGTTACTAACAGTAGTTTTCTAACTGTTGCGTATTATACCTTTAAATACATCTTCCGCATCTTCTCATTTTGGGCTGTATTACATTGTGTCTGCACACATGGAGCACCATATTGCCCAAATAGCTGTCTCTGCCCAGTTAGGGACATTTCATTTCAAGAGGTGAGCCCCCGAGCCTTTGACCATGAGTTAAAAGCTATGAGACAAGCAGGGAGATTACACCTTTCTAAGTGCAGACAGAGAGCATGGAAGGTAAGCTTCTTGCCGACACCTTAAGCTGTGGCTACAATAGTCTGGCAGCACCAACAGCCCAGCCTGTCAGTGATAGTTATGTAACAGATGGATGGGACTTCTCCGCTCACAAAGCAATGCAGTATAAAAGGGCTGTTGGGGATGTAATAGTTCCTTTTATCTTACAGAAAGTTGTAATTAGAAGAATGTCAGCACAGTAAATGGTATCAGATAAGTGTCATTATGTCCAGGAAAGCTCAGCCAGATCCATTCAAATACAGCGGCTGTGTGCCTATGTGAGATCACGGTATCACTATTGTACATTGTATTCAGACAAACTAACTAAAAAGAAAAAAAGCAAAGCAAAATATCCCTCAGTAGTTTAAAAATTATGGTTGGATTTGGTGGATTTAGTCTAATTGAATATGCCGTGTAAACACTTGTGGCTTTTTTTTTCCTTTGTTCACTCCTCTTTAATGAGTTCAGGCCTTTTGGATAAATACACAAATATTTCTCGGGGTCATGTGCACAAAAGTGATTTAGAGATTTAGGGCTCTTTTGATGTAGAGGAGCAATGCTGTTACCAAAGAAGGAAGAGGGAGATTCAGGGGTCGCATTCCTCATCTTAAAAATGGGAACAGGAGTAGATTGCTTTGCCCCAAAGACACATGAACAATTTGCTACTTCACTTAAACGTTATCACCATTTCCTGTCACAGATTTGTGCCAAAACATACTTGTTGTGAAACAGAATACTGGATTTAAAAGCTAGCTATTGACTTCTTGTCAGTATTAATAGTTGTTTCTGCTGCTCATCTTGAATGAACTGACTCGTCTTATATAAAAAAAAAAGAAAAGAAAAAACTTTACTGGAACTGAGATTGCATGACGTTAGAAAGACAAGTTTATTTATTAGTTTATTCGTTTATGTACATTGTCTTCTGCACTATTGTGTACCAGCACAATTGTGTGTCTGTGTGGGGTTAGGATTAATCTCTTCCTTTACTGTATAATGAATGTCCCTTCTCTCCCCTCTGGCAATGCAGGTTTGATAGGATTAATTGACCCATTACTTAATTACAGGCCTGAGAAGAAGCTGAAAATCCATGAAGAGGATTTACAGCTTTACCGATAAATCAAGAACAGAATTCAGGAGCAGATTTTTTTTTTCATAAATACTTTCCTCTAACAGACTCATTAGCAAGTAGATGACGGAGAGAGCTAGTAATGCGGCCGATTCTGCCAACTCTGTACAAGGAGACCCGGCTGGTTCTTCACCGCTCAGATGGAATATCATAATTATGTTAGTTAATAAGCATCAGTGAGGTGGGCAAAAATAGATCAAAATACTCAGTATGTTGTGGGGAATTACAATGATCACACAGACAGACTTTGGCCAATCACAGGTGTTTTCAGACAGATACAGGGGTTAAATACATGATTGACAGCTGTAATTACCAATCGTTGATCAGATTCAGTCAGACTTGATTCTAATGCTACTCTGTGCCTCGAAACTTGGAACAATATGAAACGGCATCAGGTCATCTATCTTTATATTTAGTCTTTTGATTTGGACCGAGAGGAGAGAGTTGCACACGTTTTTTTTTTTTTTCAGCTTTAACTAAGACTCCCATCATTGCTATTATTCTCTTGGAAATGCTCTCGCTCTCTGTCGTGTCTCCATATACCGTTTCTGTACACACCTTACTTTCTCACGGTGCCTTGTTTCATCTTCTTCGTGTATTTCTCATCGTTTTGTCTCTTTTTGTTTGACTTCGATCTTCCATTTTGTTTTCCTGGTGAGCATTCTGGCAGACTTCACATCACCATCCAACTATGCAGCATTTTCAACAGCCACAACACTACTTATCAGTCCACTTAGCAGTTACACACAAGAGGCCTGGCTTACCCACAGTGAAAGGTAGTGAGGTGGATGAAGTGCAGTGTAATATTAGAAATGTTTCTAGAGAGAGACTGTCTATCAGTATTTGTGCTGAGACACACATGGGGAACATGAGGAAGTATGTTGCATAACGGCGGCTGCCGTCCTTCCATGCCCTGATAAGGAAACAAAGAGAGGACCATGAGGTTGTGAGCTTCAGGAGTGAGATTAGATGTTCCAATATCAAGGTTAGGCACAAATAGATCAAATGTAGGATTATCACAATCGCATTTACTGGTTGAAAGTTTCTCCAAATTACATTCAGAAATGAAAACCTGATCATTTATTTTTTTAGCCCCTGTGAAGCTTCAGAAGTGTCAGGAAATTGCAAGAGGGGGAGACTGAAAAATTAGCACTGGTCCAGTAGCCTAAAAGCATCCTTATCTCCTGCTGTTATAATTATAACGTTTGACTGTGTTCATTACACAACCACAGCCTCTGTGCCTCTGAATGTTCGACAGCTGCTGACTCCTCATCTGGAAGGAGGAAACAGCAAGATCTGCTTCACACTGTGCTATGCAGATGTGCTGAACATGAAATAGTGTCACCGATTCGAGAGGGGCTGTTGTCAGCTTGACAATTTGAAAAGAAGAGCCTATACTGACTCGCAGAGATGGTGTGAAACTGAACTAGATGTTAATGGAGTACAGCAGAGTTTCTTTGCGTCAGCCAAAACAATCAGATCTGAGAGACTGAAAAGTACAGAAGTGTGTTGTATTCACAAAACAAAGCAAAAACACAAAAGAATAGACACCTTAATTATGAATTATTGTCTCATAATTACAAAAGAAAATCTCATAATTACGATAATAATAAGCTTTTGATAGTAATATAAAATAGATGTAGTATAACCAATAGAAGGATTTGTAAAAAACAAAAAGAGATCTGTATCTTACTCACCAGATGTAGTTAATAATATTTGGTACGTTAATTACACAATCAAAATTTGTCATCGCTTATATGTGTATTCAGTTATTTACATTAATTTCATTACATTTAAATAGAAGATAATTGCAGTTTTATCAGCATGTTTCCATCACATGTGACAGAGTGACTCCAAATCTATACCAGACACTCTGGAAAAATAAGACTGATCTCACAGTTACAAGACTTATCTCACAAACTGGAAATCTTTTCTTGTAATTACGAGATAGTGACTAATAATTACAAGATTAAAAGAGTCTAATTCTTTAATGCCCTTCCCTAGATGAGCTTCCCAGAGTAGAGTTTATGGATTTGTCACTACGAGTACAAGTGCGCCTTCTCACACAACACATGGTCATTTAATCCTTTGTTATTATATAAAATATTGATGAATGCAAGACTATGCAAAGAGTCCAAGTACAGCACAGATACAGCCATATCAGTGGGCTCAGCAATTTTATACCTCCAGATATATAAAGACATTTAGACTGCCTCTCTGTTCTTATCCTCTCCTTTGCCTCTAATCTCACTCTATCAAACATCTTCAGCACCAGTGGATTATCAGTAATTGAGAAATATTAAAACCAACTCAGCAGCAGTTATCCTCAAAATGTATTCATACTATGTCAAATTACTGCTTTATGATACAAATGCTACTAAATTATTTACCATGTATTTACCACCATGTGTGGTTATGAGTCTGTCATCCGGATACTGACAACGTTATATATTTAAATGATAAGAATATGCATAGATATAACTACATGGGTCATGTACATTTAATCCTTTTATAAAACTTTTGGCAGACATTCACAGACCAATCCTTTCTAGACAGGTGGGTAAATGATAATGTCAACTTGTTTAAACTAAGCCTATAGGACATTTATCGTGTTTCTCTGATGCTCTGTGCTTCACCGTGTCGTTTGTTATTCCGTTATCCTTCCTCTTCTCTCCTCCACCATTTGTCTGTCCCTAATATCAGTAACATCCTCAAAGCACTGGTTTTTAATACAAATACACGTGAAATTTGTGTTGGAGTCTGTGTTGTTTTGGGAGCTGGTTCTATTGTGTTGTACACTGCTGTCACTGTAGAAGAGCAGGAAAGAGGCACTGAACATTTCCTTTACATAGAAAGTACATGTCTCGGCTGTTATCATGGATGTATACCACTGGTACGCGTATAAGGATGTAAACCGAGACAATCGTTAGCTTAGAAATAGAGTTAGCTATCATCAACAAACAATCAGCTCCCAGCAACAAAACGCACTCCAACACAGATTTAACATTTAACATAAGTACATGAGCATGCAGGAATCTTACATATTGAACATTTAAATATTTCATTTGTACAGTATTGTCCAGAAACAGAAGGGAATGTTTTGAACATGATGATGAATGTGAAAATGGTAATTACCAATTTTGTCTTCGAAGAATTTCAACATTGTTTGGAAGGTGTCACTCATCATCATCATCATCATCATCATCA
>JAPQRN010000001.1:15257212-15270286 GCA_037367275.1 Coranthus polyacanthus
TAGATAGATAGATAGATAGATAGATAGATAGATAGATAGATAGATAGATAGATAGATAGATAGATAGATAGATACTGATTCGTTCTCTATGTGGCAGGCCATGTTTCTACCTAGCACTGATTATAGAGTACTACAATCCAGTCTGTTAATAATTTAACAGACTGGTGTGGGTGTGAGTGGAGGTGACTGGGGGAAAACAGTGAAAGAACTCTGGCTAAACCATCAAAAATCAAGACAACATACAGTTCTTTGGTTTAATGATGGCGAAGTTAAAAGAAACAATTTAACAAGGAAACCACTTTGGGAGACAATACCATAATTGAATTTGGTGTTTACCCTGCACGGACCGCAGATCTTACAGCAAAAAATGTCAGCTTTAATTTCTAATGATGAGTGCAAAACCCAATACAATGCCAGTGCTGATAAATCCACACCTATCAGAGTTAAATTAACACATTTACATGAAAGCCACCACCCCCAAGTCATGTCAGCTCTCTGCCAACAGCACTAAAATCAACAGCTGCACTGCCATTGCCTGTGTGCTGCAGAAGTTATTAATGATTAGTAGACTGTAACTTCAGAAACCCATTTATCCAAAGCACTGAAACAACAGCTAAAGATCGCCTCAGTTTCAGTACAGGGAATTAACATTTCTGAGATTATTTTATCTAAATATCCAAAAGATAACCAAGCAATAACCTATTAGTCACTACAAAAGCCTACTGATATCTTAGTCTTCATAACTTCCTGTGTATCTATTATCAGTATATTGTAGGCCATGTGAATTATGAAGAATTATAGAAAAGTTTAGTTTGGCCCATATTAATGTGAGTGATACAGTGACACTGATTGAAATGGATTATATCCTATTAGATTCTGGGCTTTCCCTTTATAATAATAAGAATACACGGTGGCCTTTCAAACTGTATACCTGTGTAGTAATCCTACAGTGAAGTTAGAGGTTCAGTGAGGTACAGTTCGATGACAACGTGATGTGTTGTCAGAGGGAGCTACAGGAGATTGCTTTTCCCCTGCACGAGCGATAGAATCACAGTTGTTGTGGAAATTTTGTGAATTTAAACACAGCCTGCAGAGTCCAAACAGCCTTCAAAAAAAAACCACGACTGAGGTCACTCTCCTCTGTTCCCTATCAGAGGATGAGCGGCACCGTCCGGCTCGCAGAGAGCCGTAGTCAGGCCTACTGTGTGTCCTCTGCGAGGACTGATTGAGCCGCGGGCGTTGCCATGGCTACACGGCGACCCAATGAGAAGCTCGCGGTAGACTGTTGCTGAATGAAAATAACAGAGGCCATTTTGCGCACGAAGCCACGGAATCATTCAACAATATTTAAAACGGAAACAGGAGGCAGGTTCCGTCCATTTCTGGAGAGGGGCGAGTTGCCTTTCAAGCCGGCAGAGTGGGACCGCAGTGGGTCTGGCGCATGTGGTCAAACACGGCATGCGGTAAAACTGCTACGGTGCCGCGCCGTCTCTTCCCTGGAGGTTTGTGTCGTTAGGAAACCGGACAGGACAACTTAACCGCATTGCTACCCGAGCCCCCGTGACCCCCGAGAGAGCGGAGGGGAGTTGCCTTTAGCCAGTTAGCTAGCCGACACCGGCAACATCCATGCGCGTCGAGAAAACAGGTGTACGGTTTCATCACACGGATACCGCACCAGCTACCGAGGCGGCTGTAGCCCCTTGTGTGTTTACTTCAGTCCCTGTCCGAGCGAGGACTTCACTCATTTCATATGGAAGAAGCTGTTTACCTGACGATATGTTGCGGAATTAACCGAGTGAAACGACAGTGTTTTTAAGGTAAGAACTAAAAGCAGTGCTGTTGTTGTTGTTACGAGGCTAGTGTCTCTCCTCTGCCGGGCAGCTTCATTATCTGACCCAGCGCTGAATTTCTTGCTAGTTGAAGAGGTAAACGGGCTATTTCGAGTGTTTCGAAGTACGTTACGGGCAACCACGAATCCTTAGTTATTTGCGAGACCGGGGCAAATGATTCAGCTCATCCGGGATGCGGTGAGGTCGCCTCTGTTTCCACTAAAGTGCATTCCAGTGGATTGCTGCTTCCAGTGCATTAAAGGAAGATGCGGTCGGTGCTTGGAGCATTTTAATACTAGAAACCACAAGCTTTTAAGCTGAAGAAGAAAAAAATATTGCTTAACATAGTAGCAAACACATGATTAGAAGAGAAGTGCACATTAACAGACCCCCCCCCTCCATGGTAATAACCATGAATTTAGATGTCCATGTTAACCTACATTTCAAATGCTTAAGATAATCTCTATTGTTAGCCTTTACAGTGGGCTACAGTAATTTATGTGTGATAATGGCACACTATACAGAGCATGCTTCATTTGCTTTTACTCAACCTAGGGCTCTTTTGATACAGGAATGCCTTTTAAGATAAAGTGCATCATAAATAATGTATGTAAATGCAAAGAAAAACCTGCCAGTTTTTCATTTTTGACAGTGAGCCTGAGCACCAGTGGGGCTAGTGCTGTTGCTGTCATGATTTAGGACTAATATGCTACTGTGGTGTCTTCTCCAGTGGCATTTTAGCCTCATTCTTACAGAAAACAGTGAAGGATAATCTGCTGTTGTCTTCTTTTGATGCTACCTGCAAACCAGTATAAAAGGGTGATGTAATGAGGAAAAAAAGGCCAGCAGCCATGGATGGTATCAGTAAGACCCATTTGAATGCCGGGTGAACAGAGAGAGTGGGGAGGTGTCCAGGATGCACAAAGTGTAACACTATCACTACGGGAACCTCATACCACTCCCAGTGAGGCCTACCTGGCTTTTGTGAGTGTGTTAGTATGTGTTTGGTAGGCTTTACTAGACGGTGTCTTTGATGGAGTGCTTTATTTATTTCTGTCACTACATACTTGTGTCTGGGGGAGAGGAAGCAGCACAGCAGGATGCAGTATGACGAGCAACAGTTGGCTGCTATCTGTCTCATGAGAGGCTGTTGTACCAATAAACAGCCTCTCACAGAGGCTTAAATATACACACTTAATGGGCAATCATAGCATTTTGACGTGATAGATGGCAAATGAGCCAGAAAGTATGTCTCTGTTAGCGTTAAGTCAGTTGCACCTGCCAGTTTAGAGTTACTCAGAGTGTGTGTGCATGCATGTTTCAGTGCAAGATATGAGGGGAGAGGGAGTGAGAGGAGGAAAGAGGATCATGGCAAGCCATCAGGGAATTGGAGAATGTGATACATTTTCTCCAGAAAGTACAGAATGTAACAGGGAGTTCCTCTCACAGATCACTTTCTTTCTCTTGTCTGTTTGTCTCAAAACAAATACACAAATACATCTCTTTGTCCTGTTTATTTCCTTGTTTTGCTTCCTTCTCTTTTCACATTGACCATCTGGTTGGTTTTCCCCTTTTATCTTTCCTCCTTCAGAGGCTGATGTAATGGCTCAAGTGGTGTGTGAAAAGCTTGCCTAATTCTCAGACTCACTGATAATAGAGTAGCACATGCTGCTCCCTAAGCCTTCTCAATGACCACATACTTCAAAAGCTTCTGAGTTGTTTGGTGATGATGACATCTTACCTAAATTGTGAATCCTGTTTCTCCCTTTTGAAGATGTTAATTTGAAATGAATAATCTAGGCTGATTCTAGGCTTGATTTGAGCAATGAATTTCACAGAATTGTTGAATATACTATATACATTTAATTGTCAGATAATTACAAACCCTATATTATATAAAACTGAGATTAACAACTTCACATTGTATTTATCAAAGTTAAGGAATGTATTCATAATTTTGTTTACTAGGAATGATACTAATGACTATTCAAATTTATGCTGAAAAGACTATTACTTACAAGAGGTGGAGATGGGTACCAAATGTACATACTTTCATGGCACCAACAGAATTGCTCAGATGCTATTGAGTATTGAAAAATGTCTTTTCATTTGATACCGTATTTCATTACCTAGAAGTAAATCTCTTAGGAACTAATATCAAAGCCAGGGTATCAGTATCGGTTATAGTATAAAACATTTTTGAGTGATCCCCAGCCCTAACAGGTCAAATCTTTAATGCCATTGTTATTGCAGTAACTGAAAATGAACACAAGGGGTAGCACCTCCTATGCCAGACATGTAAACTGAAGGGTCTACTGATAAAGATATATATTAAGTGGCCAAATACAGAAAAAAAGTTCACATGACCTGCACTTTGGATGCTTTATGTTGCACTTTTTTATTAGACATGCATATGCAGGTTGTTGCTTGCAAATAATTTTACTGCAGAAACAGATCAGAATAGTAACAAGTTGGTTTAGCCCAGAAAATGTATGTCATGGTACTGCCCAGCCCATCATATAAACACTATATGTCATTCTGAGGGGTCTTATCTTAAGATTAATTGTCCAAACATTTGAAGCACAGATGCACCGATTGATCGGTTAGTGACAGGAATCTGTCGGTTTCCAGTTTGATCAATCATGACTGGTGACCAGCTGATCAGTCGCATATGTGATTCTGATTGAAATCATGATTCATGAGTACAGAAGAAGAAGAACACAGAACAGTATTTTTAGAGACAACTTGCCAAGTTACATGAACGTAACACTTCTGTGCGGTAGTGGTACCAGGCTGCATGTGCCAAGAGTAATCGCTCATCTGCTACTCCTACGATGTTGATATAGCACTAACATGAGAGATAAAGTGAGATATACTGCAATTGAATTTATCTGTCCGGAAATAACGTGGAGATCTTTTTCAAATTTGAAGAAATTTGTTTGAGTGAAAGTGAGAGAAGGTCTTATAACCTGGTGCACTTTTGGAGAAAAAGTAAATGTTATTTAATAGTCAGTATGTTATTATGAACATACAATGACATTTTCAATTAAAGAGGAGTTAGAACTTTTTTGTGCATGCTCTCAATTAATGTTCTCCAAAAGAGAAAAAAATTCAGAGAATCGGAATCAGGTCAGACTTGTCAGAAATAAGAACTCCGAATCAGCCCAAGAAAGTTGCAGTTGGTGCATTTCTGCTTTTTACAGTACAGTATAATGCTTTGAACGTTGTCTTAGTTGGTTTGAAATGTAGCCTACTGATATCCCTAATAATGAACTCAACTGAAAAAACACTTAGGGCTGAGCAATTAATTGAATTGCAATCGTAATCACAAAATATCTGCCTGTGCAATTATATGATTGCAAAAGGCTGCAATTCAGAGGTTCAGATTCAGGAGGATTTAGATTGATCTAATTGCAGAAATGGGAAATAAACACAACTTCATGTTTTGGTATATTTTCAGTACATTCAGTGACACTGAGCAAAGAGAGGTACTGTGTAAAACATGCAAAATGAAAGTCACATTTAATTTTTTTAAGTTGTTTATGCAATTTAAGTTTGTATGTTTGACATGACATTTCGAAATGAGTAAACTGTGCATTTCCTTGACAACCAAGCAAGTAGATTTAATCACAATATTATCCACAATAATTGCAATATGACTTTTTCACCAAATCGTGCAGCCCTACTTGGGAGTTCCTATGTTGCCTGAGTTGTGTTGCTCCAAAACAACACCTGGCCAACATTCATGTTTTTAATTTTTAAATCCACTCCCAGGTTTAAGTGTTTTTAAGTGAGTGACACTTACTAATGTGAACATGCACAGCTCTTCTGCTTTTTATATCCTGCCACTTACTTAACTGGGAACAGCGAGGCCTTGCAGAAGCTGATAATGAATTAGGTGTTGAACTGTACGGGTGAGACCATGTCGACGCGGACAGTGTAGTCCAGAGCAACTCATAGGTCAAAGTGTCGGTGCATTTGAGTGTGAGTGTGTGTCAGTGGCTATAAAAATAGTTTGCTCTGGTACTTTAATGAGCTCATTCTGAAGCTGATGCTGTGTTATGTCAGTTTAATTGTTTTCATTAATCACCCCTTAAAACACAGAATACAAGAGGGCATGGTATACATGTCTAGATTTTATCCAAATGAACCCACAACTTGAACGTTATATCTAAGTCTGCAGCTTTGGGCTGTGAGATGTTTGTTCATTCAGATTTTAGTGGTGATAATTTTGGTCACCTTTTGTGTGGCATATGAGGAGTAAAGCATAATATTTGTTGTAGATAATGCTGATAATGGAGAACCAAACTCAGGTGCTTTGACTCTTTAGTGCTTTATTGGTCCCCTGATACTTCCCAGATTCTGGCCCCAAGGATGCATCATTAGCACCTGTCAGTTGTCAGCTTTTCACCATACCTCAGTGATCCTTGGCACGTGACCAGAAGATTCTAGGGGCAGCTGCTGTTTGATCATGTCTGCTGACACACCAATCACTAGAGTGGGCCGTTTGAACCCCATCTTCTAAAGCTTGGCTGTTTTGACATGTAGTTTGCAAGAGTGCTCCTTATAACTGGAGCCATCTGCGGTTGTGTAGATTGGATTTTTACATTACCACTTCATTACTGGCACGATGACAGCAGACGACAGCACAGATAGCGTTGATCCAGGACAACTCAACTAGTAAGTGCATCTATGCTTGATTTAAAGGCAGGCAACATGTTCAAACCCTGCAGAGCCGCTACATGAATTAGTGTTTTGCGATTGTGGCCTTGTTGACTCAAAATAGTCATTGCTGACCCAGTTAAATCCGGATTTTTCTTTTTTTTGGGATACATTTGCAACAATGAGTCCATTCAATATTAGATAACAAAAATCATTGGTTTGCATTCCATCTAAGGAAAGACTTTGGACCATGGCGAAGTTACGAGTTGCTTAAACAAAACTTGCAAACCATGCTGGCTAAAACTCAAAAAGGGACACAATTTGAATTGCAGTTCTATTGTCTATCTGCGTTTGTTGTGAAAAGAATTCACTGCTCGCCTGCCTTGTCAGTATTTTCTCCCCATGAATGGAACTACATGACCATAAGATAAGGAATTCACTTTGAAGTCGTTGCTTACTGAGCTCTTCCTGAACTAAATGTATCTAATTTGATATGGAGCAGTACAGTTTATTGTACCAAAGACATAACATTTTTGTATTCTGAGGAAAGGTATTGCACATGAGTCAGAAGCAAAGGGAACAGATAGGCATAAATGTGTAATAACAGAAAACATGTATTTATTGAGATTAATGGCTGAATCTAGTAACAATGTTAAAAAAAAAAAAAAAAAAAAAAAAATGCGTTAAGTATGTAATGCATGGAGGAAGGTAATCTTTTTTTTTAGAACAAAAGCATAGCTGTTAAATAAACTAAAGGCTACAACAGTAATATATAGACTACTAAACATTTAGATGGGAACTAAATACATAACATGATTACCTTATCACCTTATCAGCAAACTCTTCAAATGACCAACAAGATCATTTAACTTGTAAAATAACAAGATCTGCATTGCACTGGGTGAATATAGTGCTCGATCTTCAAAGGAAAGTAGCTAAAGCTTGTTCGAAAGGTCACTAGATGTCACTAGATTGTGTCACGCGCTTATTTGCATATTCATGATGTCATCCTGTAACTACATTACTAACTAGCAATGTAAATTGATGTTGAGCTTAGAAACAATGTCCATGTAAGTAATTTAGAACGAAACCAAACAAAGGGGGTCCATGATTGGTTGTTATCCATTCACAGCCGGTTCACGTGTTTATCTGGCTGCTGATTGTTTGACTGAATGGGCTTTTGCTCTGCCCCTTTCTGACTCATTCACTGACAGCCGTGAATGAGCCGGAATTTGTCCAAAAATAGGTGACATATTGCTACAAAAATCGCTTAATAGGTCTTAAGGTCTTAAAAGTCACTAAATCTAGTGAGAAAATAGCTAAGTTGACAACAGTAATAGTACTAGCCTGTAAGTCACTGCAATCTACATAAAATACATTTTTTAATTTGTAGAGGGGACTTGATCAATGGTTTAGTTAAGGACAGCCATGCATGTGAGTCTCATTCACCATCGCAACAATGATTCTTAACTGAGAAGAGATGCTGAAAGACATACGATCCATATTTTACTATCCCCATTGAAATGAATTAAAATGACATAGCGTACAGTGATTACAACTAGTGTCACAAAATGACCAAATTATCATACATTATGGGATTTTTTGCCGTTGTTCATCACACAGAGGTCAAAATTATCATAAAAATATGATAATTATCATCTGGTAACACTAAACTGGAGTTACATCTGGCAACTCTGCTAACATCATTTAATATAGAAATTTTAACATTATTTCACCATGTCTCCTTACACATTTAATCCAAGTGTAGCTGAGGCTGCCATTTTGTCAGTATTTTTCTGCATCTTTTCAATGACAATGACAGCAAGTGAGGTGGCAGTGCAAGTTGGTTGTGTCGTGTTTCATTTACATTCCATCTTCACCAGGCAGTTCTTCCAGATCATATAATCTTTAACAAGCTTCTTATTTTTAGTCGGTATAAAACCCAAAGTGTTGCCAAACTCTGGAATGTCTTCTTCACTGCCGACTACAATTGTGGTTCTCATGACTGCCACCAGTCTATCAAACACCCGCATATGAAGGCACATGAAGGAGGGCAGTGACACTCTGGAAACCCAGAATTGTTAAGTCATTAAATCTAGATTGAGTGGTCCTTTATCCACAGTGTATTGTTAACAGAATATTGTGAGACAGTTGTATTGACTTTTCTTGTCCCAACCCCTTAACCCTCCTACTCAGTAATTTGTCATTTGCAGATTTTGTTTATTCTTAAGTATAGGTGTGAAGGATCTGAGGTGGAAGTGGTCCAAATAGCATATTGCACAGTAGCTGCCTGGTTGGTTTTAGGTGTCCAGGCTCTAAATATGAAATGCTAATAGCAGTAGTTACATCATCATTCTGGGAATAGCAGGGAGTCTGAGGTCTAGAGGTGCTTCTGGCTGACCTCTCTCTTGTGTATATTCAGCCTTGTGTGTGTGCGTGTGGTCACTTCCAAATATACATTCCCATATGGATTACACAGCAGTAAGATTATTAATGACACGGGTGAGTGGACACATAATTCGTCTGTATATATTTACAGACAGATATGACACTGTGACTGCACATAGTTTATTTGTGATAAAAGAGAAAGATGGTCTTTACTTGTACATTTGGATATCTGTGAGTGAGCTGACCCTTACCCTTTTTGACAGGCAGTCAAAGTGTCAGCAACAAGAGAGCGAAAGAAAACCTCATGCGAGAACAATCTGACTCTCCTGTCAGTTTTCATGTGGAGTAGGCCACTTTACATAGCCACACACTGACGACATTGGCTGCTGTGTGACATTAAAGTCCAGTTGAGGAGAGATGGGAGTGTGTGGCCGCTTTCTGTCTGCTCACACCTCCAGCTATGTTGCATTTAACAACACATTACTTGATAAAGATGTCCCAAGCTTGTGATGTATCTGCCACAGAGTGAGTTATGTATTGGTGTTTGTACAGCATTTAAATATTTCTGTGGATATATTCAGTGTTTGCGTGTTAGGGTATGTGCGTGTACTGTGTGGTATGCATGCATGCAAACATGTATGCATGTGGTAAAATAGAGATAGTCAGCCCTGTCACTTTAGCCCCCACCCATTACACTGGGGGGTAACTTTCCAGTCTCATAGACGATGCATGCCTGAGTCTGAAAATAGCTGTATCTGATCACTGCTTCACCCAAACAGGGAACTACTCTTTCCCCCGTCACTCCCTCTCTCCGGATCTCTCTCTCTAACTTTCTCCTTGTTCTGTTGTCTCTGTTGCTTCCCAGGCGTTTAACAGAGGCAAGATCTGGGACTAAAGCTTAACCAGGAGGAGACACAGAAAAAGTGAATAAAAGAGGAGAAAGAGGAAGGAAAAGAAAAGCCACTCAGGCACTGAGCTCACCTTTACCTGAGTCGTCATAGCAAGTCTCCAGTCTGTTGGTTTTTATGACGGTAGGTAAGAGTTAATTTTGTTTTGCTGCACCTGCACTCTGCTGGTTGAAAGGTCAGGGTTTTAGGGTTAAGTGTCACAAAAGATCGTGGTTTGACTCAAAATATGTGAAATATGTACTTTTCATGACACAACACAAAAGACTTTATCTATTGAATTCCACTATTTTTAAGAGGACTGAAGAATGCACTAGACTATACTTTACCTTTACAAGCCATAAAGCATGTCTTAAAAGACGTTTAATTCATCAATCTAAAATAAGGCCTTAATTGCTTTTAAAATATCTTATATTAATCTTTCAAAAGCCATAAAAATGCTACGACATGGGAAGTAGGTAGGGCTAATTGTTGATTAATCTGTTGATTATTTTTTAGTTGTTAAGTCTATAAAATGTTAGAAAGTGGTGAAAAATACTGGTCAGTGTGTCCACCAAGACCACTCTCTCAAACCCAAAGATGTTCAGTCATCGATTATCAAAACAGTTGCCAATTAATTTAATAGTATTAATGTGCAAGTAGGATTTTATAATCCTATTTAATCCTACTTTTTTCTCACATTGCAATTTTAAGATCTCAGAATAATCTTTTTTAAAAATAATTTACCACATTCCTCTGAAACTAATGTTGCATATCAGGATAGTATAATCAACAACACTTATCACCAAAGAATGAAAGTTTTATATTCCAATAAACATGGGGAAAGTGATTAAACTTTTTTCCATTTTTTGATTATTGTATAGTTGTTCTTTATTAATATTATTCCTAGTGGCGTTAACAAACTCTTAAAAAGTCTTAATTCTAACTTGCCTTAAGCTGTAGGAACCCTGATAACATACAAGTATAAATGATTTATTGTGTTGTGTCTGCAAGTGTTTAAATACTTACATACGTAATTTCACATAAAATGTGACATTTTTTTTGCTTTCTTGCTTTGAATAAATCCCTGCTGAAAGAGAATACAAATTAGATGAGGTTTGAATAGGTTTTACAAGCCAAACACTAAAAAGGAATTGTATTTATCTGTTCTGCCAGGACCCACAATTATAGACTGAGAGGAGAATTTTTGTCTTTTGTGACAGTGGACAGGGGAAATGGTGTCAAATAAAAACATTGGTTTAAACCACAGCCACCCTAGGAATAGCGTCCACAAATAACTAGGATTTAAAAGTTGTATTCATGGCAAGTGAAAAATACTGTCAAAAGGGAACATTGGCATCAAATATACTGAACCCTGCTTTGAAAATACATTGATCAGATGAAGAGAAACTTGACAGAAATTCATGAATTCATTGTACATTCCCATAATTTTGCCCTAGAATCTCATTTTCCTTCCTCCCTTTCGTCCCTTTTACATACTTCTGTCTCCGGTTACACCCTCTTTCATGGTCTCTTCTTTCCCACTCAACAAAAGCCATGCACCAATCCCTCCATTAGGCCAGTCTCAGAGGTGTTGTGGAATGTCACCTTGACCCCTTGGGTACACAGTGAGGGGTGGTTCCCAGCCTCGGTCCGGAGCACGGTTCGCTTGGCTCACTTTCACCTGGACATAGACATGAGTTATTCTAGCCACCTAAACTGCTTTAAGGTGCCCCATATATTTTCCCTTATATGTGTCCCTTTATATTTTTTCTTCAGACATAATCTTTGGGACAGGCTGATAGACTTCATTGCCCTTTTCTTCTTTGTCTATTTTACTTGTGGTCTAGGATGAAAAAATATTTACTCTGTTGGAGACAGCAAATTATGTGACGCCTGAGCATATATTTATTGACTCAAGAAATTACAAATAATTTAAAGTATGTGATTGCAAAATCACCAGGCAAAACAGGGCAAAGTTTAATTCCCTAGTCACTGCCGCTCTGTTTTGCCCCCTCCTCTTCCTCATTCCTGCCTGAAACTGGGTATTTGGTTAAAAGCTGATGTACAAAAGGACAAAGACGTTGAAAAGATGCTTTACAAAAAAACAGCAAACACACAGCTCTTGAATTTCAGTCTCATGTGAACGCGTGAAATAAACAGGAAGCTGTTGTCCTTATTTGCTCTGTCTGACATGAAAATACCTTAAGAGATGCCTTTGTATTTATACAGGCATTTAAAGAGTGCTTGTGGCAACAAAGCTCTGTCATAGGAAGAAAGTTATAGTTAATTACTGTGTTGTTTAAGGCTTTCAAGAACATAGAAATTGTTTTGCAGAAGCTGGAATAGTGGTAGAAACATTTTGAGCTCTACAAATCAAAAGCCTCATGACTTGAAAGAGATAAGCTACTATTTGTATCCTGTTGAGTTTGCCCACTTTACCATTTCTCCTTTGGTGAATTTCAGGAATTTAAAATGTTAAAATGACAATATTGTCACTTGCCTACAAACAGAGATTCCTTAGATACACTCTTCTGGTGACCTGGACCACCTTAGAGGGTAAGGGTTCCCGTCTAATGGCAGTAAATATAGAAGCCCTGCTAATCAAGCTGCTCTTATCTTCATGTTGGACACTTAACACTGGTACCTGGGGAATCCAGACTATGTATGGGTAATCTTGGCCACAGCTGATAGCATTTCTGCTTTAGCCTTTCCTTCAAATGTTTATTTTTCTCCATTATATTTAAAATGCGATAAAACATGCAAAGCCGTACATTAAACCCACTGTATTAAAGTGTCTAAAAGTGTCTAGACCCGTGTTATATTTTGTTGAGCTGTATGCTTACATAGTGTGAAATGTTTCTAATATTCAAATTCATTGACATTTTTAATTTTATTGAACTGACTGATGTGTATGTTTAGGGCTTTAATTGTGAAAGGTAATGAGGGAAGTGGTGGATCTGTAATGTTGCCTTTTGCTATTGTTTTGATTGAGAAATGACAGGCTGTGCTTTTAAAAAGCATGCAAAGTCTTTTCCAAACAAACTGTGATGTAATATAAAGCTAATTTGATCATGGAGTCATAATGTTCTGAGAATTAAAATAATAAAAAACTATTTGTTTTAATTAAAAATAATTAAAAAAAAAGGCTGGGGGTGCAAGAAAATATTTATAAACTTGAGCATTGTGATATATAGATAGAATAGATTACAGCAGTGTTCTAATCTATCTTTAGCTATTTTAATGTTCTGCTCTAACATTGCATAAAATAGTTTAATGCTTGTTGGGGCGCTATTTAAACTATGACAGTT
>JAPQRN010000001.1:15270386-15294619 GCA_037367275.1 Coranthus polyacanthus
AAAATTAGAATGTATCTCCTTATTTACAGTATCACAATATATTGAATCATAACCCCCATGTATTTTGATGCGTATCCTATCACCAAATTCAATACACAGCCCTCATTGTGGCCCTAATACTCTGTCTTAATACTCTATATTTTTTGTCTGAAAAAGGAGTCTCTCCACCACAGTATTTTAGAAAATGACCTGCTGCTTTCTTTTTTGTAAGGGCAAAAATATATATTCGGCTGAGATGGGCCAGGCCTGTTCATCACAACATGTTCTTGTAACAGTGCCTAGATTTTATTAGCCTATTAGCCTGTTGTGTTCATCTCACTTTGTAGTCTGGCCTTCTATGATGTTGTAATCCGTTTTCTTCCAGCTCTGCACATGTAGTGCCCTGATGCAGGGGAAGAGATGAAACAGTGACAGGCAGCTCTAGAGATGTTGTTTACTGGTAGTGCTGTGTCCCCTGACGGCTTTAGCCAGACAGTTTACATAATCCTACATGTTAATATCTGCCTTTTCCTGTTTCCAGTTGTGTATAATTTAATTTTTTCTTACTTTTTATTATTTATCTTTTTGCTTTTAAATCTCCATTCCTCTCTGTGGTCTTTTTCTGTTTCCCTTTATAATAATAATTGATTTGCGATTTTCTTTAATGCATGTCTGTTTATCTCGTGCTTCCTCTGGACATCAGAGCAGTACACAGCGAATGCATCCTTAGTCCTGTATAGACATGGTAAGGCAACAAACCACTTGGATTGTCACATCGAATTCATTCTTCTCCCATAGCCCCGTCTCACAGTCCAGGAGCTTGTGTTGCATAATTGCATTAGCGCTCTCAGGCCAATGGCTTTGCTTGTTAGCGGGGTTGTGATGCAATCTGCAGAACACACGAGCCTCTGTTGCTTGCAGTATGGGCAGTGAGTGGGCACGCAGGGTCAGCGTATTGACCTCTCCTATCCATTCATACAGCCAGAGGGGGGTCTGCTAATGAGTGGCAAGGTCGAACAAACAAGGCTGATAACAGAGACATTGTTGGAAGTGGCTGTAATGTGGCAGTAATGTGGTGTTAGAACAGTTACATGGCACTGATGAAATCTTCCATATAAAATGACCTACATCTAACAAACAGCAGCTTTGTGCTGCTCTGAAAGAGGTTTGAAACAAGTGCTTATCAGGAAGATTGTTTGATTGAATACTTGTTTTTGGAGTGCATGTGCTAATATTCTTTAAGTACAGTGGAAACAGTTTATAGTGATCTCATTCATCAGGGTCAAACTGCACGTGGGTGAGTTTTTGATTCTTTTATTAATTTCTCCAAAAAAAAAAGATTACTGTAGTTTTATTTCTTTTTTTAAACATATGATGCCATGTATGGCAAGGCCCCAAATGAACACTGCAAGTGGAATACTTGATTAGGGCATTTTGATTCATTATTATAGATACAGTAGGGACAGGAAAGGTGGGGAGAGAGAGGGGATGACCAATCGAACCTGGGCCACTGTGATAAGGCCTTAGACTCCGTGGTATGCAATCTACCAGGTGAACAACAGGGGTGCCCCATAAGCGAATAATAATTTGTATAGCCTTTTTTTATCCATATGAGTGCTTAATCGCTGTAACTGTGATCAGTATAAATGGTTTCCACTGTATTCAGATGTATTTGGTGTTTTAAATCAATATGCTGGCCACAAAGTTGTTAAAAATCCTTTGTAATTATGACCAAAAATATGTATATAGTCAAAGCTGTAAAAAGAGTTCAATATTGGGTCTGTTTACCAGAAAATTCAGAAAGTGTTTTTGTGAGTGAGGATGTGAGGACAGGTAGCAGACTTGGACTTAAAAAAAAACGAAAACTGCTTGGATTTGAAGCTGATGAAATGGTGAGCTTAAAAGATGCAGATGAACACAGGAAAACGAGTCATGGCAAAACTGATTACGGTGCTACGTTAGCCTGTATAGCCAGCCCTGTTGGAGCTGTGCTGGCGCCGGCGATGGTTACGCTTCCCGCTGCTTCTTCTTCTCATTATTGTGTCAAACCAGTGTAGATGTACATAACCGCCACCAAGAGGACTGGAGTCGCTACACACTCATTAACAGGCTCTGACAGTCTAATTTTACCACTCTGGAGTGTTTGCTGAGTGGAAGTGCGACACCTAGTGGTAAAATTTCTTAAAAGTTTTACACCAGCTGTAAATATAGTGCCCACTTAAACACAATGGGTAGAGCTTCATAGCTAGGTTCATATTTTGATTCCCAAGACATTTTTTGCCCTCTCCACAACCCTGTACTTCCCACATTTTTACCACAAAAATGCACCACTAAAATAACTTGGCTTCAATTCAGTAATTAAGGAATGAAGCGATTCTGAATTCTGCCTTTTTTGGATGGCTCATTCTCCCTGTCAGCTGGGTTTCAGGCTTTCAGGCCTGTCTCGACTGAGATTTATTCTGGCCCTCCAGGGACTTCCTGTTGCCTTGTTGAAAAGAAAATGCTTTCTCTGATTCTAAATGTAAGATCCTACAGCTGGCTTTGCTTTGTGTGGCAGTTTTATTCCCTTCAGATTCCAAAATCCAAGCTTGTAGGAAGTGCTTATTGCAGGGCTTCACAGCACGTGACAAGTAGTGGTTTTGAGTACGTTTTTTGAATATCTTCCTCATTAGTATTTTTTTCCAGATTATGAGACTTTCAACTGTTAACAAGCTCACGTCTGCAGAACAGCTGAATAGAAAATGTCCATAGAATGTCTTTTTGGTCGGGCCTTTAAATAGATTTTTCTAAGGAGCTTAATCTGTTGACATCCTGTGCGTATGTCTCGGTCTGAGTGAGCACTTCAGGGTCAGGACCCTTAAGGCCACAGTCGGCTTATCTCCAATGACTGTTCACTCTCGCTGATTGACCTCATGCATGCGCACACACACTAATAAGACTATTAACATGCACTGCTGAAATGCTCAAATGAAATAATATTTAAAAAATAGATGAATAAAAAAAGATGAAATTATTTGAAATTTAAAGTAACATTAAATTAGAAGTTTTATGGCTGTTAAGTTAATCACATTTAATATTAAAATGGATGTATTACTACTACTACTACATTTTTCAGTATGTATTCATAGTATGATTTATTTTATAGTTTATTTTATATTGTCCATAAATATTGTGGTTTTGCCCTGTTAAGGGTGAATGTTTGCAGATAGTGAACTACTCTTAAAAACACTCCAGTGCTTTACTTGAACAGGGAATGAGTAAGAGAGGAGTGCATCCATGAGTAGGAATTCAGAAGCCAATACTGCATCCTTTTAAGATTAATTTTACTGTTTGTGATGATTAAATATTATGGCAGACTCTAAGCATTTTAAGTGTTATTGGATTGAGGACAGAGGAGCATAGACAGAAAAAGGAGCTGAAAAGAATGATTAGACCGTTTACCCACCAAAATAGATTTGAACAGATTTTAAGGTATTAACACTGAACCATGTCTGATGTTGAAAGCTGAAATGAGTTAAACTAACCATAATATGTAACTGGAAAACCAAGGGAAAATCTTGGTAAAAAGGGAAAACAAAATAACGGATAGAGCATATCCAATGAGTACGAACATGTTTTCAGTGTGGAAACCAGTGACATGCCTGTGATCTGCATTGCTGACTGTGAAAACAGCATTAACAATGTACCAATCCATTTTAATGGACCCAAAATGAAATTATGTGAAACCATAGATATAGCTTGAGAGCATTTTTGATGATTATTGCTTGTTATCATTGTTAGGATCTTTCTCATGGAGGCATTTGTCTTTACACACTTGTTTTGTCTATAAAAGGGTAGACAGCGGTGACTAATGGCATCCCAGTTCCCTTTACTCTCTTTTGTTTTTTCCTTACACAGTCTTAATAATCACAATGCCAGGATTATGGTTTCCTTCATGGTACTGTTTTTATTCAATATTACTTTTAGCAGTGACACTTGGACAAATGACTCTTAAGAGCAGTGTTGTGTTATTTTCTCTGTGTTCAGCTCACTGTCTCGTGTAGTTGATGAACGTCTGCATCGTCACCTAAGTGCTGTCTCCACTCTAAAGTTGGACTTAAAGACTGTCAGAACGATTATGAATATGATTTGAACATGGCAACTGATTAGGCCCAGTCAGACCGAGTCTGGCTCAGTCTGAGTTTACAGTTGCCAGATAAAATCATGTCCTGTGTGCTGTGCATAGATTCTAGTCTTAATTCTGTAGAACCAGTCACAGCCAAGATGCTTTTAAACATTTTTAATATTTGCGACTGCCACTGGTGATTGATGATGTCACTGCCATATTAGAGAAGGTAAAAACACACAAGAAGAGAAATGGAAGAAAAATGGGTTGAACTTTAGCAAGAGAATGAGGGCTTATATAACATAACATTTAATTGACAAAGAAATACACTGGACATAACCAGAAAAATATGAATATCTAATCTAATATTTAGTCGTGGCTAATAATCGATCTGTCCCTAGGCTTAATGAATGGCAGCCCTGGTTTGTGCCATATGGCTAAGAAAATACTGTTTGCTGAGCGTGTGAATCAATCAGTCGTTAAGTCTGTTTTCAAACTATGCACATAGACATACATTACACATGGAATGTTACATATAATCTCACTGTTACTTCTGTTAAGTGACTTATCTTCCAGAAGAGTAGTATCAAGCTCCAGTATCAGAGCAGTTGTGATAGTAATTGTTTCTGTTGATCAAATCAGTGGTTAACTTGTCATGATGATGAAATATACAGTACAATAGGAGAGTGAGCTTCCTATCATAGCTACTACTGTGTCTTATGTTTCCAAGGCCTCAAAGCCTATTAGTTCACTCATATAACATGAGTCCACTAATATAAAGTGAATGTGCCCCAGTGGATCACTCTGCAGACTAATGAGACGTGATGGGCTAGTGGTGTTGGACATTACGACTTTCTGGAGCTTATAGCTCTGACTTGTGTGTTTGCAGTCCCACAGCTATTACACTCAGTAATTATATACACACTAGTCGCCATAATGGCCTACCAATGCCTAAATTATAGTTGGTGGATAAACCACGGCAAAGTAAGGAAATAAAATTACTCAAAAGCAACTTAACATACCAACATTTCGGCCAACATAACTAGGACAGGAACTGAAAACAACTCCTTATAAAAAAGGTTTATTGGCAATATATTTGGCACATTTGGTTTACTTTACAATTGAATATACATAATGATTCTGGGAATTGACAAGTTAACTCACTCTGGTATACTCCTTTGCTTCCATCTAAGTGTAACATTAAGCCTTACATTTTGAGGCACTCACTGAATATTAATAGAAAGGTTTGCCTCTCCAGTTTTATGCTGAAATGAATAACCTACTGATTATCTATCACCAGCCATAGACAGAGCTCTAGTTTTTGTGTCCAAAAGCATAAAAATGACAGATATGAAAGCTACAGTTTTCCGGAGGTGTAGAGCCTGGTGGGTTTTCTTCCCGTGTCCAGCCATAACATTACACCACGGCCACAGCTGCTGTGTCGCCGCTGATCTGTCCCTAAGAAACATGATCCTGTTTATAATCTGACCATCATTTGGACGCCGACAGCCTGCGACGCCAGACCCATGATTTACCCCAGTGGGTGTGTGTGTGTGTGTTTCTCACAGATAGATTTATGAGGACGTACTGTATGTGAGTGAGGATTAGGTCCTGAGGGATTGAAAGTATCCCACGATGCCTGACTTGATGTAGACCTCAACTAACACCACCTCGCTGACAATAGAGACAGTGTCTGTATATATTACTGTTACTTTGAGTTTTTGACATTTTGGCTTGAATTGATTACATCTTTTTTGAGACTTTACCCATATTGCACATTTAGTATAATAAATTGGGGGGTGTGGTGGTCATTGTCACAGAGGACACAGCTACAATCTTTGAAATGGTGCATATTCATGAAAGTAGCAGCGAAAGCCCCTTCTCTCCTTGCTACTGCCACTGAGGAGGATGTTGCCTGCTGTCTGAAAATATCTTTAGTGTTGGTTGTTTTGGAAACACCTGTTTTGTATGCACCTTCCAAGGGCTATGTTCAACTGAAGAAAATATTGAGAGGGTGAGAAAAGAAAACATCGGTGAAACAGATTCAAAGTTTTAGTGTTAATTACAAACAGCTTCAAAATAGTAAGTGCTGCTGTTTGTTTTGTGTCATGTGGAAACACAGCGCTGCTTTACATTACATCTTGTTATAATTAAAGTTTTATTATTACAACCTGAAAGTGTATGTGTGAATTATCAGAGTATGTTGGTGGGGTGTAAAGGTAGTCACAGTTCAATACAGTAGGGAAAAAAGCAACACAAAAAACAACACTTACTCTTCACTTGCTCTCTTCTCAAAGACCATAAAAATGTTCTCACACAGCTCAGTTGAAAGAAACATATGGGTCCTCTTTCTTCTGTGTGTCATTTTCACTGGCCATAGAATAACTGACTTAGGCCTAGTCCATATGTACATGGTACAGTTATTTTTGAAAATATACCTTTCTATGTGTTTTGGCCTTTTGTCCACACAGTTGTGGGTTACTAAAATCTGACCTTTTGAAAAACTCCTTCCAGGGTGAAGATACCCCATTTGCAGTGTCGCTGTGTGGACAGGGACTGGCTTGTTATCTCAGAGTGTACGCCATTATCTCCTTTATTTGATGAAATAGTGTGCTTGCCTATATTTTACCCTTATCGCCTTTAGTTAGCTAGTAGCGATGGGGGAAATCTGGAGATGTCTAAGAAGCTTGGATGTTGTTGTACTAGGACTGCAAGATTACCAGTGCGCGTGTGTGCGTGGGTGCGTGTGTGTGTGTGATTTTGAGGAATAACTCCACTTCACCATCAGTCCACACATATGATTCCCACTTCCTCAGCCACCTGTTGGTTTGACATTTGACATTTTCTTTACATGTTTTTGTGTTTTCATGTGGACATGCTTTTTTTTGAGCAGGAAGGAGGAAAAACACTATTAAAAATATTAGTGTATGTATGAACTCGGCCTCAGGCAGATGCCAATCAGTTCGAATTAAAATTAGCATGACATATTCCTAACTTACTAATGGCTTACAGTTTAAGGTTTAACCAGGGCTTGTGAAATTTGCACTTTATTCATCAATCTTCGCACAAAGAATACCACGTATTCACTATAAAACGGTGTGCACTGCATTGTAACATCTGTACCATAATGTTTCAAGAGAAACACATGTACCATTATTTTGCAAAAGCTTTTGAGGAGTTGTCTTTATCTTCTCATCCTTACGAAACCTGTAACCATGATATGCAATCCATCAAGTGCTGCTCATCAACTCAGCCAACTGCTAATACTGTTTCCACATAGAATGCAGAATATGGCTGCATGCCTCACTCAATGAATCTGCAATTATCAGTAATTTACTGGCTTGTAGCTGTCAAACTATAGAGATACATGTCCAGCAACACGTTGCTGTCATTATAGGCAGTTTTCATCCATAGCTCTGAATACTAAACATGCAAACTTGAAACCTAGTCTCCTGCTCTTACATTACTAAATAATACTGGCTGAATGGGGCAGTAATACTTTGTGGGCTGGGTATTCAGACAGCAAACCTGTTCAATATGTGGCTTCGCCCACACTGCTGCATGTGTCATTACTAATGAGTCAGATCAGGTCTGTATCTTTCTCACTGACAATTGTGCTACTGTGCATTCCCAGTACTTCACAGAAGTTTGTGTATGTAAGGCAAGGTTTAGCCCTGTGTATGTCATAGTTATTTACATACCAGACATGTATGATCCCTACTGCAGCCACTGTAGACTGTCACTCGTAGTATCTGTCACATACACTAAGTCCCATGATGACACACATGAACATACATTCACACAGCGATGCAACAGTTTGTATTACGCCTTTGGCTTTTGAAGTCTCTCCCATTTATATCAATCATGCTCCCTACTGCAACAGTTCCAAGAAAAGGACTCCATATAGCAAGAGATAAGCATCACATATGGGTACAGTTAAGTAAACATGGCACTCATCTATCAGTGCCATTTATGATATTTTTGTTTTAATCTATGGGGTGTATAGATTCCCTGAAGGACATTAAGGACATCCATTCCCACCTTTTGATTCTGTTTAGGTTTTAGTCTGAATTCAGCCATTCCCAAACTTCAAAATTGTGCAACCAAATTGAAATCGGAAAATGTTCTTGGTTCAGGGATACTGAATCAAGTAAGTGCAATGTAAACAATGTAACAATAGATTATGATAGGAAGTTTTAGGAAAAACAACTACACACAATTTATTAATATTAAAAGGGCTTAAAATAAATATATATAAGCTACAAAAGCTAGGCTACTGTATATCTTTAACACAAGAGTGAGTACTTTTTTGTCAGATGATGAACGAAGTATTCTGAGTATGGGCTGCGCATACAAAAAAATCATGAATATATCAAGGTCCTATTTACTTATCAGGTTATTGTGAACTTAGAACTTTTGTCAGGATACAGTATATAAACAAATTAAGGTTTTATCACAAGACCACATTAATTCAGAAAGATGGGTTCAATGTGTTTTTTAGTGTTTTGTAATCTTGAAAATTAGTGTTTTTTTAAATTTAATTTCAGTAACCTCTGAAAGCCTGCTTACAGGCAGTGTATTTCTTTTGAGAATCACTGGACTAATTAAAAAGAGAACTGAAAAGGAAATAGGCTTGTACTTAATACTTTAGAAAAGAACGAAAGAAAGACAAACTCGTTATTACATTTTATTTTATTATTTAGTTGCAAATTTGTATTCATATCAAAAATGAATACAATTATAACTAAGAGGATAAATGCATTTTCAGGACAGGATTCACAGTGCCATGCCACAATAAATGCTTTTGTTTATGTATTCAGATGCTTATTTTAATTCTGCGTCCAAATTGCCTCCTGCTCTTCATCCCAGAGGATTTCTAAACATTGGGGAAAATAAAATGTGCAAGAGGAGTTAAAATAGAGCTGACCTCAACTTCCACTTAACATATGTCAGCGGATAGTCTCCTCACCGCTAAACATCATCTGTCTTTCCAGACTCTCCCTGTACACAGGCTGTTTAAGCTACAGTATCATTTGAACCTAAAGTGATTGTAGCTTCTGCTCTCTTAACCTTTTAACCTTTTAGCATTGACCCTTTTCATAGACCCCAGGCAAAAGTTCATGGAACCTTCTCTTAGGGTTAGGATTATAACAGAAGTTTGAGGCCAAAATGCATGCATTAGACTCCATTTTAAAGAGAACGTCTTGTAGTTTTTGTATTTAACATGTGGCTAAAAGACAACCTAAAGTTTAAGCATGATCAGTCAGAATCAAATGTAATCCTGATGTTGTATGTTAAGAGTCCCAATCAAATATTATAGAAGTTATTTGTTGTGAAAATGTGATTTATTTTTTTTTTATTATTTTTTTTTTTGCAGAAAATTGTGCACTCCTGCATTGGATCAGTAAGAAGTGCTCTTCAATATGAATACAGGTAAACACACACACACACACACTAACACACACAAACCTTATCACAATGTTGGGGGTCATTCATCCAGCCATTGTTTGTGTTGTTTTTTAAAATTTATTCTAATGTGCCTGTTGTGACTTTTCTTCATTGTTTATTAACTGAACATAAAACTGTTAATAACATTTTAATACTTGATAATACATAAAGTCTATTTCCACATTTGAGGCCACTTAGCTATTTTAAAAGCTGCTATGCGTGCTAGTTTCCCTCTGCCACAGGCGTCAGTGTGTAACTCTAACCCTGACCCTGTTTCACCACTTTGGTGTTGGTCCATTTTGGGCCACGGATATTGTGACTGAAAGCATCAATAAGTATAGTAAGCCTTTTGCTTTTAACCACAGTGACGTATTCCTCCCTCAATACATATCCAAAGCTCTGTTGTCAACTTGGCAGTCATCCCGCACTCAAGTGTGTATTTCAGCTGCCAAATCAATGATGAGCCATCTTTGAGCCTTCCGCAAACACACACACAGTTCTGTGGAGCTGCCAGTGGTAGCTTGACTCATCTTGTTTGCCTATATTTATAATATAGAATACAACACAAAAATAGCGTTGTCATGAGATGTTGTGGTTGAGTGACACAAATAACAACCAGTAATAGTAGCAGAAATAGAGACGCCAAATATGTTTGATGGAATATCAGAGCAGGTTTGAGGTTTTTAACCCCCTGCACTGAACAGTAGCTTACCTCAAAGTCTTACTATTGTTCTTATTTTTCTTGTTTCCTATTATGTGTGTATGTGTCAGGTACTTAAAAGATAAGATAAGAAAATTACACAGGAAATTCTTGTGCCGTCACACACTCAGTGGATGAAATATGTCCCTTTAGAAACAACAATAAATTCCACACAATAAATAGGTAATTATAAAATACTTAAATAAATTAAATATTAAAGGGATTGATCCTGATCATTTGAAGTGGTGTATATTAGGTACTCATCCATAGTCAGTTCATTACCTGTTATCCAGTGGATGACTTTGCTTAATTTTGGAGATGCAGACAGAGTACTTGCCAAAGGAACTGAAGTTCTTTTTCTAGACTTCTTTGACAAAAACTCATTTTATGTCACAGAGCATGGGAGTAGCTGGTTTACCACTGCTGGTTAGTGCCTGCTTCTCCAAAGTGGGAGCACGTTCACCACCTCCATTATGTAGATAATGCACTGGCTATGGATAACAACTTCACACAATCACACTTTTAAAAAAATCTGAGCTAAACGTTTAATGAGAAAAATACTGTAGTTGTTTGAGGACAAGGATAGAGAATCAGCATGGCACTTGAAAAACATTCAATAATTTTAAGTTCTTTTGAGGGTTATGAGGGCAATTTTAGCCACATTAACATTTGATTTCTCATGTGACAGTGTGATTTTTAAAACCTAATTTAGAAGCCTAAAATGCCTATAGTATAAGTACTTCCCCAAATGACTATGGATACGTTTTATACACTAATGCAGTATGCTGTAATATCTCCAGACATCTTTGATATAATTAAACAACTCCTTGATCCTGAGTCCCCTTTGTTTGAGCTGTCACCTTATCTGCCGCAGTAAAAATCAATCATTTTTAAAGCATGTGCTTTGCCATCCACTCGTTTGGGTTTTCTTTTGGGCTGGATGCATTTGTGTATCGGTGTTTTTGTGCCTGTGTGGATTTGCATGTGCATGCATGCTGCTGCCACCGCTGCTGCCTCTGTGATCACCTGCCTGGCTGTGATTTCTCAGATAGCGGAGGATGTGCTCGCAAAAGCGTGGCCTTGTCACTCATACTCTCTCCCATGAAGAGGGTCCAGAGCTCACCAAATCTAGCCACAGGTACTAACACTCACAAACACACTGACAATTAACAGTTTGAATAAGAACATTGACTAAATACAGCAGCTATTTACTGGACTAAACTGCTGGTCAAAGTATAAGGTAAGTAGGTATTTAAAATCATGGTTAAGCTTGAGCATTTGAAATACTTTTGCGGTTGCTTCAGTTTGCTTAAACTGTATTTGGACTGCTGCATTTTTGTAATCATTTTTTTGTGAAATTATTTATTTATTTATTTTTTAATTTATGTTAATCATCTTTAACCTTAAATGTGTTTTGCTTCCTTAGTCACTCATACTCTTATACCCTACCGGTCGTGGATGTTCATCTTTACCTTTGACAGTTCTGTCACTGCTCTTTGCCATCTTCCCCTTTGTCTTTTGAGTTTATTTGTTTTTCTTATTCTATTGCTCCTGCAGCTGCCACGGCTTCACATTGATTAGTTAGACATGGCACACTTCCATGTCTCCTGGAGATCCCTTAGAGAAATGTGAAAACTTACTTAAATCAGCTTGAGTGATGAAGAAAATGTTATGATTTTTCTTCTTCTCTTCAGGTTTATGCTAACAAACTCACAGTATACATTATATGAGCCCCTTCATCTTAAAAGTGTTTGTTTCTTTACATGTATGCTTAAAAATTGCATGTTGGGGTAAAGGGGATAGCCAAAAATCTTGTTATGTAGCATGGAGGGGAGTTGAAGCTACTTTTTCTGCTATAGCTTGCCATCACCAGCTGCCCGTTGCTGATCTCTGCTGAAAGAGCAGTGTTTGTTTTTGCACCTTGTCAGCACCTAAGTTAACAGCTGCCCACATGTAGGCATTTTGGCTCTGTCAACCTCCTGGACACATTGTGTCCATCTCCATCCCCTTCTGCAAATTCAACTGTTTCCAAAATCAGTTGACAGGGTGATTACGTAGAACAAATGTGCTTTTGAGGTACTGTGTTTATGCACAAGTTTACACTCCCTTTGAAGATTTGAACAAAGTCAATCAGTTGGTAATTTGGCTAAAGCATTAGTATTCTCACTTTTCTATCCTTAAAGAGTTACAGTCACATTTTATGGGAATATACCTTGACATAATCAATACATGTAAGGGGAGTTATTAACCAGAATTAATATTAACCAAAACACAATCACTAATAAATAATAATAAAATAATTGAAATAATAGCTGTCAGGATGACATAGTTGTAAACCTGTAAAGGTTCTACATTCAAAACCTTATTTAATTATTTAAATATCTAAGTATTTTCAGCAAAGTGTACTTAAAGTATGAAAAATCAAAGTAGTCATGCAGTTAAATGGTCCCTGTCAGTGTTTAACTATTATATATGATGTGCAATGCATTTTCCAGTGAATCCAAGATAGTTTTTAAAGAGTTTGCTTAGTTTAAGAAGGAGATTTATAAACTCAACCTATAAATTGATACCTCTTCCTTCAGTTTATCACAAAATCTGCACATTTGGAGATACATGGTTTTCTCTGGACAGGAAGGAAATGCAAAAACTGTAACGTCAAAAGCTGCCAAAGTGAAATGTGGTGGAGTAAAAAGTACAATTTTTGCTTCTTAGATATAGTAGAGTAGTTTAAAGTTGAATAAAAGTAGAAGTAGCTTGGATTTGTACTTAAGTACATTACTTAGGGTAAATGTATTTACAGTCCATCACTGGTGCTTGCTTATTCAGAGCACAGTGCTCAGAGCTGGCGATAATGTACAATCTTACTAAGATGAGTCATGATGTTTAAGAAATACTTGGTCTTTTCTTTGCTGTTCCTTTCAAGTCTGACTGTGTCTTTTCAGACCTTTGTCTACCCCCTTGTCTGAGTCTTTCTTTCTCATGCCAATAGTTCGTGCAGTCACTTTATGAGATAAAACCTTGAGATTGCAGAGATAAATGTGACCACACATTGACTGTTTTGCTTATTACTGCTGTCTTTTCTGTTTCCCAGGGAGTGATTCTCACTCATCAGACTTGGGTAAGTCAGTAGGGACTTTTGATATTGCAAAAGATGACAGAAGCTATACAACTCCCATAGGAGACAGAGGAACTCTATCAAATGACACTGTAATGCTAATAATATTGACTTCATCCTCAGATTCTTGGCGCTCACGAAGTGTCACAGATGGCCTTAAGAACGGAGATGCCAGCAGCTCATCTCTTGCTGCCAAAGGTTTCCGCAGTGTCAGACCCAATCTTCAGGACAAAAAGTCACCCACACAGGTAAAAATGTGACACAACTCAACCAGATGTTGACATTTTGATTTTTACAGTTTGTTCAAAAGATTGGGATTTGTGTATTTATCTTCAACAATTTGATGTCAATTTGTATCAGGATTTGTACTTACTATATGCATTTTCTGTTGTTGTTTGACCTTGTTTTGGTTGCATTCTCATTGGACAATAAGGATATCAATCACTTGCCATCCCCACCCCCCAGGAGAGAGAGTTTTCAGTTCTCACCCACTGGCACTAATCCACCAGCCTACAGCTCCCTTGTTGCTCTCGCTAATGATTTGAGCCCTGGAACGCTAACACTCACACAGACTCAGAACGCAGTTTTGAAAGAGTCCTACACTATTAGTAGCACATCTTCCTATGCCTACTCAGAGATCAGTGAAAACCCTTCTGCACCTCCACCAGTCCAGCGGACACACCAGACCACTGTTTCAGATGAAATTAACAACTGTAGCGCATCTGCAACTAATAATACACGGATCGAGGAACGTAAGGTGTCCTCTCTCAAAATAACCCCCCTCACTATCCCCGACCCCCCTGCTCACCCCAATTCTTACCTTTACCCCCAGCCTAAAACCACAGCCCCTCCTCCTCAGCCCACTTCCCCACCTACACAAAAGAATTCCACCCCCTCCCAGCCCTCAACACAGACAGCCTCAGTTTCTGTCAACCTGGGCCCCAAGAACCCAAAGCATCCAGAGCATCAGCCTTCAAAGCCCACAGTGGAACTCAAGGTCCCAGTTCAAGCCCCAAATCAAACCTCAAACCCAGCTCCATCCCAGATGGAGATGATGAAGATTCCTCCTGCTGTTCCACCAAGACCCTCTCCTGCAGAACTGTTGGTACATAACTGGTTACATACTGTTACAACAGAACCAGAAGGAGGCAGTGACTGTATAAGTTACTATAATGCAATATCACTTGGGTTTTGTATTGTTGACATTGTGACTAAATAAAGGTCAAAATATATTAGCATCATTTGACATCAATAGCAAACACTGAATAAACCACATAGATGACACACTGTCAATGGAAAGCAGGGTCCAAAATTAACCTTTTGGTTTGTCTGCCAATGGTAAACTGAGAAAACTTGACAGCCCCGAATATTTTTAACAGCCATAAAACTACATCATCACATTTTCAATTAAAAAAAAAAAAAAAAAAGCCTATAGAGGTGGTAGACAGAGCTAAACATCCAGCTGCTGTCAAAATCTCAACTCGAGCTTTGACAGTCACTAGAAATGTATTCATAGTGTGTGTCTGGGGTAGGGTTGCACCATCAGTCCAATATTATCAATAAACTTCAGCGGGGTTGTGGGTAACAGTAAAACATGGGGACTTATGTAGGTAGGCATGGTGGACAGTGAAGGTCACAATAATCTCAGCTGATACACAAAAAATACAGCACTGTGATTCCAAATTCTATACCCACCACCTGGCCGGAGACCCCAGATTGTTTATCTGCCAAACTAAAATGTACCCACATTTGGTGCTTGGCATGTGTTAATTTTGAACCCTGATGGGAAGTCTGATAAGGGTGTTTACTGATGTCGCCAGTCTACAGTACAGCCTTACACAGAACACAGTTGAATTAGGTGTGTAGGTGTTTGTAATATGCTGCTGTGTGTGTTCCTCTTCAACTTTTTTGTCACTTTGTTGCCATCCAACCAACCAAACTAACTGTGTGAACTCATATTTGTGATAACCAACAGTTTAATTGATTGTATATTAGTGTTACTGTCTGTGTACTTGCTGGCCTCCACAGAGTTCTAACTAACCAAGCCTCTTCAGTTCACAGAATGGTTCAGAAGATTTTGCTGCAGCCTCATGACACTAGAGTGTGACTTCACAACAGCATTTCACCTTGTGTTAGGCTCTTCAACACATTCTTTGTGGCAGCGTGGCTAATGAGTGATATCACTAAGCACTCTCCTCCTTTCCTTCCTCCTCAACTCCAACACC
Source organism: Coranthus polyacanthus (assembly GCA_037367275.1). NCBI lineage: Eukaryota > Metazoa > Chordata > Actinopteri > Kurtiformes > Apogonidae > Coranthus > Coranthus polyacanthus. The sequence continues at coordinate 15,285,959 of JAPQRN010000001.1, forward strand.
AGGGGCCTCCGTCCCCTGACCCCACAGCACGGCACTCCCCCTATCGCTTCCACAGCTCCGAATCACTCGACTACCTGTCAGGCCTAATGCCCAAGGCCCTCTCGCCCACTCCGTATGTCCCTAGTGGAGCTGGCAGCACAGCTGGCGCAGTCAGTGGGCCGAGCCTTACCGCAGTGAGCAGTGCGAGCATCGGTGGCTGCATGTCACCTTCAGCTTCCCCCGTGACGGTGTCCGCTCTCAGCCACTACTCGTCGTCCACGGCGGGTCTGCTGGATGAGCTGCAGATCTGTAGTCTGGACTCACCCGGCGCTTCACCCACGCCATCGCCTACCCTCAGCCATGTCTCTGCCTACACATCCACTGCTGGCCCCGATGATGTGCTAACAACCTCTGTGGCCTCCACTGCTGCAGCAGCCACTGTCACTAACGTAATTATCGCAACAAGTCACTGCTGTAACACACATCATTAGCAAAAGACAAATGGTTCCCTCCCTCCCTCCACTCATTTGGAAGGCTGAACCAAACCTCCACAAAGTGTTTTATAACTAAAAAAATGTTTACCCTTCACTAACCATCAGCTGCAACCTTCCTATCAGATACCAGAATTAAAATCTGCCCACTATGTTCCCCTATTATGTTAATGTGTCTCTGCTCATTAGAATGCTTGTTGTGATCATTTTGCTTGTCTGTGCTTTTCTTTGTTTAACTTGAAATCCATTGCAGTTGGCCAGTTCATATCAAAAATTCATGATGAAACACATGCATTTTCCAAAAGAAGCTGCACACTTCCCATTTGTAACAAGAGAAAAATGAAACTGTGCATTTAGTCGACATGTTATTTAATCTAGAAATAGGCTTCTTGTTAGACAAGCAGCTGACTTAATCTAGAAACTGGCTTTGTTGTAATGGCCAGCTTCAAATGTCTGGCTTGAGTTTGTTGAATGTTGTGTAGTCACAGTGTAGCAGTAATCTTTTCAGTGTCATTGAATTATTTATTTTTGTTCATTTGGTCTAAGCGTAAACACAAGAGAACTTAGAAGTGACTGTTGTCATGTAGACACTCAGCACAGTTTGTTGCTTTAATATGAATGGCTCATTTTTAAAGTGTTGCTTTTGCATTTTTTGCAAGTTAGTCACCAGTTTTATCCTGTAACATCATGGTTTTTTGAGCTGAACTTGCAGAATTAAAAGGCTGTGTTTATATCATTCTTTTGTCAGATGAACTGATTTGTATGTGTGATGTTGAATGGGAGAGCAATGTTCAGAAGAGCCTCCCATTGTAACAAAATCACATCTAAAGTGTTATGTTTGTCAGAACTAATTAATAATCAAATGTACGTGAACGTCTTTGTTTATCTGTCTGTTTGGAAGCAGTTTTGATTCAGCGTTTACCCCTTTCCCACACTAACATTTCTCACATTGTGCAGTCACTTCAGTTTCAGCATCTCCTCATAAATCACATCAGACCCAACATTTGTCTTCATGTACAATCATTCCCATATCAGAGCTGCTTCTTCTACCCATTTTAAATGTTACATTTTGTGTCAGTATGATGACGGATGGATTTGTTAAACTAATCATTCTGCTGTTTTGTTAATGATCTAATATTGTATGTTAAATGGAAATAAGTACATTTTGTTGCCGTCTGTTATTACATGTGTGTAACCGTCTGTGTTTCTGGCTTGTGGGTCATTCTTAGGGCCAGGTCCTCTCTCATGCTATGAATGGAAGCACTGGTCATCCACAGAGGCCGCTCTCTCCCCCGTCTTATCCTCCTCCCCCAACATCACTCCACACTGGGCTACAGAGACAGAGCAGGAGTTCAGGTAAGTTACTTTATTTTGAAAGTACCATGACTTTAGATAGTAACTGTTTGGTTTATTTATTGGAGTTTATTTCTCACTAATAAGACGTAAAAGCATCTGTTAGAAAAGGGAATTCTGCCCTGAATAAAAACAAACAAACAAAGGGTCATTTACAGGACCATTATACTGAATTTCTATAGAAAGTCACAGGTCGTCTAATAATTATTTCCAAAGCTGTACATGTAAGATATAGCATTTTTAGTAAATTCAGTGCATAAATACAAACTGTACTTTTTATAAAATAACCATGTGGGAAGGCCTACTTATTATATTTTCAATTATATATTGACAAATAAAAGGTATTTACTCATATTTACATTTTTTCTCCTTCTATTAAGAAACTTTGTGCAAATTTTGAATTAAGCATGTAACAAAATAGCTGCAAACAAAATAAATATACAAATAATTAAATAATAACACTGTTTATTAATACCCTTTAACAATAAAATTGAATTGTAGCATGAGATAAAGGGGTTAGCGGCATTTGAGTCCATTGTTGTTTGTGAAGTCCAATTTTCTTGTCAGTATCAAACTTTTCGAACTCAAACCACGTCAGTGTGACAGAAGTAGCCTTAGGTATGAGCTTGTGTTTTTGTCTTTGCTGGTTGGAGTCCTTCTCCTGTTCAGAATTACCCCATTATAAGTCATGTTCACTCTTCTCCATGGTTATTTGTGTTGCCTTCATGCTAATTTCCTGCGTTGGTGTTTAAGAGTCATCCTAAGAACAATATTACCGTGAATAAACAATAGAGCATAATATGAAATAATAGATGTTTTTCTGTCATCACACATCCCTAATTGAACAGGTCTTGAGGGAATGGATTTGTTTAGGGTCTAGATAAGGTCCACCGTGTATGATAATGTGTTTACCCAGTAGCAGAAGACAGAGATGATCAGTTGTGGAACAGAGTCAAAGATAAATCACTACAAAATGGAAAGAGAGAGAGAGATCGTGCTGATTCTTGTACTCCAAATCTCAACGCACACTAAGAGCGTTTAGATTTAACATAGATTAAACTTTATTTCCGTTAGTGTGTCTTTGTTTATTTAAGTTCCCATTTATGGTACAGACTCCAAACATATAATTGACACACGCTTCAATAAAACTCTGTGTTCTTAGTTTCAACCCTTTACCGAGGGTTTCTTCTTCTCTTTCAAAATAAAACGTGTATCAATACTTTAAACACAACACTAGCACAACACACACACGGTGGCATGCGCCATCAAAGAGTAGTCTTCTCACCATTAATGACAACTGAAGTATAAGTTATATACTGCTTGTAAACATTTTTAAACCATTCGGAGGCCAGGGCTAACCGCAGTCCTAATTGGTTCTAATTAAGCCTACTAAAATAAAACCAGACAGCTGCACAACAAAATACCAGTCATAAACGGCTATTATATAAATGCTCTAACAATTCCCATTTGTCTGTTTCTTGGAATAACTGATAACTGGTGTTTCTTTCTATTCCCATGTTTTCCCTCCTTCCATCTTAGAAGGAAACGAGTCTGTTACTAGAGAGTCAGTGGTGTCGGGCCACACCAGCGTCAGCAGCACTGTCCCCATCGCCCGCTTCACAGAGGAGGAGAAAAAGGTGTCGGTCATTAAAGCCCCCCATTATGAAGGCATCGGACCTGTGGACGAGTCCGGCATCCCTATTGCCATCCGCACGGTGAGATCAAACACAACACTGCCTCAGTTAGGACATGTTTTGTGGCATAAAACATCATTTGATTCGTCTCTGTTTTCTTCATATGTGATCAGGCTCACAACAGGGGGTTGCTTTCAGCTATTAGCAGCTTTGGTATTAAAAACCCTCTCTCTGTCTTGCTCTTTCTGTCTCAGTATTTTTATATGTCCATGCCAGTGACAGCTATGACTGGAGTCATTATGTTTTTGGATTGTCCATTTGTCCCGCTGTCCTTCCATCTGTCCATCCAATTGTTGTGAACGTGATATCTCAGGGACACTTAACAGAATATCTTCAACTTTGACACAGATATTCACTTAGACTCAAGGATGAACTGATTAGGTTTTGTTGGTCAAAGGTCAAAGAGCAAGGCCGCTGTAGCTCACACGCCTGTCCATTCTTGTGAAAATGACATTGTTTACCTTTCATTGAAAGTTATTATTAAAGTCCTTCAAAGTTTTCATTACATATATGAGTCTGGACAGACATGAATGTAAACTGCAACTTGACTGATTCGCAGAGGCATACAAATGTGAAGCAGTAATTCTAGTTTTACTCTCTCTGTGAGTTAATTCTATGCAATTCCTGCTTTTTTGTGAAGAGGACAATATGTGTGTCTGTGTGTTATCACTGTTAAGGCTTTTCATGGATTAACACTCACTCAGTTATCTGTTTCTTAAAGAGTTGCATTAAATGGTGGATATGTTAAAGTACAGCATTGGGAACCAAAAGAAACATAGGAACAGGAAGAGTTAGAGAGACAGGCAATAAAAGCGAAAAAAAAGGTGAAAAGGAAAAAAAAAGCAGGGAAGACGAAAAACAGATGCGTCTTGTTGTGCGCAGACAAACATTTTTGTGGCCACTCTAGTTGGTAACCGTGGAGAGTGAAGTGGTAATTGGCTCGTCTCATGGCCGAGCCAATGCTACATGCACAGTCACACACACTCCCTCTCTGTGGAGCCTAACTGCCTCTTCTCTGACCAGACTCCAGACACAGTGTTTAGTGCTACTGAATAAAGAGAGGATTAAGTCTCTGCCATTTGATAGCTCTTTTTTGAAGTGGCTGTTAGATCTATACTGTGTACACAAAGACGCACATACCAACGTTTCTCCTGGATTTTCCAGGCAGAACACCAAATTCTACTCTCCTACCAAGCATCCTCTGTGCTGCAAAATGGGTCCTGCTGATTCCAGTCACATTCCACCTTCACATACAGTTGAGGTCAGAAGTTTGCATCCACCCTGACTAAATGCATTCAAACATTTCATTTTAATATGTATTCTCTTTGTTAGTTCAGTCATCTCAACTACTTTATTTGGATGATATAACATTTCAGAACAGTAATAGATTTTGTTCAATGTTTTTTATTTTATCACATTCTCAGAGGGTGATGACATGGTGGCATTGCCTTTAAAATGCATAACTTGACAGTTAGCCAATTTATAGTTTCTGAAGTCATCGACTTCCAGAATCTTCCAGGCTGTTTAGAGACACAGTGAACTTGGTGTCTGTATGTAAACCCCCTGAGAATGTGATAAACTAAATAAAAACTAAATTCTCTCAACAATTATTCTTAAATTTCACATCATTAAAATAAAGTAGTTGGGCTAATTGAACTAACAGATTTGAATATATATTGAACTGAATAATATATATATATATATATATGTATATATATATATATACATAAATAAAGTAATGAAAGAAGAAAACACCCACCAGGTACATCATTTGTCTGATTCTTGAACTAAGCAGGCGCATCTAGTATTTTTTTTAGATGTATTGAATATACTTTAACTGTATAGTCATGTGATCCACTTTTCAGATGTGCTTGTTGGCTGTCACTTATTCCCTTCAGATTGAATATTACTGGGAGCAAATGAAGAGCCTATAATATGCAACATTTCCACATTAAAATGTCTGTCGATTCAGTGTAACTGTGCTTTTCATTATTCATCATCATTAAATGTCTTTGCTTATTGTTTTGATTGAGAGAACCCTAGCAGCCGAAATAACATGTAAAATACCTATTTAAATAGTATTTAATAATCTGATGCTTGAGATGTGAGAGCTAGTTTTGATATTTAAAAAAAAATAACTTATATAGTAAGACATTCATAATAGTAATTTTGTCTTACTTGTTGTGTAACAGACTGGATCCACATTTCTTAAAAGCAGAGTGTGGGGGATATCTCCAAAAGCAATGTTTATAGATAATTTATTCATGCCTCAGTGTGATGCAGGTTTAATTCTCTCTTTAATATCTCTGCGAAGATATATAGATGTAGAAAGGCTGAGGATGTGTTTTCCTCTGCTCGGTAATGTCCAATAAAATAGTAGGAGCCCTTTCAAGTTTCTAACTTCAGCTCACCCATTTGTTGTAAATTTCACAGAGCATCAATCTTTATGATTATTTCTCTCTCTACAGACAGTGGATCGGCCTAAGGACTGGTACAAAACTATGTTCAAACAGATTCACAAGGTTCACAAAGCTGGTAAGTGTCTACCGAATTACTGAAAGGCAGAAATATCCCATTATTTGTTGTGATTTCATTGCCAGACGTTATGAGGGGAATGCATGTATGGTGCATGTTTGTTTGTATTTTTCTTTGTATGACTGTGCATGCTGGTTCTTGTTAAATCAGAAGACCCAGTGAACCTCAGAGCCAGCGCTCATTAGAGGGGGCAGCAGAGTTTGGGGAGGAGGAGAAATTGGAAAAAAACCTCTAAAAGACACAGAGCTGTCCTGGGAAATGTGCTCTAATTTTGCGGGCTTGACAGAATCCATCAACACAAGGCTTGTTTGTTCTAAACTGTCCAGGGTTCTTCCACTTCAGCAGACACACAAACACACAGTTTCAGGATTGTGTGCCTAAAAAACATCTACAGGCCTGTAATGGTCTCTTTAATCATTCTCAGAGAATTCTCATGGCTCTTTGTTTATTCACATAATGGATGGACATAGTGGATTCACAAAGTAATATTCCTAGTCCTGTGTTGTCTCTTTATGTTGACTTAAAGATGATTCTGGATCATTTGCACTTGGTTTACAGTAAACAGCAGCTTTGGCCTGTGGGATGTTATAGCCCCTCTTAAAGCGAGTCAATGAACACATGTATTGGAAAAAAAACAGCTTGAAACATGCTGATGTTGTGGATGGACAAAGGAGTAGTGAATTGTGCTGCTTGAGTGGCTTTGATTCTTCTCTGTGCTGTGAAAAATGGCCGTTATCGGAAATGACTTTGTAACTGACTGTATTGAAGCTGACTAAAGCTGCCGCTCTCCACTGAGGAGGAAACTTAAAGTCTATATAAAGGGAGTTTTGTTTCTAAACACAGTAGATGTGAAATAAAATAGTCACTGAAAACGTGAAAAGACTGAACTATGTAGACTGTATTGTTATTATTGTTATTGCGATTGTTAAAAAGAGAGAGGGGAAGTAGGATTTATTTTAAGTCCTAGTACATGTAGCTGTTACTGTTTTCCATCTAAAATGGCTATGATTTTTTTTTTTCATAGGTGAGACCCAGGAATAATTTAGTTTCCTAAGAAATCCACACTACCTCTTGCTTCTACCAAACATGTTTTGACAGTTAATATCTTTAACAGTTAATATCTGTGAGGCACCGCTGTCGTACCAAAAAGTCATTGCCAACCAGAAAATGATTGCAGTCCTCTTGAAAGATACTGTATTTAAACTGGTAAAAAGGACTGGAGTGATTGTTTGGAATGTTTGCTATCTCAGAACTTATTTAAAATAAGTCTTTCCAACTCCCATTAAGTGTATTAAGTCTTTTAAAAATGGCAAAAACCACCTGAAGCAAGGTTTTCATCAACATGGCTAGTAGCACATATTGATAACTTACATAAATGGGAACAATAAATGACCATTTCATTACAGACTGAGGTTGACACTTGGGTAGTTCAACGCCCTTTGGCTCTGAATGTATAGCTGTACAAATCCAATAAAGCTAATGGAGCATCCATTTTTCAGGTCATAGTGTTATTTAACACTTAAAAGAGGCTGCGCATTTCTTACAATTGGACAAGGTTTCAGCTCTTGCAATGGACATGCCCCCAGCATTTCAGAGCAAAGAATACTGCTTATTTTTAAACCTTTTTTTATATACTTGTCAGTGTTTTAATCAATCAAACTTTGCTGCCTGGTTAAAAATACATTTTCCTGTGGTGTCAGAACACATTTATTACTGCTCTACACAGACTTTAAAATACAAGCAGTGCAGTGTGTTTGAGCATATATCCATTCAGTCTTTATACCTTTTCTCTACAGATGATGACTATTCTGATACATACAATGCAACATATGCTGTCATAAACAATGGTGAGAGATGCCTCTTATTCAATACGTTTTTCTTTTCCTACCGTTTGTCTCTTCCTCTCTGGCTTGCTCTGCGTTATTATCTCTCCTCTGTCCTGTCTTTAACAGATGATTACAGTCTTTCATCTAATGCCACCATGGCCCACCCGGCTCCCAGGACTCACACATACCGACCACTTGCCAAAAGCCCCTCAGACAACGGAGGGCATCCAGGGCCTCAGGAGCCCTCGCCTTCCCCGGTGCCCCCTCCACCCCCACCGATGCCCTCCCTCCTCCAGCTGAGGGCCAGAGACAGCGACCGCGAGAAAGAATTGCCAGACACGTAAGATGGGATTAGACCTCATTATTAGTTACAAAATAATAGCACGCACCTTTGCAGTGACTTCAGTCAGTAATACTGAATTAAAATACCTCTTCCATGAATATCTGAAGATAAGACTGTTATACCTCTTTGACACTGGACAAAAGACCCACTAACATCTGGCTTTTGTCTTCAGTACGGTACAGTTGGATACAATCAGCATTCATTTCTGGGTCAAATGACTGCAGTAGTCATGGGTATTTATCGGCTCCAGCTCTGTTTGGCACTGATGGAAATGCAACACCCAAGCATACCCTCTTTTTTTACCCCTTTCTCAGCCACAAATCACACCCGTTTTTGTTCAAGGAGTGTTCAAAAATCATACAGATCATACATCAATCATACATACACAAAAATCATTGTGTTTGAAAGAAGGACTGAAGTAGAAGATATAAAATCACCAC
>JAPQRN010000001.1:15294719-15309263 GCA_037367275.1 Coranthus polyacanthus
ATCATACATCAATCATACATACACAAAAATCATTGTGTTTGAAAGAAGGACTGAAGTAGAAGATATAAAATCACCACTGTAACATCGTCACTGTCTTCCATGATGCTTGCTACTGCTCTCTGGCGCATTTCGGATGTTGAAGGTGACACTGCAAAATCAAAAAAACAGAAATGCAAACTCATTTACTGGCAGTGTGAAAGGAGTAAATTGCCTCTTTTTAAATATACATGCTAATTTTTGGTGTAAAAACAGTATACCAGAGTAACATGGAGTATGGCGACTGACAATTAGCTTTCTGATCTGTAAACTCTAAACATAGTACCAACTGAAATAAAACCAACTACAGATATAAAGTCTTATAACAAAGGTTAAGGGAGAGCTAAAAGCAAAGCAGAGATGTAGCCATCTTTACCTAATTACACTAGTATAGTATTTTGCTATAGATCTTTTGTTGTGCTTTTATATCTGTAGTGCATTGTGGTTTTATGGAAGAAAACTGTATATATTTCTTATGTAATGTTTATGTTTGTGTATGTTTTTTACGTAACCCAACCTGATTCAAGGGTTGTGAATTAGCAATAGCTTCAGAGTCTACATGCAGCACATCAGCTTTCATGGTCTGTATTGGAACTATGTCAACTGCATTGTTCCTGTTAAAGATCCACTCCAGTCACGTTATAAGACAAAACAAAAATACTTTGCTTCAAATAATAATGTAGCTGATATAGTTTTTCATCAAAAATGCTAACTAACCTTAAATTGTTAAAATCACATCTCTTTCAAATGTTCAGTCGAAAGGTTTAACATTTAGACACAAGATATTTCCTACTCTCTTAAAAGTCAAGTTTGAGTTTATGTGCAGTGATGGCTTCAGGTTTGCACACTCCACTTGTCAGAGTTGCATATTCAATCCCCATTTGCACCTAAATGTGTGATATCACAGATCCTGCTGGTAGATCTGCTCCTTAAACTTTAGGTAAGAAACCCACCTTCAGCAGCTGAAAATGAACAGTGAAACTTAAAGATTACAGGGAGGGAACATGGAAAAAAACACTTGTTAATAATGAACCAGAAAGCTGCGTTCTCAGAATGTTTTCTTTTGCTTTGCTTGCAACAGGAATGAATGGGGTCCTCCTGACACGAAAGTAGACACACGAAAATATCGCGCGGAGCCCAAGAGTATATTTGAGTACGAGCCTGGGAAGTCCTCTATTTTGGAGCATGAAAGGCCGGTAAGTGTTTTTTAAATGTATGTACTGTATATACAAACTGTAGTTTCACTCAGTCACAAAGGATTATTAAATTGAATAATTGCTTACCATCATGACATTACTTCTTCCTTACGTGTTTAGTTAAACTACACATGCAGGATCCCGTCTGGACTAAGCTGAGGTTGAACATTTGTTTATTTTTATCCATTTTAAGCATACCTGCTTTTCTTCACTCCAACATCGTGGGAGAAGTGAATTATTATAATAGTGATTGTTCTTTTTTTTTATATCTGTGCATATTGCTCTTCAGTAGACATTAAAGGTCCCATATCTTAACACTTAAAGTTCTATCTATACCATGTATATGTGTATTTTAAAGACTTCTGTAATGGTGTTGACATTAAAAAAGAGTATAGATTTGATTTTTCTTCACTAAGTCTCCAAAAGTAAAATCCATCCACTGGTCTGTAACATTTCTCTCCTTTGGAGGCTGTGAAGTAGTTTTAATTCACTGAAGCAGGAATGATACACTGTTCATAGATAGTTTTACCAACATGGTTACTGTTCTGTTGCTAGTAACTGATGGGGTGGGGCTTACACATTTAAAAAAAAATACCTTGAATATGATTGGTTATGGATATTTCTTCCGCTTACTACATCACAAGCAGGGGAATTGTCTAACTGGCTTGTTTTGTCTGGAGGACATCTTGTGGTGGGGGCGCTAGAGGACTGACAGTACTGAGCAAGTTCAGATTTTCACAGGTTTTATTTTACACCACAGAGTTTATATGAACCTAAAAACCCAATAAAAGTGCATTTTCACAGTACGGGACCTTTAATGTCTTGCTGTGTGCAACACTAAAGACTAAACATTAAATGACATCAAATAAGAGAACTAGCAAGAAAAACGTGGGAGAAAATAGTCACACATGTTCATTCTTCTCATTTTCTAGAGTTTGTGCCATTGTTGTGTTAATATATTTTCATATTATGATAGTTTGTGTGGACCCTTTTTCCTTGGAAGCTGTGTAGGCGACAAAAAAAAGCGAAAGTTTCCAGCACTGCTTCCTCTAATGGCTGTACTGATGGATTAGTCTGTGTGGGGTGAATGCCACAGCAAACAGCAGAGATAATTACTGTGCATAGGTAGGGTTAAAAAAACAAAACAAAAATGTCATCAGGTAAAAGTTATAGAGGAGAGTCTGTTCTGCAGGAAAATAGGAAGAAGAAAATGTTATTGTGAAGGTTTTTCACATCTTGATGGTGAATGCGATTACTGCAGAGAGCTCTTCCAGGGCAGAAATGTATGAGTCAGACTCTGATAGACAGGAGCAATAAAGAGAGAAAGCTGTAGAGAATAGAAGTGAACCCACGCTGGCTAATTTGCTGTCTGAGAAACCCAGTGCAGCCATTTCATGCTGTCTGTTTATTGCCTTTATTATGTCTTCACTATTGAAGGTAAGAAGTGCACTCAGAACATGCTTTTTTCTGGGTGGTAAAGTGTGATGTTGTGCATTTACAAGCAACTGCAAACACAATGGTTACCTGTATTTACCCTTTACTTTCTTTATCTTTTATTGCAATGTGTGTATCCACTGTACAGTGCTTGTGTGATTGGCACTGTGCTCTCTGGGTCTCAGTTTTTTACAGGGTGACTCATTTGTCTCAAAGCTGAATTCCCTTTTTAGCAAGATGTGGCGCCGCAGCACCTTCCAAACATCCCCTGGCACTGTTTGATTTGGAGTGAAAACTTGATTTTCCAAATAGGACCTGTGTTAGAAAGAGAAGCATCCCCTACTGTATCGTCTAAACCTTTTTATCTTCTCATAAATAGTCTGTAAATAGACACAAATGTGAAAAGCCTTAATTATTGGAGTTGAAACATACAACATAAAACAGTAGATTATTAACTTGCTACGCAGTGTTAATGATACTTATCTTATTTCGCTGCATGTAAATCCATCCCTCCCTGCTGATGGTTTATTGCAGGTTGGTTTGATGATATGAAAATTGTGTTCTTCACTCTACAGCATATAAAAAGGAGGTGGGTGTTGACCCTCTGTTTTTAGCTAATATTCACATTTCATAAGGCAGTTTAGGATGGAAGTTTATAAGCCTAAATGTGAAAGATGCATCTTAAAAATAAAAAATAAAATATGTGTACAGCTATTTAAAAACATGTTAGTGTACTGATAGAGTACAGGGGAGCGTTAGACCACCATGTAGAAGCAAAAACTTGAAAAAAAAATCTTACATTTTCACTTCATTATGTACTAACCATCTCATTTTGGGAAAATCTGCTAGAATCTGTAACCGTAAATAGCCTGGATACAATATATTATGAATTTCCATGCATTTTGCATTAAATCATTACATCCTGAAGGTTATTACAAAATACAAGAGCAGCTCTAGCATCTGTAGTTTTAATAATCTGAAGCATTGGATGATCTTTTTGAAGATCTCCTCTCAAAAGACCATTGCAGTCATCAACCCCGCTCGAAATAAAAGTGTGAATGACTTTTTCCAGGTTGGCTTTTGACATGAAGTTCCTGAATTTGGCAGTAATTGTAAGATCTCAATTGCCATACAAATGCAAATAATCTTTCTGTTAATTTTATGACACTACATTTCTGTTTGCCCTTTAGACTTGAAATATGCAAAGAAATGATTGATAATAACATTTACACTAAAGGTTAAGTGCCTGTTGAGGATGAAGAGGATGCAACAAGAGAGTGCCAGTCAAATCTCAAACCATCTATTCCAAGTTTAATTTTACATAATTGTTTAAATTATGTGCAATGTAAAGGCATCTGTGTTAGTTGGTTATTACACAATGCACTGTAGTATCACAATTTTATCATAAGAAAGTGCACCTTCCACATTTTGTAATGATCATTGTACTATGTAATGATTTATTACAAAATTTGGGGGAATTTATAAAATGTTTCGTTCAAGTTGTGTCTTACAATGTCTGACAGATTACTACAAGAACATAATGAATTGAAAATTGGTTACATTTTGTCGAGTTGTTACATAATGTGCTGTTTTAACTAATGCATTGTTGCATTGTTACATTGAGTAACTCACTCATTTGAAATACGATGAATACATGATTTTGCCTTTCTCTGCTGTTTTGCTAAAGTGTCTTTAGACTGCCATCCACTGAGCTTCATAAAAAGGCGTAAATATTCAGTTTGGATGTTAAATAAGTAATGCTCAAAATAATGTGCTGATTTTCTTAGGTCTGTTGTGTGACTTACAAATCAGGCAGAAGTAAAATCCGATTCTGTCACTGGATTCACATCCCTGGTGATTTTTATGTATATGAAATTAAGGAACATCAATTTTAAAGGGTTGGAGCATTGTCTGACTCCAGTGTTGTACTGTGCATATTAGTTTATTTAATGCATATAAATGTTTGGATTCCCTAAGTCAAACCACTGGAAGTAGTGCAGCAAAAATGTCATCACTGCTGTGTCCCCATGAGCCAGTTTAAGTCTTTTCATCCTGGTTCATCCTGTGCCCATCTCCCTTTGCCACCTTTGCCCATTCCTAACCATACGGTCCATGTCTCTCTTTGTGTGTGACTTCTCTCCGCACTCCTCTCTTCTGTCCTTTCTTCTTCTTCCTCCTCTTTCTGTCACTCTTATGCTTTCCCAGACCTATGATGACATAGATTTAGAGAACGAGCCTTGGTATAAGTTCTTTTCCGAGCTGGAGTTTGGGCGGCCGGTAAGTCAGGGCCATAGCTACTCCCTCAACCACAACCCTGCTATAGGCATAAACCCTCTTTCTCCACCCCACCCATGAATTTTTTAATGTCTCCACCATTAGCTGGGTGGGGCTAGTTGTTTGGGCATGTGGTAGTTGTTGGGTGCTGTGACCCCCCCCCTTGTGACAGGCTGTGTTATGTCTCTGCGTTGCTGAGTTTTTTGGTCTGGTGGCTAGTAGGCACTGTAATGTTCATACACACTACAAAGTTTTATTTCAGTCGGTTCATTATTGTAGATAATGTAGATGATAGATGACAGAGTATGTACATAGGTGGAGATACTCAGATTGTTTTAGTTGAGTAAAATTAGCAATACCACAGTGTACGTAGTTATATTCCACCACTTGTTGTCGCCCGAATTATGGCAGATGGAATAGGTTAAAAAGCTGTGTACTCTAAATGCTTCAGATGATTTTGAAGCTCTTACAACTGCACACGGAACTAGAGAGGCCATGAGAGTCAAAATGTAACAAAATTTCACAAAACACAACCTTTCACAGAAGACAACCACATTTCACAGTATTTCACCAAAATACAAAAAAAAAAACATACTACAAAACATAACATTCCAGAAAACATAACATAACCTTTCATAAAACACAAGATTTGAGAAATTACAATGACATTTCAGATTTTGAAAAACAAAAAGTGTTGTCCCACCCTTTCTGTAATATGAAATGTTGTTTGGTGTTTTGTTAAATATTGCTGTATTTTGACCCTCAGGGCCACCTTACAGCACTGTTAAGTGATAATTACAACACTCATGAATCAAGTAGTGTTCATGCCAAGGGGAGAGTGAATAAGCACCTCCTCGGACTGGGATGGCAATCCTAAAAGCTCATGGACTTAGATACACACATATCAGTTTCATATATATTCATGAGTAGCCGCAGATCAGCGACAGAATGGTGTTCATGAAGCTTGTATCTGCAAAAGTAAAATACTTGGATGTATTTCCCATCACTTATTGTAATAACTTTGCTCTGCCTAATATTCAGATTCAGGTAATTTGCCTTTTATGTAATCATTTTTTCACTTATATCTGTCTGTCTTCACTCTAAGTAATAATAAAGAGATCTCTGTTTATATGCAAACCAAATGTGTTTAGCACCCTCTGCTGGATGTAGACGGTACAGCTTGCTAGAGATTTAGGGCAGGGATGCCTCTAGCCACTGAACTGGGATCAAATTACTCCACCCTCACTGATTTACAAAGTGTCATGAGTACATGCTTGTGTCCACACCAAAGCATGACATGAGGTGATGACTTGCTGGCCTTATTCAAAATGTTCAGGTGGCGATGTCACATGTGGAGCCTTTCAGCTGCATGCTGAGATTTCTACCTGCAATATTTTTGAATGTTTCACATCACTGAATGGGCCCTTAGAGTGTAGATGGTTTTTTCTACATGCACTGACTGGTCCAGCCAGGACAGACGCTCACAGTATATTTAGTGTTTGGTTGTTTATTGAGGTGAAAAGTCACCATGAGTTTGACTGACAGAATATGCAACAGTTAATGTGCACTAGTAGTAAAACAGCACTAAATCACATGATTTGAGTGTGCAAAACATTGCAATCTCAAATAAATACCGCAGCTTGTGCTTCACTTGGCTTTCTGCTTTCTGCTTGCTCTCACACTCTGCATGTGTGTGTGGTACATGGGCACATTTAAGTGTGTGTGTGTGTGTGTGGTTATTATTATTATTATATTATAGATGCGGTAGGTTAAATGTTGCTTTTCTAAGAAGATCAACAAGAATAAGTAGAAAGCATTTGTATGTACGTACAATACACTGTATAAAAGAAGTAGATGTAACCACCGTGATGGCACCTATTGATTTTCGGACTACTGTTTTGAAGACATCAGTTTTGCATTTTGGTTGTTGCCATCTTGTAGTTTTGGAGCCAGAAGTGACCATATTTGGACAAGAGGATGGAGCTGGGAAGAGCGAGGCGTAAAACTCGGCAAGCTAATGCTACTGCTAACTTACTGAAAACGCCAACCGCATTGCTAACTAGGAAATGTAGTGTTAAAATTTCAGCTACTTGCTGAATGTTAACACCTACAGTTGTGTTTGATAACAATAATGTCAACTTCATAAAATGAAATACCAAATTAATGCTAACATTAGCGAATGTAGCTGGGTTAGGCTAACTTGCTGGATTGTAATCAAATGCACAGTATGTGGCATTTCCACATTAAAATATCCAAAAACTTTCGCTTACATTATATGTAATGTTTCAAACAATGTTAAAATTCGGAGAAATCTGCTATTTGTTTGTACCGGTCCGTTTCATTCTGTCGCCTCTTAATGGTTACCTTAATAACTTTTAGCCTTGATACAATTTAACCAGGTGAGTTATATCAAAAATCAGCACACAGTTGTCATGAACAGGGAAATTGGCTGTAGAAACCAAAAACATTTGTTTGTACCAGGCTGTAAACATGTTTATTTCTGCTGTAAAGTTGGGCATTTTAACATGTGGTCTATGGGGATTGACTCGCTTTTGGAGTCAGCCTCAAGCGGACATTTGAGAAAGTGCAGGTTTTGGCACTTCTGCGTTGGCTTCATTTGTCAGCCCGGTGGTTGCTATTTGATACGTACATATAAATGAGCATTTATCACATGTAGTTGTGCGTGTGTGTCAGTAAAAGCGTGTCTGTGTGTAAACTGTATGTACATGTGTGCATTGTATATGCAAAGCACATGTGCAACGTTTGTGAACTAGTCCAACTCTGGTTACTCGGATTCTCTAACGGGTGTCACTCTCTCCACATGTTTCTTGTTTTTTTGGTTTCTCCCATGATGTCACCACTGCTTCTCCTCCTTCACCTCATCTTCACCTTCCTCCTATTCCTCCTCCTCCTCTCCTCCTCCTCCTGCTGCTCACTGCTGCTTGGGGCTCAAGCCTCCTAAAAAACGGCTGGATTATAATCCAGACATCTCCGCTCGCCAACGCATTGAGGTAATCTCACATTCATAAATGTTCCAGTTTTAATCTCACAATTTCTAACAAAAATGGCATGAGTATAGGAAGTTTTTATTAGAAAATGTAAGATACGATTGCATTAATTGAGAATAATGTAGTTTAGCAGCAATGCAATGCAGTCTTATTTCAGCACATCAACAATTCACCCCAGGATGAGTGTATTGTTGGTTGATGAAGATGTGAAGTTTGGAAATGTAATCCATCTCTTTGCTTGGAGCTTTATGACAATCTGCTGGTTATACTGTTAACACTTTTTCGCTGTGTGCTAAAATCTCTCACCTTGAAAAATTAGCAAGATCTACAGTAGACCCTTGATTTTATTTTAATTTTTCAACTCTTATAAATCTTTACTTAGAGGGACTGTGGCTGTAAAGTGTATTCACCACAAAGACCCATTCCAGCTGATCCATGCCAGGTTTTACAGGGCAACATTTACCCCTGAGCTGAGCTCATATCATCCCTTTGCTATTTCACCTTTGCCATCATCCTTCCGAGCAGCCTAAGAGAGAGCAGAAATATATCTTCTCCGTGTGCACCGGTAGGCTTCTACTTGGTCAGGTGTGCCATGTGGAACCAGTATCCGTGGCACCTTACGCTGGAGGAGCATTTTGAGTGTGGCACAGCAACAACTGCATGCAGGCTGTGCATTGTGAACTGCTCTGCCTCGAGTGAGTCTTTGTTCTTGCGGAGCTCACTTTTCTCTTTTGTTGTCTGCCCTATTTCCCAGACATCACTCCATATCGCTCCTGCTGACAAGGCTCCAGAGAGACCTGCAAGGTAACCTCTGTTTCTTTTATATTCCTCTGCATCACCCTCTTCCCCCTCCCCCCATCATCACAGCAGCACTGGTCCTTGTTGTGATTCAGCACCGTATCAAATACTCAGCTCTTTCTTGCACTTTCTCCTTTTAAATCGCCTCTGTGTCTGCTATTTATGATGGTTTGCAAGGATTAGTGTTAGTCTTTATTTGCTTTTGTCGCTAAAGGCAGGACAGAAGCCAGAATAAATTAACCCAGCAGCCCTATTGATTCTACCCTCTACCTCCTATCCTTCTTTCAACCCCCCCCTCCTTCCCCTCGTCCCATTCCCTTTCACCAGTGCCCTGCTTATTCAGTCGCATTTTCCTTGGTGAACAGAAAGGGCAGAAATGGGATGTGATGAATAGGCCATGTAAGTGACATAGAGTGTTTTGTACTGAATAGAAAGCCCATTAGTGAGTAAGAAAAGTCATCTTGACTTCATTGAGTTTTCTCAGCAAAAAATAACCTAATTTATTGTAGGATGGGATGGGTTTAGAACTTGGGTCTTTGTAGCTACGCAAACCTAGAGACAAAATGGAAGATTCTGGCACAACTTTACCTACTTCCAAGGTGCGTGGAGGAGGAAAAAACTAGTTTCAGGTCAGGGACTTAAGCAGCACTTGTAGTATAGTACTTGAACAGAACTTTATTAGAGTTAGACCAACGCATTTTGGTTTGTGGACTTCATCAAGCCAGCTAACTAAGCAAACCTAAAATGTTTTCTACTTAACATCGCTCATGGAAATGATGAAAAGCTAGCAAATTATGTTATAAGGTTGGTAAGTTATAGAATTTGGCCATACTGATTATGCATGAGGGATTACGGTTAGGGTTAGTATATTAAACACAATATCCCTCCCAGTAGCCCGTTGAACCAGCTACATTTTACACCCGAATTGAAGTTCTGTTTTAATTTTAGGTGTTAAGTTCAAACTAAACGAAACATTGAAAGAGGTTAGTTTAACACTAAGGCTGTGAAAGGCACTATTCTTAATGCAGTATTTGTTCAAATAGTATAGAAGTCATTGTAAGTTTTTTGTTTTATTACTGTGTTGTCTCTCATGCTCAATTGTCTTTGAATGCTTTGGAGGCAAAAAATAGTTAATGTTAATCACCACACAACAAAGAGTAAACTAGGACAAAGCATTACGATTAGATTATAACAATACAACCTTAATCTACAGCTTGTGAAAAATAACAACAGTGACATCAAGTGTTTAAATCATTAATTAAAAGATAGGGTAATATGACAGCACCCTCAGATAAGATTGTAAGTCATAACAAACACATGATGATAGTCTACACTGGCAAACTGTTATGAATTAGTAACGGTTATTTAGAAAGTTGTCTGACCCTTTGCTTGTAATCCTATAATGTTAATGTCTAATGTCAGATTTAGTCACATTACCAGCTCTACCAGCCTTGTAACATATATAATGCTATATTGACATTAGTTTGTATACTGTTACAGAGAGTTAATGGTCACAGAGAATGTGTTGATGTGTAGATGAAAAAATATACAGTATTATTCTCTCCTCCTCATTCTCCAAGTTATCCCACCTTTCAAAATGATGCACCATACCAACAGCTATTTTATAGAGGCCTTTATGCCTAGGGCGAGGTGTAAGATTTGTTAGAAAGTTTGAAATTACATGATGTTATTTTAGCTGCCATTAGCTAGTAACTCCAGTTACTAGTTTACATTGCTCATAAGTTTTCATCAATGCCTGTGTGCCTTGCAGTTCTGCCAGTGACTACAGGAAGAGAAGGAAGTCAGAGCCATCGAGTTCCCAAGCCAATGCTCAGAGTAGAGCTGTGACCTCCCCTAAGCCAGTAGAAACGTACAGAGCCAGCAGCAGCCTAAAGAAACCCGTCATTCGTTCCTCACCGTCCTCACCCTCCAGAGCCAAAGGTACACACACAAATATAATTTCATCTATGTTTTTTTTTTAACTTAATATTTTTCATTTGGAATGTGTTATTTACTCTCTTTTCCCTTCTTTCCCCCCCACACTGTCATACATGGGTATTGTGCCCACCGTATTGCTTATGAAAATGCTGGCATTTGTTGCACAATGGGTTTTACGTCTGCCTATTGTGGTCTTAACTGTCCCTGATTTCTGTTTATGGAACTCTGATGACAAAATGTCATATCATCTCTTTTTTCCTTTCTGTTTTCTCTCCTAATATCTCTTCCTTATCCCCAGCTCTTTTACTTGTTTGCTGGGTATTGCTTAATGTGCTTTCCTCCTTCTTCTCTCTTACCACGCTGCTCTCTTTTGGACATCTGAAAGGTGGGGACGCATGCAACATGTATTCAACCAGTTTAACCTCCCCAGGTTCTTATAAGCGCCCCTATCTACCCCCTCTCCCATCTGATCCTGTTCATTGCCATGAGGACGCCAGCCAGGAAGGAAGCTCCTCCTCCAAGCAGTCTGTTTGTTATAAGAACAGCTGGCAGACAAAACGTCAGGATACAGAGACATGGAGCAGTGCTGAGGAGGTGCCGCCCTCCCCCGGCAAGCTCAAATCACGCAGCTGTGATGACTTACTAAATGATGGGCATCCTGGCTCAAGCGGGCGCAGTGCTACCCGCTCAGAAAGTGCAGGGTCATTAGTATGTGATGGAAATCCCTCAGGTTCAACTGGATCCACCTCCACTCGCTCCTTGCCTCGCCTCCACCGGCGACGGGCACACGATTCACCGGGCTTTCTCCAGTTGTACCGTAAGATGCACCACATCGATCGCGCTCAACTTATCCCATCTGAAGTCATACGTTCGGTCCGTGCACGCATCTTGGAGCTGGAGCGCCAACCTCACCTGCATCGGCATCGCTTATCTCCATGGGCACCTTCATGGGGGGTGGATGTCCCACGCGATATGGTGCCAAACCGCATTTCTGAATATGAGCGCCTTATTCAGAAGTCCAAATCCATGCCCAACTTGGGTGATGATGTGCCCTCAGGGACTGTCACTCCAGGCGGCTCGTCATCTCGTGCCAGCAGTGGCGGTGGTGGTACACCTAGTTTCCCAAAACGACGTTTTTCCATAGAATCTTTACTAGAGGAAGACAACAATGGTAACAGTGGAACAGTTCCACATGCCCTGGATCACTTGCATCGACCCCGTAGTCCACCTGAGGGCCAGCCTCGTGTTGGGCCAGAGCCTGGCCGGGGAAATTCTTTTCCTGCTCCCCCTCTTCCCCAAGGCCCGCAAGCCAACCCAGACTACTCTGACAGTGAACAGGACGCTGTTGCATCAGACCTCAGTGACTTTATCCAGGTGGAGGGATCCTCATTTTGCAGTGAGAGTGACTTTGACCATTGTTCACTAACCTCCTCTGAAAGCTTGTATGGCTCTTCCAACCTTCACCACCACCACCATCATCTCCGTCATCACCACCACCACCATCACCACCACCACCCTGCCCATCAAAGTCTAGGCCAGAGCCAGGGATACCAACACCGGCACCTCATCAGCACATGCAAAGGCCGCTGCCCGGCCTCTTATACCCGTTTCACAACTATGCTTCGTCATGAGAGAGAACGGGCACGTCAGGAGCACCAGAGACCTTCACAGCCAAGCCGCAGCAGACATTCCCAAATCCAAAGCTCACAGTCCCAGCAAGCGATGTCCAAGCTGGCCTTCCTGGTCAGCCCAGTGCCTTTCCGCAGGAAAAAGGGCTCACCACCTACCTCTAGACGAAGCAGTAGTGGCGCAGGTCGAGGTAGCACACCCAAGTCTAAGCAGGCCATATATGAAGCACTAGACGCAGCCTTGAGAGACATATATGAGCACATCCAAGCCGAACGAGGCCACAGAGGCACAAGGGCACCTGACGACAGCATCCTGAGGAGAATTCTGGCCGAACTGCTGCCAAATGTGCCTGAACGAAGTTCCTCCTTGCGAGGGAGAAGGGGGTGCTGGCATGGTGGTCACTCCTCTGCATCTTTGTACCCAGATGGAAGCCCCACTGGGTATGCCTCATATAGAGGGGATCCCTCTACACCACGGTTACAGTCACCGCGGCTACAGTCACCAGTCAGTGCCTGTTACGGACGCCAATCTGACACCTCAAACAATAATGATTACGGAGAGGAGCAGGGCAATGGAAATGGTCTCTGTTATTCAGGTGGAGATAATACACTTACAACATCTCATATATGCACTTTGCCACATACTTCATATTTGTTTTACTGTGCAAACAAATACAATCATACATTACATACATACATCCAGTATGCATCCCTGTAATGGACATCTCATCTAGTGTTGCCTGAACTCGTCACACTATTCCCTCCACTGGTCAGCTGACACCTTCATTTATGTGGTTCTCCATGTTTACAGTATTTACCTGTTTACCACAAATTCTCAAGTAAAAGCTGTTACTGAAATAATGACTCTAATGGATTTTCACAGACCCAAAGTAGCCACTCTTCTGCTAGTTTTCTCCCTTAAATTTAGACATTTCTGCATTTTTCCACATAAAAAAGCCTACAAGTTATGCTCCAAGGACAAAGTTTTGCCACATCAAACAAAGAGTCAAAATAGGTAGTATTGGAATTAATAAGAGCGATTGAGAATAGTATTTATGTCAAAAACATTAAATGGCAGCGCTGGCCACAGTTTGAGAATTTATGGTATGTCGTTCATGGTTCAAATAAATAAATGTGAATATTCCTTTATTTGTTCATTTGGTTATTTGTTTTTGTTATTTGTCTGCTTTACAGATTGATTTATGGAGTCCTCACATTATCCATTCCCATCATTTTATTTCCTCAAAGGCATTTGCTTGTATGCTCATGTTTGTAAATGCTTTTATTATATATTTGTTTTGGGCTGTATACCCTTAATTTTGTTACAGTTACTTATAAGATTGCATGTGTCTCTTTTTGTCATATTGTGGGAGAAATCCAATCTTCTTGTTTTGAAATGAAAATAAAACTTTTTTTTTTTTGACCCCGAGCTTTCATTCCCTCATTTACCTGTTGGAATGATGTCATCACTGTACCATTCAGTGCTATCCTAAAGCACAATGTTGTATTGTGAGCATGCATGTGGGCATGACCACGTTAACTTCTGTGACCTTTGTCATGCATCTCTGCCAATCACAGACCAGGATGTCTCCAGGAGTTATTCCACCATGGATGGACGCCACACACCTCAGAGTAGAAGACCTACTCCTGACAGAGAGGTAGCACACTGAAATCAGTCACGCCTTTTCTCTCATCTAGCCACAGAGATACAGTGTGTTTGAGCAGCACTAAATCATTTGGTCTGTCCTATATTTGTAATTCATACCACCTAATTTTTAGGCATATTACCTTACAGTCCCCTGTTTATCTTCACATTAAAACGTTGCACATTGTGTTAAACCTGGTAATGCCTGCTGGCTTTCTTTCTCTCATTCTCATCTCTTAGGTCTCCCATAAACAGATGACACAACTTATTCTGTTCTCTCTCCTTCATCAGAAACAGCCTGCGAGAGCCATTTATGATTTTAAGGCACAAACGGCTAAGTGAGTACAGAAAATGCTTTGTCCAGGGACGCCGAGCTTTGCAGCAAGAATGTCTAACTGCACATCAGCACATCTCAGCTCATTGCATTAAATGTTCAGATTCTTGAGCATTTCATTTGTGTAAAATTTATTTTGGCTTTCTCCACCTCACCTGGATGGCTCTAACAGATTTAATTTGCTCAGCCTTTGCATGAAAAAGCTGACTTCTGCTATCTTCCCTGACCCTGCTTCATTGGCTGGCACATTGTT
>JAPQRN010000001.1:15320599-15340894 GCA_037367275.1 Coranthus polyacanthus
CATTTCTTCCTCGGAAATGACGGATTACCGAGTTGACAAGCTTTATGGAATTTAAAATTCGTATTTACACGCGTTATTACGGTACGTCCAGGACCTTTCCTCACACCCGGAAGTAAACAGAGACGTTATTTCACTGAAAATACGTTTTAAACAGTCCAGAGAATGACTGTCATTCTCTCTGCCTTATTTCCAACACATGAAGGCTGAATCCACTTCACATCCACGAACACAAGGCAGAGTCGCTGTGATAAACGTCGAGCTGAAGCAGGATGTCCAGTTATGTGAATTTCCACACTCAGCTGGCGTCCATCATGGAGGTGTTAGCTAACGCGGCCGTAGCAGAGATCTGCCAGCTGGTGGATGATGGGTTTGCCACCCTGAGGCTGGAAATGTCCAGGACCCAGAGGGAGAACCTGGCCCTCAAGAGCAAACTGCGGCTGACTGAGGTCCGTTCAGGGGAGACGGGAGCCCACAGAGAGCACGTACCGCCGCTGGTGGTGACCTGTATCCGGAAAGGTTAGCTCCATCCTTCACCTGCACCGGGAGCCAGGGTTCATTGAGAAACATGGCAATTTAACACGTCCCCTTAGGTTCATACTGTAGATACAGGGGATGCAAACGTATTTTATCAGCATGACAACGAGATACAAATGCAATGTAAGTAAACTCACAAGTAAAAGTCCTACATTCAAAAACGTTATCATCAAAATATACTTAATGTCAAGTAAAAGTGCAGAATGAGCCATTGCAGAATGATGCACAGCTCCGAGGAGACCACTGGTTTTACTCATTATCAGGTGATTCATTGGTTATCAGCTTTCTGTCTCTGCTCCAAACTATGGTTATTATATCAGCCTTTAAAAAGCCACTATCGCTAAGACCTAAATATTGTCATTTAAATTATTTATTTGCAGTAAATGACAACTGGTCAAAATGACAAAAATGCTGTGTTTTCAGACCTCGAATAACGCAAGGAAAAGTTTTTACACGATACAAATTTTTTACTTAGGAAGAGTTCAGAAATCAATTTTGGTGGAACAGCCCTGATTTTTATTTCCAGTCACAGCGTTCATGGGTCTTGACATGTCTTTCACGTTACTGTTGGGTGCTTTATGCTTTGTTATCCTAATGCAAAATATGCAAACAGCTCGGTTTCGTTTGAGAGGTCTTCAATGGGGTTCAGGTCTGGGAAATATGAAGTGGTCTCTCTCATTTTGTCCGGTGCTGTACATCACTGGATTATAATCGTTGTTAACTGTTCACGTGAAATGTTGCACCTATGATAAAATTGCACATCAAAATAAAACATGCAAGATGAAGGCGGTTATATTTTCACTTACTGTCACCAGCATATGGTGACAAGCTGCTACAGTGCACATATTAAAACAAATTCCTCTGCTTTGACTTGTGTAGATCACCATTTTGGAGAAGAACATCCTGTTGATGTAAAAAGAAAAGTCACATCCACCACCATGGGAAACAGCGAAACTCAGCATTCACGGGTCAGTGCTTCTGTATATGTAATGTTTGGCTTGTCTTTATTTCCTCTACTTATATTTCTTGTAGGTTCTCTTTTGTGAAAAATGATGATATAAATGTCTATGATTATCCTAATATTACAAGTTGAAGTGGCGATATGCTGTATCTAAAGTTAAGAACGAGTACAGAAGTATTAGTGTGTATAACATCTCAATACGCTCTCAATGCCCATTTTCTGTCTTTCAGACACTTGTGTCGGAGCAGTCGGTGGAAGCAGATGTTGTTGTGATCAAGAAGGAATGTCTGGAAGAGGAGCTGACCGGCTGCAGCGTGTTGGAAGCGCATCACACAGCTCCGAGTAGCAGCAGTAGGTTTTATCTGTCATAAGTTCTGGACTACTGGTCATCTTGAGTGTCTGGCCGGTCCATTTCTGGATCAGATATTCCACACGTTTCCAAATTTGATTTATTACTTTTTAAAGTGAATTTGAAATTTGAAAGTTTTTGAATTTTTTTCTGTAAAAATGTGTGGGAATCCTGTTATATTTCCCTGAGTTCAGTGCGAGTTTATTTGATTTGTCATTTTAAATGCATTTCAACAACATTTTCATTTTATTTAATTTTTCTTTCTCCTTTATTTCTAATAATGCGTATCAATGTTGGCCCCTTTTTTAAAAATGTTGCTCATCATGCATCTTAAAGTATT
This sequence comes from Coranthus polyacanthus, assembly GCA_037367275.1. Classification (NCBI taxonomy): domain Eukaryota; kingdom Metazoa; phylum Chordata; class Actinopteri; order Kurtiformes; family Apogonidae; genus Coranthus; species Coranthus polyacanthus. The sequence goes on from JAPQRN010000001.1 coordinate 15,322,784, forward strand.
TATTGAGGTCTTGAAACAAATTGACAATGTTAAAAAAAACAATAGTAGTCATTTCTGTTATTGTCTGTCTTCTGATTTAGTTGGGCTTCAGTCTTCTGAGACAGAACATCCTCTGAATGTCAAAGTGTCCCTGAGCATCAGCGAAGCAGAAGAACCCAGAATCTGTGTAGAAGGTCCATATGAAAAGGAGAACTTTGCCACATATGAAGCTCAGCAGGGAGAGGGAGAAGAAGAGGCCAGTAAGCTGAAGGTTACACAGACAGGAAAAGGATTTCCCACTCAGAATCAGAGTTCCAGTCCAGCAGACCAGAGCCACAGAGCGATACAGAGAGACTCAAACAGAGAGGACGAAACAACAGACCTGACAAAAGAGGACCACGTTTGTGCTGTGGATCCCACTGACTCGGTGTCCAATAGGTGTAAACTTCCTGATGCACAGACACTGTTTATAAATTTGGAAACAGACTTGCCAGTGACAAATACAGGAAAGAAGGTTTTTTGTGGAGCTGAAACAGACTGGAGGGGAGAGGCCTCAGAGGTTTCCACACCTGTCAAAATGGAGGATGAGCCCTCCTGGTGTGAGGGGACTGCTTTAGAAACGGTCTGCAGAAATAACAGCACGAGTAGAAGCAGATTCTCTGACAGTAACAGCCTTTCCTCTCAGAGTCACCAAACAGAGAGTGAGCCAGCAGAGAGCAAATGCTGCGATCTAGACAGTTTCGACTCATCCTCCTTTGATGATCTCTTCTCCTCCCCAGAGGTGGCCAGGTCTCTGACAGCACTGCACTCCACAGATGCACCTGGAAGCATAGAGGACAGAATGCCTTCTTCATCCTTTCAGTTCCTGAGCAGTGGGACTCAGTTTGGGAATCATTCTGCTTCTGTGTCAGACTCGATAACCCTGTCATCTTTCAGTAACCTTCCCTCTGACTCCAGAAGTAGAGTTTTTCCCAGCAGCACAGAGCGAGCGTTCAGCTGCCAGCACTGTGGCCGACTCTTCTCCACCTCCAGAGACCTGGTGGTGCACCAGCGCTGTCATGCTGGGGAGAGAATCTACCACTGCCATCTCTGTAAGAAACCTTTTGTTCACCCGCATCAGCTCAAAACCCATCAGCGGGTGCACACAGGGGAGAAACCGTTCAGCTGCACTCAGTGTGGTAAGCGCTTCTCTCAGTCCAGCCACATTAAGAGACACATGAGTGTCCACACAGGGGAGAAGCGCTACAGCTGCAGTCTGTGTGGGAAACGCTTCTCACAGGCGTGCAGCCTCAAGGTCCACCAGGCCGTCCACACCGGAGAGAGACCGTACAGCTGCACCAACTGTGGCAAGAGCTTCTCTGTGCTTGGAAACCTGGTCCGACATCAGAGCGTTCATATCACCAAGTGAAGCAGCAGCAAAGTGTGTGATGCAGCCAGTGGTGGAATGTAACTAAGTACTTTTACTCAAGCACTCTAGTACAAATTTGAGGTACTTGTACTTGAGTATTACAATTTATGCAACTTTCTCTTCTACTCTTCTACTACATCTCAGAGGCAAATATTGTACTTTTTACTCCACTACATTTGTCTGGCAGCTTCAGTTCCTTTTCACATCATAGTTTTTCATCCCCCTCCTGTCCAGTGAAAACCACATTTCTCTAATTGTGTTGCCGTTGAATGTTCGTGATGAACTGAAAGAATGTTTTCCTTTATGGCTCGAGGAAATTCTTAAGCCTGAAAACATTCTTAGGCCTGTTTTTCTGAACTCGTGAAAAGTTTTTAGAGGTTTTAGAGACACGTAGTTCTCGCAGGACAGCGACGCTACAAACATATGATCTTATAGAATATGATGCATTGCTGTAGATTAAACTACCCCATGGTATGTAAAGTAGTTGAAATTTCCTCAACCATAAACATGTACAGCAGTAAAATGCAGCATACGCAATAACGCAGCAGTAAAATGAATCCAAAAACATCACATATGGTAGTAAAAAGGGACCATTTTACTGCATGACAGCTTTGATTTTCACATTTTAAATACATTCTGTTGATAATATTTAGACTTTAACTAAATTAAGATTTTGAATGCAGAACTTTTAGTTGAAGTGTAGTATTAGTACTTTGACTTGATTAAAGGATCTGAATACTTCTTCCACCACTGGATGCAGCCACATGTGCCGTTTGAAGGGGTTTAGAGGTGTAATGTGCATATTAAGTCAGTAGGGGTCCTTACAATTTCTTCCAGTATTTACCACACTGTCGGTGTTGTTCTGTGCTGCTGTTACTTATACGCCTGTATGTTTATATTAAAAACATATTCAAGTGTCTTTCAAATGAGTGTCGACTTTTGTGAAGTTGCCAGTGAAGCTGTGAACAACTCTTTGAGCGTTGAGTGCGAAGTGATGCTGAACAACAAACTGACGTCATCAGGAGGCGACAATCGCACCACAGAGACACAACATATTTGACCACATCAAGAAACGCTTGACAGTGGGTAGATTTGGACATTCCGGCTTTTGCATGACATCTGTTAGACCTCGGCGTCCCTCGCTGTGGAGATCGTTCCGCCCGTGCACCACAGCAGCTGCAGCCGTCCGCCGTGCGCATCTGTGCATGACTACAGGAAACTGGCGATGATGGCGGACTGTGTTGGCTTTCAAGCACAAATCGCCTCGATTATTGAGATATTGGCCAATTCTGCCGTGGCGGAGATCTGCAAACTGGTGGACGATGGCTACGCGGCGCTGCGCTCCCAGATGGACCAGGAGCGGGAGAAGAGCGAGAAGGAGAACGATGCCCTGCGGCAGAAACTGCGAGAAATGGACGTGAAGATGCGGAGCCAAGAGAGGAAGATGAGGAGACGGAATCAGCGGGAAGAAATGCACACCGTTCATTTTAGGCCACCCGAAGGTAAACAGATAAAGATGGCAGGAGGCAGGTCTGACCGGCCTGTTGCTTTGAACAATTCATCAGTAAATAGACCCATCTGTCTGATGAATAACATCTGCTTAATGTATGTAATGACAGAAATGCCCGGATATGAAGAGGCTCACTTAATAGATGCACTGATGCATTCAGCCCTTGATTAGTCTAAGGACATCCAGGGGCTTAGGCCTGCGGGATGCTGTCTACTATGACTTAAACCCACTGTCAGTCTGATTTTACCCCTGTCACTTTTCAGACACTTGTGTTGTGATTCTTGTTGCAGAAATCTGGACATTACTTAATAATGTTAATAATGCAAGAATGAGGGAGGAGTTTCCTTGGAGCTTCAGTAAACTAAAGATATGGAATAATTTCAAAAGAGGCTTATTTATTACAAAAATTACAAAAAGTTTTCTCACTTACCCTAAAACACACGACAAGGATGCTCAGCTCTGTCATGAGTATCATCACAGATCAACAATACTGAACAGTAGATAAGTCAAGACTAGGGCTGGGCAGCGTATCAATATATTTTCAAACAAGACAGTTTATATCAGTATAATTTGATGTTGTTTTACATAATCATTAAAGCCATAAAGTTCTCCAACATTATGTTTTGCATCATTAGTTTGGCAAAGCGTCACCAACAGCTGAATTACCGTAGTGAGGGAATCTGAACATGTTTCTTTTTTAGTATACGCTATTTCTTCTATAGATTTTTTTTTTTCATTTGTATGTTTTGCAGTTGTATATTTCCAAACAGGGGAGGAAACGCTGTCTGTGCATTATATTTTGATCAGAGTCTGTTTGAATAAAATATGGCTTTGACTTACAGCTGAACATTTAGCCCACTTTAGTAGAAAATACACACACGTGCACTCGTGTGTATTGCTTTTCAGACTAAAAATACAGAGATATTTGGTTTTGGTCCATATCACCCAGCCTAGTTGAGGCAGAGCAGCACAGATGGCGTCTGGACTCACCTGCACCACTTTCTCTATAACTGTTGCTGCCATTTCAGGTCACCTGTTTTGAGGCATAAAAGACTCTGTGTCTCTAAACAAAACTTAGCACTCCTGCTGCAATCCTTGCACGTTTGCAGTTTGGCATATTTTCATATAGTCTTGTATGAATTTCCATTTCTCTGCACTAGTTCTGTGATTTACTGTTGATGCTGTTTTTGATGTTGTGCTTTTGTATGTTGTCGTCATATGAACCCTTCCTGCATAACAGGTTTCCCCTGGTGAGACGACAGATAACCTTGAACCTTTAACATTAGCCTTAGGTCATCTTACCTGTGGGTGTTTTACCTTTGACGGCTAAGGGAGACCTCTTGTTTTCACATCACCAAGTGGGTTGTGGCTAGGGGGGAAAAAAAACCCCACAAAACTTAAAAAGGACAGTGCAGTAGTTTTTACTTTTCTCTGTTACTGTATTTATAATGGTTACAGTTTGACAGCTTTGGCTGAGGTAACCCACAGGAAATTAAATAAAATATCCACTCAGGTTACAGTCCACGTGACAGATGTTCCTCAGATGTACGAAAGACCTGCTTAAAGGAATTAAGATTTATTATTATGTATTTTCACCTGTATTGTTGAACGTTGAAGACCTAACTTGTAAAAGCCTATATGCAGGAAAACGTTTTGACAACTGTGCCATTCTTTTCAGGACCTGCTGACCATCAGCCTCTGGTTTCGCCGCTTCCTGCTACTTCTGAAGACAAGGCCTTTCATCACATTTCAAAGGTGAAGATCAGTCTGTCTGATGCAGTGTTGCAGTCAAGACCACCTAAACCGAGACCAAGAGTACAGACGTAGTACACATGTGAAGACATATGTGATAAACATACCAAAAGTACATAAAGTTAAGTTGAAGACAGATTAATACAATGTATCAGCACAGATACTCTTGCTTATACCAACAAATGGGAGCTTGTCCATATTATGATCCATATTATGATACAGACTTCATTGATGTATTCAGTATGTATTCAGTAGTCCGCCTACTTAATGAATATATAAATGAATTTGTTTATAAATGAGGTGATAAGTGCAGTACATAGGTCATAATCTCAAGTGACCTGGGAATTCCACACAATAACTAATAATAATAACTTTTTTTAAAGAAAAGTAATGTGATGTCTGTTATAATGTCTTGCAGATCATGTATTAATTTGTGGAGAGATTGGAGTGAGATATGGTTTAAATGTGTTTCTGGCTTTAAAGCTTATTTTACTGTTCAATAACAGGAAGATACCAAGGTGTTGCCACTGGTGAAGCAGGAGAAAGTAGAAAGAGACGACTGCAACCTGGACCTGAAGGTAGAGGTCAACATCAGGGCAGAGTGTGGCCTGTCGACTGGTGAGTGTAACTCCTAGTCTCTCATCTTCAGCCTGGTTTTAACACGAGCAAATCAAGATATGAGAATAAGTTAGAGAAGAGCTGTGTTACACTCTCTAACCCCATACATCCCCGGTCTCTCATTCAGCCCTGGAGGCCAGTGAGGAAACCTCTGGTGAAATTGTGCTTGACCACAGTGTTAGCAACATTACCTCTTCTACCACCCTGCCCTTGTCTTCCCCCACTGAAGCCACAATGGACCTGACCTGCAGGCCTCGAGCAAAACGCAAGGCCACCAAGCCTATGGGCAACAGTTTAACAGTCGTCTGCGGGGGGGTCTCCGCTCCTGAGGGGGCACGCAGGGACCTCGCCCCAAGTTTAACAGACAGTGCTCTGAAACCAGAGATCCAGTCAGATGATGCAACGGAAGATGAACATCATTCCTCTCAGCTGTCAGCCCCTGTAGCCTCAGATGAACCAAGTCCTGACCGCCTCAACAGCCTGGGCCTGGACCTGGCCTGGATGCAGGAGAGGGTCAGCCATCTTGGTGCAGCATATGCAGTTGCGCAGCTGGGTTTGGGGAACTCAGAAACCAGCCACCCCTCTGCGTCCTTCCCAGCACAGACAGGAGGAGACAGCCTGGACGGCCCTCCGACCATGCTCTTCACAGGTGGTGCTCATGAAATGGCTGCTTTTGCTGCTTCCTTTGACATGGCAGCAGCAGCCGCCGCTGCTGCCGCTGTCGTAGCTGCACCACCTCCACCACCTCCTCCACCCCCTCCACCAGCGGCTCCCTCTTCCACAACAACCAGTCAAAGGGGGCCTTACAGGAATGGTGGTGCCACTGCTAAAGAGCCTGTGGTGTGCACTGTGTGTGGTCGTGTCTTCCCCAGTGCAGCCACATTGGAGCTCCACCAGCGTGTACACACAGGAGAGAGACCCTACACCTGCCCCCACTGTGGAAAGGGCTTTGCTCAGCCCAACAACCTGCGGGTCCACCTCCTCATTCACACAGGGGAGAGGCGTTATCGATGTACACTGTGCGGAAAGAGCTTCATCTCCTCCAGCCACCTGAAGAGGCACCGCACGGTCCACACACAGGAGAAGCCCTACAGCTGCTCGCGCTGCGGACAGTCCTTCAGCCAAATGTGTAGTGTTCGCAGGCACCGACAGCAGTCCCAGTGTGGCCTGTAGACTGAGAAACAAAGAAGATACAAAGTGGTTTGAACTCAGTAGGCTGAAGAATGCAAACCCATTTACAGGGGTATTAATGTAAGCATGAACATGTCTTCTCTGTAAAAGATACAAACAAGAGAACCAAGGCTGTATCCTGTGATGTCCTGACATGTAGAGTCGATATTTGTCCTAGATTATAGCAGTATTATGTGAATTTTTTTAAGGTGGTTTGCCCCTTTAAGCCTTCTAGACCTTTTCTTAATCGTTGTTTCAAATTAAGAGAGGATCACAGAGTGAACTGTAAAAGAGTGCCTGAGGCAGACCTGGAAAGAGTGTGTGATAACGCTAAGACCATCCTTTGTCATAATGAAATGAAGCTTGTAATTTGAAATTATCCACATATAGTTAACACACAGTGGGTATTTCTACAGGAGATGGTCATGGTTAATGTTGAATCATTTTGGGTCATGAGTACACAGTTGTAATCACTTGTCATCATACAGTATGTGTAACACTCAAAAACCCTTTTATTCAATCAATCAGTTGCCCTACAAATACGACTTAAGTAGATGTGAATCCATTATATGTTAAGCACTTCATATTATCATAAATCTGTCTTCGCCTTATCCTTCTGTGAGCACTACAACCAGGTCCGCATTTTCTCAAGCTCCTCTCAAATGTTTTATTGCCGGTTGCACTAAAATGTTAAATTTTCTACACAGCAAAGATTCTAATGTGTCCTTATTGAATATACATGAGGCTGGTAATATTTGTATTTCATGAAAAGACAAAAAGAAACATTGAATTCAGTCTATATGAAACGTGTCCTGTGTCATAACTACATTTTTGTTCAAAAAATATTCAATGAGCCACATGAAATGAAATAATGAAATATATGAAATGTACTGTTTATAAAGTTTGCTAAAATAACAGTACCTAGCACTTTAAAGACTTTGAAAATTGAAAAATGTAACTACATGCAGTATTTGTGACCAGTTTTTAAAGCAGTGCCATTGTTGGTTTTAGTGTCTTTATAGAATTTGTTGACAAAAGAGAAAATATAGCAGTATGACGTATAGCAAGCCTTATTCTTAAGACTATGATGACGGGTCTCAGTAGTGTTTTGATCAAAAGGTTTACAGTTGTGGACTGTAAGCAGAGGCAAGCAACAACCAACAGCCTGCGTTTTATGTGGAATTGACAGGTTTAAACTCTGTCATTACTGTCAACAAACTCAGCTTGGAGGTTTTTTTGTTGTTTTTTTTCAAGTTATCACATCCTGGATGAGTCTGTATCCTGAAAGCTCGGAATTGAAATCAGTAATCATGTTCTGGCACTTTGCACATATTAGTGGCAATTCTCAATAAGGCAGTTGTGATACATATACTGTCACCGATGACCAGTAGTGCTGTTCATTATGTATTTGTATCATTAATGAGTGGCCTTCCCAAGGCAGCCTGGACTTGAAAACTAATTGTGAATGGTAAATTTGAGCACTTTGAATAAATCTGGTTGTGTAGGCCTCCACTGTGGCTTTTCATATATCTATATGTATTTTGTCATGGTAAGTTTTTCACTGATTGTATGTTTATTTACTTTTCATTAATTGAAACAACAACAACAACAACAAAGGGAAAGGTGTAATGTGCTGTTGTCCAGATGACTCCCCATCAGGTTCAGAACTGGGTAATAAAATAAGATATTTTTAAACTTAATTTAACCCTTTTTTTATTTCCTTTTTTTTCAAAGGACCACTTTATCCAGGCCTTTTAATCTTTTAAACCCCTCTATGAACCTTTCACAGGTCGAAGCCTTTTATGTTCATCTTACTTTGTTCAATTACAATTACTGTACAAAAAAAAAGGAAAGTAAAAAAATATATATCAGAGACTTGTGTTTGTATGTGTACATGTTTGGATGTAATCGGCACTAGCTGTAGGTTGCACAGCTAAAACAAATATTTTGCCTTTTAGTATTCTTTCATGACATGTTTCAGTGTTTAAAAATGTATGATTATCATTAAACATGTAAAAGGTTTGCAATGAACTCGACCGCTGTGGGTATCATTTCTGTGACGTCTCATATACAAAGGACTGTGGCCGTCTGTCAGGTTTTTAGCATTTGATTTAAAAAGTAAAGACGAGAAGTCATTTTTCTTAAAGCTGATAAAGGAGATGCAATATGCGTGCATCTCAGTCGCTCTCATCGTGATGAAATGCCTGTGCAAAACTCCTCAGAACTGTACAACACAGATACATGAAGTGTGTGTTTGACAGCAAGGAGACGCTACAAGCATTTGTCTTTGGTGGTTTGTCTATGCATCCTTACCATCACACACACCGAACACACGATTTCTAAGTCAAATTGTTTCTCTTCTACATATGCAAATTACAATCTGTGAACTCCTAAAGCACTACTAGGCTACTGGTAAATTATCAAGACCACTTAGGTGAATCTGTCTTTGTTTTGTGAAATTATCAACGAGTTGTAAGTGATGGATAGCAATTATTTTATTAGGGCCTGTTAAACCGTCAGTGAATGTCCCGTTAAAATAAATCAGCAATCAGCTGTGACCCTTAACACTTGTTGAATACATACCAAAAACATCTTTGCTCAACTCATGGTGAAATATGGTTGGAGTAAATAGATCCACTGTAGCAAGTCAGCGTCTTAAATTAATCAACAGCATTACAAATATAAAAATAAAACGAAAGCTTTGAAATAAGTTCCGTATTTTATTAAATAAATAAACTGACCAATCAACATTTGTCCTACAAGTGACCTTTGAAGCCATCGTTTTCTTGTGTGCAAATGTGTGTGTGTGTAATGCTTGCTTTACAAATTGAATAAATGTAGTAATAATAATAATAATGATAATCTGACAGATGACAGCTGAGAGGAATGATGTTAAGTTAAAAGGCTAAAGAATGAATGAATACATAAATAAATAGCGCACAGGAACTTTAAACGTGAGAATATTTGCATTTATTTGGACCAGATTTTCTGGTATTTACGGTTATCTTTCTACAACCGGAAATGTCGTCACGTGTTTGCGGAGTTGAATGTGGACATTGGAGAAGCTAGCTCTGATGTTAGCCGTGTTTTACCTGCTCGGGATTTGAACCTGTCCTCTTTTAAACTGCTGGGGTATGTGTTAAACCACTCGTGAAGCCTGTATGAAAAGCTAGTAGAAGTGAAACGGTGCTATCCCGACGAGCAGCGACCGAGGCTCTGACTGCAGGAACAATGTCCAGCCGCCTGGCCTTCCAGACCCAGCTGGCCTCCATCATGGAGGTCCTGGCTAATGCAGCAGTGGCGGAGATCTGTAAGCTGGTGGATGATGACTATGCGGTGGTGAGTTTACAGATGGCTCAGTGTCAGAGGGAAAACAAAGTTTTGAAGAGGAAGCTGCATCTGCTGGAGCTGAAGATGGCCAGGGGAAACGCGGAGAGGAGGCTCCGGGAGAGCGCCCTGAACAACAGCCGCCTCAGAGTGCAGATCAACGCCAGCGACAGGCTCCGAGAGTCCTCGCCTTCCACCGGTAAGACCACAACGCCACACCGTAAGACGGGGTCTGGTTAGTCCTTTAAACAAACCCACCGCTTATTTATTACTCATTAAATCCATTTTTAAAAGGAATTCACATCGATGTCCGTCTGACACTAGAGTGGATTTTGGTAAAAAAAAAAAAGGAGGAATTAGTGTATTTTGAGTCAAATTCCAACACAGAAATGTAAAAATACTCTATTACAAGTTAAAGACCTGCACGAAAAAAAGTATTACATCAAAATGTACGTAAAATATAGAAGACAATATAGAGGATCAGCGATATGTTATCATATATGATATCGTTAAATTATTAGGGCCCGAGCACCGGGAACCGGGCGCGAAGGCCCTATTATAATTGTAAGGGTTTTTATTTAATTTTTTTTTATTTGCCGCGTTTGATCGCATTAGTCATGAAAAGTCATGAACATTTGTACACAACTTAAACTTTGGTATGGGCGTGACACGTGAGTGACCAAACCTCACTCAGTAGCGCCCCCTAAAGACCACTGCCCCCGGCTACTTTCACCTAGACAAACGAAATGTATTAGAAATGTATTACACATGTGTATCACACCTGGATCTACTAAACAGTCTGTCTGCATGACCTCAACCCAACAGGAAGGCGGCCATTTTGCATTTTGTGTCCATTTTTGGCGATTCGCTCACGTTGTATTTGAACTCCTCCTCCTCGAGTTTTCGTTTAATGGACTTCAGATTCGGTCAGTCCAGTCTGAACATGTCGGAGATTAAAAGTTATGGAAACGGTGAGTTTTCGTGATACTACACGTTCAGGCCGGCGAATTTTGACGCCTCGCCACGAAAAACGAAATTGTTTCTAACTGTCGTTTTTTCTCATATCTGCACCAAACTTGACATGTATGAATGAATGACATGTCAATATTGAACCTAAGTCACAGCGCCACCTAGTGGCAACAGGAAATGTCATGTTTTACGCTTTGATGCACAATCCTAGCAGGTTGAAGGTATCCAACTCAAATTTGGTCAGGAGAGCCAAAACAAGTTGATGATCCAACATTGTGCAGATCGTGAGTTTACGCCAAAGCTATCAAACAAAATGTAGTGGATTAAAAAGCACAATATTTACCTCATTACCTAAATATAGAGGAGTGGATTATTAATGTACAGACTTGAGTAGTGCACCAGTACTTTGAATTTATACGTAAGTACAGTGTTCGAGTAAATCACTGCTCAGCACTAATGGTTTTAAACATTGAAATTGTCTTAGAATGTGTGGGTTTTACATTTATTTGTTAGCCAGGCTATAGAGCTGCACAGTTCAACAAATCACAGTCGTACCGTCAACCTGTGCAGTTGTGTAACTGCAAAAGGCAGCAGTTTAGAGGTGTGTGTGTGTGTGTGTGTGTGTGTGTGTGTGTGTGGTGATATGTTGGATTCTGTGTAAAACATGCAAAATGAAAGTTGCTTCTTTTTGGATTATTATAGTAGTTTCAGTGTCTGTGTTTGAGTTGGAAGAAACACACTTAAAACCAAGCAAATCACAATCACTGATTGCATCATTGTCCACAACAATCGCAGTATGACTTTTTTTTTCCTCCCATAGTCACTGATTTTTCTGTTTAACTGCGGTACGCTCTTGTTATCCGCAGCTCTTACCGACACTTGGATCAACAACAACCGTGGTCGGGTGTATTTGCATAAACACGGTTCTGTCTGTGTAATAAAAACATCACACATCTACGATCTATAAAGACCAGAAGTACAAAAGAAAAGTCAGTTCATAGATTTTTGTCTGAAATTGTGTGATGTTTAAATTAGTTTGTGATCAGTGGTGTAGCTGCATTTACCAGCATTTTTAAATAATTTTATAATAACCTAAAAAACACCAACACAATGCAATAGTCAAAGAATATATTTGTTTATACACCGTAATCATGTGTCACCTTTTACAGTTTTGACTTAAAGTTTAAACCATTCATCTGTGGAGCTGCAGAGGAGCGCCCTAATGCTGTGTTAGTTCTTTTATACGAACGAACACAGATTAATTGTGCAGCTCTATTTCCGGCCAAATACGTCACTGTAATCCTGAGCGAGATGTTTGCTTTGGTTTCATTTTGCAGATGGTGTGTTTGAGCGACAGTTGGTGGTGTGGCCTGGCAGCGCTGTAGCCCGGGACACAGTCAGCGAGCCGAGACCATCGGACCGCATGCACTGTAAGGTAAGCAGAGGGTTCGGGAGACTGTAGAGGACCGGAGACATGAGTGGATGTTGTGCACGTTGCAGCAGCTCAATATCAATCTAAAAAGTCTGTAATCGTATCATTTAAATCTGAAAACAAGTGGCATTAAGATCTGTGGGTGAAAAATGTTATTTTTGACACTAGAGGATGACCAGTAGTGAACTTTTAAAGGCCAGTATAATTGCAAAAAAAGTCAACGGGTGATTAATTGGCCGTTATTACTACCCTGCTGAAAGTAGAAACTAGATAAGTGTTGAACTGATCATCTAAGTCAAAGTAATAATTATGTAAATGAATAAAAGTAATGAATTAATGAATCTGGAACTGAAGATCAAAGTAAATCTGAGCAATTCTAGGTGTGATTTTAATTTTTTCAGCAATTCCTTTTATTTTAAGTCAGTATTTCCCGTTCAGCCATCGGCCACTATTGGAGCCGAGATCTGCTGATACCGACAGTTTGTAAAATGTCCTTTAGGCACCGATGAATTGGCCCATCTCTGTTTAACTAAATAACAAAAGGAGAAATTCTTATATGATCGTTGCTGCATGTGTAAGTGTCAGTTTTCCTTGAGCTTTTAATTAATGTTTGTAGTTTTTAGTTCATGTGTATGATTTAGATAAAAAAAAAAAGAAAAAAAAAAAGAGTAGTGTCATGATCTTTGTCATTTATGTTAAGTCTGTTATGTTCACGTTGAGCTCAATTTGCTGTCATATCAGCTGCTCTGAATGAAAACCTTAAGCCGTCGTCTTTTTGTGCAGTCTCCAGGTGTGCAGATGGTGGAGCCGGACGCCGTGCTGGTGAAGGAGGAGAAGACCGAGGCGCACATGTCGAAAGTTGAAGAAATGGAGGACGACGTGCGGCTCATAGGTGACGACGGTGAGTTTAGAGAGATGTGGATATAAAGCTACTGAGTGTCAAAACTTGAGTATTTGTGTGTAGTGAAGGTTGGCACTGAATGCTTTGTCTTGTTTAGTTATTCTTTCACTGAACATTGACAAGTTTAAATCAGCCCACAAGGATCAGGCCTGCGACATCCGCTAACAGAAGAGCCAGGGTTTGAACTGACGTTAACCTGACGCCGTCACTCTGGCGACGAGTGATGAGCGGTACCATTGATTCCCGATCCGATACCAAGAAAAACCCAAGAGCAAATGATTGAAAATAGGTACTTAAGTGTAATTTAAATCTGCACAACAGTGGCAGTAAAACAGCCATTTTAGCATCATGGTTTGAAAATAATAAAACCAACTGAGAAATATTTGATTGAACTTGATGTGTGCTGAAAGATGCATCCCTGATCTTTATATAACCACGTATTGTAGCTATATAAAGATCACTTCATTCTCACTCACTTTGTAAACGTATTTATGTGTTTTGTCGACATATTTGAATAAAACAGCATTCTCTAGTTTTGGATGCAGGGAACTTCCATTGTTTTAACATCAACACACAACCTGAAGCCCAGACACATTTTGGGATATTTATCGTTCACATATGACTGTGACAGAAGGAGAAGTTGTTCTTATCAACCACGTATTATTTAGAATAGATCCTGGCAATAATATAATCGATCTGCACACCAGTGACACTTTACTTGAGTACGTGTGCATCTACTTATCCTCAAGTTTGTGGGAATAATTTCACTTTTGTATGGCTGTGTTTTGATTATCACTGCTTCTTTATTTTATTTTATTTTTTTATTTTAATCTTAAAGTGCAGAATTCAATTGCATAATAGCCCTCTAAATCTAATTATTTATTTTACATACTGCGATAACCTTGGAATATTTTGCATCCGATGTGCTTCTTTTTTGCACCTTTTTTTTTTTTTTTTTTTTCTTTTTTGTGCTTTTTTTCAGCAGAACAAGCACTTCTCCTAAAAGATAATACTTTTGGCTCTTTAAAAATGTCCCTCATTTTGATATGTCATATTGTACAACGTGGAAAAACTGTTTGACAGTTTGTTTAAAAGACAGAATATTAAGGAATGTGTATGAAATAAACTGGCTCAGTAATAATGGACAAAAGTTTTAAATTTATCGTGTTTTTTTTTTTTCTTCTTTATTGCGTCTTCCAAGGGGTGGTGGAGTGTGCACCACGTGGACCTGGTGGACAGAGGCACAGTGTAGGACAGCAGGACACCCACACCACTTCCAGTCAGTCCCAGACCAACAGGACCAGATGCAGCACCAGCAGAGGAGTGGAGGTCAGTGACTCCTCTCCTCTCCTTAAGTCTGAGCTCAGTGCTTCTGTTGAGGGCCGAAAATTGGTGCATCACTCGCCTCCTCCTCTAAAACAAGAGGAAACTATAAACTCACAGCAGTGTGTCAATGACAGCGGCAGTGACTCACAGTTTGATGTATTGTGTGACAGTAAAAACGCTAGCTCGTTTGTTGAGGACTTTTTAAACAAGACTTCAGAGGTTGAAGTGGAACGACCATACTCCATGGCAGCCGTTGATTTCCCGTCAACCTCTTCCAGCGTAAATGGATGGACTCGATGCGTTATCGGTTTTCCTCTATCCGAACCTTTCGGCGACCGCAGCCAAGCTTGCCTTCAGACTAGGCCCAAGGAAAGACTATTTGTTTGCAGCTACTGCGGCAAAGCTTTTAATCGCCCCAAGAAGGTGGAGATCCACCAGCGCGTCCACACAGGGGAGAAGCCTTTCAGCTGCTCCACATGTGGGAAGATGTTCTCAGAGGCTGGAAACCTGAGGAAGCACCAGAGAGTTCATACCGGAGAGAAACCATACACCTGCGAGATGTGCGGCAAGGGATTCGCCTGGATAAGAAATCTTAAAACACACCAGCAAAAGAGCCACCCCAAAGTTTACACTGAAGAGATCTGGCCACAGACCTGAAGTGTCTGTTTACGAAAGGACATTTTAATTCAGAGCTGACAAAGGACCAACGCTTTCTGCTACTGTGCACAAGAACTCCTGACTGACTTTATACATTTCTTAATGTTTTACCATGAAGAATGGTCTATATGTTTCTTTTCAAAGGTGGATAAGGTCATTTAAGTATTTCCGTCTCTAGTATTTTCGAGATAAATTGGCTCTTCTACTGAGACCATTTAAACAATGCTTAGTATTTCTGTCTGTACAGTGATACGGTGAAGTAAAAGATTTACAAAAGCAGTTGAAACTATAATGAACGTGATATTTTGCACAATCTTCACCAGTGTACAGACATGCAACGTGTATTTGCCTATTTGAATGCGTTCTTTACACATGTTTAGTGATGTTCTGTCTGTACACAGAGACACGCAGAAGTCAAAGTGGAGTCAAAGACAAATCAACTATTGTCCTGGAGTGAAATCTTTTTACAGAATTTCTTTTACTTGATTTGTAATCGCTGTAATCAGCCAGTGCTGGTTACTTGTTGACTGGCTAGCATATTACAGATAAGATGCCATGTGATCAGAAAGTGAACTCTGTAAAAAGAATTCACTTAATAACTGCTGTTTCCACAGAAATATTGCAGTCACTTCATGCATTGATGCTGAAGATGTAACCGGGGACCATGTTTCACACAGACCAAACGGTGAAAATCACACTTGATTTCATGTGTGATTATGTCGGTAACACTATCCAGATGAAGTGCTGCAAACTTCACACATGCTTATGCACGACTTTTAGATGTTATGTTTGATTGGTGACAAAATAAGTGGCACTTAACAGTCTCTCATTGCAGTTGTGATGAAGCTGATGCCAGATCTGCTACTCTTTTTTTTTTTTTTTTTTAAATTATCTGCA
Organism: Coranthus polyacanthus; assembly: GCA_037367275.1. NCBI lineage: Eukaryota > Metazoa > Chordata > Actinopteri > Kurtiformes > Apogonidae > Coranthus > Coranthus polyacanthus. The sequence goes on from JAPQRN010000001.1 coordinate 15,338,730, forward strand.
GTGTTGCTGTCAATTGTGTTACGACACAGTACCACACAGTTAATTCAAAATCATTTTAGCCACATTCTGCATTGACTACAGCTACACAATTCATCAAATCACAATATCAGCCTGTATAATTATATAATCACAAAAGCCTGCAATTTAAAAGGTCCAGATTTAGGAGGATTTAGGGTGATCTGTTTGCAGAAATGGAAAACGATAAGCGAGACCTGTTGTATAGTGATGTTTTGGATTTAGAGGCACTGAACAGAGATGTACTGAGTAAAACATGCAAGATGAACGTTTATTTTTTATGCTTGGTTAACTTTATATGTTTGAGTTGGGGGGTGGGTTGGGGGGGGATCTGTGCATTTTCCTTGATAACCAAGCAAGTAGACTGAAAAATATTTATATTGTCCACAATAATTGCATTATGACTTTGTCACTAAATTGTGCAGCCCCAACACTGACAGTAAAAATGATTGAATTTATGTATGGATCATCAAACAGAGAACATGGTCCCAAGATGTTAAAAGACAAAGAAAAGCACCAGACATTGTATATAAAAGCATTGCAGTCCTAGAAAACACATAAACACAATCGATGGGGGAAAAAAATCGCTCCCACATTAAAAAACATCCAGGAAAAAAAATCTTAACCTGACTTATATAAGAATCAACTTGTAGCAGAAAGCTGTTTCACAACATGGCACCAGTTTAAAAAAAAAAAAAAAAAAAGACATCTGGCTACATTATTCACTCGAGGCATTTTACATGAGTGCACACTGGATGTGGTGTGATTACTAATGCACCGTTCAGACAGCCGGCGTGTGTGTGACCTGTATTTGACATGTGAGACCTTTGTCTTTTTCTCATGGAAAAACCTTACACTGTCACATTTAATCATCAACACATAATCTCTGCTTCTGTCCATATCCGTGCTTCCTCTCTCTGGTCTGTACTTTCTCTTCTTTTGGAATCTGTTAAACCATTATAAACATCTTATTATTGGATTCATTTCCATTTCTGGCAGCATTACCACCTCACTGCGGCCTCAGACCGGTGTCATAACTGACCAATCTCTGTTACTTTGAACGAGGCTTTTCCAGTGAAGTGCAGAGTTTTAGGGGGTTTTTTTTGGCGAATGTTGAAGCTTGATGGTGATAAACGGGGGCGGGGGGTTAAATTGACTTTTTTCTGTCATGGACAATTTAACAATAATAGATTTTTTTTTTAATGTCTACATGAACTCGAGACAAAAATAGTTTTCTTCACTAACACTGTACACTGTATATGTGCAATTTCAATAAACGACAACAATAACAAAAAATCAGTACTTCCGAGGGTGTCAATGTGCATCATTTATTTAAATAGTTTAAAATAAACCACTATGGTATAGGCACTGATTGGAGAAACATATTCATTATTAATGTTTTTTTAATTTTAAGATACAAGGTTGCATTTTGAATTTTTGTGAAGCAATAATCTCGATTTTGCAATTAAGGGATTTATCACGATTTTGACACTCCCTGCAAACAGAAATTGCGGTGACTGTTTCTATTCAAAACCGTTGCGTGATTGCTTGACTGTGTAAAAAAAAAAAAACTTCCGCAGCTTGTGAGATTGTTTATTCTAATAATGCAACAAAGCACAGCTTGTCCCGGTCCCAGTCACCTCCACCTGTCCTGGAGCGCTCACCTGTACGCCTTCCTGCACCCTTGTGTTCAAAAAATAAATAACACAATCTGTTTTTGGATTAATAATACAGCTGTGTCAGGTGAAAGATCGCTGACTGTTATGAATGTAAGTCCTAAAGAACACATTCTGTGTCTTGAGACATTATAATACCAAACTCCTTCCACGTTTTCATGTAGGACAAGTGAACTGTGGCTTGTGTAGTGACCATGGTGTTTAAACTGTTATGTGGTTGTTGGGAGTGAGTATTGGACAGTATTGAATTACTGGTAGTGGTATCCATGCACTGATGAATATACCTTGACTTTGTTACAGAATGCATTGTCATATGAAATGTATTGCATTTGAGGTGTTCTGTTATTCAGTTAAAATATTGAATTAAATATTGTATATGCAACATTTTTTTGAATGGAAATAAAGTATGCCCATTAAGGCACAAAGCATTGCACATTACCTCCTTTTAACAAATAATTGTAATGTTTCTGAAAG
>JAPQRN010000001.1:15342419-15356179 GCA_037367275.1 Coranthus polyacanthus
GATACTCTCCAGATTCCTTGAGTCTTTTAATTTTGTTCTACACTGTAGAGGGTGGAATATCCTATTTCCTTTCTGTCTTCCTTTGAAGAACATTGTTTTTAAAACTTTCAATTATTTTCTTCTGCATTTGAGTCCATCTTCAGCCCATCGTTCCTCCTAAAGGACTAGACCTTTCTTAGATGCTGCTTTTGTACCAAATTACCATTACAATTCACTGCTGACATCACCTCAGTTTTTACCTCATTACTAGTCCTGAATTGCCTCCATCCCAACTTCTTTTGGAATGTTGTATATTTAATTATAAATTCTCTTCAGACTGTGTTTTTATTTATAGTACAATATACAAACTGAAAGACAAACATCATGTGTTTCATTCTCTTTGTGTAGGGTTAGTGGAGTCCAGCACAGATGACTACAGAGCAGTGCTACCATTTGATGAAACCACACAGGCGTCCACCAATCAGCTCTCTGACCTGCAGGAGTCTGGGCGGGGCTTCTCAGAGGTCAGCTATGGCAGTTCTTCACTGTGGACTAATGGGGGGGGTGATTATAGTCATGACGACAGCCTTCCAGGGCCTTCCTCACACTGTGCTCCCCTCTCATACCCGCCTGGCGGCCTCATTGGAGCAGAGCCTGGCAGCTCTGGGAGGGGATTGGCTGCTGAAAGCTCTGGAGGGTTCTACAACTCTGCCACCTTTCAACATCCTCCTGTCATTGATCTGTCAGAGGAGTCCAGTCCCATACAGGTTTCAGGTCAGGTGCAGGCAGGGCAGCTCTCTGGTCCGAGGCCTGGAGAGTTCCTGGACCCAGGTCAAAGGCAGGTTCAGGCAGGTTCCAACAGGTCTGAGACACAGCGGAAAATCCCCAGGAAGAGGGTTTGCATCTGTAAGTTCTGTGGGAAAGCGTTCAGCTCCATGGCTAATTTAGAGTCACACCACAGGACTCACACTGGAGAGAGGCCGTACGGCTGCACCATCTGTGGCAAAAAGTTCTCACAGTTTTGGAATCTGAAGATCCACAAGAACATCCACACCGGGGAGAGACCGTACCAGTGCTCACTCTGTCCTGAGAAATTCTCTGACCCCAGTAACCTGAAAAAACACCAAAGGAGACACCATCCACAGACATGCAGTTAGTGTATTGAAATGTTAAACTGACAGTAATGACCAATCTATAGAGTCTCTTTGTGCAGAAGTTTAGAGGACAGCAATACATCATGTTTAACGGTGCCAGAGCAGCTCACAGTGAATGTCTTTATGTGCTCAAATAAATATATCTTTAAAGGTTCAGTGTGTAACAGTTAGTGACATCTAGTGTTGAAGTTGCAAATTGCAACCAACTGAATAGGCCTCACCCTCGCATATGGTGGCCAGTAAAAATGGGAAAGGCGTTCTCTGCAGCTAGCGTTTGGTTAGTCTGTTCTTTGTTTTTATGTTTGGTCCACAATCCATCTCAACTGCAGTAAAATTTAATGCCGTAACGCTGGATGCCACCCATAAAACAGTGAAAAGAAGAAGTGGTGTTCTGAGGTAATGTTGGACTCCATGGAGATTACACACTAAACGAATAAATGAATTATATTCCATTTCTGCAATTGAATCTCCCTAAATCTCACACACTGGACCTTTAATTGTCACTGATAGGACTGTGGTTGCAACTATCGCAACTATAAATCATGTAATTTTGTCAACAATTTTCAGATAGTGTAGCCAGTGTAGGACATATCACATTGTGTGAAGATTTTTTTTATTCCAGTAATGCTCTTCCAGAGAAAAAGCCTTCCGTTTTTTATTTTTTATTTTTTTTTCTACGAGAATAAACCTCCATTTCTCAGATGTGTTTTATATTATACTAGACTGTAGTGTTCTGTACTGACAGGAGACATATATTAGGCCTGGGCCACACTGCTCACCACTGCTGTGTGTGACGGATGCAAAACCTCTTGCTTTTTATTTCGGCGCCCTTGTTATCCGGTTAGAGCAGCCTGGTCTAGTCACGCTTCTGTGGTGTCACTGAAGCTTCCACATTTTTCACGTGGTTCTCACAAAAAATAGAAAAGACAAAATAGTGAACAGAAAGAAAACAGTGGAATATTGTCAATAGCCACAGTTCACCTGACACCTTTCACTATCATTTCTAAGTAGGTCACAGACATGAAAACTACCTTCCATCCATCTTCAGAATGAAGAACATAGATGGATGAATGGCCAGTTGAATTTACATTAATTGTTGAAACTGCAGCATCACCGCTTCCTGGAGGGACTGAAATATTATTTTTAACCATTTTAGCAGTTACATATCAAAGAGGTTACATGTGTACTATACAGTGTATGTAGTATATAGTCATAGCAGAAACCCAATGTTTTTTAACTTCTGAGTGTTTTTGAGCACACGCTTCTTAACATTTTTCATTTATAATATAACTCCCATTTGTAATGAAATGAAATAAAACGTATTTATCATTATCAAGTGGAAACTCGGCGTAGAAAGTCAGCCTGGCAGTTCAGCGAGGTGGTCGGACATACTGGTAACGTTAGCAGCGTGGCCCCGGTGTTATGCAACAGTACCTTTTTTCCATTGTGTCACAATTTTGTAAAATAAAGGCTTGTAATGTCAACAATTAAAGCTTTAAAAGGGAAACCAAACTTGTGAATTTGTGTTTTTATTATATATCATTTCTTACTGCAGTGTGTAAGGGCATTAAGCTGACAAAATTGTGACACAATATCATAGCAGAATATGTAACTTTAACTTTCCAGTTTATTTATTCCAGTTTACCTACAATATATTTACACATTTAGACATTGACTTAAAAAGTGCTAATTCGTCCGTCCTGTGGAGAAGGTTTTAGTTTGCTTTTTGATGACTTGTATCTCAGGATTCTATGCTGCAAACTGCCTCTCAGAAGTAAAGTCTCATTGAGGATATTTAGTGTTAAAGCTTATACATCGTAATAAATTTCAGTCCAACCACGATATATTTGAGATCATGTAGAGACACGTTTGTTCACCAGAGAGCATCGACAGTGTCCCCACTCAGCACATCTATGTCGCAGTGTTTTAAGAACTACATTTAAGGGACCTATGTCAAAAATTATTATTTGTGGTGCCAGATGGTCTCAAATCTTAGCTTTGGCCTCTTAAATTTCACAAATAGTTAAAAATCTAAACAAGACACATGTTCCGATCCCTAAAATGTCATCTCGCTATAAAGTATATTAAAGAAAAGCTTGATTATATTATAATAAAAGTGTGGTATAATCAGTAGCAATGTTAGATTAACTGCGATATATCTGGGGGGTTTTTTATTATTAAACATCCAAATTTGACTGTTCTTCCTGTGTTTGAATTATATTTTCCCGCCTATGCTGTAACACTGCTGAGATTCAAGTCCACAGCGTCTCTTCTTAACCGCCTACGTCTTTCTTTTACCCCCATGCAGTCGACCCCCGTGATATCAGACGACTCCAGCAGTGTTGTGACCGTCCAGCTGAGGGTACCAGACACCAACACACCAGCCAACCCCAGCACCCAACTGCAGAAATCCAGTAACAACAACCCGCTCAGCTCCGAATACTCCCTGTTTGAACTGGAGACATTTTTCACCCGCTGGGCCCCTGACAGCGACTCGGCCCCTAGTGGCCCTTCTTGTTCTTTCACCACTGACGAATCAGCAGAGGATCAGGATGGAGTTATTATTGTAGAAGCCGAACCACAGACTCAACATGCGCTTCAACCAGCGGCTTCTTCAGCAGGCAGGACCAGCGGGGAGCAGAGCAGCCAGAGTTTCAGAGTTCACAGTCAGCCCACTGTCTCACAGAGTAAGTGAATGCCTCGTTTTCTGATTTGTGGAGTCTCGAAGTGTAGTATTCAAAGTCGATGTTTTCTGTAAGTTTTCAGAGGGCTTAGGTGCTGTCTGGGTTAAAGGGGTTTCCCTCCATTTGTGAAAGAGTTAGGCAAACAGTTGTCGGGTTGGAGGGGCCTCCTAGTGTTTTTCAATAAAAAAACACATTCACATTTCACATCATTTTGGACCATTATTGTTACCATACCTGTGTACTAAAAATGTCTAGAGCATATAATAAATACACAACGTCCAAAAAGCTTAAAAACAAGATTGCTAAAGAAATCCACTGTGGACCAAGTATTAAATCTGGAAAAGTCATTTTAGTTAGTTTTGATGTTCTCCACAAGGATTCTGCATGAATTTGTCTTAGGTGCAAAATGTCTTGGGTGCTGCACCTAAATCTTATAACGGGAAGGAAAACCCTGGATACCAGTTGGTCACTTAGGTCCAGAAATTTTACTATTGGATGTGTTTTTACATTTTCAACACACATTCACTGTTCCCTGAGGATTAATACTACAGACTTTTTAAAGCTTCTTTAAATCATAAAAATCCACATATGATATCCGTGTTGAGTGTCTCATTAAGCATCCTCAAAAATAAAAAAAACCTGGTTCCAACATAGTTCATTTTGCTAGAACTGTTTTCTAATAGACTCAACACTCTGAAGACTGTGTAGTTGTGGCAAATAATGTTCTGATTCACATCTTGCTAAGGTAACATTAGCTAAATAATGACCAGCGCTAAATGTGTTAGACTGTGAACAGTCTTCTTGTGGGGACACATGGGGACATTTTAGATGCGTCCATGGTGCATCTCTGTAAGGTTTGTCAGTCCTCATTACATTTAAAACATGACATCTCAAGAACGGTTTGACAGAACGTCTTCAAATGTGGCACAAACACTCACTTGAATACTGAAAAGATGTGGGAGGCCAAACATCAAAGCCACTGTGACTTCATATCTGTTCATTCTTATGAGCGTGATATCTCAGCGTTGAAGGAATTTCTTCCTAGTGATGGTCAAAGGTCAAGGTCGTTGTGACCTCACAAAACACATTTTTTCGTCATAACTGCTGGTAATTCAGAGAAATGCATGAACACATTATGATGCAAGAATAGTGGAAGCATCTGATTATACTTAGGGTTCTTGTTCTCCAAACATGGACACAGAAAACTTGTGAAAGCCGTATAAATGTTTATGTTGATTTACGTTTTGTATCTTATAAGCAGAGTTTGTGGAATGAAAGTTAGCAGAGGGTGGATAATTGAATTCCTTCTTCTTCCCTGTCTTTAGCCTTGCCAGCAGGGACGTCTGTATCCACACCTTTGCGGATGCAGAGTCCCACCTCTCAGCCTCCATGGAGCAGAACACCTGGTATGTTAAGAAGTGCACAGGCTCAAATGCTGCTGCAGCATCGTAATGGCAACAGGATGTCACAGCAGCAACAGAACATGTCCACGACTACAGCTGCTGTCACGAATGCTAACAGTGTGGATCTAAGCACCAGCTCAACCAGTAGGACAATGAGCTCCACTGTGACTCCTCCGTCAGCCTTAGCAATAAGAGGATCCGCAGCAGCACTGGCCATCGCAGCACAACGCCGAGCAAGCATTCTGGCTCGCCACAACAAACACCAAACTCCCAGCATGGTGTCTAGTGAGCGCCGCAGGAAGAGCTACGTATGCAAAGTCTGCGGTAAAGTTTTCACCGGTCTTTCCAATCTGGAAGCCCACGAGCGAGTCCACACGGGAGAGAAGCCTTTCAGCTGCGACACCTGCGGGAAACGCTTCTCTGAGGCTGGGAACCTGAAGAAGCACCAGAGAGTTCACACCGGGGAGAAACCGTTCCACTGTGACCAGTGTGGAAAAAGGTTCGCCTGGATCTGCAACCTCAGGACACACCAACAGTCGGCTACAGGCTGTGGACTGCAGGCCAGAGTGGGGTTAGGACTGAGCTGATCCGTGAGAGACGCTTTTAGTATTAGTATCCATTATAGTATACGGTAGTTCACATTGAGCTTTTAGCATTGTTTAGTCAAGTAGGACAGACAGGAAAAGAGAAGAGGTGCAAAGCTGAGTTCAGCATGTTGGGTACAGAATCACAGATGCACAATGCCATCATTCTTATATACTGAAATAAGAGCAATATATAATTATTATTATTTGTGTACTGAACTACAGAAGAAATGCGAGTATGTGTATAGAAAGATTTGTGGAAAAAAAATGTAACTCAGAGTTGTTACAAGATCATCGTTTCCTTTTTTTTTTTTTAGTTACAGTTTTTTAAAAATGTTTTTAATTTGTAAAGCCTTGCTACTTGTATGCCTGCTGAAAGATTATTTCTCACTTGTTTTATATTCAATATATTTATATTCTAGTATCTTTAGTTTTTGATGAAATGTTGTAGCACAGAACCTTTTCAGTTACAGGACCAATTTAGTTTTAACTGGTCATCAACATTTTTACTGCTTGTAGGTTATGTTTTAAAGTAACATGAACATTTTGGTTTATTCTAGAAACTATTTATATCTCTCACAAATTCCAAACGACAACATTTAAAATTGCGTTGTTTTCAGACCCCAATAATGCAAAGAAAACAAGTTTCTATTCAAATAACACAACGTTTTAAATTCAACTAAATCAATATTTGGTAGAAGAACTCTGTGAACTGTTCTTGAACAAAAATACAAGCGGTTCAGCTTTGTTTGATGCTGAGGTTTTTAATGCAGTGCAGGTCTGGAATGGTCCGTTAATTTTTTCCGGAGCTGTAACAAAGGCTGTCTGGCTGTTAAAGGCATTTCTGCATAGGTAAAAAAGGAAAAAAATGTTTCACATATGTGCTCTTCTTTATAGCAATGTAAAGATTGTTAATGGTTAATGATCATGGTTAATGATCATACTCAAAATAAATACATCAGTGTAATTTGTTTAACATCTCACCTACTGTATCACTACATCATCACCAAAATTCATTATTTTTTTATTCCTTCACATTTCCTTTATTGTTTTTTTTCTACTTCATTTCAGCTTGCCTCCTTTCTAACATTCTTAATCAAAACAGAAGTTCAGAAGAAGGTATGTAGAGGGAAAATGTCAAAAATAAGTAAATAGTTCTCAGTGCTGTGTAATAAAAATTATATACTGATGCCTAAAACTGTGTGAAGGTGTTACTTCCAGAGACAGAAGCATAAGGTACACATTTGTCCTGCTGTTTTTGTCAGAAATAATGAGTTCCTTCCACTGATGTGGGCGCTCTGCTCTGTATAAGTTTGTCAAGTTGACCTGAATTCACACACATGCTATGTAATATATATGTGGGATGTACTCTATTCGTATCCGGTGCAAAAGAACGTATCGCCCAACGTGGGGCTCGAACCCACGACCCTGAGATTAAGAGTCTCATGCTCTACCGACTGAGCTAGCCGGGCGCTGTTCTCACAAGAAATCAGGAGTGTTTTTGATCGTTTACAGAAACCGCTGTATGACATTCCAGTCAATTAGGATGAAGACATCTTTTTATTTTGGCTGATAAAAAACAGGATTGATGCCTGAATGGATCGCCCAGACGGACGGTCTGCTGTGATTGGTTATTACCTGTTATGGTTTACCTGTAAAGTAATGCTACTGTGGGTTAGCATTACTTTACAAATGAACTAAGACTTTAAGAACGTATGAAATATTGCTTTGTTACAGATACAACTGTAGCTATACAAAAGTAGAGCTGAAACACCTGGTTGGCTGACCGAAAATGAATGGTTTAAGTGATTTTTCATGTAAAAACACACACACATTTCATGGTTCTAGCTTTTTCAATGTGCGAAGTTGCGCAGCTGACCTGCATGTTTAGATAGACTCGGGTTCGTTACTAGATCGACGTACACGTACGTTCTCCGTAGTGTCGACAAGGCGTCGTTTTATACGCTTTGTTTGTTGACGAGTAGTTTCTACTCATGACTTCGCATCGCACGGGGGGGTTGAAGGCCAACGTTGAAGGAAGAGGGAAAACGTTTAGCAGAGGATGGTTTCGATCCATCGACCTCTGGGTTATGGGCCCAGCACGCTTCCGCTGCGCCACTCTGCTCACGAGTACATCGACAGCATAATAGACATACTGAAAGCTAACATTGGGGGTATCTGCTGCTAAAGTAAGTTTTTTTGTTATTATTTCTATTATTATAATCATCTAGACTTTTAGTCCACAGAAAAAACTGGAAGCAATTGAAGGCAATATAATTTCAACACGAAAACACCACTCGCCACTTCATCTGTTGTTCGACTTCCCACATGTAGGCCTACATCTAAACAGAGCTACGTGTCGAGTATAATACGAACTTTTTGTGAAACTACACAGGACTACGCTACCTTTTAAAAAAACACATTTGTCGACGTTCCTCCCTCTGACATCGAGTTGTGTGGAAGCAATGTTGTTGCGCCACTGTGCCACTAGAGGGCAGGGTTCCCTCATATCTCTTTAGTAGTGGAAGTGGAATTTGTAGTTCTGTTGATGATTTGAAAACTACAGGCGCTTTTCAGCATTATTTACATCCATACAAATTGCAGTCACATGCTCTATCCCCGGTCTGATTAGCTTTAGCTGATTAACTAACTTTCAGATTTCTCTTCTGTCTGTCAAGGCCGGCAGCAGCTCTGTGGAAAGTAGAAAGCTTCTTCCAGCAAACGTTATTTTAAACACACTAATATGAAACTAGAAATATGTTTCAGTAGAATCGGAAGAAAAGACAGTGACACCAAATAACATCTCCATCATTAAAATAACCAGCCTGCTTCCACAACCAATACACACAGTCACATAAACTGACAGAGAGGGAAAAACAGAACTGGACAAAAGTTTATGAAAATGGACTCACAATGGGCTGAAAATGTTGTACATTATGATCTCTGTTGTAGGAAGTATTCAAAATACAAATCACAAACATGTTTGTGCTTAGAAGTCACTGATCTTGGGTCTGCGGATATAAGACAATCCCCGGACAGTCCTAAAACTCAAGAGTTTAAAAGAACAGTATCAGGCACGCTTGCCTCAGTTTTCAGAGCAGCTTTGTGCGAAAACCATGGCTCTGTAAAATGAACACAAATTCAGGTTGGTTGCTATTAGCAAATGATCTCCACTTGTTTAACATCTTCTATGATCTTCTCCTCTGCTTTCTGATCCATGGCTTCATTTTCTGTCTTCTCTCTTTCCCCAACCTCTCTGTCCTCTCTCTCTTTCTTCTTCCACTCCTGTTCCTCTTCTTCTTGGTTTGTACCTCCTTCTCTGTCTCCTTCCTGCCGTTCCTCACGCTCCTCTGCCATCATTTCCCTCCTCCTTCTTCTGTCGCGGAGGGCGCAGGGCAGACAGTTTGCCAGGAACAGGACAGTGAAGAGACAGAAGAGAGAGAGGACGGCTCCTATGCCCACCTCCAAATCCAGAGCTCCATGCTCACCCTCCTCCCCTCGACCTCCTTCTTTCTCCTGGCTTGGAGAGAAGTACACAGCACTGTCCTCTTGGCTCGGCATCAGTACAGCTCTTTCTAGATTGTTTCGACTGATCATCCCTCCATTCCCAACCTCATTCCAGTTTCTGTTAATCATCCTCCCACTGATTTTGTCATAGTATTCCCTGCTGATGTTCATATTCCCATTCTCCGCATTTTCTTCGTCAAAGTTTGATCCATAAATATCACTTTCTGACTCAGCCAGAGTGTCGGAAATATCAAAGTCAAACTCCTCACCCTCCTCATCTTTGTCCCTTACTGGTTTGAAGAAGTCCAAGTCCAGGTTGACTCTTATCCAACCAGATCCCCTCGCCAGCCTCCGTGTCCCTCCCCTCCTTCCAGTTTGTACCAAATCCTTGTCATCTTCAGAAAGAGAGTTTGAAGTGATTGGCTGGTCCACACAGGTTGACACCAGAAGTTCTGCACGCAGTAAGGGCCCGCCTCCGTCGCCCTGGGCGAAGATGCGTTGGTTGGGGCCCGGTGACACAACAACCACGGTCTCAGCTAGTGAGGAGAGACGCAGGTAAAAGGGAATACCGGTGAAGAATGACAGGAGAGTGGCGGTGTCGTCACTGAACTGGAGCCAGACGCTGATAGATGCCTCCTGTATGGAGAGGACAGTGTCAGGGTCAGTCACTGAGACATTATTTTAAAACTTTAACTGTCTCTTATCTAGTTGATTATCAGTCATAAGAACAGAGGGGAGACAAACCAAAGGAAAAACCTGATGAGAGGGGTCCCTCGGATGACAACGCCCCCATCCACAGGACACGAGGTAAACACTTTGATGAAAATGATGTGAATCATATGCTATGGCATTCACAGTCAACAGATCTCAACTCAGCTGAACACCTTGGGGAGATTTTGGACCGATATGTTAGACCAGTGGTTCCCAGTCTTTTTTCCTTCAAGACATGAATTATAGCTTTTTTCCCTTTTCTCTCTGGCTCAGTTGTCTTTGGTTAGGATGATTAACATACTGTTCAGATATTTTTATATACAGTATGTGGATGTAGGTATCTGTATGAATGTTTGTGTGTAAACGTTTGAATGAGTACGTGTGTATATGCACATGTATGTGTATATACAGATGAATATTTCATTTTTTTGATAGAATATACACAAATATATTCTATTAAAATATGAATATTCAATTAAAAGTGGTAATTGTTACTGAAGTTAGCTTAGTTTCATTGACTTTGACTTTGCCCCGTGACAGCAGAGGAGTTGAGTAGCTTCTCGTGTAGTTTACGAGATTCGAAAAATATCAAAAGGATTTCTAGTTCTGCTCTGGAAGAAGTGATGACAAGCTGAACTGACATAACTGACTGAGCAGCTCACAGAGGTTGACACGTCACAGAGGTGTGGTCAAGTATGTAGCCTAGGAGGACCAATTATTCCGATGTTATTTATGAGCAAATCTAATTTTGACAACCTCAGAGCAGATGGTTAGACAGCACTCTCCATCAACATCATCAACACGCCAAATGAGGGAATATCTTTTAGAACGGCAAACAGCTTCAGCGTCAAGGAGAACTGAAGCTGTTCTGGTGGCACGTGGTGGATTCAACACCTTAAATCCATGATTCACTCGTCTGTATCTTTGTAGATCATTAACAGTCTCTCTCACCTGGTGATGGTTGTACAGGATGTTGTAAGCAGTCACTGTTGTTGTGACAATGGACGGGTGGGAGGGGCTGCCAGTGACTGACAGGCCAAGTCCACTGACCACCTGCACAGACAGGTCCCCGGGGGTAACGGGGTCAGAGGTCACAGTGAGGTCACAGCTGCCCAGTACGCCATCCCACTGCTCGGAAATGACCTGACATAGACAGACAGATGATGGTGATGACTCTCTGCCAGTGAAAACGTCCCACTGACGTGATTTTGTAATCACCTACGTGAAGTGATGTCTTTCCAGGTCGCAATCCGATCACATAGTTTCGGGTGCCAAGAGAAGCCACCCGAGGGTCCTCGACTCTCAGCCAGTTACGGACCAGCTCTGATACATCCACGAACCAATCAGGTGAGCTCAGCAAGTGTGTGGTTCTGCTGTGGGAGTCCAGAGCTGTGAACTGAGTCAGAACCTGGACTGAAGAGCGCTGATACACTGGAGAACACCTGAGGAGACAAAGCCAGAGGTATTACAGTTTATTTGTTTGTTTTTTTGTTTTTTGTTGTTTATTTAGTCTTTCAGTTTGGTTTTTAATTTCAGTTTAGCTTTTGTTAAGCATATTTTTTTTTGTCTTATTTTTATTTTGAGGAATTGACTAGTTTTAGTTTGGCTTTTATTTAGTTTTAGTATTTCAGATATTATTGTTTTCATTTTTTGTTAACTGCAATAACCCTGTCAGGACATATTTAAACAACAACATGATTCTGTACATGTCTTAATCATGGTTGAATCATATTTTGTGTACACATTTGTGTACACATTGCTATGCAGAGACTACATGTGGATTATGTTGTCTATTTATGATAACTCAACCCCCAACAAGTCAACTTCCAGTTTGGTATCTAAGATTTGAAAAATCATGACTGTGATCACAAGAGGATTAGTGCAGAACATTGTTCCCAGAACAAAAATAACAGATTTTGCAAAGACTTTACTGTCTTTCATTTGTTTAGCATCAGTGGTGATTCATTTTGTTTGTCAAGTTAAAGTACATTTATCAAGGATATCAAATGGCCACCACAACTTTAAAGACAAAGTATGTAACATTTTCACATTAACATTAACACTACATAGACTCCTACAATAATAATCCTTGTCAGTCATCACTTCTGACCCTCTGTCAGTGTGTGGTGGTGTATTTATACCTGCAGAGACACTGCCCTCTGCCTGTGTGTTCTATTCTCCTCTTGTTTTGCTGTGTTTGGGACATTTCTCGGGGACGTGGACCTTTGTGTGTTTGTGAGTCTGAACTTCTGGGCGAGACACACACACAGACAGACAGACATCTCTCTGCCTGTCACACAGACACACACAGCAGGTTCAGTTGTATTTCCCTCTAGAACATTCCCATAGCGTTGTGCGATTGTGTGGGTAAGTTCATGTATGCTTTAAGACAAATTCACAGTGAAAACAATAAAAAAAAAGTGTTATTTTTCTATTTCATGGCTTTTTTCTTGCTATTGGCACTTACTCTCTCCATTCACTCTATTGCTTGCTGGTACACAACTGCTCTCTCACTCGTTGAAATGAATGTTACATACTTTGCCTTTAAGTTTGCACTTGTACATTTTGTCGAATTAATAATTGATGATCCTTACTGAAAACTTTGATGAAATAACAATCTACGGCAACACTGTTTTATTAGGGATGCCTTGTTTGTGGCCTCGTAACGGTACCTGAGTTGATATCTCAGTGTTAAAAACACACGTATGGTTAATTGAAGTACAGTGTACCTGTCCTCTGTGACGTGGTTCCAGCCATCAATAGCATTAAGCACGGGGTCTGCCAAGGACACCCTCAGGGGCACCGAAGGAGCCCACACCGCTAGACACACAGAGCCACTGAGCGTGCCCAGAAAAAACTCCACCACTGCACAGGTGTTACCCTCTCCTGATTCACTCCCATCGACAAAGATGACTGAACAGTCACTGGACACCTAGAAAAGCCAAAAGACAATTACACTGGCAATTAAAGGATAGATACAGTAAATCAACTTTGTGACTTATATGAGAAGGTCAGTGTGGATTAGGCTGCTTACAGGAAATATTCATTCTCCTGCCTCAAAGCCTTCAGAAAATCACTGAACGCTACATCTGCTCCATGTTTTGTCCTGCTTACACAGTGTGTGCAGTGCTCAGAGGTTAAACCTTGTTCTTCTCCTTGTCTGCATCTGAGGAAGTCCTCTGTATTCTGTTCTCATAGACGTTTGATTGCTTTGTACCTTGATGACGTTCTCGTTGGTAGACTGACAGGTGACTGCAGCGGTGACGTCTGACACCTTCCCATTACGGCTGATGGCCAACACAATGACAGAGATAGACACCGGCTGATTGGTCAGTATGGCTGTGTTGATGATGGTGTTACCCTGGGAACAAAGAGGATGGTTACTGGTTACAGGTCACTGTACATATGAATGATGTGTATGAATGATGATTATTACCTCCGTTAATTAGCGTGAGGCTAAAAGTGACCCAAAAACTGAATGAATGAATGTATGAATGTAATACCTCTGTGATAGGAGCGATGCCAATAATTGGCCGATCAGCAAACGAGAAGATGCTCACTCCTGCCCCATGTGGTGGAGGATTGCTATGCCCGGAGTACTCCACCCACCAGTTAGCTGTCACTGCCATGGCAACACCGAAGCTCCTCCTCAGGCCGTCAACCGACAGACACACCACCTGCTGGAGGAGAGTGGGACTGCAAAGGGAAGAGGAAAGAGTCGTCTGCTAATATTCTAAT
>JAPQRN010000001.1:15404335-15418467 GCA_037367275.1 Coranthus polyacanthus
CTTTTTGCTGTCAACCCTGAGAAAGAAGACAGAATGGTTTGTTGAAGACTGAGATGTAACTGAGACTTCGTAATGAAATGCCACCACTGCAGCATTGTTTTGATTTATCTTCTAAACCCATGGGCACAAATAAAGAAATCAATCAATCAATATAGAAAATTGAGGAACACATAAACATGATGACACCAGGGCTCGGTTCCAGAAAGCATGTTTAGTGAAAATCTGAGTTTGTTAACCCTGAAATGAGGGAAACAGAGGGTTTTTTGTTTTACAGTTTAGCTCTGATTAAGTTAATGTGGCAACTTCCTCTGTGAACCTAACCTGGTCACTGGCTGAGTTTCTTCTACAAACCTTGAGTTTCTGCAGTCTGAAGGAACTCTCTGATTGGCTGCCTCATTTCCTCATTCGTACAGATGATATGACAGCACATATCCAAAGCGTGGATACATCCATGATCCACACGTTCATTAGAGTCTAACAGAGATCATCTTTTAACTTCACTAAGCTCTTTATTCTTTTTGGCTGCTAGGTTTTTTAGATAAATGTGAATATAGTCCAAAATACATGCATATATTTTTGCACATATTTCTACCTCCATTGAATTAACATGGCGGCTCTGCCTTTTGATGACTCGTTGCCATGATAAATCATCGTCTCTTAGCTCCATTGATAACAGCTTTTCTTCATTCACCTGACGCACGCTGAACAGACTCAGAGTTGACTGAACTAACTCTGATCAGCCGTTCTGGAGTTTCACATCCCAGGGTTTGGTAACTCAGAGTTCAGGCTCAGAGTTTGTTAAATGTGCTTTCTGGAACAAGGCCCAGTTGTGTCAAACACAAGGTCAACAACAAAATTCCAAATATGGAAAAAATGGTGGATTTGTCAAGTTCCCCTAAATCACTTGTATGTGGAATTCAAGACCAAATTTGTTTGTACAAGTGGTTCTGGCACGAGGCCCATTGAGACACATTGAAAACTGTTGTGAATTTGAATCACTGCGTGAAGCGTGAAACCAGTGAGGATTCGTACCTCTAACACTAATGATACCTCTTTAGTAATATTTTTGAAGCGGTACTTTTACCATAATTAAGTATTTTTACACAGTGGTACGGACCTTTAATATATGGTGCTATAAAAATAAAACTGAACTGAATTTAAAACTGTAATACCCAGAATTAGATACATATTTTTGGTCTTATTTTTCTCTAATAAACAATCTGTGGCTCTACGATAGAAAGTTTGAAACCTTTTTCTCCACTTCACTAAAGACACTTGGAGTGCTGACATTCTCATTCTTTTTTTTTCCAGGTATGACACGCTTTTTACTTTCTGGATTAATCAGATACAACTGAGTGTTTACAGTTGAAGCTGGAGAAACAACCAGTAGTGAGATAAAATAATGCAGTACGTACAATAATTCCTAAGGCGAGTGGCATACAGAACAGTCCTGGCATGGTTAAGGCACAGTATGCAAGCGGGACAGACAGCAGCACTTGGAAGAGCCCTAACAGGATGGTCACCACCTATAAAGACAAAAATCAGACATGAAACTCAAATCAAGTGCACTGCAAAGCTCTGCACTAACCGAGTGATAAACTGATCTCACCGCAGCACTTTCAAGGTCAAACCAGGTGGAAAGCCGCTGCAGCGTGGATTGAATTGCTTGCCCGGACCCTTCAGAAGACATGATACTGTAAAACAAAAAAACAAAAAAAAACTCAAGTCAGCTTCAAGACTGATTTCTTCATGTATTTTACTGCCAGATAAGCAAATTGTGCTCAACTGCCCCAAGACTTCCTTGTTTTTCAGTAGTGGTTGCAAAACTTCCATCATCAGCACAAGGTGATTTCATTTTTTCTAGTTAACGGTGTTGTGTAGTAAAACGGTCTGCACCGCTCTTTTGTCTTGACAGTTTTGTAATCCGTCTGTGTGAAAAGTTGAAGTAAGACATTGTGGTTTTCCTTCTAACGAAACATGAAGTGAAAGAGTGTATACTTGCAAATTTTGTTCTTGCACAAATCTCGATTTCTACTGCGTCAACAAAGCCACATCCATTGAGCATCACCCATTGGCACGCAGTCAACGAAGCTGTGATTTTTGTCTTCTGTCTTGACCTTTCTGACGTACCGTTATCTTCCAAATCTCTATAGAGCATGCTCTTTTTACTGAACGAATGCAATGGAACTGGGTTCGCAAAATGTGTTTGAAAGTAAAAGAAAAAATGTGTTTGTGTTATAGCATAATGTCTGAAAAACTGCCAATAGAAAAAGTCAAGAAAAAAAACTGTCAAGAGAAGAAAAGATCGGAATAGACTGAAAGAACAAGAGAAACAGACCACATGATCCTGAGACAAGCTGCTGCAGAGGGCAAAGAACAGTGGGAAGCCAATAAAACTAAGTAGCATGTGCATTGTATATTTGTGCAAGTGCATTCATGTGTGTTTCTGCAGTGTATGTGCGTCTGTATATCTGTTTGGCTCGGGTCGGGGGGGGGGGATTGAGAAATAGTGAACAAAATGAGGAAGAAAAAGGGAGAAAAAAAAGAAACCCGAGAGTGTGTGTGAGTGTTAGTTCATCAAAACCACATGTCAGAATCCTCTTAGGAAAGACAGGAATGCTGCTGGATGAGAAGCAGATGTGGTGGGAGGAAGAGGAGCTGAGGGCAGCGGAGAGGAAGAAAAGAGAGGGGACTAAGGGGGGGCAGGTTGATGATGAAATGAATTGACAAGGCCCAGTGGAAATGAGGGGAACATTTTGTCCTCTGCTCTTCTAGAAACAAAGTCACTTATTCATCCACACACTGTTGTCTCCACGAGCACAGGGGTTACTATAGCTCCTACAGAAGTGAGTTTCTTCACTTTTACCTGTTACCAGCGTGTGTGAGTTGTAAGATTTCTTACAAGTTACACAAGTGCATTAGGCGTAGGCGTAAAGTACAATCATTCCGTACAGTTGAGTACAAAATCGAGGTACTTGCATTTTACGTAGAGTATTTCCATTTTCTGCAACTTTATACTTTTACTCCACTACATCTCAGAGGCAAATATTTTACTTTCTACTTTTATTCCATTTCTCTGACAGGTTTTTGTGGCTTCTCGTGTAGCCTTTCTGTCCCTTGAAAAACTCTGTGATCAACTGAAGGATGAAATGTTCCTGGGTCGAGTTTGAAATTCTCCTCCTTAAGCGAAATAAACTTTGCTGGAAAATGCATCGTCACAAAGCTGAAAAAAGGCCTGTTTTTCACAGCTCATGAAAAGACTTCTTACAGATATGTGGTTCTCACAGAACAGCGACTCTACAAACATATAATGATTTTACACAATATGATGGATCGCAGTAGTAACCATATTTGGACAAAAGGGGGCGGAGCTGCAGGGGGTGCGAAGGGTCATGGGTGAGCTAATGCTAAACACTAGCTTAGTGATTCAGTACTGTGTATCAGCTGATACCCAAAGCTGGGGAAATGATGTTTACTTCAGATTTATACTGGCTCAGGGACCAACCCTCAAAACAAACCTTAATTGTGTTATTTTAATATTTTGATGCAAGTGTGAATTTACAGATTTGGTTGTAATATAAGGTTACATACAGACAGGGTGCACACTGGGTACATAAAGGTAAAAATAGTTCAAATGTCAAGTGTGTTTGCATGTTCGGTTTGACACTGGACATCACTGATGGACGCTGACTGAGTAGAATCACAAATGTGCTCTGTTGCACCTATAACCACTCCCACAGTGTACTCACACCCACTACAGTAGCAACTCCCACCAGTCTCAGGATTCAAATGTTCCTGTTGACAAGATCAACACATACACCAGCCAAAAACATTTCATTCATCCACTCTGCTGTTGTGTTTAATTTACTTTATACATTTCAAGACATTAAAAGTGTGTCGTACGAAATATTTGTTCGCTTTCAATACAAATGACTACATCTGGCAAAGGCGGAGAATGAGACACACTGCATACAGTGCCATCGGTTGTTATTATTACAAAGAAGGACAGGGAAACAGATACAGAAAGGGTCATTTCTGTAACATGTGCAGTAAGAACAGATTTATTTAAGCAGGCGGCTACTTAAAACTGCAGGATTCCAACTGAGTGCAGGAAGAAAACATAAACAATGAATGGACCAGTGCTATCTCAGCTGACATCTTCAAACGGACATGCATGAGGCCACAGAGTTCTGATCAGATTTAGTTTAATGCAGGATGCTTTTGATTTCTATTGTTCTGGGTCTGTAAGGGGAGAGGCTTGTCGTCCCCATTACTCATACAACGGTCACAGATGCATAGTAAATCATAAAGATGGACGTAGACAGTGGTGCATGAAGCATTTAGATCCTTTACTGAAGTAAAAAAAAAAAAAAATACTCCACCACAAGTAAAAGTTCTGCATTCAAAACCCTACTTAAGTATGAAAGTATCATGTGCAAAATGTAATTAAAGAATGAAAGTAGCCGCTGTGCTTCTATTATATAAATGATGTTTTTGGATTCACATTACTGCTACATTAATGTGTGCGTTGCCTTTTACTGCTGTATGTTTAAGTTTGAGCTCATGTGAACTAACCTTGTAAACCGTTGGGTGGTTTCTATTCATATTCTATCAGATCATCGTATGTTTGCAGCGCAGACTAAAAAGTCGACTTTTCACGAGCTCAGAAAAAAAAAACAAAAAAAAACAGGCCTGTTTTCAGCTTTATGACAGTGCCTTTTCCAGCAAACCCAAGAGACTTCAGCGGTTAAATGAACTTACGAAACAGAAGAAGTAGGGGCTGCGGTGGAGCAGAAGGATAAAGTTGTAGAAAACGGCAATGCGCGCACCTCAGTAAAGTACTTGAGTACGCGTACTTCGTTACATTCCACCGCTGTCAACAGAGCACAGCTGGTAGAGCTTCCAAGATGCCTAAACAAGTTCGGCACAACGCACGGAGGACACGGGCTGACTTACCTGGAGTAAGAGTCGGCACGCAGACGGTATCGACGCGGAGTGGGTTCAGCGACAAACAAACAAAACACGTTAAATGGTGGAAAATCCCGACAACAAACCGATTCATGGAATGCGCGAAAACAGGAGAGGAAGTGAAGGAGGAGCCTGGTGGATCTCATCAAGCCCGAGAACAAGAGCGTGGAGCAGATTGTGCATCTCTGTCTCTCTCTCTCTTTCAATCTGTCTGCCTCTCTCTATCTCTCTCTCTCTCTCTGTCTCTCTCCCTCGCGCTGATAAACACGGCCCACGCACGCGCCTGCTGTGGGGAAAGGGGGCGAGGAGGCGCACCAAAAAAAAAAACCAGGAGAGCTCGAGCAAGTCTGGACCCTGAAGGAGGAGAGATTCTTTGACTTAACCTTTCATCAGAAGAGAAGAAGGTAGGAGAGACACTGGTTTATTGTCCAGATAAAACGGCGTCGACGCGTCTTCACGTTGTCGAGACCGTTTCGTGTTTTACACCGTGCGTTAATTCTACTGGAGTGACTCGGACTAGGTGGATATAAGCAAAGGACTTGATACATGTTTTGTTTTTTGTTTTTTTTCTCCAAACACCAGTTCGGTTCAAATGTGCTACGAGCTTATGTGATGTTAGAATAAATGCCTCCGGTGATTGCAAAAGTCAGGGCTGTAGTAGAAGTATTAGTGCTGCTTAAAATGTGACTGGATTCGAACCAAGGAGGGAGACTGTGTTGATTGGTTGGTTGGGCCCATCCCGATGTCTGTTTTCTGTCAGAAAATCACTGTCGCGCTTTGATTGAACGGTCACGCTTCGGTCGACGTGTTGTGCCGCTGAATATCCAAAAAAAAAAAACATAATGTGTCTCTGTGTTTCACCTTACAATAACATATAAAAAAAAAAAACATTCACCAATAGAACCAAAAGTGACAATGTGTACGGTCAAGACTTTGAGAAAGTTATCAACACTGTAAGAGTTTTCGGTGTAAATTTGCATTTTGCAACGTGCTGTATGTTTCACAGTTTCTTACTGTAATTTATAGTGTATTACTAGAAATAAATGTGCAGTTTTTACTCTACTCTTGTAAATGTAAATGTATTGTAATAGCTTTGTCAGTAAATGACTGGATATTTACAGTAAATAAATGTGCTAACTAGAACCATATATGGTTCTTCGGGTTGTCCCATCGGAGAATGCTTTTTGGTTCCTAGAACCCGACATAAAGGCTTCCACCTAGAACCATCCGTGAAAGGTTCCACCCTGAACCCGCTATGACAGGTTCTACAGTGAACTGTTCTGTGGTGTCGTGGTTTCGTCCGGAACCCTCTCTCCGGGTTCTCCTCAGAACCTTTCCACCTTTCAAGAGCACTAACAAGAACCCACCAGGAGGTTCTAGTCAGAGCCCTTTTATATTCTAAGAGTTTCATCGCATTCAACACAGAGGCCGTCATCAGTCCATCGACCTACCGCACTAATGATGTTAGGACTTCACTGAACATGAAGGTCAAAGAAACACGATATGTGAACCTGAACTGTAAACATAGTAGAACATCGATCATCTCAGCTCAACAGAATGTACGTAGTAGTTTTATGTTGGCTCTAACTTTTGAATTTTAGGTCCCACATTTTTCTTTCACCTTCCAAAGATGCTCTCCTGTTCACATTTAAGTTTCTTGTAAATTTCTGAAGCCACTTCTCCAAAACTCACTCAAACCACCAAAACACTTTATACCCTCAGTCATCCCTCTTGTGACTACATAAATGATGGACTTTTGAAAGACTTTTTCACATATTACTATAGAATAATACACCATTTTACTTCACTGACTGTGCTCAAATGTATGTAACAACAATGAATGCATCAGTTTGCCTCAGTATCCTTTATTTTTTCCATATCTTTGCAGTAAAAAAAAAAAAGAAAATTTGTTAAAATCGGAAAAATGTGGTCGTTGAAGGCATCTTGTATGTTAAAGTCGCCTAAATGGTTGTAGTAAATAAACCTGCAGGATGGAATGTGACCTCTGCAGGAGATGGCTGTGGCGGTCACCAGGGATCTGACGGTGCAGGTGCTGGAGGACGTAAACGCTGCCAAGTTGACTGACAGACAGCAGGCTCTGCGCGCTGCCATCCAGAGAGGAGAGCCCAAAAGTCTGGGGGTGGGTCTTCAAGTGTGGGCGCACTTAACCAGTTCAGTGATCCAGTTGCAGGATGTTTGGCGTAGCTCAGATAACAAACAGCGTAGGAAATTATTCAAGATCCACTCACCAGCTATTCTTCAGGCACTTTGAGCACATCCCGATAAGCTGAAGAGATATGAAAACTAATAGCGGTTGAGTTTTTTTCACGTCAAAGAGCTTTAACAATCTACAAAATCTACAAAGCCAAATTATCATAGTGAAAGTATAGATGCAAAATATAAAGATGAGTTGTTGATATGTATTTTTGGTTCTGTATATTTAATATTTTGTATAAAAGGGAAGTGAAGCAGGCACATAGTGTAGACGCAATATTCGCTGAAAAAATGAGTAGTAGACCTAACAGAGTGGAACAAAAAAGGGTTTTGATCGTATAAAGTCTGAGACGATGGACAAGTTATTTTTTTTCACTTCCAGTTCATGTGAAAAAAAGCACAGAGGGATTTGTTTGTCAGTTGTCAGGTTTCCATCCAAATGTTTCACACATTTTAACTGAATTTTCAGAAAATCAGCACAGGAAGATTATGCGAATTTATGCAGCTTCCATCCACTAGTGTTATGCAAATATTTAGAGCTGGTCGTCATATTAATGCTCTATATTTTCCTCTGCCAATTGGCGACCCTGTAAAAACAGCTCTGCAACCCTAAGCTTGGGACCCACAGAGTTAAAGTAACCAGTGGCACCAACACTGAAGTTTCAGGATTTAGCCATTTAGCTCAGTTTAGGATGTCCCACAGCTGGATACCAGGCCACTGATGTTTTTGTGTGTTTGTTCGTGTGCCAGGTGAGCCAGGTGATGCTGGGGCTGATGATAATATCCTACTCCATTCCTCTGCACCTCAGACCTGGTTCCACCTCAGAGTATGGTGAAGTGATCAGACTGGGAGTTCCCTGGTGGAGTGGCCTCATAGTAAGTGTGTGTGGGGGTTTTTTTATTCACTTATTCTGTCAGATGCTTATATTTTGTCTTTTTAATGTATGGTATTTTATCTGCTTCTTTGACGTAGGTTTTTATCTCACTCTGTTTGTCTTATCAGTCATCTGTGAAGCATTTTGAACTGCGCTAAATTTTTATTGATTGATTATGTAACTGAATGTATGCAAGTACACAAGTCACCAAAATATAGAACACAGGTCTAGTCATTTTTAGATATTTCAATACTGTGCATTTAAGTGTGATTCACAAAAATAGATTTTACAGAATAAAATCTGTTTGTGCCTAAAAGAAAACTTGAGTATATTGTGATGGTAATACCGTTACTGTCTACTTTTCTCTGCATATGTGTGTGTGTCCTTAGTTTATCACAGCAGGAGCTATCGCTATCATCTTGGACAAACACTGCAACATGAAGATTGTGAGTCTGATAACACATGCATACACAAACCCACTGTGTTAATGAGTAGCAAGCTCTGTTTATTTCTAGAAAGAAAAAAAAAATTCTCTAGGAAGTAAAAGGGAATCAAAACCTGACAAATGAAAGCAGTTTTTCCTCCTGTGATTCCCTGAGGTCTTCAGTGATGAGCCTCAGGGACTTTCTTCTGTTTAATGCATCAGACAGTTTAAGGAACTGAAGAAAAAAAACAAAGGCATCTTCTCCAAAACTAAAGCAGCTGTCATGTGTAAAACACAAGGGGCAAGAACCTCAGCTCCAAATTGAAAACACTGCAGAAGTATGTTAACGTTGTAATACCGCTGACTGCTGCTGGGTGCTGCTCCAAAAAGCCCTGGGTCTCATAGACTTCCATTGAGCTTCTCTCTAAAAAAAACAAGTCAGTAATTTTTTTTTCCAAGAGTCCTTCTGGTCTCATTTGTTCTGGTGGTCCATCTTTAAATTATTATCGTCTGCCATGTCGGGTTTTGATTGAACAGACTTTCAGAGCTTATGTTTAATGAAGGACATTTTTTTTTTACCCACAGACAGCTCCACTGCAGTTGTGGTTAAATGGTTACACTAACAAGACTGTAAAATGAGTTTGTTACATCAGACCCTGTGCTATTATCAGTACTGCTGCTGCTCCACTTGCTCCCCGTAAGTATTAATAAGATGAAATGTTTTGTTCTCGTGTCTAGTTGCAGGTGTGTTTGATCGTGAGCATGCTGTCCATGGTGCTGTCCATCGTGGCTCTCATCATCTACTGTGTGGACATTAAGGACAATCCAGTGTCAGAGTGTGTCAAGCAGGAATATGGCAGCTGTGATGATAAACACTATGCCACGGTTGGTATCAGTCTCGTTTCCTGTTATATTCACACGAACAACATCCTGGCGATTTGAATGTTAAGTGTGTCCTGTAGGTGGGATCATTAAATTACAGGTTTTTGAGCGTTCATCCTCTTAGAACCATGACTATGCTCCGTAAATGTCAGGTAGACAGACTGCTGGTCAGAAGGTGCTTTTTGACAAACGCTTTCAGTCCAAAATGCCAGAGGCGTAGCTCTGCTGATACACACTGATGCAGCTATTGAACCAAAATTAAGTTTCAGTTCTTATCAAAATAAGTTGTTTGACAGAAGTTAAAGGTTGTAGAGGTTGTAGGAAAAAGATGAAATTGTGGTGGCAACGATGCGAACGAGATGAAAACCTGCGATCCGTCAGACACCATCGCTTCAAGACCCATCACTTGATAAAACCACCATGGGCTCAGGATTACTTTTGCAAACCTTTGTCAAGTACGTTATACAATATGCAGTTAAAACTTTACTGAGATGTTAACTGTATCCGGAAGCGCCGTAGACTTCTCTGGGCTCGGAGGCGTGATGATGGATCGTATATTGTCGGCCAACACTGATGCCTGTCTGCAATGAAATACAAGTCAAAGTGAATTTAGAAACCACTGTTTATATATGCTTTTTCTGATTTTGGGTTTGAAAAGAAGAGACTTTGACGGGTCTTCAAAATCAGTTAATCCAAGTTAATCCAATGTCGGATTAACTTGAAGTTTGATTAACTTAATTATTCAGGCTTTTAAACATGTTTTGGGGAAAATCTACACTGATCACGCTGTAACAAAACTACAAAACAACACCAGCATGAAGCCAATAACCTCTAATGCATTCTGTGCAGCTTCAGAATTGATCAGTGAAGACTCTAGTAGTTTCCTATCATCGATATAATAGCTACTCCCAGATGTAATAAGTTAAAAGTGTTTCTTTTAATGTTACGTTCATCTAATATGGTTAAGTGCAAGTTCAATGAGATTCATAATAGCCATAAAAAGTCTTAAATTGAACTGTTTTAAACCTGCAGAAACCCTGTTTTTTTAAAGAAGTGGGTCTGTCTGGGTACCTCCTGACGGCCACACTGGCAAAAAAGATCCACAGACATGCTTTGTTTCTGGATGTTGCTCCGTCAGCCTAGTACTGCAGCCATGTCCACTTCTTGCTTGTTCCTGTGTTGTGTCAGTCTGGTCTGCAGCAGTGAAACAAGTGTCTGATTGGATCACATCACTTGACTTGGCTGGTCCACAACATTCCACCGTTCAGCTCTAAACACTCCTTGGTTGTTTTGTGTGTTTTGCTGCTTTTCACCGTTGCCCTAAAACCGGGGCAGTGTGCACTAAAAGGGTGGTTAGTCTGACATATGTTTCACCTGAAATTAGTCTTTAGACAATATGCCAAAAATAAATCAGCACGCTGGCTGCGAAAAGAGTGATTTTGTTAAATTGGTTTGGTTTCTCAAAAGAAACATGGTTACTGTAATTTTGGATCTTCTTGGTGTGGAATGAATAGCTGATATAATCTGTGATACTAAATTAAGACAGTGAACTGGGAGTGTTTCAGCCCTGCGTATTTACCCTTAATATAGACTAGCACTGAGCAGCCCAGTGTGAGATTATGTTGAAACCTTGATTCCCTTTAAGTACACACTAACACAGTCAAATGACTATTTACCCCCCTCAGATCTTATGTCCTTGTACTTTTGTCTTTTTGTTGTTAGCTGTGTTTTTTTCCTCTTTTGTATGGCTCTCCTGTATACTGGCGAAAGTGTAAAAATAAATACTAAATCAGTGTCTGTTAAATTCATGCATTCGCACATGCAAGCAGGACAACGGCTGTCGGTTACAGATTTATTCCTGTCTGCTGTTTCATGAAAGATCTAAGAAAATTGTGCATTTCGATAGAATTCAAATAGAATTGTCAGTGCTTTTACAGAGCTTATTCGGAATTTCAAAAGTGTTCAAAGTTAAAAGTATATCGACATAATGAGACAAAAGTGATCAAGTTTCCCACGTTCACGGAAAGTGTCTTGACATGATGTGTATGAAATAATAAGGGAAAAGAGAAAACGTTTCTATGTCCTATTGCTGAGTAATTTCCTGCCCTTCAATAAACTTTGCGTGGTTGCTGCAAGCTAAATATGGAGACAGGATGTCAGATACAATGTGTAGAAAGTCATTTTGCGTGTTGTGTGTCTCTGCCAACAGAATCTGAGCAAAGGGATGAAGTCAGCCCTCCTTCTCTTCACTATGACCCAGACCGTCATCTCTGCCGTTGTCTGCTTCCTTCTCTACCGACAGAGACGTAACTTCGGACAGTACGCCGTAAGCAAAGCATTACGTTTGACTTTTACTTCTCTGAGAGATTTTAACAGTTTCGACCAAAATCTTCTCACTGACGACCGCGCTGCAGCATTTAAGGCAGCTGTAGAAAATGCATCACTCTGTGTCAGTTCATGTGTTCTAAAAGGTGCAACCCCACTGCTTTTATATCTAATTCAGAAAAACAATTCACATATTTTCGCATTGTTACACATTTTAATGTGCCAATAAAAACAGGTCCCATTTTGGGTCTGAGTTTGGGAAAGGCAGCTCTACGGTGTGGCCAAAAAAAAAAGTGCAAAGTTTTTGTTCTCTTTAAAACTATGTTATGAAATTTAAGCCAATGCCACCAACATGATTTGAAACTCGAAGCAAAGAAGTGCGAGCCTGTGTCATGAGTCACCTCGGTATCCTCACAATCTGGAAATCCTCTGCTCGTACTGGTAACAATGTCCTCATTCTTTTAATAGGCAGAGCGATTGCTTGCTTGTTTACGTCCATCCCAGAGGTGATATCAGTCTGCTTTTCTGTACACCTTCTGCATCGGTGTCCAGACAAACACAACGCAACACGTAGCATTATTAAATATTGTTGCAAAGAAGAAATGTAGTGTTGAAGATGGGGTTTATGGCTCCTATAAAACAGTTGTCTCATTAAAACAGAGACAGCTGAGAATTATTATTATTATTATTATTATCACCTCCTTCATTACAGTCTATGTATACATTATCATAAAAACATCACATTTATAACACTTTATAAACCTGTAAAATAGAGTGTTACTACTGGCAACTCCTTTTTAAGACCCACCAGTTCGCGTCGTCATGTGAAAGTGTTTCTACAACATCATTCTTGACACATGATTCGAATCAGTCAAATGACAGTAAGGCCGTGTTCTGTCTCACTCATGTCTTTTGCAGACTCTCAATGAAGGTGCTCCATCAACTCCGACAGCACTTGTACCGCCTGAGGTGAACTGATCAGCCGGTGGATCAGGTGATCGTCTGTCCTCAGGATCATTGATCAAGCTCTGATCAAGGTGGACTAATCAGCTTTTGTCAAGACGAATGATCATCTTCCACCAACTTCCACTGACCTGTTGTTCGGATTTTATGTCTACTGTATTTACCTGTATGTCTTTGTTGTCCACTGTGCTACCCGAGCCGTGTCAGCTGAGGGATCTGCTTTCACATTCTGCTTTTGATCAATAATCGCATTGTCCTATGTGTATTTTACAGTTGAGCCAACCAATTTAAAACCTCACTGAATAATTGCTCCAGTGGTTCAAAAGCAATGGATCAAGTGAGTAAGAGCACCCAGAGGGAAGATGGTTCAAATGTAGAATATTTACAAAGGACAGATGAACAAAAAGGTGAAGGAAAGTTTGAAAATCGAGGCAAAATACTCGCTCCTTCCCAGTCAAATTAGTGTAAAATTGGAATAAATAACAAGGACAAAGGGAAGAAGGGATGAAGGGTGGGAGGTTGAAAAAAGCAAAACTAAAAGAGGGAATTCTCATGCATGAAAAGTCAAATATGCTCTTTCTTTTCTTTTGTGACCGTGATATGTGAAAGCATTAATGAACACTGATCAGTCTCCTTGCACACTGGTAGCAAACCTTCTTGGTGGTATGTTCATGAACCACAGCTAAGCTTGCAGGAAGTGAATTGCATTTTTGTGGCTGCGTTCACTTAGGGCACTCGTGAAAACAGGGTGGAACTGGATTCAGTGCATTTGCATGCATAAAATCAGTCAGAAAAATAGGTATTTGTCACTTTAAAAAAAAAAAAACATGCTAATCATCACTGATGCAGATTAATGCAGATGCTGAACTGATCCAATGTCCACGTGGGGTTTGCTTGAAAATATGTAGCTGCGTCCCATTTCCATTGTATTTAGCTGCTTCAGTTTTAAAGTCTTTTTTTCCAGGTTAACACTTAAAAGAAACAGAGCTGTTGTTAATGTTATTAGTTCACGAAAGGTTTAACATCCACATGTGCAGCGCTGATACAGATCTATAAAGACAGATTCACTACTGCCAAATACTGACTTAAGTGAGGTGGATACTTAACAAATGCTGTATTTTGTGTTCTGTATTTGCCCTTAATCTGATTTTGAAAACTATATGCATCAGTGGATCATTAGTGGTACCAAAAACACCAATCTGAAGCAGGCGAAGCAGGAAAAACCCGCAGTGTCCCACGTCACCTGCAAAGCTGCACTTCACACATGTCCACACGAACCCAGAGGCCTCTGATTGTCTTCTGTTTTGAAAATGCCTTCATGCAATATTTGTATTCTTCTGGTTTTCTTTCACAGTTTTGGAAAGTATGACACTTAATATACAATTATACTGTGCACAGTTTTTATTTTAGATAAAATAAAACAAAAGTGGCATTGTGTAGTCAGTGTTTACACAGTGTCATACATTTTGTACTAACTTGTT
>JAPQRN010000001.1:15418567-15443555 GCA_037367275.1 Coranthus polyacanthus
CACACACACACACACACACACACACACACACACACACACACACACACACACACACACACACACACACATATATATTGCTTTGATTGAGAAACAATCAATAAATTAATCAAAACAACAATAAAAGATGTACAATAGGAAGTAGAACTAGTTGTTCACTGCCACTGAAAAAGTTTTATTCACATTATGTTTAGTTACATATATTCATGTTATGTCATTTCGTTCAAAAAGTCAAATTTACCCTTAATGTGAGTAAAGGGGATATGACACCATTGACCACTGATGACAAATGAAATGGGTCATTACACTGAATAAAACATGGATTTCTCAGAATTTTGAACATTTGATTTAGGCTATTGTATATGTAGTATAAAGTACAGCGACAACATAACACAGGCCTTGTAGTTTTGATATATTTTAAATGTTCTATATTATAAATGACTTTAAATGATTGCCTTTTAGTTCATTTGTCTGTGTGTCTCACCAATGCAGGCGGAGGGCATGTAGAAATGCCGACAGTCCCTCCATCACCAGCAGGACGGAAACAGTAAGCAAAGCAAAAAAGGAGAATACAACCGCAAGGACTACAGATCCCAGCATGCCTCTTGAAGAAAGAGAGATACGCATCACCATCATCCACAGCACATCTGAGAGCTCTAAGAGAGGAGCAGAGGAGACACATATTGTACTGTCCATACAAAAAAAATACACAAGTCATATGCGTGTGTTTGTTTGTTCTCACGTGCATGTGCGAGGCTGAGGGCCCACAGTCTAAGGTAGGAGGCAGTGTTGGAGATGCATCCGAGACAGTACTCTATTGTGTGGATGGCCTGGTGCATGAACACCTCGACAGCATCGAACTCCTACAGCCAACAAAAACAATGATTTAGGTCCAGTTTCTGTGCGTACAATCTTTAGTTTCTGGTTAATTTAACAGGATGATACTCAGAAATCACTGTCTGTAGAGGCAGAAATCAGGAAAAAAGCCAGAATTTGGAAATGCACATTAATTTCATTCTGTAGCTCTCTCCTCTCGGTTCAAATGAAAAGATTAAACATAAAGATGATATGACATTATTTTATGAAACTGTGGAAAAGTGAAGCCAAAATATCGTGGTTAAGGAAGATGGAAGATCTATAGTGTGTAAACAGAGTGTAAAGGAGGCGCAGAAGTCTTGTTTCCTCTCAGACTGAATTACAATATGCTGAAAGGAAAGTGTGGAATTTTTCCCAAAAGAGATATCACGCGCTGAAGCTTTAAGCTGCGTTTTCACCCAAAATACCCAGAATGTTTAGTTCCAGAAACTAATGATTCCTTCATACCATTGCTTGTCTGCGTTTCCACGGGAGTCATGGAGATTAGGAAAATGAGTCCACTGATGTGTAAAAAAACAAAAGCATTTTGCACACAACACAATGCATACACAATACAACAAACTGTAAATAAATGCTCAATAAGACCTGGGGTCATTCCATCATGCTTTCTTCTGTGTTTCCATGTGTCGAAAGCACAATGAAAACCTGTGTATACAGCTAGAGCTTTTTTTAAATAAATGGTGGCTGAAATGAAATTCTGTGAGTACAGACCAGTGCTGAAGTATGAAATATCAGAGAGTACTATCTCCCGAGCAGGGACTTTTTGGGCAGTTACGTAAAGTCCCTGGAACTGAATCTAGACCCTGTGGTGGAAATGACTCCAATGGTCCCTTTGTTCGTGAGGAATGTTTGTAAAAACTTGATTTATTTGAGGCTGTAAAAGTCCTTGAATACTCCTAATATTCTCACCCTCACCTCTTCTTCCTCCTGCTCTCTCCTGCCTCCTTCCAGGTCTCCTAACAGGGCGTTAATGGAGCTGGTGTCAGTTACGGTTGGTTGTTCTGTCTAAAACAAACACACCAAACAAACACATTACTCTTTACATTACTTTACATTACTTACTCAGATAATCAGAAGTGTGATTTGTTTTTCTGTATTTTGTATTGTTGCCTTGTTTATGTCCTCTTTTTAATGTATGTGTGTTTATGAACCGTGTTCTGTTGAATGAACTATAAGTATACGTACTTACTTTGTGCACATAATTACTCGATTATGTGCTTTTTGTTTCCTTAACTGTAAAACCAAATGTTTTAAAGATCCTCAAAGTTCACTCAAATGCTTTTTTTTGTTTGTTTTAATACCCCACACTCAATAAGTGCAGCTAGCATGACATGTACCATACACACACTTACTGTTGCACATTGACCACGGTGTCTAGTGTGATGGTAATACAGGTAGAGTGGTTTCCCTAGCAACAAGACAGGGACTGATGTCAGCACTACTACCATCAACATGCTTTGGACGATCCACTGTAGGGCGAGAAAAAGAAAAGTGAAGATACAAACAGACAGACTTTCAGTGAGGAGGATCGAACCGAGGAGAAGGTGAGTCACCTGTCCTGGGTACAGTGGTGGCATTGCCTTGTTGTCAGTGAAGAGCACCATGTTGATAAAGTGCAGGAGGATGCTGGGTGCTCGGTCCGACTGACCTGGTCCAAAGGCTAGCCATTTGTAGACAATAAGGAACACTAGGTAGCCAAATAGGCCAAGCATGAAGACCAGCTCTGGGACCAGAACCAGCAACACATGGGCCCACTGTTTACTGTGGCTAAAGAAACACAATGCAAGATGAATACACGCAAGAGATAATATACAATTTAAAATATTTCCTGGGAAATTATGAGTGACTTTGAGAAATACATGCATGAAAAATAAATGCCAAAACTCAAAGAGGTGAGACCTATAAGCTACAATTTACGTGCAATAAAATAAAATGGCTGAAAAAGGGGGTAAAAGTTGCATAGGGCTCTCTGTTTCATTACCTGTAGTTGAAGTAGGAGATGCAAATTCCAAAGGTCATGTGCACAACTCCTATTATGACAGACATCTTCATTTTATAGGAGTTGAGAAACGACAAGTGGTTGCTGGCAAGATGCCAGATCTAAAGAACAAGAAGAAGACGAAAAAAAGCAAAAGGCAAGAAGGGGATAAATAATAGTTTATTAATTATTAATAATAGAGAAAAAAGTGTGAACAAAGAAAGAAGACTTAAAACTGAAAAA
This sequence comes from Coranthus polyacanthus, assembly GCA_037367275.1. NCBI lineage: Eukaryota > Metazoa > Chordata > Actinopteri > Kurtiformes > Apogonidae > Coranthus > Coranthus polyacanthus. The sequence goes on from JAPQRN010000001.1 coordinate 15,421,662, forward strand.
GGAAGGATAGGATCAGAATAAAGTAAAAATTCACAAGGAAATGACTAGAAGGGGTGTAGAAAATGAATGAAAGAATTAAAGCTAACAACAAGAGGAAACCAGAAAATGCATTTGCAGAAAAAAGTTTGTGTGTGCTGCAATTGTGAGAAAGGGTATAAACCAAAATCAAATATCAGACTGTACTGTTTCAGGGATTAAAACAATCGTTTGAACTGTGGAAAAGAGATAAAGAAATGATCAAAAAAGAAATTTTAATAGTGTGAAAGAGAGTAATGTGGCATTTTATTGGATTTTTGTGTCTGAAATAAACTTTGAAAGAAAACTGTATAAAACTGAAAGAATACCGGGTCAATTCCCAACGGGTATGGTCCCTGGAAGACTCCTGTGGTGTTGGGGTCCAGACTGAGATACTGGCTCCCTCTGAGGGTTTCATCACTACAGAACAACATCAGTGGAACATCACCACACAAACATAATCTGGCTTTGCTTTTTTTTCCTCATGGTCATTAGGAATATGTGTGTGATAACAGTCACCTCCAGTTCATAGGTCTGAGATGCCACCCTGAGGGGAAGATGCTCAGACCTCTGCTGAAGCAGTCGTTGTAAATGGCCCCGGTATAGATTGAGAAGAGTCCCATTAACAAGATCAGGTATCGACCGGCGAACACCATCCTCCACATCTTCATATACAAAGAAGAAGTAGTAGGGAAGTACGGGAAAGGGGAAACTAGAAGAACAAGAACTTGTGTGTGTGTGTGTGTGTTTTGTGGACCAACACCTCATTTTTAATTTGTGTGTTCTTGTCGTCTTTGTTCTGAAGAATCATCCATAAAGCAGCTGTGGCCATCAGCAAACCATGACCCATGTCTCCAAACATCACAGCAAACAAGAAAGGAAACGTCACTATGGTGTAGACCGCTGTTCAGACACAAATAAAATACCACAGTTTGTAAATGACAGCACGCAAATATTATATGAAAAAACAAAAACTGAGCTCTGGGTTAAAAATTGCAGTACTGCAAAATATTGCAGTGGTGTATTATAAGTTGTATAAGAATTCACATCCTTTACTTAAGTAAAGGTATTAATACATACTCTGAAATACTCCAAATGTACTAAATGTATGAAAAGTAAAAGTAGTTAATGCAGAAACATGTCCCTTATGACTGTTATTTTATAATATACTGTATATATCATTAGATTATTATTATTCTTGCATTAATGTAAAAGCATTTTACTCTTGAAGATGGTTAAGGTGGAGCTCATTTTGAATTACTTTGTCTTAATCTGCTGATTATTTTCTTTATTGTGATTGTTTGGTTTGTAAAAATTCTGAAAACTGCATCACGATTTAGCCAACCAAGAATCCGAACCTCAAAATTATTAAAACACATTCAAATTATTAAAATAATCAAAAAGAAAAGCAAAAAATCTTCATATTTGAGATGGTGGATCCAAGAAATATTTTTACATGAGAAATGACTGAAATGCTTATCAAAAGAGTTCAGCTGCACTTGAATGAACTGCTGGGTTGTTTAATTTATAGCGAAACGTCATATTTTCATAAAGTCTACAAATATAATACAGCTCACAGATGTGTGCTTATGTGTACGAGTTAGAGTTACCTGGGTTGACCTCTCTGTATTTGGCCACCCCATATGCATCCACAATGCTCTGAAAAGCAGCTGTGAAGGGATTGGTGGTGAACAGAGTGGGAGGAGAAGAAGAGGAGGATGATGAGGGTAGGCGATTGTAAAAAGAGTCAACGACGCTGCCACTCCTCCTCTGTCAAAGAAAGAAAGACGAGAGCAATGACAGATCAGGCACTTCTGACGTTTCTATACAGAACTCAGCTTCAGTATCTATCAAATAAGGTTTTAATTATAAATGTTACTCAAAGACAAAATGCTAAGAATAAACCACGAATACCGTTCCCTCCATGAGTGCACTCTGCAGCAGGAGCAGTTTTCTGATGGGGCACCAGGCCTCTGCTATCAGACATTTGTCTGTAACAGACGGACTGCACAAGTTCAGGACGGTGTGTACAGCCTTACACTTCACCACACACACCTACAGGAATCAGAAACACATCTTAAGTAAAGGTCAAGTTCACCGTTGTTGTCCCAGAAGGGCAATTCATTCTCTGCATTCAACCCATCCTATTCTCTTAAAGCTCATCTTAAACACTTAATATTGAAAAAAGTCATATAGATTAATGAATGTATTAATGGTTAGATGTTGTAACCTGCTTATTTTTGTTTTAAAATCATATTCATTGGATAATATCATACCCTGCCTTCTTCTGCAGTTTATGAATTTCTTTTTTAAACCTTTTTTTTTTCAATTGCATTTAGCGATGCCATTTTTTCAACATTCAGGCCTTATGCCATAAGTTTTAAATTTAAAATAAATATTTGTGATCAACAAGTTGGCACTTTTTACCTTATGAACAGCACATTGAATCGTGCATTGACTTTAAGCAGTGGTTATTTATCCAAATCATGAACTGCAGAATCGTTTACGTATGTGGTGACAGGGCTACAGTTTCAAACCTTCTTGACGAGGTTCAAAGAGGTTGGAGGTTTGGTCATCCTCACAGTTAACACAGTTATGACTCACACTCTTCTCTACTGGACACAACTTTTGTTTGCAGGACCATATTTCACAGCAGAACATGTTAGATAAATCTGTTTTGATTATTTGACTTTACATTGTGTTTAAAGTACCTTCCACTGTGGCAGAATGGACGCACAGTGAGACAGCAGCTGCTGGAGGTAACTCTCAGTCTGAGACAGCACCTAGATGAGATTTGTGGGATTTTTAAATGTTCACATAATAATCGTGTAATGTGTGAGCAGACCCTCTGCCTTACCATTGTGATATCCTCTATTCTGGCCTGCAGGCCTTTTAGGAGCTCCTGTCTCTCCTCTGTGTTCTCTGGGTAGAAAAAGGTATTGGCATGGAAGCTACCAAAGAACAAAACAAACAAACAAAACATGATAAGTAATTTTACGAACATCTGTGTTTTTAAATGTGGCTGAGAGGGAGAAATGTGTTTATACTAACCAATCACAGATTTTCTTCACTTTATGTCCAATTGTCTCGCCCCAGAAGGAGATTAGAAAGACCGTCCACTGGGTCATTTCACCCTAACATCAGATGAAGAGTATGCAATAAATAGAAGATTTTAGATAAAAAAACTCACTCTCACTTAAACCAAGCTGACTCCATTTGATAAATAACCAGCTTACTAGTTCAATGAGAATTTTTTTTTTTTTTTCAGAAAAGTCAGCCCTACCGTTTCAGGTATCTCCAGCTTCTCCTCCTCCATCTCTTGGAACTCAATGATGAAGTAACCTCGACATGCTCTCCATAGCAGTCGCTCAAACGCTGGCACTTTCCATGGATGGACCACGCCCGCCACAAAACTGTTGAACGTGTAATATTGAGTAATTTCAATCTAACCTCTCCTTGATGCAATCGGTGCAGTGTCACATTTCGATCCACTCTTTTTCTCTGAGAGTGGAGGGTGTCCCTACGGTGTGAGTGTGTGTGTTCTAACCTGAGGTGTTTATCAGGACCATAGTCCAGCAGTGACGTGTCCAGAGACAGAGGAGGAGGAGGTAGTGGAGGCTGGGCCTGGCACACAAACACATACATTTTTATACATTAATATATCTGTGTCCAAAATAACGATGGCGATGATGGTTCTGAATTATTGCTGCTCTTGGTTTATTGTGTCTAAAATGACTGTCCTTGTGTGAGTGTTGCTATTGGTCGCTGTTTGGTGGGATATGATTTCGTGATAGTGTGGATGAAGATTAGCAACTGCTGTGGTGGAAGCTACCAGGGATCCAAATAAACTTGATGTTTAAGTGACGTGGGTTACACTAGTTTGTACCTGTGTTTCAGTAAGGGAGTGTGTCTGAATCAGTACTCCACGATACTGAAGGAGCTGGGTCAGCTGACTCCTCAGACTGTCCCTGTTTTGGGACACCTGGGATGGCAAGACAAAGTCGGAAAAGAAAAGAAGAGATAACCGATCGCGCAGTTCCACAAAGATAGGCATGAATATGTTTTTACAGCACACACTCACTAACAGTATATGCACACCTCTTTTAGCTCTCTGGTGAGTCGTTCACTTTCTTCCTCTATTGCCAGCAGCTCTCTGGGCTGTGGCGCTGAAGGGGCAGGACATGGAAAAGTCAGCTCAGGAAGAGAGAGGGAGCCTCTGATCTGCTGCTCCAGGAAGGCTGGGTGATCAGGGTGGACAGGAGAAAAAAAAAAGCATTGTGAACTGTTTAAAAAAGACTGAGTGAAAGAGAAGGAAGATCAAAGGAGAAGTTTGAAGAAGAAGAGAGAATACGAGGCAGGAAAACAAAAGGAGAAATGAAAATAAGTAAAGGGTCGTCGTAAAAATGTGACGAAATTTCTCTTTTTTTGTTTACTTTAAAAGTACACACTTTCTTTACTCAAGTAGAAGTACAGATACTTGTGCAAAAAAAGACTCAAGCAAAAGTAGATTGAATTACTCAAGTAAAGTGAAAAACTACAGGCTTTGAATGCAGTTAATGTAAAAAAGTAGCCCTTTCAATGAGCAAATCAGTTTTCAATGTAGGGCTACGCTTGTCATGCATGGTTTGGATATTGTCATCCCATCCATTTAGGTTGAAATGGGTTTTGGTGCTGGGACGGAGGGCAATGATGCACAATAAAAATAACTGATAATTCAAATGCATCAAAACTGAAGAAACAAGTCTGTTTTGAAAAGGTAAGGAGTATGAAGTGCGTTTATATGTGTTACAATTTAGGGAGTAAAAGTAAACAGTTGTCTGAAAAATAAACACTCTAGTAAAGTACAGATACCAGAAAACTCTATGTAAGTACAGTAACAGAGTATTTGTACTTCATTACTTCCCACCTCTGTTTATAGTTTTACTTTTTCACTCACTGAATGTCTTCTCCATCTCCTCACATCTTCTGATCTCATTCACAAATTTCCTCTGGAACAAATGCACATGTGGGTTCAACTGGTGCAAAGACAAAAAGAGAAAGGGCATCAAAGAGACGGATACTATTGTTGAAATGCAAAATCGTAAATTCAGCGAGCTATTCATGCTGCTTGTTCCTTAAAGGTGAACTACTCACATCTCTGAACTCCACCAGCCCCAGTTCTCCCAACTCGCTGACACAGTTGTAAGCTGATCCAGACTGGAGGAAGATCTGGACCAGACATACCTCTTCACTTCGAAACAGTGACCCCATGAAACCCACTTGAAAAAGTCACCAAAGTGTCACCTACAGCATTAGATAAGTTACTTTGTCCAGTGAAGTGAATTTAATGTTCACACAAAATCTGATTTTCTTCAGGTGTAAAACCATGAATCAGCTTAAAATGGTTTACTTACCTGTTTGTCCAAGGTGTCTTACTGTACGCTTGATATCGGGACTTTTATTTTTGAAGACACTCTGTTAGTAGAAGCTGCACCAGCGCAGACCATGTTCAAATGAATAAACAGGGAGAATTTAGGAGGGAAGCTAATCACAAACCCATGAAACTTAACGTCCTTCATGTGACCAAAGGCGGGAGTGACAGTAATTTAATTTAGAGAGAAAATTAGGCATTGAGGAGGAGAAACAGAGAAAAGATGAGAAATGAAAGATGAGAGTAGTAGCTGTACTTTCAGTACTAATGGCTTTCTTTTTCTTAAAATGAAGTAGGCTTTTTGCACTTCGGACTAATGTAAATGATTAAAGATAAATTGGGCTTAAACACTTTCATGCAGCTCTTATGTTTACACATGAAGGGAGAAAGAATCATTCGAAAATTATTGTTTTATTAGTATTTTCCTCAGATCCTACCCTGTTAATTACAAAAGTAAAAGACTAAACCATCAAATATGTAGTAAGTTACTGAAGATATTATGTTTTAAAATGTCATAACATGAAAAAAATGGATTTGTGTGTATGCTAAGTGATCCAGAATTGAGCTAATACAGCTTATCGGAGTTTTATTACTGCAACTATGGCCTGTTTAACCCTTGAGTTGTCTTTACTTTTGAGATCCTCTGGTTTACCTTGGGTCAGAAATGGCTCATATCTCTTTATCTCTTTAGTCCCGCCCCCTTGATGTGCAGGTGAGGCGTATAGTGTGAGAAAATGTTTGATGTTTACAATGTTATGAATGACATTGTAGACAAGGGCTTTGAAGGTTTTAATTTTGGAATCTCTTCTCTGTACACAGACTTCTAAGCTTGACACTTGGGTGTCCAATTGCATTATATGCCAGGGATCCCAAGTGTCACAGTCAATATCTCCACAACGCCATGGGCTAGAAGGCTGAACTTTTAACAGTGTGGCCCTTTCAACCTCAGGATGGAACATAATTAACATTCTATGTTTTAAATCCCTCTTTAGTATGCCCTCTACAGGTCGAACACCTGTTACTACAGCTGATTAAGATACAATTTCCTATTGGCTAATTTGGTGCCAGATGGACCGAGGAGGGTCAATTGGATAACAATTGGATAACCTGTGTGTGTGTGTGTATGTGTGTATGATGTTTGTTTTTGTGTGTAAGTGGGCGTGTCTTAGAGCACGTTGACCTCTGACCACGTTGATGACGTTGTCACATTCAGTCAAGGCATTTTTTAAAGTTTCATTTCCCAACCGCCTTCAGGGGTTTAGTTACCCTTTAAACTACAGCGCACTCTAGAGGCCATGCTGCTCCTTAATTTACATAATGAGAAAGTGAGCCTATACGCACTAATAGGATATAGTATCCGAAATATAGGCTAAAAAAGCTTTAAAAAATATGTTAATTTACTCATGTTTTTTTTTTTTTCATTGGTCAGTTTTATCCAATAATATCCTATATACAATATCCACTCCAAAACATAATTGGTAAATAATTAGGCCTAAGTCACGACTCCATGAGCATTAATTGTCCTTTTTAAGTAAGAAAACAAAGCTTTACACGGTTCATTACGCTGCGGTTCAACATTTTCAACCATTTTAATTCCATTTTACACCTACTAATATGGAGTTGTTGTTGTTTTTCTTCATATTTTCTTATTTGCCCTGATCTACATTCCCTTGTGTTGCCTATATAATAACGCTCTGCGCCTACGTGTAGTGTTTCAGGATGGACGTTCAGGCGGAAAGGAGAGGGGGAGAGGTTTATCGTCTTGAACTACTGTTGTCCTAATCCGTTCTTAGAGGATAGAGGCTTAATGAGACATCGGTTAGGTTCACCACATATTTTGCTTCACGGAGGAACACCTAAAACAAACCAGGATTTTTTTTATTTTCCTTCATATGGCGCTGTCTTCGTTGTCTTAACCTACCTTCATGTCTTCTTTTTCCATCTCACTGAACTCTTTTCGGGTCAGACTTTCCGGATTAATTCAATGAGCCAATCATTTTCCCTGGGCTAACTAATTTGGTGGCCATTTTAATAGCTGTTGTAGGCTAGGGCAAAGTAGTTTGAGACCGGTCATTTTTATTTGATTAATAAAGCTTTATAGTTACTGAAACTTTTGGTGGAATCACAAACCTCTCGAGATGAAGGACCGTCTGGCGCAGCTGAAAGAGGTAGGAAGAATTCGGGTTGACATTAATATTTGCCATAAAACTGTCTCCTGAGGGATGAGACCCTGCAGAGCACCTGTTGCAGGTCCAGCGCCAGGTCGTTCAGTACTGTGAGCTAGCTAACGTCTAACGTTACTACTAAGTCCAATTAGCGTTAATTGCATGCCGTTTCTCAAATATAGACGTATAAATGTATTGTTATTAGATAAAAGGCGTATTTTAAATGTTACAGGTGAGACTCGACACGTACTATGTAGGCATTTGTTTAATTAAATGCGAGCTAGTCCCGGGAATAACGTGTTTTATCTTTCGTTAAAACGCCATAAACAACCGTTGTCGTTGAGTTTTAAAGCGGTTCGTTAACCGTTGGTGATGTCAGGAGAAAAGCAGGCAGCTGCTCGTGCAAGGTGCGCATTCATCAACCGTTTGTCCTGACGTGACTGGAGAAGGCACGTGAACGTCTCACGGTACATTCATTCAAATATGTAGGTTTAACTGCAGTTATATCATTTAAATGGGGCGGGAAATATGGCGAAAAGCAAAGTAGTTTTGTTTTGTTTGTTTTTTGTTTTTGTGTTGTTGTTTTTTTTTTTGTTTTTTTTTTTACAAATTTGAGCTCTGCAATTAATTAACGAACCACTGGTTTTACTATATATTGTTATGCTTTTTAGTAAAGTTAACATTTTTATTTATAGTAGAGGTCAATTGGGTTTTTAAAGGTTGATATAATAACGAGTGAGAAAGAAAATTCCATACTGTTGGAAAATAACTTTGACTTAAAAATTCGATAACTGTTGAACTGAGCTGAAGTTAAAGTAATATGTAATATTAAACCAAAAAAGTAATATAAAATGCTTCAAATATAACTAAATCTGGGCCTCTGAACATCAATCTCAAAGTAGCTAATAATCAGTAAATCTGAAACTGAATATCTACGTAACTGGAAAAAACCTGGGTTATTTTGTATTTTTTGAGCTTTTAGTTTCCCTCAAATTCAGTAATCGGAGGTAAGTTCTGCCGATACTGACAAATAAAAAGTAAGAAAAATTAAAAATACAGTATTTTCAGACCAGGGTTCCTCAGAAAGTGTTAAAAAAAATAGGGAATTCAAAGCCTACTGCCATGAAATAGGTATTAAATTGCAGTCATGATGGTTCTGAATAGGTCTTAAAAAGTCCTGCAGAAACCCTGTGAACCACACGATACTTGAGAGGTTATCAATGTTTATTTGAATAACCCTGCTTTTCAATCACAGCCCCTAGTCTCTCACACTGCTGTTGGCTGCATTGTGTTACTCCTTGGCTTTGATGGCTTGTAATCATCCATCTTTCTCTTGATCACATTCCAGAGGTTTTAGGTCTGAAAAATTGGATTCTTAATTCATTCCAGAGATGTATTGTGAACAAAATTGAACTCATTTAAGTAGTTATAATAGTGTAGAGTTTACTCAATGTCCCACAATCTTTCTGGGGTCATCTGTGTGTTCCAGATGTGAAATCTTCTTCTTCTGATCCTTTTGTTCTGTCTTGACTCCTTTTTGTGTGTTAAACAGAAAAGTGATGCTGGAGGCGATGACATTGTAGTTCCTGTCGACAATGAAGCATTTATGGATGATTTCTTTGCTCAGGTATTCTGTTATTATCTATCTACCCAGTTCTCAAAATGTGCCCTACAGGTTCATTAATATGTGCTTGTGTCCTTCAGGCTGAGGATATTCGTATCAGCATTGACAAGATTGACGAGAGCGTCACAGAAATCAAAAAGCTCTACTCCACTATCTTGTCTGCCCCCACATCTGACCAGAGTAAGTGCAGCTTAGACACATAAAAATACAGATTCAATGTTCCTCTAATATTCATAGTCTCTCTCTCTCTCTGCTTTACTCTCTTTCAGAAACACAAGATGATGTTGAAGCTGTCACCAATGAGATCAAGAAGTCAGCCAACAATGCAAGAAACAAGCTCAAGAGTCAGTATTTCTTTTTTACTTAATAGTGTCTAAGAAGTTTTCCACACGAGTAAGATCAAAATGATGGACAAGAGGTATCGAGATGAAAGCCTGGATATTCCTGTTAACTTAAAAACTACACCATTTAAAAATCCCTGCATTAGGATAATTCTCAGATCTCGTTGTCCACAGTTTTTGCAGAACACAGAAACAAATACAGAAACCTAGGATTAATACAATACAATGTATTTTTGGAATAGACTAATGTAATGTTTTTCAATTGCCAGTTTCTAAAACCAAGTTACCACAAGTAACCATAAAATCACAGAAATGGTGATTGTTTTTTTCTCTGTATGTGTGCCTTTGTCTTTTTTCTCAGGTATTGAGCGCCAGCTTGAGTCAAACACAGATGATAGGGCTTCAGCTGACCTGAGGATACGCAAGTCACAGGTCTGAAAACACAACAAAGTACCAACAGGAGGGACTGAAAAAGTTTTATTGCAGTACAAAGTTAACAAGATGAAACAAAGGAAATCACAGTGGGAAAGCGTGTTGTATGTCTGTGAAATTGGCCAAATATTGTGTATTGAATATTCATTATTCATAGTTCTTTTCTAATAAAGTGTAGTAAAGTGGAAGCTTTAACAGTGATATGATACAGTTATTGCCATCCATGGTAGATTTTCAGAACCATGGACAGCTAATATCCTGAAGCACTTTACAAAATACAAAATGCACTTGAAAAATGAAACTCCCTTCTTTCCTCGCTCCTAAGGAAGACCAGGGCCCACAAGGGTTTTGCAGTCCAAACAATGATTGTTTATTTACAAAATGGTAGTAGAAGGCGTTAGGGTGCGCTCAGCCAAAATGACAAACAGAACAATCTAAGTTTAACAACTAACTTATCTAATGCAAGACAACGGTTCAGTTCGGAAAGAGAAAGAGGCGAGCCCCGAAGCTGTCACCTGCTGGGCTCCACGTCATCAGTCTGCACCCAATCCACTGACACTTCCATGCACTACAACACCAGAAAAACACGCAACGCAGGTGAAGAGCACCTCCTTCAGATGGAGAGGGAGGACAACAAGAAAATTGGGGGATTGAATTGAAATGTTGTCATTTACCAGTCTACATTTTTGATCTAGTATAACAATAATTAATTAAGAAAATAAGTAAACAAAATATTGAATGGATTGCCGTGACATTCTCTACTGGCATTAAATTATTATTATTATTCAAACCCTTTTATTTTATCTTCCCCAGCATGGTATCTTGGCCAAGAAGTTTGTAGAGGTGATGACAAAATACAATGAGGCTCAAGTTGACTTCAGAGACAAAAGCAAAGGCCGTATCGCCCGACAGCTGGAGATCAGTGAGTTACAGTTGCTTTTAACATCTCATATTGAGCTTTAACTGCTAATGATGTGCCCTAACATAGATATGATGAAGGTACTACAGTAAAACATGATGTAAAAAAACAATCTTTTCTGTTCTTTTCAGCGGGGAAAGCAACGACTGATGAGGAACTGGAAGAGATGCTGGAGGGAGGCAATGCGGCAGTCTTCACTGCTGGGGTAAGACCATTCATTCTATGCATTCAGCTGTAACAGTTGCAAATGAAACTGTTCTCATGGCCCGTCTTTAACTTCTCCAATTCTGTCTTCCTTTTGTCCATCTCTTTCCATCCTTTTGTCGTTCTTTACTCTCAAACTTCCTTGGCTGCTCGCTCCCCAGATCATGGAGTCAAAGATCAACCAGCAGGCGTTGAATGAGATTGAAGCTCGTCATAAAGACATCATGAGGCTGGAGAGCAGCATTAAAGAGCTTCATGACATGTTTGTTGATATCGCCATGATCGTTGAGAACCAGGTAGACATGCTCATGTGACAAACAAATGGTGACTTACTGTAAACACGTCTGGAAGGATGGTCTAACATGAAATCAATGATAAAATAATGGCTTATTAATTGGGCTCCAAGTGATGCTTGTTGTCATTAGGTATTAATTTCCGTTTTTTCTTGATGAATCAGTTCGTTACCTTGTTTTAATATGTAAGAAAACAAGAACAATCTTTTGGGAGACTCAATTGACAATATCTCTTTTTGTTTTGTTCAATGTGACTTTCACATTGCCAGAAAATATCTGCTATCTTTGCTTTAAACATTAGTTAAATTACTATTATTATCATGATTATTAAAGTAATTGATGATCAATTTTCTGTTGGTCAGTAATGTTTTAGGTATAAATCAATCTCTTTTTCATGACCTGACTGGTTATCAACCTTTCGCTAATGCAGCCAGTAAAGAGAATGGTCTAATTCTAGTTTCTAATCTGATTCTCATTTATTTCCCTCCTCCAGGGTGGCATGATTGACAGAATTGAAAGCAACATGGACCAGTCTGTGGGTTTTGTGGAGAGGGCCGTGGCTGACACTAAGAAAGCAGCAAAATTTCAGCAGGAGGCGCGCAGGGTAAGCGTCAAATGAAATGAAATGACATGATTAAACATCTGAATAGAAGCTGCTGAGGTTGCAGCTATCAATTACTTGATTAATCAAGTATTCTCAAGAGAAATTCTTTTGCTTTATTAATGAGCAGTAGTAAATATACAAAAGAAGATAAAGAAAATAAGTCTTGTCTTAAAATGAACAACTACTTTGTTTCCTTTTTTAGAAAAATCAACATTTATATTTCTTCAATTCCATGTAATAATATCTACTAATATTATCTAATAAAACTACAGTCTTGTTATTGGCTACTGAAGCAAATTTGCCTCCTGATGTGCATGAACCCAGAAATATTTGTAAACAAGAAATCCATCTAGAGTTACACATCTTAAACAAAGCTTTCATGCAAAGAATTTGATTGAATTTGATTTTTTCTAATAGAGCTATTTGACTCAGTCGGGAAATGTTCTCTCCCTTTTCATTCAACATCATTATTTTCTCTCTCTGTTCTTTTCTCCTGCTGTTCTCTAGAAACAAATGATGATCTTCTGCTGCTGTGTGATTTTGGCCCTCGTCCTCGGTTCATTTCTCTACAGCTTCATTAAATAGACATTGTTAAGGCCAGAGCAGAACTGCTTTTAGATTGTTAACTTAGATTTTTTCAACCTGTTTTATTTCCCATAAAGGTTTGTGTTGTGGCTCTATAGGCTGTGCTAACTTTGCTACCTCTGTTGTACTGATTGTTTATAGCTAAATGGAAAGGAATTACCTGGTGTAACATAATGGATGACATGATCCTCATCATATCTTTCTGCACCACAATGGCTACTGCAGAGAGCTGTATGCTATTGTGTATACCTCTTGAGGAGGCTAATGTTGATTGCCCTGATATGCTATGACTGATGTTTAAGCTTCAGAGGTGATCAGTCACTGTGTGTTGGTCGTGGGTCTCCATCTACCACTCTCTCTCCTCATCCAACAGTATGCTCTCTCTGTTGCCGCAGACATCTCCTGTAATGCTGGTCGCCTTGCTTAGAGCACTAAACATTTACTGTGTGGACTCGTCCAGAAAGTCTCAACATCCCACCTCAAATGTGAACAGTCATGTTTTTTAACCTTGCTGTCTGCAGTCAGCCTTCAAGGTGTCTTACTTTGATTGTTTCCTCAAGCGGGTTTCTTCATGCCTGTCTTTCCATGGCACACAAAGCTCTATAATGATCATTTTTTTGGTTTCAGATTGACCACAAGACAATGTCAGGTCTCTGTGCTGTTGGTTAATATACAGTACATTGTTTTATGTGTGTTCTTGTTTTTCTGAATCTCTACTGTATGACCATTTATGGCTCCTACATCTACAGTACAGTGGAGGTAGTGATGACGAAGTTACCACCTGTAGAGCCACTTTTATGGGAAACACAGCATGGTAAAAAAACAAAGTTATCATTTACACACTGGACTCTTTACTGTTGTTTTAATTAATTCACAATAGAAATGTAGGCTGCAGTAGTCCTTTGATTTTCAGTTTTTTCTTAATGGACTCAAGTGTAAGATTTATGGGTATCTATTAGCAGAGAGAATCGTGTTTTCTTTGGCTTAGAATGAGCCCTTTATATCTACAGAGGGAGTGGGCCTTCTTCCACGGAGCCCATCGTAATGTGGCGTCATGTTTCTACAGTAGCCCAGAACGGACAAACCAAAGAGAGGGCTGGGTATTCAGTAGGTTGCAGTCTGCAACACCACTGTCAGATACCACTAAATCCTATAGACTGGCCCTTTAATGGGCCTTGACAACTTTTTAAACTCTTGTACATCCAACGGTTAGATCAGTGTTAATTCACTTTCTTACTCACAGTTCATTGTTAACTTTTGTTCATCTGTGATCAAGTGTATGAGCATAGTTGGCCAATAGACACCATGTTTAATAATGCTGATTTCACAGACTGTTTACAGCTTGAGAAAGCTCTAATCGTATTCATGCTTTAGCCACATTGAAGTCATGATGCCATGCTGTTTTTCTGAGGTAAAAATCTAACATGAGCAAGCTTAACACGGGTTGTATACAGTTGTCATAGTTATGAAATGATCGAAAACATTAATGAGTAAGGAGTGAATTGTTGCATAAGTGAAAATGAACAAACCTCCCTGCAGCATTTAACACTCATCTATTCCCACCACATCATGATGCATAATTTTGAAGTCAGTATCGTAAGTATTGAAACAGCTCGTTACTTTTTTTTTTTTTTTTACATTTGTCTGTTATTTGTGTTTTAATGTCAAAACTCTACTACTGTGCCAATACTTATGCTATCGACTGCATCTGATGATACAATTCCTGTTATGTTGTGGATAAGTGATGCTGGTTACGTACCATAACTCCAGATTCTGTGAGTATAGGCGTATCCCTCTCTGAGCTGTTGCTACTGAGTTTATCCCCATGTTCTTCCAGACAGATGAGCGACGGGGAGGGAAGTGGAGAACTCTTTTTACAATTCATGGCAAATCTCAGCAGTGACAGATATATAAGAAAGGTGTGAAGCACTCATCTTCAGTCTTTGTTCTTTAGGATTCCCACAGTGGTGAAGAAAACCAGGGAGCACAACTGAGGTTGCACAGATATTAATACATGACATCTGCAGAACTCTGCAGGGCTCGTACCTGGGCACAGGGTGGGAGAGAAAATCTTAAGGACTGTGTCTGCACGAGTGGATAAACCCAACAGTAACAGCTCTTAGAAGGTGTAACTTATATGAATCAAACCACTTCACAATGTAATCAAGACTGAGTCTCTTTTCCTAAAAATTCACATACTGCAGGATTGTGATTTAAAAACAGTTTTAACAACATTTTTGAAAATAGACACTGTATTGCCTAAAACTAGACATTAATTATCCTGAAGGTATTAGATTATAAATGTATTAGAAATGGAACCAAGCATAGCCCTGCTTTATTTTATTACATTGACACTGCCTTGACGGTGTTTTACACTTCAGGTCTTTGTTTTTTGTTTATTACAAAGATTGCTTTCCTTTTTAAAAAGTGTATGTGTGTTTTGTCTTGTCTTTTTTATGGCAAAAACTATTTCCAGAGAGATAGATTTTGTTTTCTGCCATGATTTGATTCTGGTTGTTTGTAGACAGTTACACCTTTGCCCCACATCCACAAATGCGGTCAGCATGTGGACTCACTACACTCAGCTGTTTTGTTTTACCTTTTGCTGTTTTCTTGGGTTGAAACTAAAATTGATTACTGGCACATTTACTGGTCTCGTCTGCCTTTGTATGTGCAGTCTGTACATAGCTACCACTTTATCCACAGGTTCATGCAGCCTTTGTTTTTATCATGCAAGCTCCTTTTAGACATCTTAGGAATATGGAACTACAACTTGAAACCGAAAATAATAAAATGAGCACCATAAGTGTTACATTATGCTTGAAAAATACATTCAAATAAAAATGTTTTTTTATATATATATAATTCAAAGAAACAAAATTCCCAGAATCCTTTATGAACTGAAGCAGTCATAGCAACCAGTGTGGGGACAGGAGCCACTGAATGTAAAGATCTACTCAAATAATCCTGCAAAAACTTGAAATCTGTTGGAATATCTATGCAGAGGAATGTGCAGTTGTATTGTTACGATAAGCATTTCAGTGTAAACAAAAACTTGTGAGCGACAGTACAGTTATTTCCATGTCTCATGTACGAAACTTGCAAACTGCAACATGTAAACCCTGGCTGCGGTCAATAGATTAATCTGCGTTGCTCTGTCCTGCAAATTTGCTCAGATTCGTCACTGCAACAATGTTCATAATAGTAGCAAGCAACAGGGTTTAAAATAAGGTGCATCCTTCCATAATGCTATAATCACGTTACATGTAACGAGTGCGGTCCAGTTTCCTACGTAAAGATGTTAACCCCTGATTGGGACTGGACCAGGGTGATCTGGTGTAGATATCGTTGGTAGTTAGGTGTGATCTGCACAAGAGACTAGATGTAATTAGGTTATTAAGCCGTCTGTAATTCTTAGGCCTTCACCTTTGGGCCATGGTACGGGTGCAAGGACGCAAGATGGAGGTTTGGTGAGACTTGTAGCTCAATGCACAACGGCTGCCGTAATATGTTGTGGGATACTTTTACAGCGGGCAGTATTTTGTGTATCTCTTCTACTTACATTAAATTATGCCTAATGACTGTGACTTCACAGGTGAATTCGTTCTATTACAAAAATGAAGTGTCTTTGTAGCTTTGCCTTCCACGTGGAAAAAGCTAAACAAAAGGCAACTTATTTTTTGGCCAATGTATGATTATTTACATTTTTTTTTTCATTCGTTACAGTTTGGCAGGTTCTTCTCGCTCGCCGTATTCTGGGTGTACATGTTTGAAAGACAATCCGCTACCACCAATCACAACAACCTTGCAACATTTTTCATCCAATCCACAATAGCTTGTTCAAAGTGCACTTCCATTTATGGACCTCCAACCACTTCCTCGTTGCGGTGACGGCAACAAAACGTGTCTCTGCGATGCGAGTCTTCAGGAGAGATCACACAAGACTCAGAAGGCGTCACACATCTCGGAGTATTTAAGTCGTTTGTAAGTGGACGGGCCTCTAGTCAAATGGGGGTAAGTATCTTAAAAAGCATTATTTTGATTCAATTCGTTTTATTTAGGAGTGATGACTAGCATATTGGGCAAAGGGGTGGCAGTTGATTCGCAATCTCCTCGTGATTGGCTACCCCTCTTGACTGATGCGTCTCCGGCCACTAATTAACGTTGCTAGAGAAAACCAACCAATAGGATTTAAGGTCGCGTTGGAATTGTGCTCTCATTGGTAGCATGCTAGTTCGACTATATTTCTATTCGCCATTCCTATCCAATCAACGTCTACAAGTCTGTCACATGAGCGACACAGACCGAGACCAATGAATGCATCGCTAGTTCATCCGCGATTGGCCCGTTGGTGATTGTGGGCGGGACCTTGTAGTGTTTTGTGATGGGATGGAAAATGGCGGCTCTTCTGAGACGGCGCCGCTTTAACTTTGTACCATAAAGTATTAACAAAAAATGCACCTACGTTTTACTTCTCAGAGTGTGTTATAGATTTAAATGTAGCGTTGGCGACACGGATTTAAATTATGTTAAGCTGTCGGTTGGTATAACCAGGACGCCGTTTTGAAAGCTAACATTAGCCGAGAAGATCTTGGGATGGTGAAGGCAAGAACAAAGCTCGAGTATTCACACAGTCCTGTTTTTATGTTAATGAAAAATGTATTTAAGTATGAACTCCCGTTTACTGTGGCGGTGTTATTAGTAGTTTTTAATAATTTTGACTCGTTCCACGTAAAGTTGGCAGACGATAACTGAAACAAGTCAGTGGATTTTAGTGAATGTAGATGAGTTTGGAACTTGAAGCCAGTAACCAGTCACTAAAATTATCAAAAAGGAAGCAAAGAGACGAGTACGTTGCTGTTTTTGGGATCGTAACATAAGCTAACTGACTGAAGCTACGGCCGCGCTCACGCCTTCGAAGCGTTTGTTTACTATCCATCAATGGAGCCATGTGGCGCTACAGTGTAACTTAAGTGAAGTCTATACTACCGCTCGGCTTCTTCAACTATATGCCGCTGTTTGGATAAAGCTTGGCTTTGCGATGAAAATGGATGACAAGACGCGGTATAGCAAGAGACTGGTAAGCTCCAAGCGAATCTGAAGTTCTTTCTTTGAATGCGACTGGGTGAACTGTGACCTGCTGAAGCTGCAGATAGAGATGGGAGAAATAGCTGATGTTATTTGCAATATGAGGGGTTCGAGATGACCGATCGGGTTTTTTTTCAGGGCCAGTAGTAGATGCCGGTCATTAGTAAACAAAGAGGCTGATATTTGGAACTAGGGCTGGGCGATAAAACTATGATGATATTTATCACGAGATGTCTGTGTTTCCTCTATAATTTTCATACGACTATGGTGATTTGGGCAGTAATAATAGTTTTGTATCATATCTGTTGCTATTTGGGTCTTAGTTTTGTTCAAAGCTGGCGTTATAATGTTATAAATCTTTTATTACATGATAACCACAGCTTCTAAAGCATCCGGACTAGTTGTTTAGAATGTTCTACCTCTAGGTTTGTGTAATGTTATGCTGCTTGTCATGTTCTGACCATAAAGAATAGTTTAAAACCACAAGTAATGTTTTTTTTATGTCGTTTTCATCTTGTTGAATAAGAACTCAGATTGCACTCATTTTGTTTGTTTTATGTTTCCCAACAGTAAATTAAAATTAACACAATTAACATGATAGAAACCCTACTGGAGCCAATATAACTTGGGTTAGAGTTAGGGGTTAACACAAAACTCACAACACAAAACCCTGCTGAAATGCCTTGAGCATGTTTTAAAAAAAACAAAACAAAACTTCTAACATTATCCTAAAACAAAGATACCAGCAGCAAAAATCCATTAAAAAATGTCTCCTTTTAAGTTTTATTATGTAACCAAAAAAACTGCATGAATCAGAATCAAGGGAGTGCATTTTTGAATTTCTGAGATAAAAAATAACAATCTCAAAAATGTTGAATATCGGATCTGATAATCAGGGGGAGTGGGAATGGGAGTGGATGAGGGAGATGAAATAACAAATTACTGAGCTTTACAGTCGGTAGTGACACTTAAACAATTGACTGGATAATGATTTATCCAGATACTGAACCAGTACGGGCACATATGACAGATGGAGATGAGAGATTATGGACCACAGGAGTATTGGAGCATCAGACTCAGCCCTGGATTATCCTTGTGTCACCTATTGACCTGGGACGCCTCTGAAAGCAGCCTTCCAACTCTTATCACCTAGGTCTAATGTTTAACATTAGAGGAATCTATAATAGATCTTCTAATAAACATTGTGACTTTTGTACTTGCTGTTTGCTTGAATTGGTTAATTGTTAGGTCCGTATATCAAAATCTTTAAAAATCTGCAACAGAAGATTCTCTTATGGAGGTTATTGAAGAAGTAACAGCATTGTCTGCTCATCATCTTTGGCCATTTGTTGTACTTTCAGTTCTCAGTCCTCCCCTTTTTCTTCACAGCGGGCCGGTACCCGTCGGCGTTACCACGACGATGGTATCTCAGATGAGGAAATTGATGGACGAAGGATGTTCGATCTGGAGGAGAAAGTCCA
Source organism: Coranthus polyacanthus (assembly GCA_037367275.1). Classification (NCBI taxonomy): domain Eukaryota; kingdom Metazoa; phylum Chordata; class Actinopteri; order Kurtiformes; family Apogonidae; genus Coranthus; species Coranthus polyacanthus. The sequence goes on from JAPQRN010000001.1 coordinate 15,440,823, forward strand.
CAGTCAGAGATTTAACTCTGACCGTGTCATCCGCATGGAAGGAAAAGGTAAGTAAACACTGAATTATGTCAAAATAAAATAACATGAATGTGAAGACTTGTGAGGATTTGTCGGTCTCATGTTGTCTGTTTTCTTTCTTAGATTTGACATTCGAGTACGTCCAGCGAGGGGGTCTGAGAGATCCAATCATCATTGAGAAGCCTGATGGATTAGGAATCAAGTGAGCATCCTTGTCATCTTCCTCTACTTCTTTTTTTAGTGCTCTTCCACTACTCACGCCTTACTGAGTGACATACGGGCTGACGTTAGTGGAGCGTGGGGTAACTGCACTGAGCCGCACCGAGACACGAGTCGTCACAGTCGGGGCAATGTCGTCATTACAAATGACCAGAGTGTGCAAGATTTTAAAAGTGCAATTACAAATACATAAGCACAGCCCTTTAAAATGTTCAGGTGAAATAAGGGCTTGTAGTTTCATATTTTTGGAGCTCATTCTATTTTTATGCAGGATAGAATTTGAACCCAGTTTTCTGGTATCAGAGGCTAAGGGCATGTGCACATGTGTTGATAAAAAGACAGTGTGGAACCAGCCTTTTCTTCTGGGGGGGAAAGTGTTCAATTGCCCTAGTGTAGGGGCCTCCTCTATAACTTGTTTGACAAATTGTTGATGGAGAAAATTGCTTGGCCTGAAAAACATTTTCTGAGATTTTTTTGTTCGCTTGGGTCCTTGAAAACTGATTAAATGAAAGAACAAGTAGCACCACAGGCTCTATGCTGGATGCGATTGTTTACACGGTGAATGTAGAAGAGGTTGCGTAAAGGTAATTGAACAGCAAATAGAAGACCCCCTTCAGTACGGCCTTTTTCAGTGCCACCTCATTTTAATGGAAAAAGTGGAGCTGAACCAGCGCCATTCACCTACTCGTGTCTCGTCACGGATCAGCGCGGTGCGGCTTTCTTCACACAATGAATAAAAGAATGTTTGTCTTTTCATCTCTATATATCTTCCTGCTTTATCTTTGCAGAGTTCTGCTTTGTTGCTCAGTTTCTCTTCTCCTTAAAAAAATGAGGTTTTTAATCAGATGTCTGTATTATGTCTTGTAATCCGACTGTAACATTTTGTTTTTCGTAGGATGCCTGACTCTGACTTCACTGTCAACGACGTCAAGATGTTTGTTGGTAAGACATTAACCATGCACTTTACTTCTCACATAAAATGAGATTCTGCCAATTAAACAGTAGTAAACAAGAGTAAAACTAAAGCCATGTGTTCTTTTTTTTTTAATTGTCCTTTGGTAAACAATGACATGAACAGAAAAGACATTATTATAATTATTGGTACATGCATTGATTCATCTTTGTCGCAACTTACACAAGCCGAGGTTGATTAAAATGATTGAAATAACTCTTGTGTGATCTAAATCGCTGCATCAGATAGTATTTACTTTATAAAATGCCAATGTCTATATTTGCCCAAAAATTCGTGTTGTTTTTGTTTATTGTAGGTGTTAAATTGGTCTAAACTTTCACATGTAAATCCTCGCTTCTTTCCTGCTCACTCTCAGGTAGCAGGCGTATGATCGACGTGATGGATGTCAGCACTCAAAAGGGGACAGAAATGTCCATGGCTCAGTGGACACGTTACTATGAAACACCGCCATCTCAGAGAGAGAAGCTCTATAACGTCATCAGCCTGGAGTTCAGCCACACCAAATTAGAGAATCTGGTTAAAAGACCTACCACGGTATGTACACAGTTAATGTACTGAGTTAATGTTAATAACCTCACAAGCTGCACATTTTTGTTTGGTTTGGTTTAGGGTCGAGTAAGTTAAGAGTTACCTTAAGTTAAGTCAAGAAGATAGGTTCGAAATACAGAATGCATATTTACTTTCCTTTTTAATCTGGTATTTGTGTGTGCATAGGTGGATCTGATTGACTGGGTGGACAACATGTGGCCTCGTCACTTGAAAGAGAGACAGAGAGACTCAACCAACTCCATCAATGACATGCAGTATCCCAAAGTCCAGAAGTAAGTCTCCGTCTCGTTTTTTCACTGGCCTGGTTTACTTTTCTCTAGAGGCAAATACAGAAAGGATATGGTATAGAATCTTGATATTCCTTTAAATGATTTTCTACAGGAAACATTATTAATAATCCTCTATGTCTGTAGATACTGTCTGATGAGTGTCGAGGGCTGCTACACAGACTTTCACATTGACTTTGGAGGGACTTCCGTCTGGTACCACATTCTGAGAGGAAGCAAGGTGCAGTGTTTGAGATCTCAATATGTCATTATATTTCAGCCTCTTCTTTTACAACCCCATGTTTCTGGTAAGAACTGCTGTAGAAGCTGGTGTCTATATGAAACAATGTTACCGAGTATTACGCAGGTCAGAAGGTTTAACAGTTGCCAAAAGGCGCCGTGATATTCACTGGTGCCGAGAGTGTTTTCACTTAAGTCGTCTGTCTTCAGGTGTTCTGGCTGATCCCACCCACCCCTCAGAACCTGGAGCTGTATGAGAACTGGGTGCTGTCGGGGAAACAGGGAGATGTTTTCTTAGGAGACAGAGCATCCGACTGCCAGAGGATTGAACTGAAGCAAGGCTTCACCTTCATTATACCCTCAGGTATATATTAACACCGCCTCCTTTTAAGTCTGTCTTGTATCAGTTTAAAAGCGACGTCTTCTTGTAACCAAACAGATCTTTCCCCTTTGGACTGCCTATAATAT
>JAPQRN010000001.1:15443655-15454041 GCA_037367275.1 Coranthus polyacanthus
GTCTGTCTTGTATCAGTTTAAAAGCGACGTCTTCTTGTAACCAAACAGATCTTTCCCCTTTGGACTGCCTATAATATTTCTATTTCTGCATCCAACTAGTATTTTTCATATGAACTACATCCATATGGAAAATATTTAATAACTAATATTTTCCATTCTTAAACGAGGCAAAAGGTCTATTATGCATATCACTTGTTTTCTTTTGTTGTCATTATTTGTGTTTATTTTCTCCTTTTTTATTTTTGTTGTCTTATGAAAACGAATAATAATACACATCACAATTATTTTCTGTAATATGCCATATGCAAACTTCATATGCTGAGGGATTTCAGTGACATAACAGGATCAATATGTAGAATGATATGATAAATCCAGTGAAACAGTTCTCCTTAATAATGTATTTATTTGTGTTTGTATGTTGTTTTCAGGTTGGATTCATGCAGTCTACACTCCTGTGGACTCAATGGTGTTTGGAGGAAACTTTCTACATAGCTTCAACATCCCAACGCAGCTCAACATCTGTAATATAGAGGACCGCACACGGGTTGGTACATACACACTGTAACCGTTTTAAAATCTGTAACGTATTTTGATTTACAGCTTGTATTAATTTTTTTCTCCACTGCTGCAGGTTCCAGTGAAGTTTCGATACCCCTTCTACTACGAAATGTGTTGGTACGTGTTGGAGCGCTACGTCTTCAGCCTCACAAAGACCTCCTACCTCACACCAGAGTTTCAGAAACACTCCCTGGGCATCGGTAAGAACACACACTTACAGGCTAGAATGTATTAATGTTTTTTTGTTTTTTTTTTATAGTTCTAGATGAATCTGTAAATCATTCCGTTTTTCAGGTCTGACAAAGCCATCCAATGTAGAACCATCCAGTGAGCAGGAGAAGGAGGGCGATGCCAGTGATGAAGATGCTTCTGAGCAGCAGTCGGACAAACCAGGGGTTAAAGTTCACCTGACTCCCTTCGAGCTGGAGGGTCTGTGGAACCTGCTGGGCAAACTGGAGACCCTGCCCTCCAACAAGAAGTGTGTCCCAGCAGGGATACACAATGCCCCGGCACTGATTACGCACATCAAGGTGCGTAAATGATGATTTTTTTTTATTTAATTTTTTTTATTTCTCCCAACAAATAACATTCCAATACTTTTGAAGTGGTGATGCAGTACACTCCTTATCCCCTCAAATTCCAGGCACTACTGAAGGAACATGCTAACGACAATCCCAAACTGTCCTACACAGGAAAACCCATCGTCAAGTGGCCAAAAAGGGTAAGCAGCCACACAGAAATACAACAGTAATAGTAGGTTTGCAGGAATAGACCAGAACTGTGATTCATGGAGTATTTTGTCTTTTTTGAAAATGCTCCCACCAGCCATCCTGGTACCAGCCTCCTCCTCCACCTCCACCTCCTCCTCGTCCAAAATTGGCCTCCACTCCCATCGTCCCGCGGCCTCAGAAACCGGCCTCCTCTATGTCTGTGCTGAGGCGCCGCAGAGTCAGGTAACGAGGCTTACGTCTGTCGTAATCAGTTGAAGAATGTATCGGGCATGTCAGCCATGTTTGCGGCAAATAAACCAGGCTGCGCAGTGTTGTGGGTGTCGCGGCTGTAACTGGGTCTTACACCTTGAAAGTAGCGCACTCGTGTTTTTCTCTTCAGATCGCATAAATCTTTCGCCATTTCCGTGGAGAGGAACGCGAGGAGTATAAAACTAAGCGTTGATGCCCTGCCTCACGCGGGGCAAAAAAAACTAAACAAAGAACAGCGCTGTCAAAACTAATCAGCTGACCATCCGTTTCCAGTGGCCCGTTTATCAGTGTACTTACGGTATTTCACAGAGCGCGGTGTTGCACTAACCTATGGGTTTGTAGCATTGATCGCTAGCGCAGGTCGCTACGCTAGTGAGTTTGTGTCAGTCCGTTTTTAGCGGTACTTTAGCGTCTCTCCGCTCTCAAGTGTTGGCCGCATTAACTTGCAGAGTGTGTGTAACGCGTTGTTTTGCTGCTGAAGAAGTAATGACGAAGAATTGCCGTCCGTGAGCTGCGGGTCCGGTTTCTGAACCACGACGCGCAGTGAGTCTGATTTACTCCGATGCTAGAGAGTTACGTTAAAGTGTAAAAACGTTTTTGATTCATTGTAAAACTCAATGTAGGTCATTAATGGAAACGCCGCAGCAGCATGCACAGGAACATGTCGATAGTGTTAACTTCATCTAGTTATTGTCAGTGTTTTTATAACGAAATGATGCGAAAATGCAGAGTTTCTAGTGGGATAATGACGGCAAGAAGCCATCACACACAGACTAAGCCCCAGGAACCAGAGAAAACTAGAGAAAAAGTTTGGTTGTACGTTGCCCGCTTGATATGAGAGATGAGAAAATTGTGATTCAGATCATGGATCACCATTCTACATGAAAAGACATATGATCTTTTTGCCAGATCGCCCAGCCCATCTGTAATAAACAGTAGAAGAAGCAGAGAGTGTACATTGTATGTACATGAAAATACATTGATGGAAACACAACCTATGATTCTGTTCTGTTTTCCTAGATGTAAGCGCTGCGAGGCCTGTATGAGACCAGAGTGTGGAGACTGTAACTTCTGCAGAGACATGAAGAAGTTTGGAGGACCTGGAAAACTCAAGCAGACCTGTGTGCTGCGACAGTGTCTCTCCGTGAGTCACTATTTATTTTTTCGTTTGTCAGTATAATCAACAGCATGTCTGTGTTCTAACTTTGTCCTCTGTCTCTTCAGCCGGGTCTTCCTCTGTCTGCAGTATGTGAGATCTGCAAAGATCCCAATCAGGAGGACAGTGGTGACCCCTCCCTCACTCTGATGGAATGTTCCAACTGCGCTCAGATAGTTCATCCCGCCTGTCTCACGGTAGGGAGGGTAGGGTGTGGTATATCTCCTAGCGTCCCAGATATGGCAGCCATGTCGAATGCAAAAAGTAGCAGTAAAAATAACTTGTAAACAGTGACTTTTCAGTAGCAGCAGGGTCGGAGGGAGAAACCCTTTTTGTTTAATTCAGGAGTGTAGTTTTCAGGTCTAGATTTAGATTTAAATCCACCAAACACCAAAAGAGGGTTTGTGTTGATGCAAACTCTTAGTGAATCTGACCTGGCCATTGTGCTTCCTTCTCATCCCTGCTGAAAGTTGCAAACATGACAATTAACTTTAGTATTTGTGTTGTTTGATAAACATGAATAAATAAAACTGTTTGTATAGGGGCAAGTATTGCAAGAGTACTCTTTAAAGCAGCTGTGCTTAACACATATTTAGGTAAAAACAAAAACTCAGACCCTGTTTATGTCTCACCGCTTTTGCACAGATTGTGTCCTTAATGTCTTTCTCAATGATTCACACCGTCTTTGACTTTAAAAATGTCTTGCTCTGTCTCTGTAGATCCAAGGAGAAGGTGTAGTAAATAAAGATCTGCCCAGCTGTTGGGAGTGTCCAAAGTGTGTCCAAGGAATCACTGACCAAGAGGTACATAATATTTTATAAACACTCACATGGTCTCAGGGGTTCTTACAGCATCTCTTGTATGAATGTATATTAAATGGAGCTACACAGTCGTAACAACACAAACACTGGCGCTCTGTCTCAACCTGGCGTGTACGCACACACTTGGTTGCGGTGTGTCAAAGCTAATGGGTATTATGTGTCTCCTGTCTGTTTGTCATTATTTAAACTTTTGGTTTCCGTTGCTTTATTATTTTCTGTTTTTATTATATTTAATTTGAATCCGTCAGTCATCAGGCAGCGATGAATCTGCCGGCCACCAGCAGCACATCCGTCCCCATGGCCCCCTGGTCCTCAGGCTGGGCCCCGGGCCCTCTGCTACCATAGGGGGTCCTGTGGGTTCCCAGCATGATGGGGAGGTGGTCCGTTGTGGTTTCTTCCCTCCTCCTCCTCTTCCTTCCTGCTCTTCTTCCTCCTCAGCGTCACTTCTCTTGGTGGCGGCCCCTCTGCCTTCTCAGCCAATCAGCTCGAGACTGGTGAGAGGTGCCGCCTACTCTGCGTACATCCATCCGTCTGTCGCGTGCTCCCCTCCCTTTTTTCCTTTCCATCTTCTTCAAGCGAAGAGACACAACTTCTGCGCTGAATTCTACTCTTCAAATTACCTTAACAAAAATAATCTGCTCATTGAATTGACGCTGTTCTCATAGTTTCTACAGGAGTCGTGCCTCTTCTCTGTTCGCTGTTTTACTTTTGAGGCTGCCTTCAGCTGCAGTTTTCTCTTATCCATACTTTCTTATTTTATTTTACAGGTTTTAGTCTCATTAAAATGGGCAGTGTGGGCATCCTGATGTTGACAAATGAAAACAATAACCCGTTTGATTAGCCAATCACATACATAAAGCTTTGTAGAGAATTTTACAGACAGTCGACTGTTTTCAGTAGTAAGTGTCCTCTGATCTATTCAGTAGTTCATTAGGGCTGTGTAATGGCAAGAATCTAGTGATGCAAGATTTTTTTTAATTTTAGTAAAAGGGTCATAGTATAAATAACACACCACCATATACATGAAATCTGAGAAAGAAACCTTTATTTAGTCAGAATATACAGATCTGCATTTATGAAGTCCCCGTAGCATCCATAATAGTTTAATAAACAGTTTGTACAATCTGAGAAAAAGAATTAACGTTTGCCTATATAGAAAAAAAAAAAAAAAAGAGACTATTAATTAAAAATTGATGCAGTGTTTTTGAGAATTGAACAGAATTTTGTGGTAGTAAAGTATATTAATAGTCTACAGCCCTACATTCCAATAATACTGTTTTCTCCAGAGTCAGAAAAAGATGTTAAAGAAGCTGACGTTGACAACTGGTCACTTTTCACTGCGGACACTGAAATGTTGCTGTGACACTTTACACTGTCTCTCTGTCACTCGTGTTCACTTATTTCTCCATCACTGTAGTACTGGCTGAATGATTTTTGGCAGTTTTAAAGAGGGAAACGGTTTTGCCTTCGTGCTCCTGCGAACGGTATTATGTAAATAAAGTTCTTCTTCGTCTGTGAGTTAAAAACCGCAATGAAATCTGGTCCTTCTGCACAACCACGGAAACAGAGTTGGTCCTGAATATTGAAACATATCTGGGCTTTTTCACTGGCTGGATGACTAAATGACTCCTACTACTGTTTTTTTAGTGGACTGATATTCATAAGCAAAAAACACTAAACTTGAAACTTTCAGGAATATCTTTCGTTTTGCGTCTCTGTATTGTCGAGGCCTACGACCTCTATTGAAAATGCTCACTAAAGACTTTTTGTTTCAGGGACCTTGTTCTTACTAAAAAGTTGTAGTAAAGACTTTCAGGAAGTAACTTGTAAGGTAATCAGATGAATATTAGACTTGTGACAGCACAGTGTATTTATAGCTGTAGGTCTTTTTAGCAGTTGTCTATTTACCATAGTATATTTATGTACTAACATTAGTGGTAACAGTTAAACTCCAAAAAAAAGGATTGAGGTCTGTGCAGAAATCTTTTAATGAGCAAACTTTTGGTCACAGACTTTCTTTAAGGCATGAGCGTTTTAAAAGGGATGAGCTGTGCTTTTTCTTGAACAGTTAAACAACGAGAAGACTCCGCCGTGTTTTTTTTCGTACAGGATTTAACAAGATCTTTTTGCCCTGACTACCGAGAAAATATTTTCAAAATGTTTATGGGATTAAATGTAGGAAGTTACACTGAACTAGATCATCGTTATTGAATATCAGTTGAGCTGCCAAAAATGTGCACTAATGCTGATATTTTGTTGGGTATTGCAAGAATTCCTGGGATTTAACGTTCAGTTTGCCAAGTGACTCGTGATATTGACTTAAGTTTCTCTTTGTTTCTCTTTCTTTAACAGTGTAAAGGAGAAAGAGGTGAAGGCCTTCCAGTGGTAAGTGGTTTTTCTTTTTTGCACATTTCCATGGTTTTCTGTCTTTCCTTCCCTTTAGTGTTGGTATAATTTTATGTCAGTCCTCTTCTACCCTTTCCCTTGTCCTTGTCTACTTTTTCTTGTCCTCTCTCCCTAATCATTTGCCCTGTCTCCAGAAACGGAAAGCTTCCTCCCTTCTTGATGCTCGAATGGCTAAGATTTACCGCCGGCAGAGACACAGCCGCGATGGAGACGAATCTGCCAGTGACGACGACGATGAAGGTTTGTGTGTCTTTTAAAATGACCCAGAAGCAGATTAAGAAGCATTTCACAATTATAAAGATGATTCAAATCATCAACTTTCAGCCCTATAGATAGTACTTAGTTGTTTTTCTGATGACTTTTTCTAACTTGAATATCTCTTCCTTCTTCCTGTCTGTCTGTTGATCTCTACATCTTCGCAGCCTCTCAGAGAAGAAAGATGGCGCTACAAGCCCGAGGTGGAAGCCATTCTGCCAGGAGAGGATTTGGTGCCAACAGGAGAGGTGGTCTGGTGAGAGGAGGTTCTTCTCACAGAGGGAGCAGAGGAGGGATGATGACTCCTGGTTCTTCGTCCATGCTTAAACTAAAGCGAGGGGTGGGCATGAGGGATGGAGGAAAGAGGGGGAGGGGCGTGAGGCTGCGAGGAGGCTCCAGGATGCAGCGAAGGGGAGATGATTCCGAGGAGTCAGACGATGACGACGACGATGACGAAGAAGAAGAAGAAGAGGAGGAAGAGGACGACAGCGAAGAGGGGGACAAAGAACGGCGACACCGTCCGCGCAGGAGGAGACGCAGGACCGACGATGACGAAGATGAGGATGAGGACAGTGAGGGGCTGGAGTTTGACCCCGAGGAGGAGGAGATGGACACACTGGAAGATGAAGAGGAGGAGGAGGACGAGATGGAGGAGGAAGGGCGGTGGGATTCAGACCCAGAGCCTCCTGTCCTCCTGGTGTCGGATCTGAACGACGAACTGCTGAGTGGATCCTACCTGACTGTGACTCTACAGCGCCCCCACAAGGCGAAGAGACAATCTGGTAAGAATGATCGTTTACAAATGTTAAACCTCCGTTATGACTGTCATGTGGAGAGGGCTGAATAAAATGAATTACTGAGTTTTAACTGCGATCAAACTGAAACCTGTCCATGTTAATTCCACCATTCTCAAACTGAAACTGCTGCGGCACAAATTGAAATGTGAAAATCTACTAGAGCCACCCAAACCTTTTAATCACAACCGAGCTCTGATCAAAACATGGGAATGAGAATGAATTTTTTTAAATTCATATACAGAACAAATATATGTGAATGTGGACCTACAGAAATGCTTAATGGTTACTATTAAATAGCCAAACCCTGACATGTTGTTCCTTTTTAGGCTCCATAGTTCCAAAGCTCGAAGCAGCAATGGGTCCGAGGATGGGCTCGGTGGGTGCTGGTGGTCAGCAAGGCTTCATCCAGAGAAAGACGGCGCTCTCAAAACCTTTAAGACTCAAGAGCGGTGACACGACCGACGGTGTAACCCCAAGAGGACCTGGCAGGTACAACAGATTTTATGTCACTTTTTTTGTTTAATATTTTTACACAGCTTTTCTAGCTGTCTTTTGTGGATGGTTATTTTTTTTAAATGGTATGATGTTTTGAGTATTACACAATCCTTTTCTGAACTTTCTGAATCTTACCCCTGATGAATACCCCATATTACAAGAAAAACTGATACTAGTGCTGCAATGACTAAAAGCTGAACTAAAACTAAGAATTTTCAAATTCACACGAACAATTCACATTATCAATTAAAGAACTTTGATTACCTGTTGAATATGATGTTTTTTTTTTTAAAGTTGTACATTTATATGCTGAGGTATGTTTTTTACAGATTAAATACATTTTGCCATTTATCTTGTAGGCCCCGTGTGCGAGGTACTCACGGCGAGCGAGATGCAAGGGATCGCTCTGCATCTTCGTCAGAGGAAGAGGAAGCTGCTGCTGCTGCTGCACTGTCGTCCCTCTCCCCTCCGTCGCTCTTGTCACTGCCGTCCTTTAAGGACGTCGGCAATGAGAAAGGAGGCGAGAAGGAGATATGGGTGTCAGTGTTCAAATACCTGAACAGAGCAGAGCTGCTGGCCTGCATGACTGTCTGCAAGGCCTGGTACAAGTGGTATGTCGCATACTGTTACCTTATTCTGCAGACAAAACACAGGAACATGATCTGCTCTACAGTATCGGTTTCCTTGGGTTGAAAAAGTCTGACGGAGTTTGTGAGTTCACCAGTGTTTCTGTGTTCTATGTAGGAGTTGTGACAAGCGTCTGTGGAGCCACATGGACGTGAGCCGCTGCAGCCCGTTGAGCAACCAGGCCCTGGCAGGCATCGTCAAACGGCAGCCCACGTCTCTGGACCTGTCCTGGACTCCTTTGGCTAAGAGGCAGCTTAACTGTCTGCTCACCAGGCTGCCGGGTACAAACACACACTGCAGGCACTAGTGTGGACACGCCACTGACGACCTATCTCTGAGGCTTATACATTGTTTCAGCTAGTCCTTAAACAGTCTAAAATCCAATAATATGAATTTTAGGCCTTAAAATATGTTGAATATGATTTTGACAGGTCTTAAAATTGTTTACAAAAGGGAAACCAGCATGGAACCAATAACCACTAATGCAAAGAGCCCAGTCAAAATGTATCAGAGCACACCCAGCTAGTGTGTTGTTTGGGATAACGCATAAGTAATTAAAATGTTACTTTCATCAGCAAATCAGTGACATTTTTGCATGGGTAGTTAAAATCAAGCCACCAGTAAATGAGAGCGTCTTAAAAGGTCTTCGATTTGACTTGTTGGAATGTCCAGAAACCCAGTAAAATCTGACTGATGTCTTTCCTTTATAGAAAACATCCATTTCCTTATTCATCCCCTTGCTCCTTATCTGTCTGACCTCCTTCACACTCTCCTTCTTCACGCTCTCTGTCTGTAGGTCTGAGGGAGCTGAGCATTGCCGGTATGTCCTGGTCCTGCCTGTCGGCGCTGGTTTCTCCCACTCTGCCCTACCTGCGGCTGTTGGACCTGCGCTGGTGTGAAGGCATTAAAGATGCCCAGATTAAAGAAATCATCACACCACCTGGTCAGGACCAACTCTTAACTGTAAAATGAATCTCTTTATTGACCATTTCTGCTCAAGTGACGGCATGTTTCCCCTCGCTGTAGGCTCCGAGTCGTCCCGCAGCAGGCTGAGGAACATGATCGAGCTGCGTCTGTCTGGTCTGGATGTCAGCGACTCCACACTGAGGCTGCTGCAGCGTCACATGCCTCAACTAGAGAGACTGGACCTTGCTCACTGCAAGGACATAACGGACTCCTCCATCGCCTTGTTGGCAGCAGCCGGCACACACACTCGCAATAACCTCACTGAGCTCACGCTAGCAGGTTGGTGTTCTTAGAATATAAAGGCTCTGACACAATCAGGAAATGGAGTTTTATTTTTGTCTTTCACAGCATTTTTTTTTCTCTTTTGTTCTCATAAAATGAACTAGTCCAACACATTTACTGACAAGCTCTTCCTGGTTGTCTACTCTTTCTCTTCAGGGTGTAGTCACCTGACTGATGGCTGTCTGTCCTACCTGAAGCGCCTCTCCTCTCTGGCTCTTCTGGATCTGAGAGGCTGCAAAAACATCAGCAGACGAGCCTGCGACACCTTCATCTCCGACCTGTCTCACGTGGCCCTCTACTGTATGATGGAGGAGAAGCTCATTCAGAGACTAGACTGACATCAAAACGCTCATAACGCACAATCACAGCTCAATAAGAGAATACATGTTTCAGTTCTTGTTTACATTTCAACCTTGTCTTAAAACTTAGTTGAGTTGGGATGTGTTAAACTGTCTTCATATCTGTCTGTTGGAAAGTTTATTTTAAGGATGAAACAAAAGGAAACACTCATAAAGGTGTCTGTGTCCCATTGAACCCACTTCTGTGTAGTATATATTGTATTTTTTCTGGGTTAAGATTCACAGACATGACATTAAACTTGTACAGTTTTCTTACAAAAGCTATTGTATAAAAAAACGGAATAAAACGTGAATTGTTTTGGTACACTGTGGTCTGTAATGTACACATCTGAACACCCGATTGATTTTCTTTGGTTTTTTTCCTTCTTGGAGGATCTATACAGACTATCCTTGAGGAGACTGACTTTAAGTTACAGAGAAATGATGAGGAACCACAAACAATTTACACAAAATACACATTTATTGTCCTGTAAAACTGAGCAGCCAACATTTATAAAAAAAAAAAAAAAAAGCTAAAGAAAGGGGGGGGAAAGACGTGGTGTAGAAATTCAGGCTTATCTTCATTTTGCAACAATTTCAGGCAGCGACAGCGCCCCCTGCTGGTCTCAGGCAGAAGTGTAAAAGCTTACAGCACCTGGTATTCCCAGGCGGTCTCCCATCCAAGTACTAACCAGGCCCGACCCT
>JAPQRN010000001.1:15454141-15473991 GCA_037367275.1 Coranthus polyacanthus
GGAATTGGACACCCCTGATGTAACCCTTTCCGGTTGGTGGTGCTCAGTAACACTAGTGCACCCTGCTTCCCTAGTTGGACAAGTACATAATACTACCATGGAGTCTGATTCTGCCTATGTCTTGGTACGTTTTAAAGAGATTTCCATACTGTTCAACTGTTTACAAAAGCATAACGATTAAACAAAGTCTTAATACTCAGATGACAGCAATAAGGGAGTATCTATCACACTTTAGTGATAATGACTGATAAAGTGTTTAGTTGATTTACAAACTTTTGCCTGTTAATGGACAACACCGCGAAGCTGTGCAGTGTTTATCCTTCTGTCTGTGAACGAAAAACAAGTGTCAGAAAAGACTTGTCCGACAACAGAGGCAGGATATCTAACAGGAGCAACGGCTGCTTTTGTAAGCGTGCTAATAAATGTAGTGTGTTAGCTAAGCTGGGCAGAGATGAAAGTGAAACCTGACGTTTTATTATGGGTGTACATTCATATTTGCCGAAATGTATGAAACAAACCCACACATTGGATTAACATTTTGACGGCCGCATGTTTCGTTCTTTCCCGTTTTGGTATCGTTAGTTGGTTAACTGACCTCTGTTAGCAAGGTTATCGCTGTTAGCTTGTGGCTAACTCGAGCTCAGGCTTGTGTTCAGGCCTTTAGATTTATACAACCAGTTCTGGCGTCCAGTGTGACTGACACCGGGCCTAAACAGACTTCAAACGAAGTTACGCGTTGTATTTCTTGCTTTAATACCTTGACACAGTCGATAGGGTACATAAGGCAGTGCTCCATGATTCCGGCCACGGCTCCTGCCAGCATGTGAGTGCTGGTCGGTACTCCCTGAGGCAGTCCTTCATAATCAATTTCTGTGTCGACAGAGGTCGAGGTCTCCGGAGTTGCACGATGCAACACCGGGGCAAAGTCCTGTTCCATCCTGGGTGAGAGAGACCCGACAAATCCCCCTGTCGCGTCCAGAAGTCTGCCACCCAACCATCGAATCTCTGCCCCGGCAGCAGCACCTGTAGCCCGGTTATCGACGCCCGGTGTTTCCACGGACGTTCGCCGGGACACGAAACCGTCCGCTTCCATTCAAAATGAACGTGAAGAGTTGCTACAACGACGACTCAGACAACCTGCCTGTCCGTGTAGTCTACCCGGCAATTATATGAGTAGCCCAGCCGGCCGGCGAATGTCTTGGCGGGTCTCTGGCCGCAACTACGCGGCAGATAGCTGCGTGGAGACTCAACGAACCGGGAGTAGAGGCTGGGTGGGGCTTCGGTGGGACTGTCAGGGAGGCACACTAAAAGCTACTGATGATTGGGTAGATTGTCTGTCAATCATTGCCAGCTCTCCGTAATTGGCCCATTCTTCCTTCAAATATTAATAAATAAGGCGGGCATTACGGGGGGTGGGGCGCAGATTTGGTAACACTGAGAAGTCACGGTGACTCCACAGGAAGCGTTTTACACAGGACGTCCCAAGTTGGAATTTTTTTGCAGTTTAAGCTTTTGTAACACCGGTATTTTGTATAATTTGGGGCTTAATATGGACAGAACAGAGACGACATTGTAGGCTAGCCAAATCTGTTCAAATGTCATTAGAAAGACAGTACAGGTCTACACAATGTAAGCTTATGTCACAACATCTTCCATGATGTTTTAGTGTAAAAATCATGATACAAGTTTCATGCTTTAGATTGTTTCAACTTATCCAAACATCTTCATCGGGCATTTTTCAGTGTCTTTGAATTGTGAAATTCTTCAAATTTGACGTCACTTTTCTTTCATGTTTTTTTTCTATGTCTACACTCATAAAACTGTTCCCTATTGTATACTAGTAGCAGTGATAAATCCAGACGTTGGCAAATCATCTACAGCAAGAAATGTTGCAGATAATGATTTGCTGACTTCAGATGTTCTTGAAGAATTCTTAAACTTCAGAGATCCATTTGCTAACATGCGAATGGGCCACTCCTTCAGAAAGGCAGTGGTCTGCTTGGAGCAAAGCTGTGGGTCATTGTTGTGCTGAAATACCGACAGCTCTTTGACAAAGCTTAATGGAATCCATAATTCCTTTAATGAATTTGAGCTCTCCATTACCAGCAGCACTCATGCAGCCCTAAACCATGACGCTACTACCACCATGTTTGACTTTAGACACAACACACTTTTATTTTTACTGTTCATCAGGTCATGGCCACGCATACTGTATCCCATCAGATCCAGATAAGTTGATCTTTGTTTCAGGACATGCTTCCAGTATGTCTGGTAGGATGTCCTGTGGTCTGATGAAACAAAGAGCAACTTGTTTGGGTCTGTGCTATAAGAGTGCACTCACTTTTGTTACCACTGTTTTCAGAAAACTCTACTGTATCTTTGTTATATTTTGTGGAATAGCAGTTCATCTGATAGCCAGTTCATCTGATGCAGCTGCTTGGAAAGTGCAAATGGTGTTCTCGTGTTTCTGAGCTACTGTACACATTTACCACTTGCCACTTCAGCTACACCATATTATCAAAAGTTTGAGGACAACTGAAAAAACGTCCCATATGTAATTGCGTTTTCATTCCAAACTTCAGAAATGCTGTTGCTGCTGTTCCCGTCATTTCTGGTTCTTGCTTTTAAGAAGATTTTGGAACCTGACTACAAGGATTTGCTCCCATTCAGCCATAAAATCCGGGTGATGCGGCCTGGCCCCCAGTCTGCATTCATGTTCACCCCAAAGATGTTGGCTGGGGCTGAGGTCAGGGAGCTGTGCAGGACACTTCAGTTTTTCACCACACTGGGAAAGCCATTTATTGATTGGGCTTCATGCACAGAGGCATCTTTCTCAAGATCTTTTGGTCTTACAGTCTATAACCTAGGGTTAAATCCCTTTTTCTGTCATCACTTTTGAGCAATATATTAGATAACATTTATTATGGCTGAAAATGACCAGTTTAATCAGTAAACAGAATAATGCAGGTGACCCTTTGATCTGTCAGTAATGAGATACACCCTTCAAAATTACCAGTATTACACCAATTATCTTTGAATTTCTGACTGAATGAATTGTTCACACTGGAGGAGCTGGTTGAGGACAAAATGCTGGAAAACTGCACGCTAGTGACACCTTCCACAGCCTCCACAATATGTTAGCAAACTTACTGGTGTGGAAAGGCTTTTTGTACTTGTGGACTACAAGAACATTTGAAAAAGTCTCAGTTCAAATCCAATCCTGTTTTAATTCAAATACAGATACAGTTACAGATAAACTTTATTTATCCCCACGGGAACTCGATGTCCATCGGCTCAAGAAAAGGCAAGAAAGCAAAATAAAAGTGGCAGTGGGGATGAAGGATCTTCTGTAACGTTCAGTCTCAAGTACTTAGTTCAGTCCATAGTACAGATTACTAAATAGTCAGACTCCTTTAAAAAGTTCTGGTAGTCAACATGTACACAAAGAGTGTTAGGTATAAAAATGAAGCTCTTCGTGGCCTAAACTTGCCTTATACTTACACCTAACACTTCACTCTGTACTTGTGGACTTCCAGAACACAAGATGTTGGATCCCGTTTTTTGATGTTTTTATTTTGTACTTTAATGAACGTTTTATCTGGCTGCTATGGTAACTTAAACTCCCACTTTGAATCAATAAAGTCATCGAAGTATGCATAATGAAGTTTGGTTAAGGCTTCTGAAGTTCTTAAATTTGTCACATTGCTATGAATGTAAAGTCAAAATGCTTCATAAAGAAATGATGAAGAAGTCATTGAAGTAGGCTGGTATGCTAGATTATATATAAGCAAAGATCTTCCATTCACACAAAAAGTTACAACTTTCATAAGAACCGCATCGTTTCCTACAGTACGTGAACGCAGCAGTTCAACTCCATGACGCGGCGACGTTTTGATGACGTATCACGGCGGCCGACCCGGACCGGAAGGTTGGTTTTTGGTCATTTCCTCCTCTTTACCTCGTCGTCTGCGTTTAAAATAATCTCTGTAAAGTGGGACAAGTAACATTTTAGGTTCATTTTTACGAAGAAACCAGACGTTTCGCGGAGGGACTGTACTGTCATGGCGGAGGAGAAGCATATTTAGGTAGGTTTTGCTATCGGAGAGTGATAACATATGGATACATAATGTAACGGATGAGTTGTTCCTCACGGCAGCCTCAGCCGGTTTATAATTCAACAAGAGCTACATTGGAAAATACACGGTGTACTCACGCGGACGATGTGTAAAATGCGTTTCTTGTGATTTGTTCCGACTTAAAAAAATCGAAAAATCTTTTATTTTGCGGTTTTGTTAGGTTATATAACATGGAGATAAGCCAGTTAATGCCTCTGTAACAGCCTGTATGGAAAACATGGAGTAATACCAAAACCTACATCAGTTCAGATGATGCCACACCGATACTGTAAACCTACACCGAATAATCGCGTGGGATAATGGCTTTGGAGCACAAAACACTGAGCTTTACATAAGTGAGGATGTGATGGGTTTCTTCTATCGTCTAGCTAGCCTGAACCTTTGGGGTTCTGTGGGGTAGGCTGTTTTCTGATGATGTGATGATGATATCCAGCAGTTTACTTTGTCAATTAGACAGATAGATAGATAGATAGATAGACAGATAGATAGATAGACAGATAGATAGATAGACAGATAGATAGATAGATAGATAGATAGATAGATAGACAGACAGACAGATAGACAGACAGATAGACAGATAGATAGACAGATAGATAGATAGACGGATAGATAGACGGATAGATAGATAGATAGACAGATAGATAGATAGAATGCACATCATGCCATTGACACTGTTTTTCCCTCCTCTCTTTTTTCCTTAAAGCAGGAGAAAATCCATCAACTCTGGACAGGATCATTCTCTGCAGACACCATGAGGTGACGACCGATATCGTGCGTTTTTGCTGACTTGGACATATGGCAAGGTAATAAACCGATAATCAGAAATCAGAACGTTCTCGAGCAGCCGTGATGTTTGTTGGTTCCCTCATTAAACTCCGTACATCAGCCTTTGCTTTAGTCCGGGGTTTGCTCTTTCCGAACAGGATCACTCTGTCCTGCCTGCCGGCCTCCTGGTACTGCAGCGTGTCCCTGCTGTCTCTGGGATGTGCTCCCAGGCAGAGGCTGCTCCTCCTGCTGCTGCTCTTCATCACCTCCGCCCTCTTCCTCCTGGGAACCTACCAGAGGCAGCTGTGGGGCCCCCAGCGACGCCCAGGGGCCCATGTCAACAAGTAAGTTCACGATGTTTCAACGGGATCCAGCCTGCCAAGATACATTTTTGCCCACAATAACCTGGTGTGTGTTTGCTTGAAGATACACATAAAGGCAAGCTGACACAGGGTTTAAACTCACAGTGTGTAATTTCTGCCACCAGACGTCTCTCAACTGCTGGGCATTGCATTGATTACATTATTACTGTTCACAGTAAAAGCCCTAAACATATACACTGTCTCTGAACTTAGTCACTCGGAGCATTTCACTCATAGACCTTTTCCACCAAATTACATCTGGTTCTTGAACTAGTTCCATTCAGGATTCTTGGAACCTTGTTGCCTCTAGTGAAACCAAAGACCCTTAAGAACAAGACGGTTCACTGGAGAGTGATTTCCTGTTTCAGTGTCACATGGTTTCTCCACTGTCCCGCCCCTTTAGGAGACCAGAGGCAGATTCTGTCCCGTTCATTTCAATGGGAGAAGTGACCGTGATTTACAGATGTCGACTGATTCTTTTGCCCTAAAGCTACCCACGTAAATATTGGACCCTTTTCCACGAGCCGCATATCTTCTGAACATTCTGATGTTAAAATGACATTTTTAAGACTCACAGATCAGGAGAAAATGGACTTGGTTTGAGGCGTTTCTCCGTCTCAGCAGCAATCTTTTGCGAGGTCAAATCTCATCTGGAGGAGATGAAAGCGAGCGGGAAAATAAAACGAGTGATAATGATAAAATAATGTTAGTTACCAGTAAAAAACATGATATTAGTGTATTATTATTGTATTTAGACCAGATTACTACTATCTATCTACTATCGTATCTACTTTCACATGTGTACACAACGTTCTCAACCCTTCTGACCACGCCCACTTTGGAGGCAGGAAGTGAACCGTTTTAGATCATTGGTGAAGTGTACGCTGCATCATCTTTGTATGTAGAGCATATTTAGTGGAAGTGTTCTAATCAAAGATGTATCATTAACAGAGGATGGTGCAAAATGCACAATGGACCATATGGTAATGTATTTCCAGACATCTACACTGTTGTCGTCTCCATCCTCTCTTTCATACATATATATACATGACATATATTCACATTATGTCATTTCATTTGCTGTTAGTGGGTGAAGGTTCATGAAAACGTTCAGTAAACAGCTGAAGAGATAACCGGCTCACATCGACCAGTTATCAACGTATTTTTCTCAAAGTGACTCTGAGAGTGTCTGCACATGTTCTCTTTCTCTATCGCAAGGACAGATAGTTGAAAAAAGAAAACATACAGTAGGAGTGAAAAATACTTTTTATATTACTTGTATAATTTGTAAATGATGACAAAGAGTGTGTTTATTTCTGTATCTTTGTATACAAACGTGAAATGAAATGTCAGAGCCTTAATTTACTTCTGAAGCTGCACATGATTACCTTTCTCATCCAGATTAATAATCATCATAATAAAAACAAAGTCATTATATAAAGTACACATTTTAGAGTAGAAGTAAATATTACTCCAGTCATTGTGCAGACTCTCAGTACGTTTCGCGTCTGTCTGTTTGTTCTCTTTCAGGTACCTCTCCATCGCAGAGTCCATGGAGGCCACTGACATCGACAACCCTGCTCTGAATTACGGCGTGGTGGTGGACTGCGGCAGCAGCGGCTCTCGGGTCTTCGTGTACTACTGGCCCCCCCACAACGGGAACCCACACACCCTGCTGGACATCAGACAGATGAAAGACCGGGACCGCAAGCCGGTCGTCAAGAAGATCAAACCTGGTGAGAAAAACGTCTTCTTCTCTGAAACTCTCAAATGAACCGCCGCTCTATGTTTTTCAGCTAAAACTTCAATATTTCAGCCCCTGCATGACAGTGTGTCTCCTGTCCTTCGAAAACGACTGTAGGTGGTTAGTGTCCAGTTTCCAGAGGGAGTGAACATACCTCAACTACTAATTCAAATGAGTATTTATTGATGCCTGCGGTTGTTTTCAGACCAGTAGGGCGGTTGATTACGTAATACACAGCTTTTTTTCCACTGATTTCGGCTCCTGCAGCTTTGAATTGCATTGTATGTGGTATTAAAAATCTCTTTAAAAGGCCTTCATTTAAGTGGGTGTCCTCGTCAGAAATCCAGATGATACACCGTCTTATCTTTGTTGTTATCCCTCAGATCTTATTAAAAACGCTGGCAGGATGAGAACATAGATTGAAAAGTAAAAACTATCAACATTTATAGAAGGTGTGTTCATATAAATACTGCCAAAGCAGCAGCGAGTCCGTCCATGTGACGCTCTGTCACAACAGAGAGAGATTAGATGCACTTGGTTTGTTCCAGGAACTGAGGTTAAAGACTACGTGGCACTTCAAGCCCTGGCACACGATCAGTGTTTTCTGACAATGTTCACTCATTAGCTACAAATTTTAACCAGTACATTATTTGGGAGTTCAGGAATCTTAATTTGTTGCTCTTTTTTATTATTTTTTTAAGTTTGTAAACTCATTTCAGAACACTGACCTACTTTTTGTTCCAGTGCAGCTCTGAAGTAGTGATTTACGTAGTGATTTGCTTTAGTTTACTCTGTCAACATATTCAGTGATGTTGAGAATGTTGAAACAGTAAATGTGTATCATTGCAACCAAATTTGTTCATCTTTTCTGAGAATGTTAGACTAACACAAGTAGGGCACGGTAGTCAGAGAACCAAAGTTATTTGAAAATAAATCTAACACACACACACACATCTAACAGTAGTAAAAAAAAAAAAAACACACTCTACCAACAGGGAAAGTCACAGAAGGTTATTACTGTGAAATGAACTTAAATGAGCAAAATGAACTTTGTATAAGACAAGTAACCTTTATAAATTTGTGTATTTTTTGACATTATTCTAATTGTTTGAGATGTATTTGTTTGATCTCTCCGTTTATGTGAAATGCTGCTGCTGACTGTGTTAAACTGTGGATATCAACGGTCCTCTCAGGTATCTCCACCCTGGCGAAGACACCGACGTCGGCCAGCGACTACCTCCATCCTCTGCTCAGCTTCGCTGCTGCTCACGTCCCAACGAACAAACACAAAGAGACTCCGCTGTACATCCTCTGCACTGCAGGAATGAGGCTGCTGCCAGAGAGGTACAACAGGACGTTCAACCAGACGTGTTAGGGTTTAACATTTCGAGCCACATTTACAATTTAGATTTTAAAGCAAGATAGCGTGTGAAGAAGGGATTTACAGAAAGACTTTATGTCTACACAAACCGCCACAGAGATGAATTATGACCAAAATCGGACCGTATCAGAGACATTCCTCACATTTGCATTATGCTGCTTTATGCATTGAAATGTCTGATGTTCCTCATAATACATCCATCCCTCTGTATATTTGTGTATATTTTGTACTTTGACTCTTCTAACTTCACTCTTCTTCTTCTGTCTGTAGCCAACAGGCAGCCATCTTGGACGACGTGGTCACCGACGTTCCTCTGGAGTTCGACTTCCTCTTTTCCCAGTCACATGCTGAGGTCATCTCTGGGAAACAGGAAGGTGAAGTGACACTTATTTACTGTTGTGCTGTTATGTTTTAGTGGACGCTGGTTTTATTGTTTAGTTATTGAATGAACTGTCATTTCTAATTACCGACTGACTGCATGTTCCTCTCAACCTTCAGGAGTGTATGCATGGATCGGCATTAACTTTGTGTTGGGACGCTTCGATCACGCTGACGATGGTGAGTGTGAAGGTCTAACAGGGCATTTTTAAACCTGAGGATGTTTTCATAGCTGTTTTAGTTGCTCCGGTTGAAATTGATGAGTTTGTAGATTTAGAGACTTGGTTCATTGTTTTAATCTGATTTAATTAGGGATGCACATATATTTTGTTTCCTTGACGCAAAAGGGGAAATAAGTAACAAACAAACAAATCATCCAAATTGTTGTTGTAAACATCGGTAACGGACCAAAGTTTCCCTACATTTTAACTGGATTGAGCAGGTTATTGATGCAGCTCTGTTGTTTTATGGTCTTGGTTTTATAAAATATGAATTACCACTCCTCATTTTTAGATTTCTAGAGCTGCAGTGACAGAAAACTTATTAGCAGCTAATTTTATACTTATTACGTTCACAAAAAAATGCAGATCATGTGATGTGTCGGGACAAAGCGCTCATTTTCTCGTTGTTGTTGATGTTCTTGATTTCTGAAGTTACGTAGATTCCTGGGATATTTTGACTGATATTTTTGATTGTTTTGTGATCCTTAATAGATTGAGTGATTAATCAGTTGAAAAATGAAAAACAAATATTAGGTGCTTATACTCGTTTAAGGCTAATAATAGTTTGTAGAAATTTACAAGCACCACAGGAAGGCAATGCTTACACAATAAAAGCTCTGTTAAGAAATGATTGGTTTCTATCCACTGAAACGTCAGAGCGCTTTTAATTTGAAACAGTTAAGGAAGTGTTAAGTTTGTATTAAAAGCCCAATGCAGCACTTTTAACATTGCAAACAGAAGCGGATCAAAGCGAGATTTCGTGCTAAATATGACCATTTCTACTTATTAAACAGAGGAAATTAGAAATAAAGGCCTGACTCTAATACAAGCCTCCTTCTTCAGATAACTTCTTATGACCCTTGTGCATTCATGTTCTTTTAGAGGACGCCACAGTTGAAGTGACAACAGGGTCACAGAATCAGCAGTCAATCAGCAGGCGACGCACGGTGGGCATCATGGATATGGGCGGGGCTTCTCTGCAGATCGCCTATGAGGTGCCTGTTGCCATCACCTTCAGCTCGCCAGAAGAAGTAAGAAAGTGCAATGAAACACGTCGCTGCAGCGGTCTGAGCATGAGTGAGCTGGTCGGGTCCGCAGTGTGTTCAGTAACGTCTGTGTGTGTGTTTCAGGAGGAGGCGGGGAAGAGCGTGCTGGCAGAGTTCAACCTCGGCTGTGATGTCGAGCACACTCAACATGTGTACAGAGTCTACGTCACCACCTTCCTCGGCTTCGGAGGAAACATGGCCAGGCAGCGCTACGAGGACCAGCTGGTCAACAGCACGCTGGCCAAGAACAGGTGCAGACACACATTCATTCATTCACACGTATAGATACATGGGTGCCTTTTCATGTTAAAGCAGCTATGTGAAATATTTACAGAAGTCCACCTGGGATGGCCTGGTAGAAGAGCGTTCAAAGGCACTGGTTTGAATCGTGTTGCATGTCATTCACCATCTCTCACCCTTTGTTACTTTTTCTACCTCTGGTTAGAGAGAAATTGAGACTTTCAGCTGATTGTTCGTTAACACAGTGAGCAGCTGCAGGGTGGTGAAGGAAATGTGGTTTAAAATGTCCTGCTTACAACCGGATTCTGGCTCCTGATTGGCTGTAACTGCCTGGGTTATTTATTTCCCTCGGTCACATGCGGCTCAGCAGAACAAAGTATCTCCAAGTTCAAAGCGTTTTGTGTTTTCAGGTTTCTCTCCACACAGACAGGCCTGACTGAAGACAAACCGTACATAGACCCGTGTCTGCCCGTCGGCCTATCAGACACCGTCGCCAGGGACAACCACACGGTGTACCTCAGAGGTCAGGGGGACTGGGCTCGCTGTCAGGAGGCTGTACGACCCTTCCTGGGCCTCCACAACGGCACCATGTCACCAGGGGGCGTTTACCAGGTAAAGAATGAAGCCTGCTGCGTATAGAAGCGTTCAGTTTGCACGGAAGGTCAGAAATATGAAAAGCCGCAAGGAAAAGGCCACTGAGCTCAAGATCATTAAGGAGGAGGATGTTTCCTAGTTCTTTCGTGTCCTTCGTATATCTTATATCAATGTGAAATAAGTCTTAAAATACATTCATAATGGTCTTTAAAAGTCATAATTGTTACATCATGCCTCCCACCTGACCCAAAGGGAGAACGAAACCATCCCACTCATAACTCTTGACATGTTTCAGTAAATTCAGTAGCTTTTCTTTAAGTTGTGCTTCCTCAACATGTGTCACAGATTCCACCGACGTATGTATTTTGACTAATGTTTGTTACTGATAGATAAGCGTGGTGACTATCTTCAGTTCTTTTACACATTTGCTAACGTTCTTCTTCACTGTTTCCAAAGCAGATAGCCCCACAGGCAAACAACAAAACTCAAACTGTTCAACCCTTTTTTTTTATCAGGAAATATTTCACGAAACATTCCAAATTATGTTACTGAAGTTCACTCGTATCAATATTTCAGAAACAACTGAAGTAATTCATAATAAAAATAGACTTAACACATGCTTACAATAAGACTAAAGGGCATTCAGATGACCAAGTTGGTACATTAACAACTTAAACTGTCCCATAAAGCAAAATAACTTGTGCCTTGTTTTGTTTTTCAGGCTCCCATCAACTTTAGCAACAGCGAGTTTTACGGCTTCTCTGAGTTTTATTACTGTATGGAGGACGTGCTGAGGATGAGGGGGCAGTACGACAGTGAGAAGTACTCCCGAGCAGCCACGGTAACCGCAAAGACAACCTCTGACTTTTTACACATTCATATAGAAACCTGTTTTAATATGTATCTTTTAATCACACACGGCTGACTTGTGTTGCTTGTCTTGTCAGGACTACTGCTCCACACAGTGGTCGACGCTGAAACAACGTCTGGACAACAAGCTCTTCTCTCAACAGGCCGACCTGAGCCGACTCAAGTAAGCTCCTCCCTCCTTTCAGTCGCCCTCACGCGGAGCAGCAACGTATTTCCTCCATGTACAAGATACAGCGTTCCCACCTTTGCTCGTGTTGTCCGTTCAGCTCGGGTTTCTGCGGGAAGTGCTTTCATACTTATTCGACACTGATTACACAACATCGTACCCGTACATCACACGCAAGCTGGAAGTAAAGCCGGTATTATTTCCTGTGAGATTAAATCTAAATGTTAAGAACAGTTGCAAACTCTTTCAGAAAGTGATAATAGCAAGTAATAGTTTTTCAAGAATCAGTTCTTTGTCATCACATTACATCCATATATTATTTGAACAGTTCCATCCTTTCCCTTGAATAAAATCCATTTCCTCTACTTAAGCCCTCAGTTGATAGCTTGTTTTATCCATGAAATATTCTTCCTCTCCAGTGTTCAGGTCACACTTCACCTACCACAAAATACTTGAAATGAAAAGAGAAAGCTGAAAGATCTGTACAGTGAATCAAAACCGTTTCTTCAACAACATACAAAAGAGATTTCTGTCTTTTTAAATGACTATTTTGATCATCGTTATTACTCTTATTCTTTTATCAACATTGTAATGTATTTTGGTAATAAAACTACTTCA
Source organism: Coranthus polyacanthus (assembly GCA_037367275.1). Classification (NCBI taxonomy): domain Eukaryota; kingdom Metazoa; phylum Chordata; class Actinopteri; order Kurtiformes; family Apogonidae; genus Coranthus; species Coranthus polyacanthus. Next base: position 15,466,663 of record JAPQRN010000001.1, read on the forward strand.
TAAATCTAAACGTATATAAACTATACATTCATATTCTTCGTGCTTTATTGGCCTGGATGTCAGGTGAGCGTTTGTCAAAGCATCGAGGTCAACACGATCCAGTGATGAATTGTATTAATTCCATGTTTTCAGTGCAGTTGTTATTAATTCCATGTTTTCAGTGCAGTTGTTTTATTTATTGTTTTATTTATATATATATATATATATATATATATGGTGCTGTGCATAGTTTTCAACACCTCCTGTAGCTCAGGTTGTACACAAACCTGAAGGACAACTACGTAAATACTTTCCATTCACCTTTTCTTACCTTGACATAATTCCCTTAACTCGCGCATGTTGGATGTAAGACGTAGAAACAACGTTGGTTTGTTTTGCAAAATCATTACGTAATTCGGGGTTGATTCAACCTCGACACATGATTCACCTGTGAGTAATTGTTGAAATGTCTGTTGGGATGCCATGGTGTTTTTTTTCTTACGGTATATTCTCGTTGATAGGATGAGGGTTCAAATGTAAAATGTGTGGCTACAACACTTAAAGCCTGCTATTAACGTCTCTGCCTGTAGATGGCGCATATTTGCATGTTCATCTGCAGGTCTGAACAGTTTGGTGCTGGTGCAGGATCTGAAACTGTCTGATCCTCACTGGGTCTATTAATATGTTCTGCTTTTCTCAAACCAGGTACCAGTGCTTTAAGTCGGCCTGGATGTACGAGGTGTTGCACTCCGGTTTCCGCTTCCCCACCGAGTACCCGAGTCTGAAGACTGCTCAGCTGGTTTATGACAAGGAGGTCCAGTGGACTCTAGGAGCCATCCTGTACAAAACCCGCTTCCTGCCTCTCAGGTAAGTCCAGCACTACAAACCAACTCTACAATCCTTCATGACTTCAGTCAAATCAGATGCAAATGGTTCTGAATGAGTTTTCACTTATTGGTCGGGAAACAAATCAACAACAAACAAATCAATATGCAAAGTATAAGAAAACATCCTAGATCAATATTCCCCAGTATCCTCAGTGCTTTAAACTCAGTTTTTATTTCTTCATCGACAGACTCCTAAATTTAAGTGAAGCTTTTAATATTTGTCCCAAAAACCATATGCAGTTTCCACAGCACAGTGATGTTCTTGTGATGTTCTTGTATCAGTTACAATGAACTAATATCAGGGTTATTCTAGTTAATAAAAGTGAGAAATAAATAAAATCTGCAATGAACAACACGAACTAAAACAAAATACAGTTACAGGTCAAATCAGCGTAGTTTTGGTTTTCGACCATTTAAAGTTTTGCTCTTGATTTAATTCCTGAATTCTGCGGTGGATGGAGAAATGTTAATGCTTCACGATGAACAAGAACAAAATGGCTCCTCATGGGATCTTTAGATGATGGTCTTCTAAATCATGAATTGTAAAGTAAATGAAAACTCACTGAAACTAAACTGAGAAGCAAAAACCAAAGAAAGAATACATTTAAAAAATGACATTTTTAAACCTATAGTATTGACCAAAGTGGATTAATTTCCCATTTCCAGGTTGCTGCGTCTATATAGTATTGTTAAGTTGCAGTCTGGGTTTTACTGACGTATATCGTGTCGTCTCCAGGGACCTGCAGCAGGAAACGCTGCGGCAGAACCACTCCAGCTGGCTGCGCTCCTCCTTCGTCTACAACCACCACCTGTTCTCCCTCTGCATCCTGGTGGTGGTCCTGGCCATCCTGCTGTACATCCTGAGGCTGCGGAGGATCCACCAGCGGGAGCAGCGGCAGGCCGAGGCCCTGAACCTCCTCTGGGTCGAGGAGGGAGAGGCCCTGCTCCCCTGAGAACCTCCACCGATATGTCTGTTCTAGGACATCCTGAACTTCCTGCGGGGTCTTCTACCTCTGATCTCTGACATGGTTTCTTACTCTAACTGAACCGCAATCGAATCAATGAATGTCAACCCGGAGGATTCCGGAAAAATGACTCATCAACCAAAGCTGGGACTTTGAGGATACGGGAACCCCCAGAATTCATTGCTTGAACACACATCATACTATGGAGACAATTTAATGAGCCTAGAGAAGAAAGTCCTCTTTTAAAGAGGAAAACAACTGCGCTTTTAAGTCTGAACAAAACAGTTGGTTTTCCCCACCTAGTGCGATTAGTTTGGACATTTGTGAACACAGTAATCACACGCAGAGAGCTTTTAGACTGTTTAATCTGTAACTCAGGACGTCCTGGAACACAAGGGAGAGAAAAAGCCACACATATAAAAATCCAATGCCTGGAGCGCATCGAAAAACGCTGCGGTGCTGTTAAAGCTAAACAAAACTCATCACGAACAAAACATCATTTATGTACATTTAAGAATGAGATCAGTCATCGCCACACCAGCTGGACGGACCTACAACGAAACGTGGCAGAAGGACAACAAAAACATCTTTCTTGTCAAAAAAGGCAGCTGTCGGTTCTGCTTTTAGAGAAAGTGTACTGTCCAAAAGACCAGACCACATCAGCAGAGGCCACGGTGTTTTAGAAATGTGCCTCAAAGGCGCTCCTCAGTCAGTCGTCTTATCAAGCGGTTTCTTATGACTCCGTTTGATTCCAACCCACCTCATCTCAGATAAATGGTTGTGATTGGCCCGGCCTGATCTACACCGGGTGGGAATCTGTTTGAATGGGAGCGCGGCCAGACTGACCTGCCAGAGAAAATGAAACATTTGCTTTTAGGCAGATGCATCTGGTTCCCAGACTAGAACTTTGACAATAATGACTCAAAACCAGCAGGGGGACGAACGTAGGAACACCTTTTCACGGCTTACTGCTCTCTCCCTGTCGTTGGTTGTGGATGACGACGGCGGGGGGGCGGAATTAGGGCAGAAAATCCCATTTACAACCACGAAAAGGAAGCAGGTTAAGGAACCGAACTGAGTGTTGAAATCGCACTAACATTAGCTCATGTGAAGTGCATAAACCTCCGAACGAGGGACCTGAGTGATTAAGAGATCTCTCTTTTAAAAATCAGATTTAAAATAGGAGGCAAGCGAGCGATACATGATTAACTTCGATCTGAAGTAAAAGCGCGACAGAACAAGTAACATTAAATATTAACAAAATGTGCATGAAAATAATCCAGTCGAACAGATGGATCCGGTGGCGATGCAGTTCGGTTCGCTTGGGTTTTTCTCTGTGTAAAGAGACGGAACAAAAAGGGGGAAAACGCTCCAAGTTTACAACCTCATGAACCAGAGAAAACAAACTATAGGTGCGACATATTCTTCGCTGTGCAGCTTTAAACACCAAGCCCATCTCAACTGGAAAGATGTTAACTCACCTCAACAGGAAAAACCGCTTTGACCCATTCGCTACACATTCCCTCTGAGGTCAAGACTCTGTATTTTATCAGACCGATACATCTCTCCTCAGACTTGAACATCTACGTCTTTTCTACCTGCACCTGGTGACAGTAACAGATTTCAACATCTCAGACTTCAAATAGGGAAAGAAAAGGTGAAGAAGCTGTCACTTAGCTGCAAAGTGATTTTCTTTCACCTTTTCAAATGAAAAAATAATGATGTGATGGAGCATGAGCTCCAAAATCCTGCTATTGCCACCATGTTCACACCCTTAAAGTGATTTAGCTTTGCACTTGTGTCTGAGGTGATATCATAGTGGGTATCATCGGGAGTGAAACAGAGCTCCTTTGTCATCAGAGATGGTGTTTCATCTACACCTCCGCGTGTCCCGATGGGATGATTTCCTCGAAAGCAATCGAGCAGCCTGATGATGTCAGCTGCAGAGCCGCGGCCTCAGATTGTGCTTTGATACTTGAATGCCACTGTTGTCTTGCCAAGACCCCCGTCCAGAGCAGATTTTTATCAGAGGAAAGACTGAGCCAAGAGGCATTTTAGCTGAAATAAGCCGAGCGATCTGCTCAGTGTTTGGATGAAGGCGCTGAAAGCAGACAAAGACCCTCGAGGCCTGATTTAAGCAGATGTCGTCTGATTTCTGAATGCAGTAACTTCATAAAAGGGAGGAATCTTGTCTCACGCCGCGGGCCAAAATGGATGCTGGGAAAGGGGCAGATAGTGCACAACAAATCTAGTGTAAAACAGATAAAGTCTGCTTTAAAGCCATTTATGAGGAAAACGCCTTAAATTGAGGACAAGCTTCAGTTTTATTTGGCTTTTGTGTATTTCATAGCTGGAAAATGAAGTCACTCATTGTGGCTTCTTAAATGAGATCTGTTGTGTTTTTGCATTTTGTGCAACAACTATGATGACGCAAATACGTGTCTTGAGGAGCACCTGATCAAACCCCCACCGCGGGAGATCTCATGTCCAGAAGAACCTTTTCTAATTCATTTCCGTGATTGACTTCCGAGGTGTGGGACATGACTCGTCAGATTAAGTGACGACGACCCCGCTCTTTGAAATGTGGCGTGGAGGCTGAGAGCTTCCTACAGTTTGAAAGTGTGATTCCAGTTGCGCGCACCCTTTGCTTTTCTTTCGCGGAGACGCAGACGACTCGTGACGCGTCCTTGTCAAACTGTCAGCGTGCGTTTGTATCCTGCGTCTCACCTCTTCATCTGTACAGAAATACTGCGGCGGCAACATCACAGGCGGCATTGAAAGGTCTGAAGTTTGATCGCTGACAGAAAAGTGTAGTTTCATCATTTCAGTTTGACTCCCCACGTCGTGCGCCTGTCTGCGCGTCGTCCCGACGTGGACTCCTGCTGCTCCTCTGATGTTGACTCCGACGTGGGACCAGTCGTCGAGTGAGAGTTTGGGCATCGTGCAATGTTAAGAATTCACTGAGGGACACTTGACTTTCTCTGTAATTAATTGTAATTTCATCGATGTGAAATGAAACGATTCCAGTCCAATAAAGGATCTTTTTCTATGAAAACTGGACCGGGTCGGTGTTGGGTCTTTTATAAATACAGTCTTTCGGTTCATTTATGATTTTTTTTTTATTCAGTGTTTTTGGTATCAGTGTTAGGTTTTCAGGTATCACGAGGAAAAGCCTTGATCTGTAGAAGCCGACGGAAAGAAAACGTGACAAATACTGACAAAACCTTTATTTAAGACGTTATTGTGCGAAGACACATCAGCTCTATTCATCTCCAGAGGAAACTCATTCATTATAGAAGTTTATTATCTAGTCTATATTTTAATATCGGACAGCATTAGTTCAGTTGATTTTTTTTAATTATAGAAAATTAGCACAGGTTGGAGACTAGAAGTTACAGAAGTAGTCAATAAACTAGAGTCGTTCCCAGGTGTTTTTTTTAATGAAGATAAAGTAGATGTTGACTGATCGTTCCAAACACTGTTCTCTGTATTTCACTGAATCTTGACGAACACAAGTCCAGCACTACAGAAGATGTAACATTGGAGTTCTTCTGGATCTCCTGTGTTTTTTGGAGACTCTGTCCCTGCTTCACTTTGAGTCTCCGGGTACGTGTGGAAGTTGAGTTTGTCGAGGCACCGGCAGACGGTTTCATTTCCACAAGACGTGCAGGTCGTGCTTCAGCTCCTGTGTTTCCTGAGTCTTGTCTTTGAGAAGCAGTCACCGAAGCAGGTTTGCTTCTTCTTGTAATCTTTCCTCCGCCTTTGCACAAATCAACTCCTGCATTTAACCCGAAGAGACACTTTTCTCAGCGGTTACTTTGAATTGTCTCAGCAGGAGAAACACCAGAACGTGAACGACGACTGCGCTCCTTTCAAACGTCCACGAAGACGTTCCACACGACGGGAACGCGATGTAATTCTATCACTTACACCTGCGTGTTTTCTTCCCGAACAAGGCAACGTGAAAAAGGTCTATTCTGAGGCTTTATCCTGTGCGTTAGTCCTGAAAACACTGCCATGATAATACACTAGAAGAGAACAATTAGGCTAAAGAAAAAAAACCTGCTTCACTTATTTATACAGGCACCAGTTTTGGAAAAAAGTACCAAATACTCCACTTCAAGTCCTGCATTGAAGTGTGCAGTGAAATGGTCAGTGTTTTACTATTATATGATGTTTTTGATTCAAGGTTAAGCTCATTTGAAGTATTTTAGAAACTGTTGGTGGTTTCATCTATCAGATCATCATACGTCCCGTGAGAACCACACGTCTCGAATACAATCAGCTCTTTTCCTCCTCTTTTATTTTGACTCGGGGAGGATTTTTAAACTCAACCCATAAAGGAACCAGAGCTGTTGGACACTTGCAGAGGAGGGAGATATTTCCCTCTGAGATGGATGGGAGTAGAAGTAGAAAGGAGCTTAAGATGGAGACACTTGGTAAAGTAGGTGGTCAGGATGATCACGCTGCTAAAGATGTGGTGATGATAAAAACTGAAGGTCCGCGTCGTCCAATGTCCACGTCCACGTCTGTCCAGACGCGCTCAGTTTCTATAAAAGAAAAAGCAACGCATTTGGAGATACGAGGTTTTCACTGCACGGGAAGGGGATGAAACGCAGTAAGGAAGTAAATGAAGTGGAGGAGAGTGGAAATGAAATACTCAGTAAGTACTAAGTACCTGAACTCTGTACTCGAGTAAAAGTACTTGTACCACAGGTGTTTTAAGACATTGATTAGAAAGTACACGAGCAGGTTGAGTCTAGTGTGAGTCCGATCCAGCTGAGAATCGATCGATGCCAGGACATGCCACGACCCACAGGAGGACAGGTCCTTCCTTCTTCCAGGATGAAGTTATGTAAAAGCGACTGGCGCAGTAACGCCGTGTGGCCTGGTGGTGGAGCTGTGCAGCGCTGGAGGACCGACGATCCCACAGTGGAAATGCTAATTTCATACAAATGTAGCCACAAGGTGCTACAAGATATAATGAACTGAGAGTAAGAAGAGCAACACTTAATGCGATGACACCGTCACCTCGCCGTGTAACACCTTCCATGTGCAGAACTGAATTAAACGTGTCGAAAAATGTGTTTAAAAAAAAAAAAAGAAAAAAGAAAGGCAAGGCAGTCAGTTTTGAATTCATTTGGGCTAAAATGTCTGAAATAAAATGAAAGTCTGGGCATCGGAAAGGAACACAGGCCCCGTTTTTATTTTAAAAATATACTTTAATACAACAGCTGCATATAAATATTAAAATATACATTATACAGGTGTACAGTACACTCACACAAAACCAAAACAAAAAATATTAGGCTTCTATTTGTACGGCACTTCTTGTATTTTTTTATTTTATTTTTTTTTTTCCGTTTTTCTTTTTGTCCTATTTTCTTAAAGGTTACTTACTGACGAAGTAGTTGTACATATAGATGTGTTAATGTGTAAAAGATCTTAGAGGAAATAGAAACCAGTCCTCTTCTGAACCCTATTATATCAAGGAAGGA
>JAPQRN010000001.1:15500093-15517645 GCA_037367275.1 Coranthus polyacanthus
ATTATTATTATTATTATTATTACTGTTGATGTTGTGCTGTAAGCGTGGTCGTACAGATCAGGGGAGCGTTGTGGGCCGATGCACAGAAATCATCATTGTGAAAAATGACTTCTATTTTCTGAGGCCTTCGTCACATCTTTGAAAGAGCACAAATCCAATTATACAAACGTATGGAATGCGACACAACAGATAAACATCGGCCGCTGCCATCGGTGAAATGACGTCTCATTTTCCAATAGGTCAGTCAGTCAGATGTCAGTGTCAAAAAGGCCAATATTGGCTTATATTAATGATTGGCCTCAATATCTGTATGTATCTGTATTACACTGACGTCGACACTGCATTTAGAAAAATGTGGCATATAACAAAACCCAAGAGGAAACACTGCTGTGAACGTCATGTGATTCAGAAATCAACAATCCACGTGTCTGACGTGTGCCTTAGAGAAGTCTATTTACTCAGATTTACTGATTATTAGCTCATTGTCTCTGATGTCAAGGTTCACTATTAATAAACTACCACATAATAAGTGTTGAAAGATACAAAAATGTTCAGAAATGTCATCCATCTCTTCATCTATTCAGACTTTGCTCTTCTGATGGATTTGAGTTTACTGTCTCTATGAATGGGTCTCTGTGCTGTTTCGTGACATGAGCCTCCTCAATTTTCACCGAAAACACTGTCAAAACTTTCCTTTATAATTGCCAGCGCAGCCTCCGTTACTCTCGACCTTGAAAAACAGGATAAAGGTGCAGAGGAAACAAAAAAAACGCTGCAAATCATAGAGATGCAGAGCCGCACAGGATTTAAATGATAACAGGACATCTGTTTGGTGAAATAGCGTGGGTGGAATTTTTACTTCACAAATTACAGACATGTCAGACTCGCACGGGATTAAGATCACAGACGACCTCCGCGGTTATTACAAATCATCTGAGGTCCACAGGTAACACTAGTCCAGTGAGCGTCCTCCCCCAAGACAACCCGATGTTATTTAACTAAAATCTGCGCATGGGTTTCCACATAATGTTAGACTATTACGACTGCATTTTCCATACGTTCGTGGAAAATTGGGCACACCGGTGGAGCTTTGGGGTTTCCCCATCAAGAAAACACTCATTTTGGACCATTATTATTGCCATATCCGTGCACGACAATTTGGAAAAGCGAGAGCAGAAAATAAATAAGCAACACCCAAAAAGCTTAAAGACAAAACTTGCTAAAGAGGCTGAACTGGAGACCAAGGATAACCATTAGATCTGGGAAAAGTCATTCAGTTTTGATGCTCTCCACACTGATTTTGCAGTACTTTGGCTTAGGTTCTGCCCAAAATGACGCTTGAAGCTTATAATGATAGGTTTAGATGTTGAGTTCAGGAGTTGTTCAGTTTCTAATTAAGTCAAACATTGCTCATTTTCAACCGGGTCAATATCGACCAATCCATCAAACTATCATTATTACATCTGCCTTTAAATATCCACTATCGGTATCTTATACAAACCCATAATACTAATAGGACGTGAAGAAAGCAGACTCTGACCCTTTACTACGGAGGTGGGTAAAATTGTATGAGATATTTAATAGAAAATAAAACCCTGTATCGTAATATGACAGTTGAACCCTAATCATAGCTGACAGGTATTACTGTTTACATTTGCCTGGTATGAACTCATGCTGCGAACCCTAATCCACAAACACATGCTGTATGTCCTAATGACAAAGCCACCACCGGCTAAAGCTGCACGCATGTATGCAGTTTCAGAGGCAGACACCTACACGAGTGCACAGACGTCACACGAGATTAGCCTCAGGCGCGCGCACACTGCCATGAATAATGGCATCATAAATAATACAGCATGCAAAGCTCCACCAGCAGGAGGAGAGAGGAGACACTTCAGATCGACCAGAGCCCAAAGACACGCTGAAAATAATGACTTCCAACAGGATTAAATCAGACTGAAAGTTAATAACTGGGAGCTCCTGTCCTAGCCATTAGGCAGGACTAGCCGGTCCTCACTCAGACACACACACACATACAAAGGCTTATGGCTTATGTAACATCATGTCGTCTGGTCCAGTTTGCAGATAGCGCCATTGTCTGCACTCCCCCTCTCAACTCGATCTTTTGCTCCATGGCTGGCCGTTTTAAACACACACACACAAACACTATAGTCTTCACCAGTCTGTGATCGTCTCAACGCTCTAAACATCCGTCTTTCTCTGCAAACACACACGACTTTCCCATCCGTCTTACAGCCCCGTGCGATGGCCGCGGGCTAATGTAAGAATAGCCCGACACAGACACACAAGCACACACACACACACCGCCGCAACAATGCAGAGTGACAATGGCGTCTTGCGGCCGACGAAATATGACCCAGGCGGCTCTTTGAGAGCGGCCAAGCGACCTCTCCATTACCTCGCAACAAGACGCCTTAGATTTGTTTGTCTGACACCAGGACGTTCGGGGAGTGAAAAGAGCCTGGGAAAAGATGGTAATCTGAAGTGAAGACAGTTTACAAAGTATGTTATCTAATCCAAATGTTTATATTTCAGGGGCCACTTTCATAAAGGTGTTTCAGACCAGTCTGTGGTGCCAAGTCTCAGTTCTGCACTTAGACCAGTCTCGATGTTTCACAAAAACATAAAGTCTGACTTTTTTTTTTTTAAGACACAAACCTTATCCCAGGCTACACTGGAAAGTGGCAGCGAGTGACAAAAAGGAGGAAAACACAGGTCGTAACTTGTGGTTTAATACTATCTTGGAATGAGAAATAATGAGCATGAAGCCCTGCTGCCTTATTTTTTCCTGATTATTTTTCTGTGCCGGTGAAGTATCTCTTGAAAAATCTGTGTGATATTTTGTGCTGGAGTAAACTGAGCTGAGTGGTTTGCAGTGGCCGATCAGCTCTGCTTTTTTAGTTTGAGTCCTACTTAGGATAGTCCAGAACTAAACAGATTTGTGTAACAGACACGTTTAGACGATCGAGACGAGACAAGAACCGCCTCTGATATCGTGGCCGTTGTTGGGTTAATGTGCCGCGTGTCATGTTTTGCCTTATTTGTGTGTTACTTAGCAGGACATTGTGAGAGCTCAGAGCCGATGCTTCTTCGCGGTTTTGCGTTCCTTCCAGCTTTGCCTGTGCTGAAGAAGGACCGAGATGCATCTGTAAAAACCCAATTGGAATCGCATTTCAATCCACCTCTAAATGTGGGTTGGATTTGATTTGCATGTGGTTTTTTTGTTTTGCTATCCAGAGTTTCTACAATCGATCTGGATACTGGGAGGGTTACTTTGAAAATGTATTTCACTACAACAGATGGAACACATTCCCTTAAGGGTAATTCAGAACTTATTGTGTTACTTTACTCAAAATGAGAGATGCATTTAAATATTTTGGATTAGAGCTGCAACGATTATTTGATTAATCAAACGGTTGTTGACTATTAAATTAACAACTATTATGACAACTATTGACAACTATTATGACAGTTGATTGAGAATCGTGTTTTAAGGGGAAAAAAAGTCAACATTTCCTGATTCCAGTTTCTTACATGTGAACATTTTCTGGTTTCTTTCTTCCTCTGCGACACTAAACTGAATATCTTTGGGTTCGTGGACCAAACTGGACATTTGAGGGTTCTGGGAAACACCTTTTTTCCCCCCATTTTCTGACACTTTCTGAAACCAAATCACTAATAGATTACGCGAGAAAAATCAACAGATCAATCGATAGTGGAGCGTTAGTTGCAGCCCTGTTTTGGATTGTCACACAATACTGAACCCAGGAGTCACTTTGAATGTGTATGAACACGTGCTGTAGAAATGCAAGCTGTACATTCATGGAAACGCAAAAGCAGTGCGATATTTAGTCTGACAAAAAGGACGAAGACCCAGGTTTTTGTCAACAGTTGTACCCGGCGGATCTGCAGTCAGCAGTCGGGTTAAGTAGGTCAAGTAGCTCACTTCGCAGACAGTTTGAGCGGCGAGCGTTCACCTTTAACCGGACAGAAATACAACTTACGTCAATGTGTTTCTTAAAGTTAGAAAGCAGACTTTTTCTCTTGCAAGCAGAGACTGCACTGAACAATACTATGAATGTGAAATGATCCCTGAATTTCCATAACAGAAATGCATTCCTGCCCTGGCTGTGTGTCAGCTCCATACTCTCATGTCATGTGTGGACAGGTAACCTTCTACAGTGCAAATGAGTTTCTGCTCTTCGTTTTAAATCAGATGCTTAGCAATTCCTTTTAAATTTCAAACTGTGGCCGTAACTAAACACAGTTGCTCATATTTTTTTATTCTAAACACATCGATGCTGTTACAAGACATTTGGAAATTTGTAATGCACAGCAGATAGATTTATGTTGGGTTTTTTTTTTATGTTTACACACTGAGGTGGGTCACACAGATGAAAGGGAGCTCGGATTTACTGATGACTCCTTGAATTAATAGAAGAAATAGTTGCGCTTATGCAGAAAACTGAGAACGCAGCACACTGAAATGCATAGAGATTTATGGTGCATTCGAATCGCTGACCAGTGAATCGTAATCAAATCAGCCAGTGAAGACTCACGCCTCTAATGCCATTACTCCGCGACACTATGGGATAAGCACAGTGACCTTTTATAGAAAAGGTCGGCTGATGGGATTTTTAAAGGCTGATATAATAACGACAGCATGAAAGTCGAAAACCGAGTAATCAGTCGATATCAGTGCTGCCATGAAAAGAAACTTGACGGTTGGAAATGAACTATTTTTGACCTCATTAGAAAATAGATAACTGGTGAATTGAACATCTAAGTCAAAGTAATTAATCAATACATCTGGAAGTCAGCAATTCCACTGGAGAAGTCTAACATTACACGTACCGATCACACATTCTAAAACGTTAATCTGTCTGTGTCTATTTTAAACTAAATACTCGGAGTTTGAAACTCCAGATACCGTTCCGCTTTTGGCGTCTCATAATCCAAACATGTCACCACTGTGACATAATCAGGGTTATTTTCAGGGTTGACAAAACTCCTCTGAAGCCGCAACAGACATTCAGAGAAACGAAAAAAATGTGTGATCATGAGACACCGGCTGAATGGTGCAGTTTCTATCGGACACGTTTCTCATATTTTTTGAAGCCTGGCAATCCCGTTCTACGGTAGCAGTTGCTAAACAATCTGCACCAACTTTCATACCCTATTTAGCACGTTACACCACACGCCTCCCCTTCCTCCTCCTCGAGGGGAGACAAAGCAGGGTGGCTGTTACAGATGGTATTTGAATACTCGAAGGGACTCCAGCCCTCAAAGCTGTTTCATAACTGTAGCCACGGAGGCGCTATGCTGTCCGGGAATTACACCCGCAACTTTAATGCGCCTCTGCTGAGCCAACCAAGTCAGATGAGGCGGTCTGAGGTCACGTCTGGACCTGAGACAGATTCAAATGGTTTCCGTGTGGGCAGACGGGCTGCTGGCAGCGCCGCGATGAGCCAACATGTCCTCGCCACACAGATACAGACAGACTGACAGCAGGACTTAAGAGCTGGGACCGATCTGATCCAATATCGGTATTGGATGCGGATATTGACATAATCCGCTCATTGAATAACAGACTGAAGTCACCGATCCAGATTCCAAATTCTGATGTTTTTGTGAATTATAAATATGTAATAATGAGTAATAATAAGTTTAAACACATCACTAAATTATTGTAGCACAAATTAATGATTAAACTGATTTAAAAAGACATCCAGTTGTCCCTGGACTTGAACTGTATGTGTTAGACGCACCGGACCATAAACCCACCTTAGCATAACATGAGACAGTTTGCAGCTGAGTGAGGGATAGTGGCTAACTCTACATGTCCACACACCATGGAAAAGAAGCTTTTCATTTAAATAAATTTTAAACATCACACCATACCAGCTACTGATACTGACTAGGATTAATCCTGTAACTTAATTTGACGATGGACCAAAATTAAACTTTGCTGCCGTTGGATTTGTGTGCTCTCTTTTGACCACTCAATCAAAGATTGACTCTGAAGTGAAGGAGGCATCACTCTGTAACTCAGCTGTACATTCACAGTGGACCGAGCATCTCAAAGAGTGAGCCATCAGCTGATCGCATCGCATCGGTCTCAGCAGTCAGACTCTCTCTGTGTGATTTCTTTTCGTACCAAAAAGCTAATTGCGGACGGAGGAAGAGGCAGAAACCTATGAAATGCAGATTTTTTATACATTTTTAAAGCTCTGGTATCAGAATTGGATCAGAACTGTAAAATCTCTAAAACTCACCACATTCCGTTTCTGAGGAGCTGGAGAGTTCAGCTTCCACCGCCGTCTCCTCAGCTCCCTCCTCCTCCTCCTCGTCTTCCTCGTCCTCCTCCTGCTCCTCGTCATCTTCTTCCAGCTCGAGCTCCGTCTTGGCTGGGGTTTCCTCCCCGTCCTGCGCCTCCTGCGGCGTCTCCCCCACGCACACCTCCTCTGTCTGGGAGTTGTGAGCGGGCCCCGTCCCCAGCTCGCCTCCCTGGCTCAGGGAGTAGTTGTGCTCCTCGCTGCAGTGCTCCAGAGTCAAACCGGCCGCCGCCGCTGCCGCCGCCACCTCCTCTTCCTCCTGTGCCACCTGATACACCTCCACTGTACACCGCCCGTCCTGTCCTCCTCCTGCTGCTCTTCCTGCAACACTTAACTCCCTCTCTGTTGTCGTGGCAACACTGATACGCCCCTCCTCCCTCCCTGCAGCGTTGGCCTGGACTTCCTGGGTGACGGGAGGTGCCGAGTATGTGGGCGCCTTGCTGCTCCTCCTCCTCCTCTCCTCCTCTTCCTCCTCCCGACTCCAGCCCCAACGGCCCATCAGGACGGCCTCCTCCGAGCAGGCCAGCAGCTCCCCTCCCACCCCGAGGCCCAGTTTGGTGTAGCGAGCCATCTCGTCCAGGGCAGACACATCCCAGCGCTCTGGGTGCAGGTCCTCTCCGAAGCCCCCGTCGTCCACCAGGTCGCTAAGCAACTCAAAGGGCCGTTTCCTTGGCGATGCCGGGGAGCCCAGCATGAGGAGTATGCTCTAAAAGGGGACAGAGAAATCTGGTTCATTTGGGCCATCACGGTTATGGTCTGCGTTTTAGCTCCCGGCAAATCACAATATATGCCGATATTGTGTGGTACAACATCAGTAGGCTTATTTACATTACTGTCATTGAAATGTTTTCTGCTAGTAGAATTATTTACAACAGCAGCTGCCATGTGCATATGGCTTTCCGAATGCCATATGTCGCAACAGTTAAAAGAAAAAAACTGTTATCTGCAAGAAGCCAGAGGTACGTACAGTCACCGTTGGGGACTAGTGAACGACTTTAACTACATTTTAAAGTAGTTTCATGGTAATTCAAAAGTGTTTTTGGCATTTTTTTGTGACGTGAATGACTGAAACTACAAAAGAAAATGATTTTTTTTTTTTTACCATTGTTTCTCCATGTTTTTCCTCCATGTTTTTCCAGCTTTGTTTACAACAGAATTATCACGGTCTTTGTAGTTTTGTGAAAAGCCCAGATATGATCGTTTCATTTAGGACAGGTTTAGGTCTCAAGGTCAAACAAATATTTAAAATATTTGGCTATGAAACTAAATTTGTAAAATTAAACCTGAATATTCAGCTTTGGAAATAATGATTAGACTACCTGTAATTCTCTTTTGGAATTCAATGTAACAGTCCTTCAACGTCGCCGTTTCATATTCTCTTCTTTGAATATTAATTATTTCTTGTTATTAGGAAGATTGGCTTTTTGTTGTCATTAATGTAAATACATCTTATTTCTTTATTAACTTCCTGAAGCTAACATTTCGTGTTTTGCCAGATTTTTGCTTCATACTTGCGCACAAAAACATCCTGATGACTTTACGAATGTTGCCTTTTCAATATTTTGTCGCAGTGGAACAATTATTATTTCCAAAGCTGTAAATCAATTAGTCCTAAGTGTTATTTATTACGTATTCAGAGAAGTTGTCGCATGCTGTTGTAGTAGAGACCAGAGACCTGAAACCGAGTAATCCTTCCTGGTTCCTGGACTAGCTTCTGAAAGCAGGTCTCGGACCGATGGGCACTGGATATAAAACTGAAGCTGACGTTCCTTTCACTTCCACAACCACAGTCGATCATTTACAAGTGGGCACATCCTGCAATAACCTCACTTCAGTGCTCGTTATAATTTTGTTTCAGTTTGACTTTTTCTGAACCAAACGATGTCTCTTTGTACGTATCTGGCCGTACTTCGACTTCAGTCAGTGTGAAGTAACTGGTTCATCAGCCAGAATCACTATTATTTGAGCTAACTGCAATTATTTTGTATATTTGGGATAATCATCTCCAAACCTGTACAAAAAACAACTGAAAGATTTTAACAGTTAAGTGACGTTAAACATATGGCATTTTTATTCATGTGTTGCAGTGTTTCATGTCAGTAAATGGATCTTCTTCTTCTTCATTAGGAGTTAGTTAGTATTTACAGTTAACGTGACCTAATGTGTGACAGTGATATAACAAACAGTGTGTGTAGTTCTGTCTGTGTGTGTAAATAAACCCTTTAATTCTTATATGATACTAGTGGCATAAAATGAACAGAAAAAGACAAATTAACCGTTACTCGCAATTATTTTTATGGCAATTAATGATCAGCTACAATTTCATTAACTGATAGTATATGGTATAATTCCAGAATCATTACATTAGACTAACATGAAAACGGTCAACCTGATGGTCTTCTCTCATTATGGTTTTTTTCTTGACTGGATGTGTGAATGAAACTCAAAAGGTAGGAGCTGAAAGCAAAGTCTGTTGCACGCGAATAGTTTATCATTTACTCATGATAATCATCTATTCGCCATCATTTCCTTATATGTTCGTTTATCTTTTGGAAATCAGATGATTATTAAATTCAGTTAAAGCTTCAACTACAGCACTTCAACCTATCACGTGAGTGCTGAAACAACCAGATGCTCTTGCATAATAAGTCATAAAATTAGTCATACAGAAAGATTTAGAGCCTGATGAGGAGTTGTTTTTCAGTCAAACAAGATGTTTTTTGTTTCCATATGCTGAGTATGTTCAGTGTCTTGTGATTTATTTGGAGGATATAAGACCTATAGACTTAAAATTATCCAAAATGAGATAAGGAACGGAGCCATGAAAATGACTTTCTTTGTTCTCTATCTTACTATAAACACTATGTTATTGGGTGTCTCTACATTGCACGATAAACGTATTTCATCCACGACCTGTAAGTATTTGTGTTCTATGGAAACTTTTTCTACAACAAGACAAATTTTAAAAAGCCCCAGTTTTTGACAAAACATAAATTATGGGAAGGTCATATGCAGTTTAGACAGTAGAACACAGTCAAAGTGAATATACTTGAGTATCGAATCCTCCAACCTCGCCTACATAAATCAGGCTTCATTTGCAATTTTTTAAATCCTGGTCCTCAGTGTTTGACTTATACCTAAGACACCATGTGAATTAATGTAGCTCATTACTAAACCGTCTGTCTGTATCGCGCCTGCCATGGGAGAGTCCAGGGCAAACATCCACTCTGGGCCCCAACACCTGACGGGTGTACGTTGCATATCTTAATTATTGGTCGTTATTTTATTTCATGAGTTGTAACACTGTGGAGCTGTGTTGAAAGTGCACTTCGCGTGTCCTTTGGTGAACATTTAGATCGGCCGCGCGTTCGGCCTTAAAGAGAGGAAAGTGATGTGATTAAAAGTGTTCGCGTCAGGCCGTGATTTTGATAATATTTCGATTAATCGTTCAGGTCTAGTTCTCGTGAAGCTGGAAGACGACGGCACAGCCATAATGAAGTTCATCAAATAAAATCCAAAAATCATGGTTTTCCCTTTAATTTTTCACCCATCTGTAGTTTTTAACTAACTGTGCTAAAGTCGTAAAAATACATTTATGGACAAAAGAGATAAACATTTGGACTGCTTTGAAAAAAATGCTAGTTTTGCTCAGGATGATCTCATGATCTCAGGGTTGGGAGGGTTAAGGCGGAGGTATGCTGAGGTATTTATATTTGAATAAAACATTAATTAAAGACTTTAAAAGCCATTGACTTATCCCCCTACGTGTTCTCAGATAAACAATAGCCGTCGAGGACTGTCACAGCCTTTGGGATCGGAGCAACATTTGAACCTGACGAGGTGACGCGTCGCCTCACCTGGTCGTACTCAGTCCTGCCCCCTTGTGGCGACATGGCCAGAGGGTAGGGGCTCAGCAGACCCCTGTGGCCCCCATAGGCCTCGCCAAATGCAGGCTCCATCCCATTCATACCCGGCTGAGGGGGAGGAAACACAAAGAGACACAGGGTGAGACAAAAATCCAATGGAGACGTGATCATTCAGAGGAAATGGCTGAGAGCAAAAGAAGCTTTGGCGGTGCTCCTACTTTACCTGAGGCATGCCCGAGGCAGGAGGGTGTCAGGTCGCGGTCACAACGTCAGTTCAAGTGAGTTCGGCTGCAAAAACACAAGTTCAGATCTGAACACGGACGCAAAGGGATGACGGGGGGAAAAAAAAAAGAAAGAAAAAAAAAGGATAAACTTCAACACAGAGGCAGAAGAAAATGGAGAGGGAGAGGGTGGGCGACGTTGTAGTCGTTACCAAAGGTTGAGAGTTGAAAAGGGCCAAGAAGTCGATGCCTTTTCACATGACTCGGTCCTGCAGCTTTCAGCCCTCCCACCTGGAAGAGAGAAAACAAGGAGGAGTCAAGAATAAGGAAGTCAGACGAGGGTTCATCAGAGGCCGGGATGCAAATTATATAGCAATAAAGCACTAAGAGTAAACACGTCGTAAAGTGTGGAGAACGCACTGGGAATCTGTAGAGGCTTGAGCAGAAACATAACTTCTAACACTTATATTGTTTCCTTCACACAGAACAGCACAGGTTTCGGGAACAGTAAGAAGAGACAAGAGAAAAGACGACAAAATACAGTAACGCTGTCGAATAAAGCCATTTTTAACCTTTTTGGAAAACATTTCAAAGTCGCCGTCAGTTGTGAGTCTTGTTGCTTTGCTGCGACGTGTTTTCGTCTTGCATTTTATGTTAATAAACATTAATAACGTTAGATCTCTTATGGTCCGTTCAGCTGGTTTTTCTATTTATACATCTTATTCGACACGAAGAAATAAAAACATGGTGCTGCTGTCACAAATGTAGGACATATCTCTTCCTGAAAAAGACCTGTCAGCAATAAGCATTTAAATCCAACAAATACAGAGGCTTTCATGTGCCAGAAAAAGGTTGAATTCCATTCTGTAGAGTTCCAAAATACTCGGGAATTTGTACATTAATACGAGGATAATTACTAGGTAGCGCTTGTCTTTTCAGTGCCGTGTGTTGCTATTATCACAAGCTGCATCAAAGCGGAACATGAAAGCGTTAAAAATTACACAACCTGTACAGGAAAGAATTAAGAAACGAGTTCAGAGAGATAAGAGCAGAAACATAGTCGCTTCAGTTAAAGGTTTCTCTCCCTGGCTTGGCTTAATCACATCAGAGCAGGACACAAAGCTGCAGTTTCCTGGCTGTGAAGCACTGTTCAAGTGTCCAGTGAAAAAAAAGGTGAAGAGGTAAAAGAGAGGAGGACGCCGACATCCTGAAGGCTACATCCTGAAATGTGCAGCCTTGTTATTGTAAAACTAGCAAAGCAAGCTGAGCTGACAACTTTATCACGAACACGCCACCAGATTTAAACAGCGGCAGAAGAAGTGTTCAGACCATTTAGTTAAGTTAAAAACACTGGTAAATGCTCCCACTACAGGTAACGGTTCTGTGTTCAAAACCTTATTTTAGTAAAAGTATGTGAATATTATCCGTAAAATGTGCTTAAAAGTATGAAAAGTCAAAGTAAAATGGTTTCCGTCAGTGTTTTACTGTTATGTTTTTGGATTAACTTTACAGCTGCATTCATGTGCATGATGCATTTTACACGTTAAAGTCTGAGCTCGTTTCAACTACTTTATAAACTGTTGGTAGTTTAATCTACAGCAACGCACCATATTCTATAAGATCATCGTGTGTTTGTAGCGTCTCTGTCCAGCGAGGCCTGTTTTCAGCTTTGTGATGATGAATTTTCCAGCGAATCCAATGGGGTTTTAAAGAGTTTATTCGGTTTAAGGAAGAACGAGGATGATTTTAAACTCAACCCATAAAGGAAACACTTCATCACAAACACTCAAAATCAACACAGTTTAAGATATGTCATTTTCTCTGGACAGGGAGGGGATGGAAAAAATTTATCTGAAAAATATCTACGCTGTCGGACAAATGTAACGGAGTAAGAAGTACAGCATCTGTCTGTGAGATGTAGAGGAGTAGAAGGATACAGTTGCATGAAATGGAAATACTCGGGTAAAGTAGAAGCACCCGCTTGACTGTAAGTACTTGTATTCCTCCAGTGGTTTTAAAGGACGACACTGATACTCATTCAAAGACCAAAAGCCCACTGCTACTAAAGACGTAAAGACATAAGATGGTCAGTTTTTGTCTTAAACAGCTGCTCACTTTCCAGCAGATGCGAGAGCGGCGAGAGCAAATCACGACTTTGTCGGGAACTATTTTCAGAAGCGGACGAATCCACGTTGGGTGCTTTAGTGAGTGTTTGTGGCAGCGGGATGGTGCGAGTGGGACTGGATCCAGAAGAACAACAGTGCGTGTTCACGGTAATGAAGGAACATGTCACCCCATGCAGTGGTGTGGCTCACTGATGAGATTTTAATCGTTTTTGGACGACAACGGATCTCTACAGCACAGAGCAAGAAGAAACACAACACCGCAAACACTTTCAAGAGTAGGATTCTGTTGCCGGGTTTATTATTTTCATGACCTTTGCTGTTCAATAAGAAAAATACAGAACCCGGCAATACCCGGCATTATCCTTTAACCTAGCTAACTTGTCCTCTGAGGTACTTGTTTCTGACTCCGCCTACTACGGAAAACCTCGACCAATTAGATTAATTCTCTCCACGTCAGTTAATGTTTGTGTGACCAAAACTCCAATTCTCCTGTAGAGGAAAGGAAGCCACAGTACAAACTACTGATCAGGCCAAGCTCCTTTCAGACGGAGACATGATGAAATACTGAGCAACAGCTACACACACACACACAGACACACACACACACACACACACACACACACACAGACCTACTATTCAGTACCTGGAAAAAACCAGGCGAAAGCAGCTCACATTGACCCGCGTTCAGTGATTTAAGAACAATGCCATAATATGTTCTCTGTGATTGACCTCAGGCACACAGGAATGAGGAAATGAGGATTGGCTGGGCGGTTATGACACTGCCTTGGCACGCCACATGGAAAACTGGTATTTGGCACACTGAGCAAGCCAGCTACCAACATACTGTGTACACAAACACTTATCAGACACATACAGCGCTTTGGAGGAGATAACGAACTGATGGAACGAATGTAATAATCCTCGCAACTTAGAAACGTACAAAGGATAGACATCTCTATCGTGAAGTCACAGCAGCAGCGGTAGAAGTCGGAGCATCAGCGATACAAAGAGCTGACTTTAAACAAGGATTAAGTCTATGTGCTTTTAACGTCAACTGTTTGCTTACAGCGACAGTGCAAGAGTTTCTGTTCTTGCGGAGAAACAAAACAAAAATTAGCCTTTTATTTGCCAGCATGATAAACCAGTGACTTCCGGCAGCACATGAAGCACATTTTTCCAACTATTTAAATCACGTCTTGCTCTCAAAGTCGGGAACATGCGCCTCGGTGGCGTGATCACCACCATTTCCTTTATCGCTCTGCAATGCCCTTCAAGGTATTTGCTGTTGTTGCAAAGTAAATTTAAACTGCAAAAGCGATGCACCAAACAGAGTTGTACCTGTATTTGTTTATACTGTGGCTGCTATAGGAGCGAGGCGTGCCTTTGTGGAATAACAGCCCTGCAATCATTTATTATTGTGTGTTGGTTCAACATAGGCTGAGTCCAAAGGTCTCTGTGCTCATAAACACACACAGACAGGCAGGAGTTCACAGTGAATCGACAGGGAAACCAAGGAAAGCGCTTCATCTCAAACCGCTGCGGGTCAATAACCACCAATAACCACCGGCTTCACGTACAGCCGGCGATCCATTTAGTCCTCTCTAAACAAGACTCGGCAAGAAAAAGCAGATGCCAACACAACTGCAGCTTATGTAACAACTACATCCAATGCATACTGACAATGTAAACGCAGGTGCTTGGTTCATGTGTGTGCAACGCTCTGTTCCTCGCGTGATTTTCCATATTCCATGCACCAGTTCGCAGGGGGCGTCTTCTCACTTTCGGTGACAGTGCAACTGACTTTGCTATCACAGGATTAGTGAGTATTCTGAAGAGTAAAAATGACCCCGTATTCATACAACAGACTGTTATATAACACAGGGCAGGTTATTCAAAAGAATGTCCCAAAACAGCACATTAACAGTACAAAAAAAAGGGGTCATAGTGTCTGTTTGGTGGTTTTTAAAAAAATATATAATAAAAGTGAGTTTTAAGTAGAATGTAATATTTTCTTAAAACAACTCCAATGTGTTTGTGTGCTTCGTAACCTTGTATCACTTTAAGGGATTTTTATCCCATGTGGCATCAGTGTTTTACTACTGAAAGACAGTTTTTATATCCTAACTTTCAAAATAAAGGTACTAAAAGATAACTGTAGCTCCCATTCAAAGAACTACCAAACACATCTGGAAGTGAAACCGACTCGTTCTGACAGCAGACCATGAGGCAAATTTACAACACGAACAGCCTGACCAGACAATGAACCTTTAGCAGCTGGAGGCCTCTTCAAATAATAATAATTAAAAAAAAAAATCATCCTCCAGTCTGACAGAGGACAACCGGGTAACGGATGGATGGAGGTTACGCACGGAGAGACGAGGACGGCGGTTAGAGAAAAGTAAATTACACAGGAGTCCATTAAGAGGCTGTGATGGCAGAGAGTGCGCCCGAAAACAGAGAGGGGGGAAGCAGGGGAAGCAGGGGAAGCGGAGACGGTCTGGCTGTCGATCTGTCTGGGAAGCCAATTTGCCAAATTAGAGCTCCAAAAATCTGGGCGGCGGACAAAGCTGCGTCTCGCCTGAGAAATCTCCCTCTCTCCTCTAATTAAAAACAAAACTTTAATCAGCGCGATGGGGGGAGAAAAAAAAAAAAAAAAAACCTAAACGGCCAAGGATGCGCCCCTTCGCTTCTCCTCTCCGTGTCCTTGGAGCTCCGTTTCCCGTAACGATGGAGAGTCAAAGTGGCCCCCTTCGCCGCCCCTCGCCTCGCTCCCCGTCCATCCGGTGCGCGTAAACAACTCTACGCGAAAGCCCATCCATCTAGCGACGAAACAATCAGTGCAACAAAACTGACGGGTCATGGCGGTGCCGTGTATCCGCACAGCTGGAGAGAACAACAGCAGCAGCAGCAGCAGCAGCAGCACCGGCAGAGGCAGAGGCAGAGCAGGGAAGGTGCCATGGTGGCAGCCAGCAGCGTGTCCCGCATGGCACGGCGAGCCCAACAGCCGCACTTCTACAACACAGCCTCTCCTCTATTCCACACCGCACATTCACATCTCGTACATTTTTTTTTTTTTTTATTTATTTCTAGTATTTTACGGTTTAAATAAAGCAGAAAATCCTACCCCCAAAAAAAAAGCAGCCACCACGCACCGCGGAGTATCCAGCCGAGACAACAGGGATCCTTTCAGCGCACAGACAACAATAAAAAATGGGGCGCAGCTGGCAGTGCCACCGGATGTCCAATATTAATTGTTAATACGGCCCGATTTGTGAGCATGTGGATGGGCTTCAGCCTTCAACGGCTCCGGCTACGTGCGTGTGCGAAGCCTCCATTTACTGCCCACACTGCCTCGGACTTTTGTAAAATATAAAAGTTGCTGCGAGGAATAAATCACAGAACAACTTTGGCTGCTGTTTGTCCACCTGCAGGTGCTGCTGCAGATTGGTGGTGGTGGTAATGTTACAGGCCCGGACAACTTAGAAAGCTACTCGGTATAAAAATGGGGATTTTATATCCGCGAAAACTGTAAAGTTTGACCATTTCAAGTACCAAAAAAAAAAAAAAAAAAAAAAAAGACAATGGGAGCTATTCTAACAGTTTATCCGCGCAGGAAATTGCGCAGAAATGTACAAACACAAGAAAAATATCCATCTATGGTGAAAAGGGAGTTATGGAAATGTAGGCAAATATTTTTTTTTTTAAAATACACACATTCCTTTCTTTCATACGTGGTATGTTTCCCAAAAAAAACCTTTGGCTATTGTGTTTGTAAAATATTCCAAGTCACTTCTGTGCCATACTGTATGTAAATCCATGTGAAAGTAGCCATTTTTTTATCTAAGGAGACC
Source organism: Coranthus polyacanthus (assembly GCA_037367275.1). Lineage (NCBI taxonomy): Eukaryota > Metazoa > Chordata > Actinopteri > Kurtiformes > Apogonidae > Coranthus > Coranthus polyacanthus. Next base: position 15,516,514 of record JAPQRN010000001.1, read on the forward strand.
GTTAAAAGCCTACATATTTATTTAACTACAACCTTTTCTATTAGTAAACAAGTTCTGAGCCGCTGAACTTGATGTAAATGCGCATTTATCTGCACGCAGAGCGGATGGGCTGCGAGAAAAGGGGCTTTACCTTATCGCGTGTCCTCGTATGTCCCCTCGGAGTTAAGGCTCCTCCGGACCGGGGTAAAATGTCGGCCTCGGCCTCTCCAGATGATATTATTACGCACCATCCACGGAGAAGGCGAGAGCAGCCCGCATGGACAGCAGCAGCGGCGGCGGCGGCAGCAGCGGCGGCCGCGCAGCCCACGAATCCAGTCCGACCTATAGCCACATGCAGGAAGTTAGTTTACAGTAGTACGGAGCTGGCCTATATGGCGGATAAACGGGACAGAAAAGATGGTTGTAGGACTGTTAAACACCCCCCTCTCCTCCTCCTCCTCCTCCTCCTCCACAACCACCTCCTCCTCCTCCTCCCGTCTCTCCCTCCCCTCCATTGGTGCAGAAGCCTACCGTTTTGGAGATGAGAGGGTGGGAGAATAAAGCAGCACCAGTCATATCTCTCCCCCGAAGCTAATTCCTTTAATAATAAAGTTTTACCGGCATGCACAGCGGAGCCCCTTTGTGTTCGGCATCCGCGGGACTCTCAAAACAAGACGGGAGGACACTTTGTCTACGGGCGAACAGCGGTTCAATCCACTTTTTACACAACTGGAAATAGAGAAATAAACAGAGCGACAGAGGCCGAGGGCGTGCGCGCGTGTGTTGTACACGGTCCTCTTTGTTGTTGTTGTTGTTGTTGTTGTTGTTGTGTGTCAGTGTTGCTGCTGTTTACGCAGTTGTTATTGACGTATTTCGTGGCCGAGCGGAGCGCAGAGGTAGAGAAAGGAGTAGCGGAGCGACTGACCTGTTCGAAAAGGGAAGCGTGTCAGCTTTAAAAACAGTCGCAGCTCTCTTTGGCGGATTGGAGGGCACCTGAGTTCACCGATAATCCCGTGCATTTACCGTCAACTGCGCGAGATTTGCGCGTCGCACTTCCGGGCTGAGGTTTGAAAAGTAAAAGCCCAGGAGAGGACCCGCGTTGAGTGGCGTCAGTAGAAACTTGAACTGGATCGACTGGGGTTTGTTTTTTTTT
>JAPQRN010000001.1:15519342-15534130 GCA_037367275.1 Coranthus polyacanthus
GTGTGTGTGTGTGTGTGTGTGTGTGTGTGTGTTGAGGATCTGGATTTAATTAGGGGACACATTATGTTCTTTGCAAAGCACATATAAATGTTTTTCTCAACAGCTATAGCAACGATACAGTTGTTATAATATGAAATATTATGAAAAATGATTGTGTTGATAGAAGGATGTGTGTCACGCAGCGTTTTTATTCTCCTGATTATGTGAATTTGTGTCGTTGTCAAGTGGGATTCACCAGGATTTAGGTTTATCACATTACAGTTTACCAAAAGCATACAGCGTGAGGCTGTTTTCTTCATTTTTGTCGGTCTGTATGAGAGCAGCCTCGTCGTGCTCTCTGTGCTTTTGTTGTGAAAATCCAACTCCCGCATGTCCGGTTCTGCGCCGTTCGATCGTCGGTGACTTGACGCGCGTTAAAAAGCGGTGAAAACGGATATAGTTTCCGACGACGACACGGCGTCGTCAGAGGGGCGGGGTCACGCGACCCGTCTTTAAGGACACCGGTAGGTCTGAGGCTGTGAACCCAGTGACCCCTGCAGGCTCACCGGCCGCCGCGCAGCAGAACCCCGCCGGAACCGCTTCCCTACGGACGTGTCGGAGGGACGAGCCGGGCCCGGACGGCCTCCAACGGCGGGTTTGCGTCAACACAACACGGACAGCTCCAAAGTCAGTGCACAGATTCACCCCGAGGTCCAACGTGACGAAGTACGCGACATTTACTGTGTACTCGAGTTACACACGGATGTACTTTACTGAAGTATGCTATGCACACTTCATGCTGGTCTACTTTAAAGTAGGTTATTGTTACTTTACACATTAAAAAAGTATCTAAAAGTATCTGAAACTGGCTCCACATTGAGGAGCAACGACATTGGAATGTCCTTCTATCCCATTGTCAGTGATAAAACCAGAATAACATAATAACATGTAACATTTTATGTGTTTTTTTTATGTATTTCTTAGTAAATCCTTTGCTCCCTTAGGCGTGTGTTTGACTAGTTGACCGTGTTGGTTGCGTTGTACTGATGCTGTTTTCTTTGCACTAATCAAGAATCAGAAAAAAATGGGACGCATGAGTTGAGAGGGTCAAAGGTCAAGGTGCGCTTTGTAAGGACAACATGCTGAACGTAGATGCTGCTGCCTGTCTTGGCCAGGATGTGTTTGTAAGACAATCTTATTCTTCTTCCAAAAAATAAATAAAATAAAATACCATCTCTGAACAACCTCCTTGTCCAGTTGTTTTCACCCATAAACAGTTTCCCAATAGGATGCCCATGTGTAGTATATCTGTAGTACATTCTTATTGCAGTATGAAATAGCTCGTACCTGTTTGCTGATTTGTACTTTTCAAACGTAAGACCTTTTCACCCTCGAACTTAAATATTAGATTACAGTCAACTCGCAAATATTTACAACCACGTTGACCCTAAAATCCAGTATTAGTGTTGCTCTGTGTGATATTTTTTGAATTATTCTGGGCAGCCTGAAGAAGGATTAAAATATGCATTAACAGACTAGCAGCTGCTCCCTTGTGATGAACAGCCGTCTCCAGTTTTATTTAGGCCAGCTCGTATAGCTGCTTACATAAAGATTGTACACTTTTAATTTACAGTTGAAAGAAAATAGGTTGGCGCACTGAGCCGTAATTTATGAATATTACAGAGGGAAAGCTGTCCGTTGAAGCCTTTATGCGACGCCTGTGTGCATCGTTCGTCTGCTGGAACAGAACATTGCTGGCCAACGCTGGAGTGTACATTATACTTAAAGGACAAAGCTGCCATTTTCTGCGAGTGACCTCTGTGTTATAACCAAGCTGCATGAATAAAACACAGTTTTCACTCCATCATCTTGTTTCTCGGCTATAATTCCCTCATTTAACCACGTAGTCGTGACAGGCCGTGTCCTTGTTCATCTGCTTTAATGACGAGACTCGTTCATTGTGTTTGAAGCTGTGAATTCAAAAAAATGTTTGTCCTTAGCTCATTATAGCGTCTAGTAATTTGATATAACACAGTAATCCAGGTTAAGTACTTTTATGGCCATATGTTGAGCCTGGCCTTTCACATTTTTCAAAGTATTCACGATTAAAAAAAGAAAACAAAAAAAAACCTTATTTGCTACCACTAAACTGCTCCTATTGGGGATCTTTCGAATAGAAAAAGCCTTATGTTTTTAAATCAGTAAAAAAAAAAATTGACAATTGGAGCTTTAAAAAAAAGAACAGCTGTTGCTCAGTGCTGCCACCGATGGCTGAAAACTGTATCACAACAAGACGCATGTTTTCGGCTAAAATAAACATAACATAAGAATAGTTTTTTTTCCTTTCTAAATATCTTTCAGATAAAAGTCAAAGTCAAAAGTTATGAGACAAAGAAAAGACAAGACGTCAAGCGGAGTTGGAGTTTACAGCCATGTTCACGTAATGCTTTGAAGGAAGCTAATAGAAAGGTTTAGGTGTATTTTTGGCGGAATGGATGTTCCCACTATATGTACATGTATGATTTGAGTTCATTTATCCTCTTAACATCCACCAGGTTCCCGTAGACCCATGTCAGGGTTACGGGTCCCAGAAAAGAGCAGATGTTAAAAAGAGGTTATTTCTCCAGAGGGCTGGTAGAGAGCTTCGTCACATGTTGCAACGATAATCTGATGAAGCTCAATATCAGAAAAAAAAAGCAATGAGCTTGTTGTGGACCTTTGGAACAGGAGGCCTCCTGTCCTCGTGGAAGTGAAGAGGACAAACCTCCCATGGTTTTCAGAGTCTGGGTCCCAGCACCTTCCCCAAGTTTTAGGTACAAAGGTCGGGCAAGAAAATGTTATGTTTTTCAATAAAAAGATGTAGTTTCACATCATTATTGTTACCACGTTTGTAACCAAAAATGTGGAAAACCTAGATGAAAAGAAATAAACAAAAAGCTCAAAAAGAAGAGAAATCATTAGATCTCGAAGCCATTTTTGATGCTCTCCACACGTTCATGCTTTCGTATGCGTTTGGTTTAAGTGGTGCCAAAAATGGCTGCGTCTAAGCCTCGTAATCGTAGGGAAAACCCTGTACAAGACAAACCAATAAAAAACTGGACTGAACCCACAACGCTGAAGCCTCAGAAAAGCTCCCCTTATGGTGTTGAACAACAGCCAGGAAAAGTGTTTCTGCGGAACATTATGATGTCATAGGGAAGTTGACCTTTGACCCTTTGGATATAAAATACCGTCACGTCATCGTTTTTATCCCGTTTTGTCCCATGGATTCTTGAGTTATGGCAAAAAAAAAACCCAAAACGCGTTGTTGGGTCACAGCGACCTTGACCTTTGACCACCAAATTGTAATCTGGTTCCACATCTCTATCGCTGCAGGTGTGAACTTTCCTTACCTGTAGGCGTGGCAGGTTGAAGTGGGTTTGCAGGTGCACAGCTGCCGTAGCTTCAGGTGCTTTACACTAACGACACTATCCTTGTTCACTGTCAGATACCGCAGAGTCCCGCGCGCAATTTTTCTACTGACTTCGAAGTTTCGGCGGGGTGTAAATAAAAAAAAAAACAACTTTATTTTATTACTATTACACCGATACAGAACTGTCACATCTGAAACATTCATATGCATCTTACCTTTCAGTCCGACTTCCGCGTCGAGACCAGCCTCCTATAATCCCTCTCTCAATGTGACAACAGAGTGAGTACGCACACGGCCACAAATATCAGAGTCCCATACGCTGATGTGGATTTTTTCGTTTTTTTTCCTCCCACAAAGCGTGTTAAGCTCTTCCTGGAAAATAACTGCACCAAGCGAGTGACTCCAGGACTGCATGTACATATATGTATGAGTATGAATACTGAATGTGTGCCTCTCGTGTCATTATGACAAATCTTGCACGAGGGAGTCAGCCTTGTCCTTGATTGCCAAGGTAACATGATCAGGCTGCCTCAGTCCTTCAACACTGAAACACTGCCACTCCTCTCCTCTCAGCATGCAGTGCACCAACTTCTACAGAGATGCAACAGGAAGGCTGATACTTCCTCCTTCACTTCATCGCATCTATTTTTCTCTTTTGCGTTCGCTCGTTGCGTTGCGCTGCACGGCAGAATTCACTCCCAAAACATCTTTCTCCCCCGCCTTTGAGTCAAGTCTTGTCTAATCTTAGGACAAGGTTCTATATGAAGGGGTGTGTTATTGTAACCTTGTGTGATTAGATTACATTTGTATAATGAGGGTAAAAGGTTAGATTGTTTGTTAATCAGTGAGTCATGCAGAAGAACATTCGTGTTGACACTGAAACCACTGCATAAATCCTTTAGGTGTGTACTCTACACATGAATGTATTCATTTACAATTGAAGCATGTTTTCATCCTCCCCATTCAACAGGAATGAGAATAATGTCACTTGAGCAGTATGAGACGTGTAGTTTCTTTATTGGGTGTTTCACATACAATGCCACTCACATTGAAGCTTTAAATTCACACTATTACAAGGTCACATATAGGATCTCATTTCCACCAACAATTAGATCTGATGTAGGTTTTTGTTACCATGGTGACTCTTAATACACTGAATAAAACTCCATCTACGTTGCCAGGAATATTTAACAGATAAGCAGCAGCCAGTTAAAAAAAAAAAAACCCAACTGAACAGAGTCAGTAAGATTTAGGGTGCGTTCGCAACCAGCATGTTCGGAGGGGGGTTATTATCTGACGTCTGGAGTGTTTGGGTGAGTGAGAATAATGCCATTTGTTGTCCGGTGATTCACTGACAGTGCGACTCTGTCCTTTTGTAAGCAAACTGCAGCACATTTCTTTAGGAATGTAATTGAAACCAGCTACAGGACAGAAACCTTAAACACAAGGATTTAGGAGTACATCTGAGAGAGAAAAAAAAGGAAAGCCTGAGAGGATGAAACACTGTGTGAAAACCACAGTCTGGGCTGATGTTCATATTCAGCCTTTTTCTTCTTGTGTTATCGACCCAAAACAAAAAAACAAAAAAAAACAACCCCACAACCCCACAAATCTAAGGTTACAGGACCTTGATGAAATTTGACTCCCTGCCAACAGCATCTCTAACCTGGCAGTATGAAAGGTTACCAGGGCACGTGTTCATTTTGTTTACAGCCTCTGGTTCGTGTCTAAACAAACGGAATGAAGAAAACAGGTGCGTAAAACAATCGTATGGGTCTCCACGTGTGCGGCCCCGCGCTAAAAATTAAATCCACTTTCTGACACATGCCACTACCACAACTACAATGAGGGCTGGAGGAAAAGATACAACACAATTTGGTCTTTCTAAAAAGTAGCTGTATATTGATTTTGATTCTTTTTGGCTGAAGCAAAGTGGTTTTAGAGAGGACGAGGGGATGGGGAAGGAGCTAGGGAAGGAGAGGGAGGAAGGTAAGGGTGGGGGGGAGGTTCTCAGGGCTGGAGGTGGGGAGGTGTAGTTGTGCTAGTGGCTGGCAGTCGAGACTCCGTGTTCTTTAAAGCATCAGAGGGAAGAAGGAATGTAGAACACTGCATTATTCAAGGCAAAGGTTTCAAAAATGAGGTAAATAAGTTCAAAATAAGGGATTGAACAACCTGTTTGAGGCCCGTTAGGTAAAACCTAACCTTCAGAGACGGTGCAAACATCACACGATAAAAGAATACATTCCAGCCTTGAAATCAGTAAATTATTTAAGCGATAAACAGGAACATGGAAATCGTCACGTTTGATTGGCTATCAGTGGGTGAATGAGTAGGAACAGAGTGCACTCTAACTTTCTCCAGACTCAGATGCATGTGCACAGACCAACATACAGTATGAACTCACACAGAACAATGCAGTTATTGTTCCGAGAGAACAGACGATATATTGTAGCCGTACACATTAGGTGATCAGGTGATTTTATGCCAACAAACTGATTGTTTTCCTTAGCTTCAGCCTCTGCAGTAAATCAGACAAAAGGCCTGGAACATACGCCAAACAAGTATGTAAACATGAAAGTCAGCGCCCGCCAGAGCTGTCTCCGAAAAATTAAATAAAATAAAATACACACTCCTTCCTGGAATTTATGCCCATGCTCCGATGGGCCGGACAGTTCGGAGGCAGTTCTCAACTGGAGTCGGTTGTTGAGTCGCATCCGTAACCACGTTGGTTTATAAACCTCCATCGTCAAACGGGCGACAGAGGTAGTCAGAGTGTTGCCATGACGACAGCAGTAAACAAGCTACAGGTCACGTTTTTCCCAGCGTTTGGAGTCGCGTTCGTGTCAGATTTAAAAGGCGACAGCTCTGCTACAAGGAGCTGGACGCGTTCGTGAGCTTCGCTAAACTCTTCAGCCATAGATTGATCTGAGCAAAAGCGATCCCAAACGAAATAGGTCAGCTTGTCTGTTGTTTCACGCCATCACACCCCTGGCTGCGCCACTCAGACTGCAGCTCATGCCTGAGTGGTACTTTGATGAAGCATGCTTTACTGGGGCTTTACTCTCTCACTGCAGAGAACATCGGCTGAGGTGCAGAACCACGCACATTTGTGCAGTTCTACAACAAACAACTAAAACCTAAACGCACAAAATATGTCTTGCAGCCGAAGACAGCTGTCTTTTAAAAAAATGTACTTCTTTACTCGGTTTCTTTTGCATATGAACTCATTTAAAGGCGGTGATTTTGTCCGCTAACGAGGGCTTTCAAGAGCCTCTAACCCTGAAAAAAAAAATCATCAGCTCAAGTTTAAGTAAAGAATTTTGTGAATCTGCTGTTGCAAATGCTGTCATTAAACAATTTGGGGGAAGAAATATAATAAATAAGCACACGTTAACACAAAATCTAAGAGCAGAATGAATAGGAAAAGCATGGCCTACACTGTTACCTACAGTACGTCTGTACACAAACAGGCGAGAATGGGCAGGATTTCATCAAAAGGGGTCGAGTGGAAAGGGATTGAATTGGGCGATGAGATCACCATGGCAACGAGGACCTCCGTGGTGTCGAGGGGAATGTGGGAGGGAGTTGCATGCTGAAGTGGTCTAAAGTGGAGGGAATCGCACTTCACTTTTTACGGTTTTGGGAGATTCTCATGGCCGCAGTCCAAGCACTCACAGTAATGAACTCTTCACACATACACATATTTACACTCACACCGCATTACATCACACATATTAACAGTTATATAACAAGACCGTGTGGACACTGTAATTACAACTGGCTTACATCAGTGCCTGCAGGCCAAAATAAATATCAACATTTAGTTCGTGTTCCCTGATGACAAAAAAAATGTAAACAAAAACAAATTCAACTAAAATACTGGAGGATCGCACATTTCTGGGATGGAAGGTCAACATCTACTCCTAACAAATTATTATCAGCTTCACAGATAATCATTCAACGGACAGGGAAAAAAAACAAAACAGTGTTGATTTGCTCACAAACTAAGTCACCGCTTGTCTCCTCGTTTTACAATTAAAAGCATGTGTCTTAAAGGAGCATCCCAGTGATTTTGCATGTTTAAGCCAACTAACTTTTCTTCCTCAAACTTGGAGCCGTATTTGATCTGTTTGTTGTTTTACCTGAAAATTCGCTTTTCAAACGCACGTGAGGAACTGTAACTGTAAAACTATCTTTTAAACTCAGCTGAGCGCACCACCAGAAGGATTCACAGATCACTGAGCCAAATTTCAAACTGTTCACGCTCCAAAACGACAGGAAGAGGAACCAGTGTTAACATGAGTTGTCTTCCAGAGTTAAATCTGATGATGAAACGAAACTCGTTTAAAAAACAGCTGCAAAGATTAATTGATTAGTTGTCGACTACTAAATTAATCGACAGCTATTCTGATAATCAAATCCGAATCATTTTTTTAAGGATTAAAAAAAAGTCAAAATTCTCTCATTCCAGCTTCTTAAATGTAAATATGTTCTGGTTCCTATGACAGTAAACTCAACATCTTCTGGGTTTTGGACCAAACTAGACATTTGAGGACGACATCGTGGGCTTTGAGAAACACTGATCTGACATTTTATGAAACAAACAAATACATTAACTGACAACGAAAATACACATTCGCCGCAGCCCTAGTTTAAACGTCACGCAGCAGCATTCGCTTCGGAAGATGGAAAACTCGCCGGATTAAAAGAAAATACATTTAAAAAAAAGCACCGGGATGTTCCTTTAAAATGTTTGAAAGCTCGAAAACAAAGCAGATGCTGATATTTGAGTTATAAAATGCAGCAACAGATAAAATGTTCCATTAATTCATCATGGATGGAGGATTAGGAATTATACTCAAATTAAGTCCAGCAAACCAGAGACAGGAACGATGAGAGGCATGAGATTCCACCGTCCTGGAACAGAGACAAACAGAGACATCAGAATTCAGTCCTCAAAAATTCAATTAGAACTCGTAATCTGCTGTGTTGGAACGGTTACTTTTAAAATAGTATTTCACTACACAATTCATATCCTTAAATGTCCCGTTAGATCTGCATTAGTTTGGATCGGGGCCCAAAATGGGTCGCGGAGCTGTTTTTATTGGGTCGCCAACAGCAATATGATATGTGCATTTGTTTTCATAATTAAAATAGAAGAAGAGCGTTCTCTGGACGTAGATCAAAGTGGAGAAGAAAAGTGAAAACGAAGACGGCATGGAAGATAAAACAAGACGAAAACGACGGAGAAGATGCAACAAGATGAAAATGGAGAAGGAAAAAAAATGAAGATAAAAAAAGGAGAAGAAAAACAAAGACGAAAATGACGCAACAAGATGAAAATGACGTAAAAAAAAAAAAAGGAAACAAGACGTGAAAGACGCAAGAAGAGGAAAGTAAAAAGAGAGACTTCCAGACACTGTATTGGCAGCATAAAAGTCAGTCATTCATGTGATGTTTCATGTCTTTTCATGTTTCATGCGTTCCGAGGAGACATAAAAATGTTTATTTTTGGTCTCGAGCTGATAAAGTGATGGAGCCACCGTGTTAGATTATTCAAAGAGAGCAGCATATTTTAATGACTTTGGATTACTTCAACATTGCCTTACATTGTTATTGTAGGTAAAAGTGTGAATGAACGTGGCTTTCACAAAATAGCGCTGCCTGAAAGTGGCCTGAACCAGGACTCACTCTGTATATGAACACTGTAGCTTCATGCGCACGGAAAAAATAAAAGCAGTGTGACGTTCGTCTGGTGAAAAGGATGAAGAACCAATATTTCCTTGACCTTTTACCACCCACAGCATCAAGTTAGAGCGAAAACAAGGAAAGAAAGATGAAACTAAAACTATGTGAATTTACAGTTCCATAGATGTTGTCTTCACTAATCCCCTTAAAATAAAAGTGGCAACAGAAAAGGCAGTTTGTACCTTGGAGGAAAAGAGACGGAGCGGGAGCCTTTAACGGTGCAAACAATGCACCGTTAAAGGCTCCGAATTAATCGGTGTGCTCCAGTTCATCTTCCTCTCCTTCACGTATGCTGTCCCAGCTGAGAAGCACCTGATTTTAACGGTCTCTGCAGGAAGACGCGCGGAGAACCCGGTTCTAGCAGCTCGTAGCTTCTCACGCAGCTCGAAGTGAGTGAAAAACATCCAACGTGAATGACAATAACGGAAATGTTACTGTTCAGACGAACGGGAAACTTGTCCATTGTAACTCCGTCCTTTATGTCATGTGTGGATATTCTACTATGGTAGCGCTATGGTGCTTTGTTTTAAGTCAGGGTCTTACGGGAGATTAATGATACCTTTTGAATTCCTCCAGCGCCCACAAAACTGAACAGTAGTACTTGTTACAGACGTTAGCTTAGTTTCAGTGACTTAGTCCACTGACAGCAGGAGTCGAGTATCAGCAAAGTATATACACGACAAGGATGGACAACAGACAGTGTAGCAAAAGACACCATCTCGTTTTCCACTTATGCTCCGGATACAAAGTGACTGCGTTTATTCTAGCGCCCCCTTGTGGTGCACAGGTTATTGTAACTGTAACTAAACTAGTTACTCATATTTTGTAGTCTAAATGCATTTCCTCAATACATGTATTCTGCTACTCTCCGACCCTTATTATCTGGAGACAATCAGACGTCCCCTTCAAAACAGTGAAAGGAACATCGGGGGCTCAGGGGTAAAACCGCCTTACGTAAGTGCACTTTTTATCCAGCTCATTTCTTCTTGGAGTTGATAAATATTCACGCCTGAATGCCACTTCTGTCACTGTAGGCAGTTTGGTTTGTGGCAGCCTTTAACTGAGGGATTTTCTTTCCACTGAGAGAGCAAAACAGAGCAGTTTTTGATCTAGAGCAGAAGAAATGGTTGGTGCCAAGCAGCCAGAGGAAAGAAACAAAAGTAAAACCTTTCTCACTCCGTCTTTGTGTTTCTGTTCACCCTTTACTCTTTTTTTTAATCCCTGTCCTAATGCAAGTTCATTCTCTGTGTTTGGCTCGTAATCAAAGAGCAGAAAGCATTATTTTGGTTACATCACGGTCTATCTAGATACATAAATGAGAACTTTAAAGCCACTATATGTACATATTTTATGTGATTACACAACCGCTGGGTGCCGAAGCTGGATATTTTTACTTCTTCCACAGACACAGCAGTTTTAAACCTGCATTAAATGACTTTCTGGTCACTTGGGAGCAGTTTAACAACAACACCGTCACCTTATAAAGCTGATCCAGAGAATGTATTCGCCAACACAGAGCTACGTTAACATGGACTGGAGCTTCTGTCTCCCTGACGACTGCAGCTCCAACCCTGACTGGTGTTTTAGCTCCGTTCTGGTCTGCCTTTCAAACCGCTCTCACATTACAGTCATTTAATCCACTGTTCATGTAAATATGAATGTACTTTAAGTGTCGGTTCTGCTCACAGCGCAAGCCTGGTTTTCTCCCACAGCTGAAAAATATTACCGATGTAATCAAACCTTGACAACAGTACAGCACGAATACAGTTTTCTGGTGGATTTTTGTGAATTAAGAGAATTTGCATAACTTTAAACAAACTACTAAGGTTTCAGGTTCAATGTGTGATATTTAGTGGCAAGTAATATCTCTACGTTTACTTATAGATAGACCGATTAATCGGCACTGACAGGACGTTTTACTAAACTATCGGTATAAAGAAGTCGGTGCGTAATTTGTAGGTGTGAGTAGTGATACTTCCTGGACTGAGTCATTCCTCTGTTCCCAAGGGTATACTGTAGCTAACAAAAACTAATACTAAAACTAAAACTAGCAGTGAAATAACTGCAAGTTAGTGCAACTTCCAGGTTACATTTTTTTCCCTGGATTTATGCATGATGTTGAATGGAAACATGTAATATATAAATATCTGAAACTATTCTCTTAAGATACAAAGCATAAATACAAACACGCAGAGTGAAAAGTCACAGTTTTCAGCTCAGCTCTGATCAAACCGCGTCAAATTATGTCACAAAAGGGAGTCGTCTCCCCTGCCGGTAAACAACCGGTAAACAACCTACTGAATGAGACAGTAAACAAACAAACAAGCCACTCTCAACTTTACAAATACAGTCTCAGTTGGTTTTTCTGAATATTGCTGCTTATGATATTTTCTCTTCAATGCAGCTCAGTATTTACTTAAAAGTTTAATAAAAATCACTCCTCCGCTGTTACAGTAGGTACACTTCCCTGTATATCAGTCACGTTTTACATCTACAACACTCCTTTTAGTGCTTTAGCTTATAATCCATTTTTTACATCATATTTCCACTAAAAGAGAAAACATTTTTGCTCAGGTCATACAGTCACACAGCACCACGGTGTCAGTAGCAGACGAAGTTAAATCAGCGCTGGTTTAAAATGAGTTTTGATGACTTTTCTAACATTTGACACCGGAGCCAGAACAGCTGAGAGAAACGCACCGGCCTCCAGCTTCATCCCAGTTCGTGGTTTGGTCGGTTTCGGACCGCCGCGGATCCTGACCTCCTGCAGCACCGCGACACAGGGTGATGCAGGGGAGTTACACTTTGTGTTGGGGTGAGTACAGTATAAATACTTTGCTGGTAACAAAGAAGGATCACTCTTGGTTTTGTTGCTGTGTAATATGTCATAGAAATGTGACAACACAGCGTTAACACAGTGAAAACAGCGCTAACTAAAGCTGCGACTCACCTGCTCTTTTCATCACATCTCATAACTCAGTTTTCTCAGTTTTCCTGATTATTCCTTCTTATCCTCGTCCATTCTGGTCCCTTTGATGCAACAGGCTCTGAATAACATGGCTGTGATCTGTCATAACTGTACATTTTCAACCTTATTGCTGTTGAAATTAGCACTGCTACCCATATGTTTCTTATTGTTCGGCATTAACCAGCTTGACTGACTCCCCTTTCTTACGTCACGCTACTTCCTCGAAGCTGAAACTTAAAAGAAAATTCCTCCAATCGTCACTAAAGTATTTATGGACATACATATATGTATGAAAATCCAGTTACTATGTCATTTTCCTGCACATTAATGATCTGTGGTGGTTCACCTGGAAGTTGCACTTTAAGTGAAATAACAAAAAATGAATAAAAACAATAATAATATGACATAAACTAAAACAAAATAGAATTGCAGGTAAGATCAGCTTCGTTTTTGTTTTCCCTTTGTTGCTACACCACTAAAAACATAATTGTTACTAAAATGGCTTTGCATGATATGGGACCTTTAATGGTTTTCATCAGTTTTTAATAATAAATACCTGAAAAAACAAATAAAAATTAAACTAAAACTAGTCCATTCTTCAAAATAAAACTAAAACTACTTATACAACTAATTCAAAAAAAGGGAATGAATGAAAATGTCAAAACAGTAATAACTCTGGTTAGGGTCAAATTTAGCCCTGAACACAATAAGAGGGTTAATGTGTGGAAATGCAGAAACGCAGAAACGTAGGACATAGATTCAGCTGGACATGTGAGTGAGTCATGGCCTTCAGGCAAAAAAACTGTCAGTACAGAGACAGCCGTCTGTTTAGGTTTACATCAACAGTTCATACAGATAAACTCACCATGTTTACTCCCAGAAGTAGCGCAGATACCATATAGTGTCGTTCTTGAGCTGAGGACCGAACAGAGGGTTGGCCTGGGCGAGAATGGCTATCAACCAGCTGAGGAGAGACAGGAAACACGGTCATCAGCGACGGGAATCAAGTCCAAACATCAGACGTCTGTATATTTCCGATTTTTTTCCACAGGATGGTGAACATTTCTGCGTGTTAATAGGCCAGAAAGCCCAGATTTAACATTAAAAACAGTTACATGCAGATTTTAACTGCATACCTGAGCGGTAATTTTATAGCCTTTAATGGGACGTTGGTGGAGAACACATATGTCCACTAGCTCTACAATAATACATACTAATAATACTAGGTTTGGATAATCTACAGGTGTATCTGGTGAACAATGGAAGTGTTCAGCTCAGTCTATAATGGACCCTCATTTAACCAGTGCTTTGACATTTTCGGGCGTGCAGCTCTGAATCTTTGTTGGACAGAGGAGTTAAGAGCCTTCGTCTTTTTATCTTCACTTGCTGATGTTTAGTAGGACTTCTTTCTGATTTACAGATGGCAGCTGGTAGCGGTTGACATGTTGGCTCATTTAGATTAGATTAGATTTATTTATTTGGCATGGACATAACGTAGCATTGGAACTGCGACATACAATATGAACAAGCACCGGACGCACAGGAGGCTTTAAAAAGAACAAGAAAAGAACTGCAACGGAGGCGCAAATATAATACAGGTAATAAAAACACTACAGTTTATGGGAAGATACGAGGTGTGAGGACAGTGTTGTTTCTGTTTAACACCTCTATTAAAAACATTTTCAACTCAGTGAGTAAACGGGTTTCGCTCGTTTAACAGAGGCTGATGAGGTTTGCGCCTCGTAATGCGACGGTTACCGTTCACTGTGTACTGACTCCATGCGACGGTGTTATTTACTTGAGCCCTGTCATATGCAGTAAAGTCAAGTGCTGTGCGCTGAGTCATGCTTTATATATGAACGAGGAGATGGCTATGAAAGTTAAAGCATCAGTATTTTAACACGCATACAAAACACAGGCACAGTAAGCAACAAAAAGACCCGGAATGTCCTGCACAAGAAATGGACATGGTGTATTTTTCTTTCACCCCTGAATGTTTTTTGACTGAAATGGGATGAAGGGGTTTTCTTTAACTGACTTCAAAAGTTCTTTCAAGTCTGTGAAGGAACCGCGGCTCCCCCTAGTGGTGGAATTCCAATCCTGCAGGCACAACTCATCTCTCCAAAGATTTGTTCGACATTTGTCTTAGTGTTCGTCCAACTGAGAGCATTAGAGTGCACTTATATTAGAAATAAGTGACTCATTTTCTCCCATCAACATGTTGTCCCCAAGGGAATTATTTGAATTATTTGTCACTTGTTGTTAAATGCTCATTTCACAGCTTTTCGAGACTTGTGACTTTTTATTCATCATCCCTTTTCAATCGTATACTGATCGATTAATCGATTGGTCTAAAAAAAATGTCTGAAAATGGTGAAAAGGTGTTTCCCAAAGACCAAGAAGATGCCCTCAAATGCCTTGTTTGGTCACAACCCAAAGATATTCAGTTTACTTTCATAGAGGAGGAAAGAAACCAGAAAATATTCACATTTAAGAAGCTGGAATCAGAGGATTTTGACATTTTTTCTTCAAGAGTCAAAAGTAATCAATTAAGCGATTAATTGTTGCGGCTCTAATCACAATAATGGCTGATTTCTGGTCCTGAGTGAAAGTTGAAGAAACCAGACGGTTATTTGTGGTTTTAAACTATTCATAGAAGGAAAACAAGACAGAAATGACGC
>JAPQRN010000001.1:15534230-15564264 GCA_037367275.1 Coranthus polyacanthus
AGTGAAAGTTGAAGAAACCAGACGGTTATTTGTGGTTTTAAACTATTCATAGAAGGAAAACAAGACAGAAATGACGCGACGACAAGAAAACGCACCTGTGCTCTTGTCTTGTGATTTAGTACCTATTTTGTTCATTTAATTTTCGCTGGTTTTCACAACATTAAATCAGAATAAATAAAATGATTGGTTCTTACTCAACAAGATGAAATCACTGAAACATTCTGGAAGTGTTTGAGTTGACAATGTGGACGAAATAAACCCTAAAGACACGACAAATATACAAATATCCATTTATATTATTACATATTTGGAATCTTAATTTTTTTGTTGTTGTTATGGCCGATTCACGATTTGAGTTTTCTTTACTAAAACCATAAACATATATGTGCAATATCAAAAGACAGAATCATTAAATAAAGAACCAAACATATTCACAATGAATATATTACAACAAACAAAACAAGTCGCATTTGGACGTTTTGTTCGCAAAAACTCGATTATGGCACCCAGCCTTCGCCAGAGTCTGTCTTTGTCAAACTGACCCCAGACCACTTTGAACCTACACAATAAACTCACCAGAATAGGTCTGAATCTGTACATCATGGGGGGGAAAAAAACTGTTGGATTGATATGACTTTGTATGCGACGCTTTGCCAAATATAACTTGCAGGTTGTGATCAGAGCACATTTAGAATCAGGCAGAAGCTGCTTCACACCACAGAAGAAGAGGAGTGGGCGGTCTTTCCTCACTCGAACCGAGGGTCTGAGGACAGAGGGTGTTGTATATTGTACGGACTGTAAAGCCCTTTGAGGCGAGTCTTGATTTGTGATATAGGGCTGTTTAAATACAAGTGAACTGAACTGAGAGTTTCTACTCACAACAGGTAGCAGCAGATGGCTGTGAGGATCAGACTGGTGACGATCACTCTGAAAAAGACAACGCACAGAGGGATTCAGTAACGGAACACAAAACACTTACAACACTTACACAATATTATTTATTGCCTCTCGACATTTATCGAGATACAGTGCTCAGTTTTATCAGGTCTCATTATAATAAAGCCGTTCACCAAAACATTTAGCATTTCCATTAAAAAAAATCGTTTTAAGTTTAATTATTTGTTTTTCTACATCTTACTCTAATTTAAAGTAGCAACACAGCATATTTTTAAAACTGGTTTAATCCATTTATGCCACAGTAGCTTTATTAAATATCTGTAGGTGTGTTAAAATGAATGAGGAGCGCGATGGAAAAATGGCATCCACGGACTACATTTATTTAAAAAAATAAATAAATAATCATATAATTGGTATATTATATTGGTATAATATTAAATCACATGTTCTGTGAAACAGAATTTTATCCTCATTGCCTATTATATTCACAAAATAAGTGCACGAGAATTGTGAAACTTCAGAGTAATAGGAAACTTCAGGATAAATGTAGAGAGGCAGGTAAAGACGTGGAGAAAGAAAGCGTCTGACAGCCTCAAAACTTTGACCCAGTCTCACAACTGCTTTGTACAGAAGTCAGTTTCCACCACTTGAAAAAAAAGTTGAGTCACATAGTAAGTCATAATAATGAAAACGCTTCAGAATTATGACTTACTACATCATGAACAGCGTTGCGGTCGAGACCACGTCGAGACCGAGGCCAGACTAGATACACAACAAGGGTATTATGGTAACCAAATATACAGCCCGTGGAAAGACAAACCTAAACCTAAAAGAAATGTTTGAAAGATTTTTTTCCAAACCACAATGTCAACAAATAAATCAGAAAAAGCACCGGACATTTACTGGTATCCCCACAGCTGTGGTGTTGGCATAAAATCCAGAGTCCTCTTTGTCCGAGACAAGACCAAGACCTTCGAAAAGTGGTCTAAGTCTAATCTCCAATACTACAACACCAGTCATAAATAACTTATTTCATAACAATGTCTCATAACTGTGACTTATGCTAATCTTTATTATGAGATCTTTATTATAAAAACTTAATTCGTCAGAGAACGAGTTCATAATTATAAGACACAGGTGTTAGTATTATATTACAAAGTCATAAGATACTAAGTCATTATGAGACAGAAAATCATAATTATGAGGAAAATTATGTAATTACTGTGAGATATTAAGTCATATAGAGAAACCCTGTGATTACGATGAAACACTGTGTCATTAGTATCATAGTCTGTCATTTTTACGACATAGTGTGTGATTCCTCCACACGTATCTGGACAACTTCTGATTCAATCCTCTTATTTTGAAAGCGCGATCACATCCTCTGTAAATCATTATAGGATGCTGACTTCAGCGTGGGCTCGCACGTCGCTTTTAAATCACAAATCAACCCAAAACCAGACGTATGACGTTACACCGGAGCCCAGCCGACCTTCTCCTGCTCGTTTTTCTGTTCATTTGACTCTTTAACCTTCCTCTAAATGGGAGGTGGATGGAGGTGGATGGAGGTGGATGGGAGGAGGGACAGATGGAGGGATGGACGCAGATAACGCGCAGGGCCTCCATCACCTGATGTATTTCAAAACATACGACGCGACCGAGTAAAGAACACACGTTTGCTTTACAAAATACGCATTTTAAAGAGCACAATATCACAATGGATCGTGATATCGCCGTTAACGGCAGCCAGTTAACGGCATCCAGTCCACCTACCCCCGGTTTGGTCCTTTGGGCACTAAAAGGGGAGCCACGAACCCCACCAGCGCCCATAACGTGGTGAAGCAGATCATCGGCAGGGCCAGAGAGTGGGACACCATGGTTTCTATTCACAGAAAACCGCAAAAACGGAGAATGAATCACGGTTTGTCCTCTTGAAAATAAAGCGCATCAATGGCTGCTGATCCAGCCCCTCGCTTCCACTATGGCCCCGCCCAGCTAAGCCGAGGCGACCGCGGATTGGTCCAAATACGTTCGACTGCTCTCTGCCATTGGTTTATCCGCCTGCCTTTCAGTATTACACCCAGAGCGATTGGTCGGGCGTTTGTGCCAACAGATTGCAGGTGATTTTTTTTTTTTCCATCTTCATCAATAGTTTGATCCGTCGTTTGTCTGTGACGTTATTTCTTGAGCAGGAAAAGGATAAAGAAAACACACTTTCACATTTTTTTTTCGAGATATTGATATCGTGAATAAATTGCAGTAGCATTAGAAATAGTAGTAGTTACAGTCTTCAGTCCCAGTATTTATCCTTACTGTCTGTACTGAAGATCCTGGGGAAAAATGTGTTCAAATCTGCTTGGGACAATCTGCAAAATGACCTGAAACGTAAGGAAACATCTGACTGTGGATGTTCTGCCTGATTGCATTTATATATTCATATTGAATATTTTGATGATCGTGTTTGTTATTTCTCTTTGTCTTATTTTATGGTGTAGGATGTGTGACTGCAACCCTGTCTGTCTAAACCATGTTCATTTAGCTGCTGCCTGTTTGGACCCGGACACAACAAGTCCCTTCGTTGTTAAATAAAGGTTAAATAAAGAAATAGACCAAGGTGAAAAGAGACCAGTATGGCCTCCGCTCTGTTTCGTGAGCTTGTATGACATAGACTGTATGGTGACAGCATGTACAGTCACTAACTTTGGTTGGAGATTGTTGGAGAGTCAACTGCTTTGTAAAGATGTTCTGCCTGGAAATGAAGTTGAGTCACCGACCTTGACAGTCAGCAACATAATACTGCCTTTTATTGAGTTTTTGGGGTCGTTTTTTTTTTTCCATCGTGGGCTAGACTGTGATGGTTCAGGAGACAGTTCTGGCTCTTGGGCCCAGAACTGTCTCCTGAAACACTATACCTGTGTTTTTGAAATTCAGAACGAGAATCAATATGTCTTCAATCAATATTTGTTTTGTTTTGTCACTGTGCTCATTGAAATTTATTTGGACAGACGTGAATTATAATTCAGCTTCTGATTATTCTCGGCAAATTCCACATCCACAAATTGCGTTAATCCTTTTGCTGTTGAACCCAAATATGGTACTCTTATCCGTATCAATTTATGGTGGAAATGTCATTATTGTAAAGATGTATGTAAAGAATGACACTTGAAAATATAATAGAATACAACAGGCTTTCAGGCATCATGTATTATTTTCAAGTGTTTATTCTGGATTCTGTCCTCTTTCCTGTCTTTTGTTTGGGGAAATATACTCATGCATGTAAACGACTTCATTAAAAAAAAAATAAAAAAAATTTAAACCCATGGACGTTAATAGCTCGTGTGTTTCGGCAGGATTTTTACTCATGCACTTGGGATGATTTCAGGAATTGAAGCCTAAATACACTTTGGTTATAACTGATTAAAATGTTTCTTAGAGTAGAGAATGAGACCTTGTGAAATAAAATAAAACCCCTCTGCTTATTTCATGTTTTTATTGGGAAGGACAAATCCCCCGCATCTATGCACACAATAATGATTCAGCAATAAAAATACATATTTAACAACACACTGAGATTCAGAAATACAATAAAGATTGACCTTATTTGTTGTTTCCCCCTTTTCTGTACTGTAAGAGTTTGACGCTCAACATTTTCAATGATGAATAATCTTGATTTTAATTTGAAGGTCAGGGCCGGAAGTCCTTACATTCCGCGTGTCGTCGTTTTATTGTGAAAAGGGTTTACCGGAAGTCTCATCCGTTAATTTGACGTACAGGCGGAGAAGGAGCAACGGACGATAACTCACCGGTCCGGTAGCTTTAATGGCAGCGTGTCAGCGGTGAATGAAGAGTAAAAAGTTATTGTTTTTAGGCTGCGACCGTTTAAATCCCGTTTAGTGTGTGCGTTGATAATGCTGGACGGTAAAACGTGATGAAGTTCACCAGAGATATCTGCCGGCTGCTTGGCTTAGGAGGCGGTGAGTAAAACTGCTCGTCACCCGTTGACAACTTTTACAGGTCGCTTTGTGAAAGTTAGCGGTGATTTCTGTTTTTAATAAGAGCTAGTGTCAAATTATGTTGACTCTAATGACTCAAAGTGGAGGCTGTCATTAAAAAAAGTGATTTATATTAAGAGCACCCGTGGAGGGATGTGTTAGACAATAAATACTAACGTTATGCTAGCAAATGTTAGTGTTTAAAGGGTGTATATTAATGGTTTTCAACATTTTAGGGCAGAGGTAATTTACCATCTAGCTAGCTAACATGTCTGCAGTGGTGGAAGTATTCAGATAATTTATAAAATACCATGCTGTGAAAATCCTCCACTTCAAGTATAAGGTCTGCATAAAGTATTATTATCAAAATTTACTTAAAGTTTGAAAAGTAAAAGTAGCTAGTCATTGTGCAGTAAAATGATCCCTGCCAGTGTTTTACTATTATATATATATATATATATATATATGAGGTTTTTGATTCAT
Source organism: Coranthus polyacanthus (assembly GCA_037367275.1). Taxonomy (NCBI): domain Eukaryota; kingdom Metazoa; phylum Chordata; class Actinopteri; order Kurtiformes; family Apogonidae; genus Coranthus; species Coranthus polyacanthus. Next base: position 15,539,603 of record JAPQRN010000001.1, read on the forward strand.
TTTACTGCTCCGTTAATGTTTCTGTTACATTTTACTGCTGTACATGTTCATGGTTGAGTTCATTTGAACTACTTTATAAACTGTTGATAGTTTAATTTGCAATGCAGAATATTCTATAAGATCATCATATGTTTGTAGCATCTCTGTCCTGTGAGAACCACGTATCGCTAAAAAGTCAACTTTTCATAAGCTCAGAAAAACAGGCTTCTTTTCAGCTTTGTGATGATGCTTTTTCCAGGGAATTCAAGATTTTGATAGAAATAGATCCATTAATGGGTGCCGATCGGCTGAACCGATTAACCGGCACCCACGGGACATTTTACAAACTATTGGTATCGGCAGAATTTGGCTCCTGTAGTAGCCAATAGCTAATATCAGACTTCTTGACTAATTACTGACTTTGAAGGAAAATAATAGCAACCAAAAAAAAGCCTAAAATTGCCTTGATGTTCAGTTCCAGATTTATTGGTTAATTCTGTTGAGTTTGGTCCAGATTTATTTGTTTATTGTTTTTTTTAGTAGGACATTTCCAACAGTGTTGAATATTTTTAGTCACAATTTGACTGACCCAAACACCTAAACTCAGACAGCAAACCTGAAGTTAAAGTTCTCACATTGACATCATAATATGTGATTTTGGGTGCTTCCATATTTTAGCCCTTTATTGTTTTAGGCTGCTCTGATTGTGGTTGTCTTTGTGGTGTTTGTGAGATTATTGTGTTGGTGGCATATTTAGATTTGGCTAGCAGCAGCTGATAAACCCAACCCATAACCATTTGACTGGCAAATTATTTGTGTGCCAATGACCAAAGAATGTACAGAGACTGGTTTGACCACAACTGTCTCTTTAAGTCCCTTCATGGGCAGTCTTGATGACAAATAACTTTGGCATTCATGTTCCTGCCAAACCACACAGTCCCTCTACTCCCTCCCTCTTCCTCTTCTCGTTCAGTGATCTTATGCCCCCTCAGCCTCACCTGCCTGGGCCCTAGAACCAGTCCAGGTAAAGGAGCTGCGAGCAAATTTATACAAAATAATAATACATTTTATTTGACAGCGCCTTTCTAAACACTCAAGGACACTTTACAGGGAAAAAACACAGAACAAATAAATAAAAACAACAAACAAAGTAACACAGAATGAAGGGAAACAGTGAAACTACAGTGAATATGCAGATTGAAACAGATGAGTTTTGAGTCTAGATTTGAACTGAGGTAAAGAGACAATGTTACGGATGTCTGAAGAATTCCAGAGTTGGGGAGCAGAGCGGCTGAATGCTCTGAAAGATATCACCTGGTTTCTGCTGACATACAACTGAAACATGGGCACATATACGCATACATCCATGTGTTTTACAGAATGTCAGTGGCTAACTGTCCCTTTCCTGTCATCTACTTTTTTTTGTACTCTGTTCCCTCACTGCTAAGGACAAAACCATGCAACCTGTTTTCACCATAGACATATACGTATGTAGATGCTGCATTCGTTGCTTGAGCCCATTGCTGTGATATGTCAGCGTGTCCGCCATATTGGACTGGTCAAAACTGGTGTGTAAACACATGCAAGTAAACGGGTAAGCTGTGGTTTTTCACTACTATTTTTTTTCCCTCCCACATTGATCATAAATGCGGTGTATACATTTGATACATCTGTGGTCTCCTTCACTCTCTGATCTCCGGCAACAAAGGCAAAAAAGAAAAATAGAACAGGTTTTCTGCGAGTATGTAGAAAGTCTAAAATCCAACACCGTGAATTTTAGGGCTTAAAATGACTTATATGATTTTGACAGGTCTTAGAAATGAATAAAGTTGCTTTTGGGGTTGTTTTTGGGAAAGGTCATTAGTGTGTCACAGCGTGGCATCTCCTCACGTCAACAAAATGGCCACTTCAAGAAGTAATAAGTTATAAGTGTCTCTGTTAGCATACTCTCATCTACATGGGTATGTGCTAATTGAATTGCAATCATAATCGCAATATCAGCCTGTGCACATAATTGCAAAAGATTGCAATTTAAAGGTGTAGATTTAGGAGGATCTAGGTTGATCTAATGCAGTAATGTCTATTGCATGGTGATATTTTAGATATAGTGACACTGAGCAGAGAGAGGGACTGTGTAAAACTTGCAAAATGAAAGCCACTACATGTTTCTGTATTTTTTTAATGCTACTTTCGTCAGTTTGTTTGTTTGACTTGATATTTATAAATGAGTAATCTGTGCATTTTCCTTGAGAACCAAGCAAGTAGAATCAGAATCGCAATTGCAATATTGCCAATATGACTTTTTCAGCAAATTGTGCAGCCCTAGTTATGTGCAAGTCTGAGATTTGGCTTGAGAACAGAAATGGGTCTTACATTGCATAATTAAAAAAAAAAAAAAATTTGTTTGGAATATCCAAAACAACTTGAAGCGAAACCACACAATCTTTTGACATTCAGATGAAATAATTAGTAGTTGAGTATGAGTAGTTGTGTAATAGTGGTCAAAAAAGATGTTATATGTTCTCTAGATTCTCTGAAATAAACTTTTTGTTGCTCTAAAAAAGATGTAAGAAAAATCAGCAGCAGCCAAGTAAATGACTAATGAAAAGTACAGCAGCATCCTTAAAAAGACAAAAAAATCACCCGTTGAACTTGAACCTTTGGGTCCTGTTCGAAGCTTCTGGCAGCAGTATTTCAGTTTCTGGTTAGACAAACGCCTACATCTCGAACACAATCTGCTCTTCCTGTCATTAAGAAGGATTGCTTCTAACATGTGGGAGTTTCCAGCCATTTTCATGCTTCTTCTTCGTCCTTGTCTCCCTGAATGCCTCTCATGCTCCTTTTTGCTCTTTTCATCATTATTTCTTTTATTTACTCACATGCTTACAAAAAAAATTCTTCTTAAAGATAGATAATTGTGGGAGCAATTAATATTTCATCGAGCATGTACCAAGCTCATTGTTGACTTTAATAAAGCTAGTTTGGCTTTTTTTTTTTCAACCTTTTCACATGACCCTTATCAATAACTCTAGTGATTAAAAACACGAGGGATATTAAAGAAGTGTCGCTTTGTCTTTCTCAGTGCATAATTAATCACAATCATTTGAAGTCATTATCTACTTATTAGTTTATTCTGTAGCATTCTACAAAATGTCATGTCCTCCATCAGCAGTCGTACACCTTGACTCAAGATAACTTTGACAGAATAGTAAGCATAATTAACGCAGCACTTATTGATGAAACAGTACATCTTTTTAATACCTTTGATGGTGAATCAGAGACAAGTGACCAAATAGGTGACCAAAACAGATTTTAGTTTGTGTGTCTTGCTGATGCACAGAGCAGTGTCTGTCGATGAGTCACAGGTAAAAGACTTGAGCCTGGACCTACGTGCTTTTTCGGGTGTAATTTAGTATTTGTTTGTGTTTCTGTGTCTCTGGGTGTGCCTGTGTGTCTTTGTGTGGCCAAAGGAGAGGAGGGGCGGATGATACAGCTCACCACAGATGCTCATTAGCCCTGAGTGTTCTGTTCCTTGAAATAATTTAGATAATGAGAGAGACAGAGAGGAAACCATAGTGGTCGTAATGGTAATGCTATTGTTGTATACTGTGGTAATAAAAGCAAATCATCCTCTGGTTTGTGTGTGAGAGTGCAGTACAAAGAAGAATTGGTTTCAGATTAGGTTTTAGTGTTTTAAGTCTCTCAGTATTTTTAAAAGGTGTTTGAAACCTTTGTCTGAAACAAACTACACATACACTCGATGGAAAAACATCACATGAGCCTGAACAATTAAAACTGGGAGGAGTACTACTTTACAAATCAAACATTATTGTGTTTACATATTATAATTACAGACATATAAAATTTGGATGGCTTTCCACCTGAGCCAAGGCTTTTTTAGCAGGGCTCAGTCAGTTTTTCTTAGGCTGGGAATGCGACACTCCTGGCAGATCAGTCTGGCACTGCTCCCATTCAAACTGAGTTGCACTTGGTGTTGATCTGGCAGAGCCAATCACAACCGTTTATCTGATATGGGGCGGGTCCAGTGTGGTTTGAAACGATGAGGAACTGCCTCCTGCGATTCTTCAAATCGAGACTTGGCTTTTGTTCGTGAAGGAAAGCCCACCAGCCCTACCTTAGGAGGAACTGTACAGGCGGCCCCGGTTTTTTTAGATCCACAACAAATCTCTAAAAGAAGATGTGTCTTTCGGTCTGTCCATCAGTTGGTCTCCATATGCGATATCTCAGGAACGGTTTGACAGAATTTCAAGAAATTTTGAACAAACGTTCACTTTGAGTCAAGGATGAACTGAAATAAATTTGGTAGCCGAAAGTTAAAGGTCAAGCTCACTGTGAACTCGTGTCAGTCCACTCTTATTAATGTGGCATCGCAGGAACAGCTCAAGGGATATTTTTTTCTAATTTGGCACAAACATTCACTTGGACTCTAGGACGAACTTATTAGATTTTTGAGGTCATTGTGACCCCACAAAACACATTTTTAGCCATAACTGCTAGTAATTGAGAGAATTGCATGAACAGATTGTGATGCAAGAATAGTGGACTGTACTGTATGTGTGAAGGACATACATGTAACTTGTGACCCTTATGTTCAGTATGTTCAGTTTTTTCCTCATGCTTATTTCAGACCACACATGATCCACTTGTCCTCGCCACAGATCTTAATTCAGGTAATTGTTAGCTTGTCAGCTTGCTTCGGTCACCATTCGAACCATTCATGACTGGAATATATTCATCATATACAACTGTGCTATGATTTTTAAATCCTCAAATATATACTCCCTCGATTCTGTTTCTGCTCTTAATATGGTTGAAATCATCATTAAAACTTGTGCGAATGGATTTTAGGATAACCAAATAAGAAAAAATAAAAAAGGAGCTGGTACAGCCCAGGTATTTTCCATCAACAAACAGCTGCGCTTAAAGCCTTAATTGACAAGAAAGATGTTAAACTGTCCCATGTGTCGCTACTCTGATTGGTTCTAGTTCTATCCATTTGCATCCAGAAGCATTTTGGTCTGTGCCCTTGGGAATCCGACGTTAACTGAGAGCTCCTGGAGTCATTGTTTTACCATAAAAGGCTTTCTTGTGAGTTTTGTGCAATTGATCTTTTTCACACTTTGGGCACCTTGGAGCTATGAAACTTTTATTTTCATAGAGGCAGCTAGAAACCGCTGCAGGGAGTCGTATTAATACAAGCATTATACCACAAAAACGGGTAAACAGTGTGTGGGAGCTGTACTGGTGTTGAAAAGATAAACTCAGAGTCAGCACTGTCAGTGTTGCTTCACTGTGTGGTTTTCTGGCCTTTATTTGTTTTTACAAACATTATTTGATGACTCACTTTTATGTGAGAATGTAAAATCTTAGAAACAACATAGATGGGTGCAGTAGAGTTGTCTCTTGTTCCTTTTTGATATGTTGACACACAAAACACACACAAAAATTTAATTCAGTCTCTATTTTTTTCTTATCTTACACATAAACAAAAAGTCAGAAATGTAAAACTCTGATGCTCAGACGGAGATATGTATGTTAATAGATGCACGTGACGTCACAGTTGGCAGATTCACTGCAATTATATTCACTAAGTCGCAGAAAGACTAACTTACTGAGTGTCAGTGTTAGAATTCAGCTTGAATGCTGTGAAAAGACACACAAAAACATCTGAAATGAGAAAGCTGTTGTGCGATCGGCTCTTCAAATAGATTGAACTGGAAATTGGAGTTATCTTTTTACAGACTTCTGCAGCAAATAGTGTGATGGTACACTCTGTCTTTTTCATTACGGTACTTTCTGTTTTTTTCACTTCTCACAAGCGCCCAGTACTCTTTTGTGCCCTCTCTATGTCAGGCTCTGATTCATAATGGCCCTAAATAAATTATATTACCAGAGAGAAGAAAAAGTATTTAGGGATTTCACTAGGAATTCACAATGAACTAAGGGCATCCTGCCCTGAAGACCTCATTGGACCACACACCAAAGCTAGAGTACATAATCAGTTATTTTTTAATGTAATGATTGAAACAATTGTAACTTGATTAAATATTATGTTGGGAATGTCAGCAGTATCTCCCTGTATCTTGTATTCACTGTACAAATTCAAAATGTGATACTATGCTGACTAGTCCTTTTTTCCACTTTAATCTATGAAATCGAGTTTTATAATATATTATGCGTTCAGGTTTTGCTTTGTGTATTTCCTGACTTTACCGGGGAAATTACAACATGTATCGATTGTGGTTGTCTACGTAAGTGCATGTCAGAAAGAAAGCGATGTTGGACCACGAGTCCACTCTTAGAAGGACGAATTTGGGGATGGATGTGGTGGAACAACAAAGTTTGCTGATGGTATTTTGTTTATGAGGATGTGTTGGTGTTTCCGTGGTGTTGAAATCAGGATATAAATATCAGGAAACCTAATTCCTAACTGCAGACTGTGGACAGAGATTAAGACTGTTGTGTCTTTGGTAAGTTGTAAGATTCAACTGCTTTTAATTGGAGCAGATAAAGTTTTGTTTTACTCCCAGTTTAGCAGTTTCCAATGGTAATGGCCATGTTGCAGCATGTTTTGCCACTCCATCTGAAATCCAACTGAAGGGGTGAATTCCAGCGGTAAAGTGACGTCAGTGCATACCCTCTATATGGGTGTGTTCAGAGGAGAGAGGAAACTGTCAAGGCCACTCTGCCGACCTTGAGGTCCAGACCTCTCCACAGGTGGTTTTCATATCAAACACTTACATATGGTTTGCTACACAAAGCTATTTCGTAACTATTTTTCCCTCCTCCTTTAACAGTAATGTCAGATACAATGTGTTGCCTTTGTTGAAACCCAGGACTTAAGAAAGCTGCAAATCTGTTTACATTTTATTCCCAAGCTGACGTGCACTTAACTGTATCCTGCATGTGGAAACCTGGCAGCAGTTTTTTGTTGTTTGCGCAAATGCTTTCAAAGTTTCCATGATGTTTATTTTCCCAAGTAAAAATTCTGAAGAAAGGCTGAATGAAAACCATTAAGAACTCATTAAATCATGTGAAAATGATGTTCATGGATAGGTTTCTTTCAAGTCCAGTCGGTCAGTCTTTAATCAGAGACATTAACTAACAGCAGCAGTTAGCCGTGTTACATATTACAAAGTGTCTTGTTCAGATGGAATTCAGAATCAGTTCCAGAGGTGGAACTGTTCCATACAGATGTTACTACACTCAGCCAGAACATTTTAATTTGCATCCCTCCAGTTTCTGTGACTATTATCATTACAGTATTTATAAAAAAACATGTAGGTTGTAGATTTTCACATCACACTCAGACATTAGCAAGAAGAAACGTTAAATACAGAATGCTCAATGATGAGGTAAGAGCGATCTCCTCTCCTTATTAATCTTTCACATTTTTGTGTGCCATGAAATGTAATAGTCAAGTGGCAGAGAACTGGTGTGGTAGGTTTTTTCCCATTTAATTTGGCGTAGGTGCTGTAAAAACATTTAGGTGCTAAAATGATGAACTCCAGCCCTAAAGATAAAATGAGAGGGGCTGGCAGGAAATAACACAAACAACTAGCAATTGACCAATTATTGGATCTGATATTTAGCATCTGTATCACTTTAATCGTATATCTGCTTTAATAAATGAATTTAAAAAATAGACCTCTTTGACTCAGATGCAGCTGCCTCTCTCTGTCTCTGTCTGTAATCACCACTCTGTGGTTTCCAGCGATGTCACATCTGATTGGTTACATTTCATGAGTAATAGCCTATCAGCACGGAAATGAGAAAAAAAAGACTTATTGATTTAGTCCTTATTATCTATTTGAAAACTAACAAAAATACTGTTGGAGTATACTGAATTGTGCTTACTTTGGAGCCTGTCCCAGCTCACGTCGGGCAAAGGCAGGATACACCCTGGACAAGTTCATAGCAGGGCTCACATATAGAGACAAACAACCATTCACTCTTGAATGTTCTACCTCTAGGTTTCTGAAATGTTCTGCTGTTTGGCAAGTTTTTGTCATGTTCTGACCATGAAGAAGAGTTAAAACCACAGCTAACCAACTGGTTTCTACAACTTCCACTCAAAAATCTGAGTTTAAACTTTTTTAAAGTCATCGACCGATATGAAAATTTGTATCATGCTAACTTTTTGGCCCTAGTTATAGGTCTCCTTTATTACCAACTATCAATACATGAATAAAACATCTTGGTCTACCCCTGGCCTACCCTCACTGTTAGAAAATTAACAATTCACTGGACTGAAATTGTACTCTTAAACATCAGCTTGTTTCATCACCAAGAGGCTTGTTTAGTCCGGGTATTTAAATCTCACTGAGCTGCTTACACATGATGTTACATGAGAGTCTGGCGGCAGTAGATAATTTTGTCCCTACACCGTAAACATGTTATGTCCACATTTACACTGGCTTCCTTCCGCTGTCAGAGGAGGGAAACTGCAGACTGATCATACTTAATATATACAGTAACTGTAGAGTAGCTGCTTTCGCATTGATTTTACATCAACATCTTCCTGCCTTCCTTCTTTGGTTATTCCTCTCTTCTCCTGCCTTTGGGTCTGCTGTGAGTCAGGTGGTGTTGTGGCTCTTAATGCCAAACAGATTCAGTTTCTGCTCATTCCAGAACTTTCTAATGGATGGTCTATTCTTGGACAGAGCTTTCTCTACTTGCCTTTCAACTGTGTTTGAAGGGAAAAAATGTTGGCCTGAGCCTGCACAGTACACTCTGAATCTGAATCTTTATTTTTATCACCAAGTTGGATTCAAACAACTGTAGGAAGGACTGTGTCTTTTGAGGTAAAGATATGGTTATATTCCAGGGATGTCTCGGCTGGCAGTGACATCCCAGGCCTGGAGGCTGAAAGTACCTCATGAGAACAGTGAGTTGTGAGGCAGCAGCTGGCTGATAAGATAAGAAATGACATGGAAAAGAGTTACACTACCATAGTTTTTGACTAAACTGACCTGAAAAAGTTTCCTGACTGATTGCTGTGTTGCCGTGAGAATCTAAGCAGTCTCTTCTGGAAGCAGCTCAGTACAGGCTGCCAGTAGATTCTGTGGAAGAAATCCAGTTCCACTTCATTGACTAAAAATGTGATTCTTATTGATTCAGAGTCTCCTTTCCCTGCAACACAAATATAGTATGTGACTATTGTGTTGACATTGGTTACAGAGCAAAACAAACATCAATATGCTGAAAATTCCAGCCATGAACCTCAGTATTAGCAGCAAGGCAAAACATAGTTATCAAATTACTCTGTGGTTTGCAGATAGTTTTTTTTTGTTTATTTATTCTGTCAGACTTCTCATGCTGCTACTTGTCACAATTTAATTGGCTCTGCTGCGTGTTTGAATCACCTGCACTGCTACGTGCATTTTTAAACAGCCAAGCTTCCTTCATCAAAGTAACTTACAGGATGTCGGAATAAAATGTAGCATTGTGGCTTTGATGGTGACACGCCTCATGTGTAATACTCTCAGGCTCAACTCTGCTTTTCTTCTGATTATCTGTTAAAAGGTAAACAAGAGAAGAACACCACAAGGGGAAGACAGAATTATTTACTTTCTTCCTCAACCGCTTTTAAAAAAAAAAGACCAATTAAAAAAACAAAACACTGAAGAGTTTGGCTCAGTTATTGCAATGTTTATTGGTGATAATTTAACCTGTGTGCACACAGTACTTTTAACATACGGTTATAATTTCCCCAGCTGATCTGCTTTAGATAAATGAAGGCTCATCAGCTGAGTTGAACAGACGGGTCGACTCACATCTTGAAATCCTTCAAAGTCTCAATGGGTCACATTGGTTCAGCTGTAAATCTATACATAAAGAGAGTGAAATATTTCTCTATTTCCAGAATGCTCCCGGGTCTGTGAACTCTGTTTCTGTCTGGAGGCCCTGGGATATTTCTGGTGTGGTATGAATGAAAGGAGGCCCTCCCCCTCGCCGTCTTCTGCCACACACTCCTGCGAGGGGCCTTGTTAACATTCATAAAAAATCGTTTCTTCTTCTTCTCTGCTTGAATCTCTTATATCCCCTGATTTCACACCTCCTGATTGATCAGATGGCTATTTTTCTGCTTGAAGAATTTTACATTTGCTGTTATAACTTTGGGAATTGTCACTGGCAGAATAATGAAGAAAACTGTGCACTCAAATCTTTCAAGCACTTGCATACAGATCACTTCTAATATATCACTGAAAATCAGAAAAATGAAGGATTAAAGAATATATAAATCTATTTTCTGACTTTTGGCTGTAATTATATCATTGGTGGATGAAGAAAAGGTGAATTGTTCAAAGCACAGATAGAGAAGAAGAAATTAACAGCAAAAAATGCTACCATGCCGCATTTGATAAAATGGGATTCCTATACACTCTACATTTTCTGTGCATTGTGTGACTTTATAGCACGTGACGTACACCTTATTGCTCGGTGTGTGTTTTTTTTTTTTCTCCCTGCTCATTCAGCAAAACCGCTTTCCATGCAGCTGAATATTTCATTTCTCACAAGCAAAATGGGGAAACATTGCACAATACAGATTCAAACTCACTCTCTCCCTCTGTTTATATCGTCCAATCAGAAGCTGCCACAGGACCTGCTGTTTTGCATGGGAAATGTTAGTCAGCACACACACACACAGACGCGTACAGTAGCCTCAGTGAGTTGAGGTGATTCACCTGAAACATTTCTTCATTGTTTCAAGAGCAGTGATGTACACAAAAGGCCAGTTTGCTCTATGTGTATTGGAAAAATATAATAAATAATCTAAAATATAAGAGTATGACAATCCTGGTAGTGTCATTATGAATATTTTTAATTAAAGAGACATTAAATCTACTGCAGACCTGACAGCTATGTACATGGAGCTATTTTTTTCAACATCATACCATGTACACAACAAAATGTGTTATGATATAATGCTTTGTCTTTGTGTCTCTCCTTAGGTGGACCAGGAGAGGAGGAGGAGATGGAGGTTCAGGATGGAGCTCCTGACCCGACAGTTGGAAGTAAAGTGCCAAACTCATCACAGGTACAGTACATAAACACACAACCATCTACACTAATCGAAGTCCAGTTTTTCATAGAAACTTTATACTGGATTTACGTGTGAAAAATAACTACCTTAAACACCTCCAGTAAGTAAACTGAAATAGAGCTGTGTGTGATGCAGTAGCACCAATAGATAATGGAGACCAGGGGTTCCATTACTTTATATGGTGCAGTGATATTAGTCCATGGATGTTTGGCACGGAGAAATATTTACACACATGTATTGATTTTGTATTCTTTATTTAGTTAAAAGCAAACATTTTTGAGTATTCTTGTACAGTGACAGTTTGCAGACGAAGCTGGTCATCCTGCCTGCGAAAAACAAGTTACTCTCTGGTAACAAATATGCATTTATTAATGTGTGTGTGCGCATGTTTCGGGCAGGTCATGCCGAGTGGCGAGGAGGGTTTGGACGATAAGAAGAAAACAAAACAGAGATCCAGGAGGAGGAGAGCCAAAAGGAAAGTGAGTCAAAACACAAATCTAGTGGCACGAGTGGCATGCTGATACTCTTCAGGGCTCATACGCTTACTAACTAACTTTTTTATGTATTTTATTTTTATGTAATATGTTATTTCAGGACAGAGTTAAGCAAATTAGGGATGGGATTAACCCCTGACTCAAGCCACAAACCTATTACAAACAAGCCACGCCAGCGCAACAGAAAAATTTCACACAATGAAGCTTTCCCTAAATTATCAGCTTTAGTGTAGTCTTCTTCTAATTTAACACTGGAGAAAATCAACTAAATAACTAAATAAGACTGTAATCTCACAAAAAATATCCATTATCTATGTTGCAGCTCATGTGTTCCCTTATTCATAACATATTTTCTAACTTAAATAAATACATATCTGCTGCATTCCCACCTACAGCCACACCCATATTTACTCATGTCACCCGCTGCTACACCTATCTTCACGCCTGTCATTGTAGTTGTGATTGCATTTGTTTCCATACCTGTAACCATACCTGCCCTCACGGTTCAGCACCTGCCTCTACCCCTGTGTCCACATGTGTCTCTGTACCATCCCATCATGTCCACGCTCTCCTTTCAGAGGCAGAAGGAACGGAAAAAACTCCTGGAGAGAGAGGAGAGGATGGAAGATGCTTCAGAGCAGGTGTGATTGTAAAGTCCTTACTTACTTTCATATCTTAAGCTTTGCTTTTAGTGTATGCTGACCTCCGTCTACGTACACCTAAAAATGTTGGCTTATGTATAAACTGCTTTCATGAAATTACTGGGTAACTTGCACATATTAAGATACAAATATTCACCATTAACTAGTTGCTTATTAGCATGCGTGTTAATAGTCTTTATTAGTCATTATAAAGCCTTATTATACATAACCATATCCTACAACTACCATGCCATTAATTAACAGTTTTCCCTCAATAACCTCCTAATTACTGCATATTGATAGTAAGTAAGGAAGTTGCTCTATTTGAATTTGATCTTAATATTCTTTGCTCAGTTTGGAACTTGTAAGATGGTAGTACCACAATAATAGTCATTCTCACTTAATAAACATGGTCCATTCTTACTTAACAAAAACACAAAACTACAAGAGTTAATGTCCAACTAACATAGACTTTGGTTTATTGAAAAGTATTTACTTTTGTAACATTGCTTTTAAAAGGAAGAAGAAGTGGCTAGTGAGAGTGACAGTGAGCCGGAACTGAAAGTGGAGGAGGAATGGATTGCGGTTCGCCCCAGAAACAAAAGCATCCCTGACTCGGTCCCTGCCCTGGTGACCACAGAGAACCAGAGTAACCGCCAGCTGCCCCACAGGACCTCAGAGGAGGTGGGTTCAGATCAGGCCCAGAAATTCATCCAAACACTTGAACTGATAAATACTGATAAATACAAAAACTGTTTGTAGGCTGGCCAAATCACTGACCTATCAGTGTCACTTGATTTTTAAGACAGACCTGCAAAGAGTTTGTGAGTAGCCCAGTGAACTGTTGGAATTCTCATGAGCAAAATATCAAATCCCCCCAGATGTTCACTCACTGTAAGGCCTTGTCGTTGTCCTGAAATTCATCTATAAAACTACAATGATAAACTTGAACATTCCTTGTGTACTGGCACCCAAATTTACTGAAGAAAAGAAAAATAACTCTTGATGAAAGTTAAATAGCACATTGATTTTTATTCATCAGGTCTAGCATAAGGATGGGTTTTTGAATATGTATTCATGTTAGAACTACCAAGTTATTAACAAACAAAACAACAAACAACAATAAATCATGTAGACTCATACATTTATTAAATATTGTTTTATAAAATATCATCGTGTCGTGAGAGAGCCGGGTGTCTAAAAACATCCTGTACTGTTCCTGTATGTAAGAAATGCTATGAAATGCTGGCTTGTAGTTGTAATGTGTAGAGCTTCTGCATTGGCATACGGTGCACAGTACAGGTACATCACATTCCCATTCTGACTGGCGTAGGTGATTATAGTTCTAAACAAAGGGAAACCGCAATGAGAAATAAAACTTAACAGAAATCTAAACAAATCAAACTATTAGGCAGTACGTTTTGGAGATATGGAGAATGAATCAGCAACTTACTTAAGAATGCATCTATCGCTGGTCAGTGGGCAGCAAGCAAATGTGTATAGCAGCCTGGTTCAACAAACAAAGTGAGGCTGGAGCTGGGCCTGATGCAGGCCTTTCGTCAGCCCTGCCCCTCCCAAACACTGTACTTTGTAACTTTAGCTGTACATCATAGTTGTCTGTTGTCTTCTGCTATAATATACCATCTCTTGTGTTCGCACCAGTTAAGAACACGAATGAAGCTGAATGAACTACACCACTCTTCCCTTGGAAAGAGTCCTTGGAAGACGACAAAGACCTCTATTTTAAGGTATCTCGGTGCAGTAATTTTGTAGCACCTGATTGGCTCCGTCTCACACAAGAAGGTGAAACAAAAAGTAAGACTGTAGATTTTGCAGTAAACTGCTCCAAAGAGGCTTGGTATGAGCACACTCTTGCGTAGCGCCATCATGTGTGCGCTTGGATAAAAACAAATTTTGAGTTAATGTTTCAGTCTCCTTTGGAAATGACAACAAGAGCCGTGGTGTTCTCATGCCTTTTGTTTGTTTGGATTGTTTGTCATAAAAAAACCCCACCCTGGCTTAGGGTGATGGTAAGTTATTTTTGATAAATGTAAAGTCAAATATTGCAGCAACAAACTGTCAGCCACAGAAGCAATGTCTTTGAGCAAGGCATCGGACCCCATACCCCCCTGTACAGGCGCTCCATCTGCACTGTCATTTCTGAGAACATTTAGATTAGTTTTGGACACACAGTATTAGAAGACAACCCAGTTCTAGTCCTCAAACAAATTAAGATAGAAAAAAAGAAAGAAACATACGTTTTAGCACGTGTTTGTGTTCAGCTGTTTGGTGAAATAGAGCTGCTAATTAATAAAGTTTGAACAAACAAAAATCTGCCCCAGGGAATAATGTGGAGTCTTCAATCAAACCTCAAGTCCAGTGATTTAGAATCAGCATCCTCTAGACATTGTATCACCTGGATGATCATGTTTTGTTTTGGTTTTGTCTACCTGGTGTTTCAGGAACCAGAGTGGGATGTCAGTAGTGCATTTGTAGCCAACGCTGCCAGCCACATCAAAGTAAAAGGCCTGAAGACCCGAGCACTGCAGATCTCCAGAGAGAACAAGGAGAATGAGTCTAGGAGCAGCCAGGTACACACAGCTCTTCATCCAACCGCCTTTCTAAGTTTATGCAAACAATCGAAATATAACCGTGTCTCACTGCCATGTCTGATGACCAATTACCTGAGCCACATACTACATACATACACTGTACTAATATATCTGCATGTGATGACAGCAGGTGGCGAGCACAGAAGAAATGAAGAGGAGAGGCGAGTCTCTGACAGGTGGATCTACTGATTTATTTATTTTTTGTCCTTTAGTTTCACCATTTGCCCTTTTATTGAACCCACAAACCATACAAGATGCACACTGTTTTCATTTTTATTCATTCATCCATTGATTTACCTAAAATAACCGCTCACACTGTCGACAGATTTACTAAGCCCTGCATCCTGGGTTGAAAGTTGTAAGGATTTCAACGTGTCTTTAAGTGATCACATGTACAGAGCTACAGTTGTGTATGTGTGTGTACGTTCTTCAGTGCAGGGTATTCAGATGTTCGAACGAGGCCAGTACAGCCAGGCTGTGGATATGTTTACAGAGGCCATCTACTGTGACCCCAAGGACCACAGGTGAACTGATCCCCAACTCAGCAACACTACCACTGATCAATATTTTTGTCCATCACTTAAGTTTAAAAAGATCCCGTCTTTTCAGCCTCAGCTCTGTCTGCTCTCAGGTTTTATGGGAATCGTTCCTACTGTTACTGGTGTCAGGAGCAGTACTCGTCTGCCTTAACAGACTCTCAGAGGTCCATTCAGCTGGCTCCTGATTGGCCAAAGGGATACTTCCGCAAGGGATGTGCTCTGATGGGGTTAAAGGTGGGGTTTTTTTGTTTTGTGTTTTTTATGAACAACTAATTTACAAGCAACATCAGTCTGGTATTAAAAACCCAGGCATGTGTCTGAGTAAGAGAAAACAAAAAGAGTAAACTATGAAAAATAAGAAATCAATCATTAAATAAATAAACCAATAGAAAATAGTTTAATTCAAACAGAAGCCAGATTTATGTCATTTTTTTCTTTTTAAAGATTAGTATATTCAGGGTCTATTATCTGGTAAAACTGCACATTTTAGCAGTTTAAAAAAAGACATCTAAAGTAATCTTTTTCGTTCTATAATTCAAATTTTAAAATTTGGCCTCACAAGGTTATGTTAATATTTTAACATAATGTTTCATAATGGTGGAAATTTAAACTACAGTTCTATAATTGCTTTAACGTCATTCAATTCGTAATGGACTAATGAAATATTCATGTGTTTTGATTGTGCTCTCTCTAATGTTTTAACACGGTGGTGTCTTTATATGCATGTTACAGAGGTACTGTGAGGCAGAAAAGGCCATGGAGCAGGTGCTGAAGCTGGATCAACACTGTAAAGAAGCGTCCAGTAAACTTTTTACCTGCCGACTCCTGCAGCTCACGGTGAGGACCTTGACCTCCTCCAAGGCTGCATCTGTTGATTTCATCAGGTTCATTAAGCTCCTACATAGCTTCATCTAAACAGAAATGATTCAACACCATAGACATGTATAGCATTTCACGGTGCATGCTTCATACAATAAGTGTCCTGGTTGACCCACTCTTGATTGAAATCTTGATGAATAATCTGTTAGAGCTGTGTGTTGTCCTTGGAGCCAGTGTTAATTTATCCTGCCTTTATTGTTCTCCTTTTTTTTATTATTTCAGGAGTTGGGTTTTGGCGAAGAGCAGAGTAAGCTGCTGCTGGAGAAGTTCAGCACAGTTCAGGCCATCGTCACCTCCCCTGAGGCCCAAGGTAAGAGACAGCTGCAGTACTGCGTCTGTCCACACTGGGGCAGCACTGCTCCGTTAAAAAACGTGGGATGACTTGAGGTTTCATCTCTGACACAGCACAATATCACATAGATAGATAGACACCCTGAGAATTAAAAATACATACTGTACACCAACACAGTTTCAGGCAGAGAAAGTGTAGTTTACACAGTGTTGTAGAATACATGAATTACAAATTGGATATAAAATCATATTAAGGTTAATATGGCAAGGTACACTTTATGATGCCTTGTTTTTACTTGTCTCTATTTTAAATGAGACCTTTACCTCAATATATTTACGTATTAAATAAAGCTTGAATAAATTAATTAATACTAAATGTGATACATAAATAAAGGCTTCCTACACTCTGTAAAATATGCATGGTTTTATGGCAGGATCATATATTTACTGTACTATTCCATTTAATACAATGTCTGTAAGTTAATTTTAAAGACCTCTTATTATTGGTGTGATTTTCTTGTGATGATATGACATGTACTTCCTGTCTCCTCTGACTTTTAGCATTGAAGAACACGTCTCAGGAGGACCAGACTGGGTATGTTGTAAGCTTTACCAATAACTATATCAATCAAGTTTGAACTGTCTTAATCCTGGCTTTTGTAGTGATATATGTACCGTATACTTTCCTTAAATGCTTAGTTCATGATGTATATAAATCTTAAATCTATGTAGGTTGAAAAATAATCAATGTTCTTCTTGGCCTTGGTTGGAAGAATAGACCTTGTTGTCGCCTATTATCACATTTCTCTCCTGGGACTTCTGTCTTTTTTCTTTTATGCTGACCTCCTT
Source organism: Coranthus polyacanthus (assembly GCA_037367275.1). Classification (NCBI taxonomy): domain Eukaryota; kingdom Metazoa; phylum Chordata; class Actinopteri; order Kurtiformes; family Apogonidae; genus Coranthus; species Coranthus polyacanthus. Next base: position 15,556,955 of record JAPQRN010000001.1, read on the forward strand.
TTCTTCTCTCTTTTCTTACTCTGATTTTTTGTGTCCTCCTCATCCTGGTGTCACTTCCAGGAGCTGTCGCTCTCTGTGGGTGGGGAACATCACCTTGGAAGTTACAGAGAAGCATCTCTGGGATCTCTTCAAAATGTAAAAACCCTGAGTATAAGACAACAAATGGAATCTATGCCATAGATTTTTAGAGAAGGGTCAGGATTTCCATTTCCATTTTTGGGATAAAGAATTAAGAATAAAGATTTATCCCATCCAGTTATTGCATTACTGGATGGGCTGCTTTTGATTCTTTCAACCAAAATGTTCAAACTATCATGTCATATAACCATGTGTTTTAAGCACTTACACTTAATGATACTTAATAATGCAGATTATGTATTTTTAATCATCTGCATGAATCTTCATGTGATAAAACAACTGGTACTAAAAATAGTGTATTCAATGAGAACACGAATAGTAATAGTAGTAATAATTAGTTTAAATAGAACTTGTAGTAGTGACAGGAGTTGTGCTGTTTCAATCAGCAGTAGTGGGAGGATTCCTGTACTTGTGTAGTTAAAGCATCTTCACAGTTACATATCTGTACTACTGTTTTGTGCAATTGTTAGAGACACTGTGTTTCCATGGTTACAGGTTTGGTGAGATAGAGAGCATCAGAGTTCTTCACGAGCGTTTCTGTGCCTTCATCAACTTCAAGAATGCCAACATGGCTGCCAAAGCTCTAGAGAAGCTACAGGTGAGTGATGGGGGGGGGGGGGGAGTAACTGAATATGTAACAACAAGCCATCACTGTTCTTCAACTGCGCTCTGATTCCGGTTCAGGGGGTGGAGCTGGGCTGCAGCAGGCTGGTGATGAGGTACCCAGACCGTTGGATACAGCGGACCATGCCCTCCGTTCAAAGAACCAACACTGGCCTCAGCTCCTCAGGGACACAGCAGAGCTCAGCGATCATAGGGTACGCTGCTGCCCACTCACACTGTGTGTGTTCTGTGGGGATATTTTTGTTGAGGATATTTTCAGGATTTTCTAACAACTTGTGATATTAAGAACAGCAGTAGTGTTGATGTTTAGGTTTTAGAGCTGTTACTCGAACACAGTTCTGTGCTTCTCTACAAAACAAGCTGTTTTTAAGTGAAGCGTTTCGTCAGTAACTTGTTTATGAGCTTGGCTATACTACCATTCCTGTTCCAATCAGGGCTTGCCCAGGGTCAGATTGGCAAATAATTCGATCTACAGTTCCAGTGGTGATTAAAAATCTGTGAAATCTTTTTCTGCATAAACACGACCGAAGATTTGACAGATTTCCAAGCCTATAAAGAGATAAAGGGAAAGAAACAAACGAGGAGAAATTATTCAAACTTAATTATTCAAATCTGGGTGTTCACTATCGAAGTTTAATGTTTTTGTCATTATTTGGGTTCCATGTATCTATATATGTAGGACAAAATCTGATCCTGATTTAGGTCTTATTTATGCAGAAACAGAGAAGATTCTCAAGGGTTCACGAACTTTAAATCGTTATCTTGTGTTTTCTTATGGTTTCCTGTGTCACTTTTCCATCCTTTAATTGTCCCATTATTTTCCTTCTTATAGATACATGTGTACATCGATGTGTGTTAGTGTGTGAATTAAATGATACGCCGTCCTGTCTTCCTGCAGGCCCAGACGCAAGGCGCCAATCAATGGAGATGAGTGCTTTTATTGGCGGACCACAGGCTGTTTCTATGGTGACAAGTGCCGCTTCAAACACATACCAGACCAGCAAGGTCGGGACAAGAAACCGTGACAGACAAAACTACATCCACTACTCCTGTAATCCCAACAACAGGGCAAATTAAAGGAAACTTTACAGAGAAAAAGAAGTGCCGAGATATGAAAAAGAGACAAAGGAGGACAGACTGAAAAGACAAACAACTGAGAATGTGTGAGGAAGAGGAGTCTGATATGGTCTGTTTGTCAAAGTTAAAGTCAGGAGTCGAGCCTCTGACCACTATCAGCGTCCACAGCTGAAGCTCAGGAAGTGGCTTTCAGTACAAATCTGTTTAATCATTCAAAACCTTTACAGGGAGGAGGTCTTCACTGAACTGAATTCACAGGAGGCACCGCGGACTCTCCTGGTTTCACCCCGAACATCCCTTGTGTTTGAGAAGAACGCTGTCTGTCATCAAAAGGATTTATATTTCACAACTTCACTGTCACTGTGACAAAATGTTTCCCAAAAACCAGATATCAAATACCTTAAAGAATACATTTTATATATTTGAAATGAATGAACATTTAAATGTTAAGATATTTGCACAAAGAATAAATAAATATATGAAATCCACACTGAAATGATTTTGGGGATCTTGAATCAGTCCTTTTTACTAAGCAAAAAAAAAATCATTTTGTTACTCTACATAAAAAGGTCCTACATGTTTAAATATCAGCTGTTTATGTGTACTTACTTTTCTCCTTTTTCATGGTGGGCACTGGCAGGCCTTAGGTTTCGTTTTCCAGTAATGTAAAGCAGAGGAAGATGAGTGCAGGTTTGAAGCGTCTGAACATTGTTTTGTACTACCGTGCCAACCACAACCATCACACATGACCACATCCTTTCATACTGGAAGTAAAAAAACAAACTGTATTGTAACAGACAGACGCTTATTATTCGCCATGTACATGATTTACCTGCCGATGTGTTTTAACAGAGCAGCTATGGATCCAAGAGCAGCGGCGAGTGGAGTTCTCATCCTCCTCCTCGTTTCAGGTGCCGTATATTTGCATTTTAAGGCAGCGTACTTATTTGGTTAACTTGAGGAAGTTTGATGGTTCACTGCTTTTTAAAATTTCACTGCTGTACTGCTGTTTGCCACAAACCATGAAAACCGTACATCAGAACTTTACAGCTGCTCTTACTGTTAATTTGAACAACATACAGTGAAGCATCTGTGTGCTTTAACCTAAACACTGAGGAAATTTAGTTGCAGCAAAGTCTAAGTTAGTGGATCATTTAAATGAAATTACCAGTAGCAAAGTGTATTTTACACAATTATGTCAATTACATGTCAGATAACTGGGTGTAAATTAGGATTAAACTGGGCTCCACAGTAGATTCCTTGTAGATTTTTAATTCTTTTTCATAAAAATACAGCATGAGGTCACCAGTCAAAGATACCGATTAGACACTGTTCAAATTAAACTTGGCAGTTTGTGCATTTCACTGAATTGTACACTTCATGTGGCAATTAAAATACCCAAACAAAAAAGTGAACTACAGTATTGTGCAAAAGTCACCTTTAGCTGTGTTGTTTTTGCAGGTTGTGATGAGCAGACATTTATTTCACAGTCTCTTTATGAAGGGACAACAAGAAAATACAGGAAATATGTGCACAGTATTTAAAAACACATCACATCTAAACGTCTTCTGCAGGAAAATGTTAGTGTGGCCTCTGTTCTCTTCTCAAACAATAAGAAATGTTTGAATTTTTCTTTTTAATGCTGATACAGACTGAGAAATGCATATGTACGGTCATTATAACCTGCTCAAGCAACAAACCTAATGGCGGCTTTGAACAACACTGTATTAATATGTAAACTAAACATGCATTCATGCTGGGGAATCCCATTCTGCTTTCTAGCTACAGTTTGCATCAGTCACATTCACCACATAAGGAAATTGAAAGCGCCGTTGTTACTGCCCCGTTTTCCTGTTGTCGATTTCTTTGCGAAACATTTCAAGCTTCATTATACACATTCGTGAAGAAACTGTGAACTGGCCATAGTTTAATGTCTCTGTAGTTGACTTTACAATCTGCATCAACTCAACTGCAGAGAGGAAACAAACAAAGCAAAACATGGACTGCAGAAACCATGCTGACACTTTTGTTTTGTTCATTACACAACTACACCTTTTGTGTTTTTCATGTTTTGTTCACTTCCTCAGCAATAACCACAAGCTGAATCTGACTGTGGTTTCTGACATGCTTCTAATGCTCTCTGTTGCAGCGGTAGAAACCACAAGCGCCAAGACAGTGACTTGCATTTCCACTCAAATCTGCGCCGTGAAAGGGTCGACGGTGGACATACGCTGTGTCTTCAGACAGCCACGTGCAGGAAAAAGACGTTCAGTCACAGTTGAGAAGATATTTTGGTTTACTGAAATGCAGAGTGAAGAACCGGTGGATCTGAGGACAGACTCGGAGTACTCGGGTCGTGTCAAGTATTACTGTGACAAGAGCAGCTGCACTCTTCGAATCACAGACCTGAGAGAGAGTGACTCAGCTGAATACAAGTTCAGGTTCAAAAAGAAACGAAGGACGTCACCTGGAGTCACTTTGTCTGTCACAGGTAACATTTTCATCAGAACGGTTACTTTAAAACTTTGGCATCTAGTGAAAATGATTTCTTATTTATTACCAGTTCATTTCTCTTCACAGATCCAGATCTCCAAGTACAGGTCAAGAGATCGTATTTCACTTGGGCAGAGCTGCTTTGTCGTAGCCGTTGTCATCTGCCCGATCGCCTGTCTTACATCTGGTACAAGAATGGACAGGAAATCCAAGACAAGACGTCTTTCTTTTATTCAGACTACTTTGATCCCGCAGACAGTTATTCCTGTGCTGCTAAAGGACATGAGGATTTTCCTTCTCTTCCAGAGTGTGAGTTTATTGCCGTATATACAGTGTTTTAAACTGTACTGCTTTACACCAGCAACAGTAGCAGTACAGGCTGAAAAGTTCATAGGCTGCCTATGATGCCCTTGTGGTATAAGGCCATTTATTATTGAGTTATTTTCATCGTAGTCCCCTTTGAGGTCCACACACTTCTTCCAAGAGTGTATAGTAGGTCATTAATTCCTGTAGCTTTCATCTTGAAGGGTAAAAAAAAAAACACTCCTATGACTTTCCAGCCAAAGGTTGTTGTTTTTTTCATGTTTGGAAACAGGTGGAAGTCAGACAGTGACAAATCAAGTGAGGATGGCGGGCGGTCAATCATTTCAAAGACAGCAGCCATGGCAACGCTAGAGCTGAAACCAGACCCCCTTCACTTACCAGTGATTAAAGTCCTCTATTAGCCACTAAATACAACTTTACCTGGAAACAAAATATACAGTTAGTTCCAAAAGGTTGACTTATATGCATGTTAAGTTTCACTGATGTGGCATTCGTCTGTCATTGTCAACCAACCTACCCTCAAATGATCTTCAGTAATATATACTTCAAAAATAAAAGTCCTTACAAAGAGGGCTCCTTCTAAAACTGCAAAATATTTGTGTTTGTGCATTATTCAAAAGAGGTACACTGTATGAGTGATGGCTTATCTGTTTTATTACCATATTACGAGCATTTAGAGCTACAAGACAACAAATTCTGTCAGGAACATTAAACACCATAGTGTGCTCTGTAGCTACAGTAGTGATTAATTAAAATATGTCTTTCAGGTGTCCAGAATCAAACCTGTAACAGAGTGACTTACACCAGCAGAAGCATCTGTTTGCCTAGAGGCTCATCAGTGGACATTTCCTGCACATACAGCAGTCATGAAGATCGTGTTCAATCCAGTTTCTGGTTCCGTCCAGATCGCAGTTCTCAGTGGCGGTCTCGCTCACAGCCTGAGGACCTCAGTGAAGACTCCCAGTATGCAGGTCGTGTTCAGATCTTTGAAACCGAGCGAGGAAGCTCCACTCTGAGAATCTCTGATCTCAGAGAGAGCGATTCAGCCTGGTATCACTTCAAATTCAAAACACGCAGCTTTGAATGGAGGAGTAGTTTACCTGGTACAACTCTGACTGTCACAGGTATGCAAACTGATTTTCACACGTCCATCTACATTATTTCACTGTCAGGAATGACTGCTCAGGGCTGCGTTAAAGTGTAATAATTTGGGTTCTTGTCTTTGTAGATCTCCAGGTGCTGGTGATCACAATGACTGTAAACCCGTCTTTCACTGAGGCAGATCTGAGGTGTTACAGCAGCTGCACTCCTCAGTCCTACGTCTGGTTTAAGAACGGAGAGAAACTTTTGGAAGACACTTCATCTTATATTGGAACATTTTATCCTGGAGACACCATCTCCTGTGCTTTCAAAAGTCGAGAGGACTACCGCTCTCCTTCAGTGTGTATGTATACAACTGTGTTGCTAATAAGACCGCTGTTACTGTTATCTGGTACATATTTGGAACAAAATACATTTTTGGTCCGGCAAATACACAGTCTATGTTCATACAATCTCCTCCAGATGCTCCAGAGCTTCCTTTGGTGTCAGTGAGTTCCACAGATGAAATCATGGAGGGCAGTTCAGTGACTCTGACCTGCAGCAGTGACGCTAACCCAGCAGCTCATTATACCTGGTACAAGTGGAATGTAAATCCAAACCCTCAGTCTGTCAGTAAAAGACCAGAGCTTGTCTTCAGCTCCATCCAGTCCTCCGAGTCTGGAGAGTATTACTGCACAGCTGAGAACAAGCTGGGGAGGAGGACATCTGAACCCATCGTTATTAGTGTGAAATGTGAGTGAAAATACTTTTCTAAAAAGTCAGCCTTTACACCAGATGAGACCATGGAATAATGCATAATAACATTAGGCAAGGATTGCTGATAGAAACATCAATGATATTTTTTAAATCTCAACGCAACAAGAATTTATATAATACGTTTGGAGTACTTTTGTCATGCTTGTGTTGCAGCATAACACCCATTGCTTCCATTAATAATCAATACATGCGTTTTTTTCCCAGATCCTCCGAGGCGTCCCTCTGTGTCGGCGAGTCCTTCTGGTCAGATAGTGGAGGGCAGTTCAGTGACTCTGACCTGCAGCGGTGACGCTAACCCAGCAGCTCATTATACCTGGTACAAGGACAATCGAACACTGCTTCATGGACTCGATGGAGGTTTTAATTTCACCCCCATCAGCTCTGAGGACAGAGGAATCTATTACTGCATGTCTGAGAATACATACGGACAGATCAACTCTTCATCTCGACTCATCGATGTCCAGTGTAAGTATTGTACATTACATTAACTGACTTACACCAACAAGAAGGAAAGCACTTCAGCAGGCAACCACCTTGATTATTTAACATAAAAAAACTGTCTCTCCAGACGCTCCGAGGCGTCCCTCTGTGTCGGCGAGTCCTTCTGGTCAGATAGCGGAGGGCAGTTCAGTGACTCTGACCTGCAGCAGTGACGCTAACCCAGCGGTTACTAAATACACCTGGAACAAGGAGAACAGAGACACAGACCTACAACCTGTCAGTGAAAAGAATCAGCTTGTCTTTGAATCCATCCAGTCCTCCGACTCTGGAGAGTATTACTGCACAGCTGAGAACGA
>JAPQRN010000001.1:15602233-15624131 GCA_037367275.1 Coranthus polyacanthus
CCGATCTCGTCTGATCTCGGAAGCTAAGCAGGGTCGGGCCTGGTTAGTACTTGGATGGGAGACCGCCTGGGAATACCAGGTGCTGTAAGCTTTTACACTTCTGTCTAAGACCAGCAGAGGGCGCTGCTGCTTTACATCCAAATGTTATGGGATTTACTTTAACTTCAAAATGAAGGCAAGCTTGAAATGTTATAAAATATTTTTTAGTCCTTATATTTTCTCTGCTGCTCATTTCTCCGTCACTTGCCTTTCAAAGAGTGTTTTGGTACACTTTTGTTAAAATGTAAAAACACCCTTTCACCCATATTTACGCAGTGGGTTGATGTCTTTTTAAACAGTGGAACCCTTTCCTAGTTTAATGAGAAAATCCTTAAACTGTCTTTGCAGGAATTTGAATGGGTTGAATTTGAGTGAATTTGTCTTTGTCAGTACTTTCTACATGAGTCTTATTACAAACCTGAGACAATAACTTGTATCTCTTTGCATTTGTTCAGTCGGCTTTATAAGTGTCTATGTTCATTTCTTCATGTCAACACTCTTTACTTTTATCAGCAACGCATCAGTGATGTTCAAGTACAATTCAGCAATGCTGAGGTTTAAATTAAATAATCACAGTAAAAAGCAAAAATACAGGTAAGACTAGATGGTGAAATGTTATTTTAATGCTTGGCATCAATCAATAAGTATCTGTTTTACAGGTCGTTTGTTGAGTTTTAATGGGTTTTACTCAAAGCAACGGAAAAGAAATGCAGCAAAACACAGACTGTTTAAGATATATTTAGTCTTTATTTCGTTTTATTGTCTAGTTATCAAAAAATTCACATTATTTCCACAAAATAATGTATGCACAACATCCATAAGAAGCATTAAACTACAATAAATGCAACACACATTTTATCATGTGCCCAGAAAATGTATAAGAGGTAAAGGCAAATAAAGCTTTGATAATTAAAAACATTAATCTGTCAGATGGACAGAAAAAAAGAGACAAACTGCTTCACCTCCAAGTCCTGATCATTAAACTCAATTAAATATTTCAGATTATTTTTTTTATCTCACAGGTTTTAAAGAGTAAGATTACCGTTACCAGTATGCAGTTCTCTGTGTATAACTTATCAATTTGTCTAAAATCTTGTATTTCATTTCATTTTTCCATCATGCGGTGTGCATAATTTCTCTTATGTAAATTTAAAATGGGAATTAAAGTGTGTAATAATATGCCACTGATGTCAGTCCAAGTATTTTGTATCCTTGGCGTTGACTGAACCAGTGCAGTTTCCCAGTTTTCACAGATGCTGTTTCTCTCCGTGTCTGAGGCAGAGAAATGCTACTGACACAATGATATATCATTTACTTTTCACTAAACAGACTTAAGAGGGAGTGTAGGTAGTTGAAGAGATAAACATTCTCTCTATGACACTAAAAAATATAATGTATTAATGAAGTGGATTCTCACAAAAAAGAAACTTAATCCACTAATCAAATGAAGGAAAAAGTGCAAGACCACCATAAAAATAAACATCACATCTCAAGCTTAAAGTCAAACCACCAGACAGTAGTTCTAATGGCATTCACCTTCAACTGAGTTCTGCTCATCTTTTCTTTGACAATTAAATCTCTGCATGAAGAGATGCTCTTCTGGTGCTTTTATTCGATAAACTGAAGAAAATCATTCCATTTCGCAGCTTTTATCTTCTCTTGGTTCCTCCGAAACCTGAGCAAGACAAACCGCATGTCAGTCACTGGTTAGTTACAGCAGCGGTTTCTGTACATGTTTGTTGACAGTGACTACATTTACAAGCACAAAAATATTAAGGGGTTTTATCCTTATTTCGAAAAAAAGACAATACTGCTACTTGGCTGGTCACACAGCTAAAGAAAATATGCCATGAATCTTCCTGTTCACGCGACGCTGTGCATAGTCTGATTAATGTAAATTCTCACGGCCTCACTCAGCGGTGTTTGATAGGAGTTCATGCCCTAAACATGTCATTTATCACGTCAAAATAGGGAAGAATGTAACGGCTGGAGCCACTTGTGCTATTTTGCTTCTTTGCATTAAAACTTGTTCAGTTGTGCAAACACAACGTCCCTCTTGCACTCCTTCAACCGCCATATTTTTGTGTGTTTTCAAAAAAAACCTGTTGATATCCAAGTCGTTCATAATGTTTAAAAGTAGGTGTGTTTCTTCTTCCGGCCAGGATCACGGGCTTTTCTTTAGTCAACGCATGTCAAGTACGTGTCGTCAACTCCAGCAAAAACCTCAGATGAGACATGTTTTAAATGTGCTGGAAGGATGCTCCTAAAACCGGAATAATATCAGCATATCCTGCATGTCTTCGCTGGAAAATACTACACTTTAAGGCCTAATTCAGAACATTCAAACATAACTTACACGATTTGTATAAGATCTGGAAATGATCGGATTCAGAATAAAAGTGGGATATTAGTGTGTATGTAATATAGTGACTGAATAACCAATCACCTATCATTTTATAAAAGTGGGTCTGTCATGTTAGTGTCTTTTCTCCGACCTGAAGCAGTTCGTGTCCCGGAGGAAGAGGTGGCGTCTTTGGCAGGAGAGGGTCTGCTGTTACTGAAACTGGAGTAGCCGTGGTTATAGGGCTGGTTTCTGGAAAACACGCACAGAGAGAACAACAACAATCAGGACAAAATAAGTCTCCGTTCTCTCCTCTTCTCCACTGTACTTTTCCCTGCCGTCTCTCCACTAACCTCTGACGACCAAACAGATATCCCAGCAGCCCTCCAGTCCCCATTCCAGTCCAAAAGCCGTTCCCAGTGCCCTGTGTGGCTCGGCCTCCTGGGTACTGCTGTCCGTAGTCGTTGTGGAAGCCATAACCAGGGTTGGCGCCAGAATAACCTGAGCAAAACAAAAAGCACGTTCCAGATTTATCTGGAATCTTATTTCATATCACACCTGCTCCTTTCCTAAGAGAGAGGAAATTGTCTACACTGTAGACAATGCTTTTAATGCTGCTAGTCACTACCTACAAATGATGTAGTTGTACTTCCACTGAGGATCTATTGTGAATTCGGAAAAGTAAAACAACATTTATTCTACATGTATCACAAGCAGGTTACAGCTAATACTTTTTTCTTTACTGCATAATATATAAAACCAAACCACATTGTATAGTATATTACATGGTTTTGTAATATGGATTGTGGATGTCTAAGACGGTGACTATATTCATCATTAGTCTGAAGAAGAACCTTCAATCAAATCAATCAAGAACTTCTAGGAGAGCTGTTTGTGTGGATCGGTCCATTTTCTGCACCCATTCTATTGGACACTAGGATGTGCACAGCTTACTCATTGCTTCTAATACGTAAAACTAAACACGACACGACAACTGAGTGTCTCCACAACTAGTCTAACATATCGTAATTTTCCCAATTCCATAACTTAACTGAAGTAAATACAGGAGGATGAAATATTCAAACTTAAGCGTAACTGACTTATCGTTATGATTAGTTCATCTTTAATATTCGCAAAAATCCAAAATGTATATCTTTTAGGAACAGTATAATAAAACAGAAAAATTAGAGTAATAATTGCCCCACACAATAGGATTTAACAAAGGGATGCAATTTACTCATTTACTTTTTTCAGAAACCATGCTCATGCCCATGATAATTCTGCATGACTCACCTGTGAAGTCAGGTTTGAATCCTGGGGGAGGTGGTCCAGCAGCAGAGCCGGGGTGATTATCTCTGGGGTAACCAGCCTGTGCTCCGTCCTGCCCCCACTGGGCCGTGCTGCCACTGAGAAACAACTTGTAGACGCCGTAAGCTAAAAGCAGAAGCACAACTACCACCAGCAGGCTGCCTGAGTCCTCACCACCGGACGGGTACGAGCTCTGACGCGTCTGCTGGTTGTGGTGGGAATGTTGTTTATTACCAAAGAAACCGTTGAAGAAACTGGAGGCAAAGCCTCCAAGACCTGTGAAAAGAAAAAGAAAAAAGATTTTAAATAATGTCAGGACCCAGCTCAGTTTTTGAAAGTCATTTGAATCTGATGTTTCTTCCCCAGGGTTATTATGGTGAATGAAAAGACTATAAGAACGCCGCTCCACCCTCGTACCTTCCTTGAATCCACTCTGGGACCCCCAGCTCCCCTGGGATCTTCTCCGACCCTCTTCGGTCAGTTCCAGCGTGTACTCCAGACCACAAGAGCCCTTCAGTATGTAGTCATCATTTGGATGACTGTAACCTTCACAACTCACTTCAATGCGGCCGAATCGGTAGGTATTATCCATGTCTGTTTTGCACTCCCACTGTGGGAAGGATGGAGGGAAATTACAACAGTTGTTAAAAGCTTTATACTGACAACATATAATTACAAATATTTACTATTTTCTTTATAAAAACAGGAACTTTAGTGTTGGGTCATTCCATTCCACCAGAATTTTCCAAGTTCATGTCTTTGTATTTTCTTGAAAACATTCCTGTAAAAACTTCCATTAAAGTTCATAGGACCTTGCAAAATCCTAACACGCTACTCCAAATAATCTCTTGGTTCTGAATGAAAGTTCATCATTAGTATGTGTACTTGGATCTACTGGATTGATTTGTCTCACAGGTATGACATACCTGATAGAGGTAAGACAGACCAAAACATTCTGATAACATTTCAACGGGATGTGAGACGATGTTGATATTATTTTTTCAAGAACATCCAGGACATGAACTGGGAGATCCTCGGTGAGTTGGCCCATTAAGATCCCTCACTGGTTTTCCACCAGTGAACACGACTTACATGACTCAACTAAAAGCCCAAATGTCTGCATTGACAACATAATGTTTTAGCAACAAATAATTAAGCTTCAACCAAGTTACAAGTTGTTTTAATTGATTAAATCAGTTATACACTTCTTTTTGCTAATCCTACAGCCAGCAGTAAAAACTGAACACTTGATCTGTCTGTCCTAACTGTCCACAAGCCCCCCTCTTCTTCACCTGTACATCCACTCCATCCCAGCCTTTGTTCTGACACTGGACCACATGTGGGACGAAGGTGTGGCAGCCGGCTGAGCCTCCAACACACTGGAGCTGAGGCACAGGGCTGGACCGCCTCGCAGAGGTGTACCGATCCTTGTAAAGAGTCAACACCTGGACATCCCGCAGCAGCACACTACCTACTGTAAAAAAAATGAAACTGTTCAGTATCCATCAAGCCTCCAGTAAAGACATCAGCATCATTTATCTTCTGATCACTGGACAATGTAAGTTTTTTAAATCATTCACACAGAAATAGTGTCATGCAGGTAAAATCAGATGTTTTCTCCCATTGTTTAAGGTTCATGGCGTATAAGAATAAAATAGCTTTGCACATTATTGGACCATTAGAAAAACATGGTTTTGTGAAACATATTCGGTGTCATGCATTCTTTCTTCCAACCTTAGCCTAGCCGAGCAGAACTGTTTAACCCAATCAACCAATTCAATCCCCAGAGCATCATCAGTTGCCAGACAATGAAACAACCAATCACAGCAGCTGTAACGTCCCTCCGGATGAACCAATGTAGCAACAATGCTGTGTGTGTTTAAAATACAGAGGCGAATTGAATGTGTCACCAACAATAAAAATGTCATATTTTTAGGTTAAATACAACAGACTCGTTTACCAACTATTATGCTGGTGTATGCTTGTTATTATCATTTTATCTGAACAAACCGGAAGACTGTGAACCGGAAGTTGTCTGGTTTGTTCACAGTTTTGTTCAGCTGCAACTTAACTAATTAGTAACTATTTTAGCAGCATTTCCTCACAGGCCGTCTTTAAACAAACAAACAAACCCGAATGAAACATAAATCTTATACAATGAGTCGATGTCACAGAAAAATAACCTACCGTCATTCCAGCTCCTGACACGCTCCGCCAACAGAAACGGCAGCACAGCGATTAAAAACAACTTCATGTCCCCGCACTTTAGTCCTACAAGAGCTCCGACGTGCGATACTTCAATCAATCGAATCAAATGAACACAAAAGATACTACGAATGCAGATATCAGCCCCTGTACATCACACACACTCCTCCAACTTCCGTGTTGCGTCAACTGTTTTTGCCGCGTTGCACCAATAGAAAACAAGCACGACGGCTGTTTAAAGGGCAAGTTCACCTGCTCTTAGGCTGACGCAAAACTGCAACCGTTGCTGCAGTTCCCGCCACAAATTACAGAGACCCCTCTAAAATATTTAACAACCCTTCTGTTACTAAATATTTTTGCAGTGCGTGGCTGCAAACAGCATAAAAATGTCAATTTTCAATGCAATTGCAGATTTAATTGTCTTTATTTTATTTACTTGGTAGCCGTAGGGGAAGTATGCAGATCCATTACTTAAGTAAAAGTATCTAAGTATTAAAAGCTAAATGTACTATAAGCATGTAAAGCAAAGTAGCTCATGTGCAGGAAAATGGTTCCTGTCAGTGTTTTACTATTATATATGATATTTTTGGTTGAATTCATATTACTACAGAATTAATCTGTGTGTCGCGTTTTACTGCTGTAGATGTTTAAGGTCGAGCTCATTTGAACTATTTTACATTCTGTTGGGTAGTTTAATCTACAGCAATGCCTCATGCTCTATAAGATCATCATGTCTTTAGCGTCGCTGCCCCGCGAGAACCACATATCTTTAAAAAGTCAACTTTTCATGAGTTCAGAAAAACAGGCCTGTTTTGGAATTTGTGACGATCCTTTCTCCAACTAATCCGAGACGGTTTTTTAAAGAGTTTATTCATCTTAAGGAGTAGGAGAAGCAGTGCGGTGAAAAACTAATCTGAAAATGAATTAAAGCTGTCAGACAAATGTAAAGGAAGAAGAATTACATTTGCCTGTGAGATGTAGTGTAGTAGAAGTATAAAGTTGCGAATTTGTTCTTTTGTACAGTACTTAATTGCATTCCACCACTTACTGTGTGGTGCTGTAAGAAATGTATTTAATAACCACAGAGGCTAAAACATTTATATGAAACACTAACACATGGCTGCTCAGCATAAAATGATAATTTTGCGACGCAATCACAGCTTTTAATTGTTTTTTGGTAGTAGCATTATATTGTGCTGGAAACAATAATCTAAAGGGTTCTCATATTTCCAGTCCCATCATTTTGTCCCACGAAAAAAATACAGCAGTACAAGTAAAAATCAGGTCTTTATTTTTTGTCACCCACAGTTTAGCCCACATTATTAAATCTCTGTTATAAGTTAGATATTTACAACATCATTCAAGGCCCTTCACAAAATGCATCATGATCTTTAGAAAGAAATCTATTTACATTGTACAAAACGGTACATACATGATCGTCCATACATCAAACCCTCTTTCCCTCAAAAGAACAAAAAAAAAAAAAAACATGTCACATTTTCTTCATTTGCTGTTTTTCCCTCAACAATAATCTGTGTTATTTCCCACCGGTATCATTTCCCATCCCCCAAAACCTTGTTTTTTTTTTTGTCATCGTTTTGTTTAGTTTTTTTTCATCTGAACAGTCAGGCAGTTACTAAGTCACAGTCAATTGGTCAGCTACCGAATTACCTGTTAAGACTGTCAATAAGGCAGGTAGTTCCTAAGTTCTCAGTCAGTCGGATCAATGATGTGCTCTCCTCGAGACGTTTACTCTAAAGCATCTCAACTGTTTGTAGAAGTCGATTAAAATGACCTAGACAACTGAAACCAACAGAAGAAAGTGGCAACCAATCAAACCTAAAGTATTTCAATCATGTAAGTGAAACTAAAGTCCAAAGCATCTGGATAAAATATAACCAAGCTACATTTACTCATACTAGCTGAGAATTGCAAGCATGTTGAAGGAGTGATGGAAGATGGTTTGTTGAAAACATGGCACACTGGAAACACCCGAGATGGTAACTAATGCTGCTTGAACATTCTAATATGTTTCTTTGTCTCATAAACAGTGTGAAGAATTAAGGACGAAAGGAAGAAAACTGACTAAAAATAGAAGCTGTTATAGTTTTGTAGCATCAGCTTCAACTAATGGAGTGGCCTCTTAATCCCTAAGCAGTGTTTTATTTCGTTTTAATGTAGAGACTGGAGTGCAAATGCAAAGAAAACACAAAATCACAAAATGTCAGTGGCCTTTGTTGCCTGTTCAACACGTGCCGATAGACTTAACTTATCTGTTAACATGTCCAGCTTTTCTTTCGTCCTGTGTGACAACGAAGAGAAGTGATTTGTTTGGTTTGACGTGGTGACAGTGACCTACTGGCTCATTGTGAAGCAGAAAAAGAGCAAGCGTTTTGACATGAAAACACCACAAAGCCAACACTTTTAACAAGTTACAAATCAAAAATGTCAACACCATGCTAACCTGATAGGTCGATATCGGTCTGACAAAAATCACGGTTAATATCATTGTAGAGTTGATGTAAAATTAATCCAACTGGTTCAACAGACCGATAAAGTAACTGAATCCTCCACCAACAAAAAGAAGTCTTTGGTAAATGAGCTAATCATTTCACTAGCAGTAGATTGAGATTTCCAAATAAGAGTATGACAGTTTGATAGTCAAGATAATTCACTCATGAATTAATGTCCTTGTTTAGAAAAGACCTGAGAGACCAAAAGAACAGATGGAGAGACACCATGTAAACACAACCACCTTAAAAAAGGACTGACAGACGGGGCCCGACATGTTACCAGTTCAGTTTTGTCCAAGACGCCACTGTGAAGACCACTTACATACTAACCAGTGCTTCTGGCATCCGGAGTCTCTGTGTCTATATTCTGTATGAAGCATGTCTGCATGGAGTTTGACAAAGGCATACTTTGAAGGCTGATACCACCATGTTTAGACCGAAGCTGGTAATAGCTGATACTCAGCATCTTGAACTCTGACCATTTTGACTCTGCTTTCTCCGACTGGCTCATATCAAAAACACGATTTTCTTCTTTAAAAAGGACAGTATCAGCTCCACATTTGTAAACATATGGTATGGATGTATTTGTTGGTGTGTCTTAATCAGTGTGTATGTCGTCATACGGCCACTGTGTTCATTGTCAAGCTCCCAGTGGTTTTCTTAGTGCAAATTGTCCAGTCTTCATACAGCCACTATGTTGTTCATCTCCCACTTCTGAGTGGTTTTACTGGTGTCACAGTCTGATATGAACACTTTATGAAGGAGATCAGAGCGGTCCAGACATTTACCTGTAAAAAAAAAAAAAAAGAAAAAAAAGAAAGATACCGTTAACTCAGGTATTTAATTTTTTTAAAAAAGTGTGCTAAAGCAGCATTTCTGCCCCATCACCGACTCTATCACCGGTTGACATTTTATACTGGGGGCGGGTCATTTCAATTTAATGAGCAAAACAAATATCCATGTAGACTTCCTCTTTTTGCTTCCGTCTCTAAAATGAGTCATTCGTGAACTGAAAAGAAAAAAAGCTAACTGAAAATGTATTGTGTGTTTACAAAATGAACTGAAATAAACTATAAATGACAGAGAAAATGTTTTGTAGGTTTCAGATTGGTCAATATATTTTGATGGATATGAAATCTATCTTCTAATTTTTAAGCTGTGCCAGTTTTACACCAGAAGATGCATGTAATGTATCCGTGTTGCCAATCCGTCGTCACCTGGCATCATGGCAGCGAAACAGACTCCCATTTGGAATTATTTGAATACTCCAAATTACAAAAAAAAAAAAAAAACACAAACAAACAGAAAAATCCAAAAACCTTGTAAATACTGACCTGTTGGAACGTGAGTGAACCGATGAAGGTCCTGATGGACAAAGGAAAGACAAGGACAGTGAGTCAATTCTTATTCATCCTGTTACTTCCAGGATCAACTTTATACAATGAACAGAGTCTTAACTGAAAGCTTCACATATTAACCAACAGCTAGTTGTAATTGATGAGGACTTTGTTTAATCTGATGCTCAAATAGTGATCTGCCAATTACAGATTAATCAAGCCAATTAAATGTCATTTTGAGATATTCAGCATCGCCGATTATTTCATGAGGCCAGTAAATGACAAATGAATGCAGACACATCTGCAGTGCAGGCAGCCTCGTCAATGTCACCAGTCTCCAGCAGATGTCAGCGGGCGCTCTCTGCTGGGAAACTGAATGTCTTAAACTTCTGCCTTTCAGAGCTCAGTACATTTAACTGGACACCATTTATGACATATATAATGTTTACTGTCTGTGCGATTACTTTGATTCTGGTATTTTTCTGAGAAACGTAGCAAGCTTTGATATTAAATTCTTATTAAAGCAGGATTTCTGAGGTTTCAACAAGTTAGAGTCAAGACTTTGAGAGTCAGTTATGAACATAATTTGAGATGTGTCTGACTTCATAATGGACTTTGTTGATGCTCCTGATGTGAATACAAAACAATACTGCATGATGACAGGCTGGTGATGTGAGTATACACTATGTCTAAAGCAGTAATAAATAGAGACAGAGTGTATCATAAAACCTAATAGAAAACATTAACAGATTAGATCATAAAACCAGCCCTTTGTTTGACAGTGACTACTCTACTGTCACTTTGCGAAGCTGTATCTGTGTGTGTTTCTACCTTGAAGTATTTCCATTCAGTGTGCTGGTTCTGGTCACAGTGGGTGATGATGACAGCAGTATTATCACTTCCTCTCGTCAGACACTGATCGTACTGCATCAGCTGGTTGGCCTCATTAATGCGGAACAACTGTAACACACACGCACACACACACCAAAACAAATATTCACATTACACATAACAGAGCAGCTATTGTTCAGATCTGACTCAGACTGAAAAGCAAAAGCACCCCAGTCCTTTTAAAACCCACTGATGACAAAAACTCTAAAAGCTCTGTATTGTTTTTAGAGACATTGTGTTTCGTTACCTGATTGCCCCCCATCCTGTGGCAGGGTCCGATCTCCACGTTGCCTCCATTGGTGTGTCCCATACTGTCAATGCAGTAACTTGTCTCAAAGCCCCGAATCTACAAAAAACACACACAAAATGTTACTAAACCATCCAGCAGAGTCAGTTAACATGTTGAGAGTAAGTTTCTGTACCTACCTCCCCCCACTCCACATTTTTAGGAGGCAGAGGGTAGTGCATTGGGATGTCATACGCTATTTCCTCCATGAACCATTTGAAGCTCTTGCATCGATGTTCCTCCCTATGAAAAAATTCAGACAGAAAACATTGAACTGAAAAGACTCATCGCTAATAATATAATAATAAAATAATGGATTTTAAATTGTTTTAAATGTTGCAACACTGTAGATTATGATGTTTGTGCATGTTAAAGAAAAAAAAAAGAACAAAATATATATCGTGACATTATAGCTCACTGTATGTACATATTTCTGCAAGCTACAGAAATGTCATACTTGGTCGGTAAGTTAAAGTGAAGATGCAACTTTAAGCTAAGCTGGTGCGATGTCAACAGTACTAGCAGCTAAAGGAGTCATTCAGACACCTGGAAAAGTTCAAGAAAAATAAAACGACAACATAACAAAATGCATCTTTTATTTGCATTCTACCTGAAGCGTTTGAGCTCACTGATGTCTCCGTAGGCCAGAGTCAGAGTTTCAGGACGACTAGCATAGAAATAGTCTTTATATTCATCCCACCAAACCTCCACCACACGAACGTAGTTCTATAGATGAGAACAAAAATGATTAGTTTTCATTAGGACGATGAAATCAATCAATTTTATCTTATGGAATAAGTGATAATAATCAGCACAAACTCCACAATGTAATGATGATTGCAAACATAATTTAAGTGTTTCCAGTAAAAGATTTTTACAAATTTTTACTGCAGGGCTCAAGAAAAAGTACTGCCGAATCAAAAGGGGAATGAACATCAGACTAATAAATCTAGAAAAAAAGACGGCAGAAGCTAAGCGAGTTATCTCGCTTCTTTCTCATCTCTGTTGAGAGTTGCAAAGGCAAATTAAACACTGAACCCAGGAAACGTCTTATAAAGTTTCATTGGCCTTCGACACTATAACTAAATAAATGCCAGACGTCTGATGTTTAACCTTCAGTGTCGGTGAAGACCCAACATGTGCAGGTGGGGGGTTTCCTTGCCATCCTTGAAGTCTGTAGATATGACCAACACGAGAACACGGTACAAAGAGCAGCTGGCCTCCACACTGCCAGATCTACATACACAAGGAAAAAGATACCGATTCCAAAGTGAATGTTTATCCAAAAGACGTTTTTGAAACTTTCTACGGGACCTCAAAGGGTAAATAAAAGACTCTGCTTCTTTTTTTTTTTTTTCCTACCTTGTATGAGATCTCAAAATTCTCTCCGCCCCATATCTGCAGTCCCGGGTCATACAGACCCAGCTCAAAGAAGAAATCTCGCTCAATAGCAAACAGACCGCCTGCCATGGCTGGAGACCTACAGGCATAAAGAAGAACAGATACATCCACATCCCAAACAAACATGTACAATACGCATTATTATTTTTATTACAATTAGTTTCTCTATTGTCAGGTATTTTGTTAAGTTAAACATTTACACATTAAGCTGAAAATATGAAAACACTTATTTTCGTGTATAGCAAGAACAGCAGTTAATAGCAGTAACACAGAGAACGTTACAGTAGACTGGCAGAGAATCAAACAGCAAAATAAGAAATTAGTGAAAGCGTTGAAAAAAGGAAGGACTGACAGCATGGCAGGGTGAATGAAAATGTGACAGACGGAAGGTGGGGGTGATGGTGCCCCAGTCCGAACCCGATTCACACCAGAAGTTCCCAACTGCATCAGAAAAACTGTGCCAAAACAAACTGATCAGTAATACAGGTTTAAGATGACCCCAACGTGTCTGAGGGAAAAATCAATAGAGTGATCTTTCTTTCTTTGTCTTTTCTTTCAAAATCTTGCACTGAACTTCCTTCTAGTTATGGAGGAATAAAAAAGGCTCTGATTTCTAAACTAACCTACATGTTTCTAGTTATTCCAAAACATTAGAACATAAGAATAGAAGATGTATGAGGGTAAATCCCGTCAAATCAAGGGAGGGAGGCCAACAACACATGTAATGAAACACTAATTAAATTCCATTAGAAGAAACATTTAAAGCAAAGGCAGAGCCAGCAGACACATAGGAGTGTGCTACTCTCCATCAGAGGTAGCTGCTTCTGGTTTAGTTAGTTAGTTGTGAGATGCAGTAAAGGTTAGACTCAGTTCCATATTTAATGACATTTAAACATCCGAAAGTGGGCATTAAAAAATTTGTCAACATAAATATTCAACTATGTCTTATTTAAAAAGGAACAAATATTCACGGCACTCCTGACAAAGAGTTAAGGTCTATTTCACGAGGAAACCCTAAAAACACAGACAATATTGTCTGTGTTTTTAGATTTTGAATTAAATAACCATCTGAATATACTCTTTAACTTTTTTGTCAGAAAAGTGCCTTTGATTTTCTTCTTTTTTAATGTTTGATGTTCCTCACCAAAGAGCATCTTCATTCACTTGTTTGAAGTTCTGACCACTCCAGAATTTTTTCTTTTCTTGTTCTGTTTAAGTTCTTTTCGTGGCTGAGGCATTTTAATTTTAGTGTTTTAAACCAATTTGCTTTCAATATGAGCATTTTGTTAAAAGTTAATGGTTATTTTTTCAGGTTAGTTGGATGTTTGTACTCATCACTATGCAGATTAGTCAGGAAGCATTAGTTTTCTGTACCTATATGGCTCAGTCTTAGTTTGTCTGAGTTTTTTTTCTCTGTCTCCCAGAGGAACCCTCTTCCAGAGCATGCTCCAATCCCAGGCTCCTCTAGCGAAGCCATCGCTGTCTCCTCCACCCTGGGGCTCGATGGTGAACTGCTGGCCGTGGATGGAGTCGATCAGAGGCACCGTACACACCGTTCTGACAGAGTGTGGGCGGGCGAGGGAGGGGGCCATATATACAAGATACATGGGGGAGGAGGCATGAGGTGGCGTACATGAAGGAAAACAAGTAAATACAGACGGAGCGGCAATACACACAAAGACATGGGGAGGTAAGACCAGGACACGGTGAAGGAACGAACAGGTGGGGTGAAGGGATGGGAGATGGAGACACAAACAGAAGAGGGATGAGTGTTAGTATGCTGGCTGCGGGCCGTGTACCGGTAGGGCTGGGTGGTATGTTTTCTCTTGGACTTCTCTTTCTGGCTAAGTGGGACTCTCTTCCAGAGCAGGCTCCAGTCCCATGCTCCTCTAGCCAGGCCATCCTCATCTCCACCCTGCTGTGGCTCCATACTGTACTCATTACCGTCTATATAGTCTATAAGTGGCACTGTACATACTGTCCTACACACACGCACACACACAAACACACACAAACCTTTGTCTGTATTGGATCTTTTGCTGTTAATGGGAAGGTGAACACTAATGGCACTTTTCCACCACATGGTACTGGCTCAGCGCTACTCACTTTTGGTACCAGGTACCTCATTTTTCACTGCAGACATAGTACCCTCTCAATGCAGCTTGTAGAGATGGATCACGATTTTCGGTTGACGATTAGTTTATACGACTTAAATAACATATTTCCCTTTGTTTGTAGCGGCACGTGGCAGCAGGGCCCATCAGACATAATGGGACAAACCCCACTGGCTCTATGTGTCCGTCATTCAGCGTGTACATGACAACATGCTGCATACATGATGCAGGACTTGGGCTCACCGACTGACCGCAACCAGTTTAGTTAATGCAAGCAATTCCAGCTCGTTTTTGAGCAAGAGACAGCCGTTTTCAGGCAGATAATGTAAATGTACCTGCAAATGTCACAGGTAACAAAGTTTAGTGTTGTTGGGCAGTCTGCAGTCTGTCTGACAGTGAAGGAGCTAGTCACCGTCCAGTGTCTGCTGTTACACCTACTTTTTTTTTTTAATCCACAACCTCTGCCCGATAGAAATCCATGCGGTGGAAAAGTGCCATAAAAAACTATTCAACATTGTTGAAACAGGTTTAGGAATTCCTTTCAAAACCTTCTCAATAATGTTGCTGAGATAAGATTTGCAGCCAAGAGGCGAAATGTGTCATTACCTTTGGAAATCTGTTCCAACAGCTTATATACACAGGAAATTAATTATCACCCATCCTGAGTGATTTACTGCTTCTTCTCTGTCTAAACAACTTGCTCAGCTGGATAAGATATGTGATGTTTAAGGCAAAAGTTAAAGCAGCTGCAGCTCAGTCATAAGAATTAAATCAAATCCTGAAACCATCTCCAAGTGAAACATCTGGAGAATAGCTGCAACTAATTATTTTCATTATCAGCTAAACTGATGCATAGTGTCATTATGTGAGATCAAACTGTGCATCAATACTCTTTAGAGACAAAACTTATAAACAGTTACTATTTTACATATTTGTGTGTGCATGTTACCTGTCTTGAGAAATAGGAGCAACCAGCGGAGCATACCAGTTGACTCCAACCTCACAGTGAGCATCCAGGTAGATTAGCACCTACAAAACAAGCACACATGAGCATTTATCTGCATCTGTTTAATAATGATCAGTGTAACCACTGCTCCTACATTTTCAAACCAGAAACAGTAGCAGTAGGTCCAGTTACAGTTTATAGAGACGCAGCAAAAGCAACGATAAGAACGACGCGATACCTGTCCTTTCGTGGCCTTCCTGGCTCCTATACTTCTGGCCTGGATGAGACCTTCTCTCTTCTCATTTCTGAAGACTTTGACCAGACCGTTCCACTGCTTGATGTACTCCTCCAAACGCTCCTTCAGATGAGCTGCACATGTGAAAACAATCACATTAAAATATGTAGAAAACCAAAGAAAAAGGGGATGGGGATCTTTATCATGATTTTTTTTTTTTTTTTTTTTTTTTAAATTGAGATTACAATCTACTGCAATTGACATTTGTATTTTTCTTATGTGAATATAAAATAATGAAATGGATAGCATCGCTCTGAGTTGTTTCAAATGCTTTTCAAATTACTGTACAAATTTAATCACTATACTGTGTATAATTCAAATACACTATAATGAAGCATTGTACACTATATAAAAATGGCCTAAAACAACTCTACAAATACAGTAACGTCGGTCGCAGAAGTGGGAAGTAACAAAGTACAAATACTCCGTTACTGTACACGAGAATTTTCAACTATCTCTACTTTACTTAACTATTTATATTTCAACTTTTTACTTTTACTCCCTATATTTGACCACATTTTACTCCTTACATTTTTAAAACAACTTCATTACTTTAATGTATTTGAGGGGAACGTTGTGGGATAATGACAGATACAGACGACGGTTCCTTGGTAGTGCATATGCATGCATCACAAACATAACAAGACAAAAACTATGTAAAAGACACAAGATAAAACAGACAAAAAAAGACAAACCATCGGATCGTGGAGGAAAGGTGTCATAATGTTGCTGACACTGAAAACTGATTTGCACATTGGAGCAAAGTTAATGTCCCTTATTTTCAATGTATTGTTACAAATGACATGGTTTAATAGTCTTCACATTATGTTCAGTCTCAGCATTTCAGAGAAACAGCTGGTAAAAGGGATATGATTTACTTTCATACTTTGAATACATTTCACAGCAGAGTCTTTGTTTATCTATATTTCTACTTGAGTAAAGAATATGTGTACTTTTGCCAACTCTAATCAGTAGTGCAAATACACTAATAAGCCACGGCTTGGCAGTGCTTTCAGCGCATTTTAGAATTTTTTAAAAGCTTTTTAAAAGAAAATGATTTCAATTTACATGCAGCACCAGTGTCAAGTAGCCGGATGGAAGCAGCCGGGTTACTGCGAGGGAAAATAACATGGAAATAAAGTAATAAAGAAAAAACATAGAATTACAATAGTTTTGATATTTTTCCATATGTTGTCATGTATGATAAGACCCAAGCTGAACATATAAGCAGACTTCTCGATTCCTACGAATGAATGACTTAAAAAGCATTTGTAAAGGAAAGATCCTGTCCCAGGCTTTCTGGTTGATCACTGTAATCAAAGATCGCCCATTCCTCTCGTGTTTTTGAGGAAACTACCTTTGTTGCTGAAGTCATCTATCATAACGATCTCGGCCAGGTATTTTCTCGGTGTCCTCTTGATGACGCTGTGGATGGTTCTCATCAGTGTCGACCAGCCTTCATTGTGGAAAACTATCACCACGCTGGAGGTCAGCAGTCTGTCGTCATAGTGCCAGTACTTACATCTGGAGAGGTGAGAAAGATGTTTTAAAAAAGAAAAAAAAAGAACAGCATTTATTATGATTTGCAAAATCATATTTAATAACCTTCCACCTATTATGGCAGAGACACAGACTTGTTGCTATGGCCTACAAGCCTAAAAAGTTACATAGAGCTGAAAAAGAATAGGTTCCTTAACTACGAGTGAGTCACTTCTCACCACAATAGTAATCAGTTGAAACTTAAATGAACACACGCCTTATAATACAATGTTTCCTTTCCTTACGGGCCATAAATATGGGTCCACCCTAAACCACGTCTTCTACTCTTCTTTTGTTACAGTTACTGTTGCGCTCAAACAAGAGACTCAACATTTTATTGTCTGAATAAATTTAGCAAGGAGTCATATCTGGTTTTTATCTGTGGAAAGTTTGACCTTGGCTTCTAAGTTCTAAGAAAGTCTAGTCTAAGGCAGTCAGGATTCCCCGGGAACCGTGGTCAAATGATGGCGGACTGCACATTAATGTGTTTTTTTTTTTTTAGTTTCTCGGGTAGTTTATGAGTATTTTACTAAAAAATATCGAATGGTTTTGGAGTTATGTTCGGGAAACTAAAAACACATTTGCGTTCAAATAAATACCAAAAGGCACCACTCCAGTACATAATGATGAACTGTAGTAAGTTTGGTGAACAAAATATTTAATGATTTTCCTGAATGCTTCGGAAATAAAATGACAACGGACAGATCCCCCTGCATTATAAGCTGGGGGTAAAAAGCAACACATGCAAGGGTGTAAATGTGCATATCTGTTATAAAATAAAAATAACTTTAAATAAATAAGCACCACTGATGAGCAATGACTGCATTTAGAGTCACTGCTGAGCAAGAAAGTAAGCGCTCATCTTGATTTTGCAATTTAGGCATTTTTCACGCTTAAATGATAATTCACTGATTTATTGACCAACCCTAGGTGGATGTTATCCTAAATGTACGACTAGTATTGCTGAGAGCCTCGCTGCTACATAGTTCATGAATGTGCAGCAGAGTCATAGCGGTTGTGAATTCACTTACAGTATGCTAGAGCTTTTTAAACTGCTAAATGGATTATAGGCATTTACACACTCTGTAGGTGGGACAGCCCATCAATCATGCATCTGTGACACGTTAATGTAAAGTCAGACCAGTTAAAGGCAGATTGTTTAGTGGGTGTGCAAAGGACACGCCTGTATGTGTTTAACAGACAAGTGAGTCTGTTTATTTGCCCAGTGTGTCTATCTCCAAACCTGCCCAACAACCCTGAGGTGTCCATGTGTAAAAGAATAACATGTAAACGTAAAATCATGGATTCCAGGTATTTACTCTGGGTGACATAATCACTGCTGCTTCTCAAAAACAGTTTGCTTTGAGTAACATCACTGTGCAGTAGAGGCGGGCATATTTGCTTTTATGTCTGAACATTTACATAAAAAGAATGGGCACCGCAGGCTAAAAATATGTAAACAAAAAGAAAGAAATACATCCTACTGCCATTGATCTCAGCAATACGTCTACCTTTCATTGATAGTAAAAATTTGGAGAAACAATGAACCTTCAAACGTTTCCTACATATTCAGAGAGTACTGTTGAGTATGACAGTCTATTAATGCAAAAATATCATATTAATAGAATAGAATAAAATAGAATATGCAGGGATTGTCTTTCAATCAATATAAGAAACCAGAGCTTTTCAAATGTGACTATTTGCAAAGTTTTAGGTTTTGGACTTTTGGTAACTTTGAGCAACAGCAGATGTTTTTTTTTTACCTTTTTATAAAGCGAACATTCCATTAATTTCCAAAACAACTGTAAAACAACCGTAACTTTCTTCCCTAAAAACATTATATCCCGTCTGACCCAACATGACAATGTAGACCAACAACATTCTCAACCGTGATCAAAGTCGTCTGAAGCCTCGAAACGTTGATTTATTAGACAAACAGGAACAGAGACATGTTGCTATACTCGTCCACCAGACTAACAGGTGGTAAACAACGGTATACGAGAGTAAAACATAACTGAAAAATCTGCTTTTAAGTCGCACACATAATCACCACTGAACATGACAATAACTGACAAATTTGCCTGAGCTGGTGAGAAATGAAACATGAGTGACTGCTTATCCGTTAATGAGAGCTGTAAGCCAGTAAAACAGCAATGACTGCAACACACTACTGGTAACTTTGGCACCAGAACAAGTCTCATATCATCAAACCTTTTGTTTGACTCTGCCGTCACAAGGCTGCTGTTTGATGTGGGGTTGGAGTTTTACTTCTCAGTGTCGCCTGAAAGCTCTTCTGGAGGTGGAATCAATCGCTTTTTAATATTGTCACACATTGAATTTGTTTTCAAATTTGCCCTGCCTTCCTCTGTAGAGTGGTGTAACACAGTCCTGTTATTAGTTTAAACAGCTTATGAAAAAAGGAGCGCTTAGCGTGATGCAACGGACCTCCCTGCTAATGCAAACAGGATTGAAGCAAAATTGCTGACGTGTAAAATTGAGACTTCAGAGGAGAGCGACTTGAGATCATAATTCAAAAATGATTCCGTGTCATGTCCTATATTGCAGTTTGAGAAACAGCGGTACTGACAGGAAGCAGTACTCACTCTTCATGACGTATATCGCTGATGGTTCGGTCCAGTGAGATCATGTCACTTGCTACCATGTTGAAGCCAAACTCTTTGATGGAGGCCTGGACGGCGTCTTTGTACTCTGGACCCAAAACAAAAGGTTTAGCTCCCTCTCCAGGACCACCAGGGACCCCCTGAGGCTCGGGTTCCTTGGGCTCAAAGTTTCCCAGGACACCCTTCTTCAGGACAGGGGTGGTGTAGGTCTGTGTGTGAGGTTTGAATGTCACGTACTGCTGCTGGATCACCTGCTTCTGATTGGGCTGCTGCTCGGGGTTCTGAGGATTGTTTCCCGCTCCTGAAGTAGAGAAGAAGAGCAGCAAAGGTGTCATCATAATACAAAGAAACTGAAGAAGAGAAAGGTTTTTCATTTAATGCATATTGTTTCCAAATATCAGTTAACGGTGTCCTTGATTACTAATAATCATCGCTGAAAATACCATTTTGGTCGAACCCTAATTAGCAAGAAAGGTATTACCGATTTAGAATATACATAATGCCTGACATCCTTTTAGTTTCCAATAAAGACTCTAAATTCTTCCCAGCCCTCTGTTATGTATTTCGAAATAAGCACAGTGTTTAGCTTTGAGGTGTGTACGTATAAATAGAAGGAGAGAGGAAATAGTGTTGTATTCATCTGATCATTCATGGTGAAATATTTGGAGAAGACTCTTTTATTGAACTGTAAATCTGAAATCTATCAGACAATGTCTGCGGTATGTTTTGGTGTTACCTCAGCCAGACTGAAATAAAGGTGCTTTATTCATGACAGAGAAGATGGGTTTGTTTGGACTAAACTAGCACTGCACTTTGAAGATGTAGTAAATGGGTTTATGTGTGATTTTGTTGCAGACAGCACAGGTTTAAACCTGTTTCGCCTTATATTGCAACTAAACTAATGAGAGAGCCGCAACATCAGATCCAAACAAAACTATTACAATGTCTGTTGCCAAATTCTGCGGCTGTGTGGCTTTAGCAAAGTCTCCAACATCCTCCACACTAACAAAAATCACACAAACACATACAGTGCATCAGGAGTCTATAAATGTTTAATGACAAGTCATATTTCTTAACACCTCAAACTTTTTTATGTGTGGAGTAACAGAGCTAAATGTTACAAAATGTGACTGGTGTGTGTCTCACCATGTTTGAGCCTAATGGAGTTGAGGTCCACCTCCACTCCCTCCACATGAGGCCAGGGCACCACAGGCTTGAACTGCTCAGCCAGGTCTCCTTTGGGCAAAAAACTGTCATCCTGTATTGGAAATGTGACAGAGATATTACACAAATGCACATCATTAACATTTTATTAGAAACAATACAGAGATTAAGAATGAAACAAATGAAAAATCATTTTAAAAATATCATATTAACAATCAGTGCAGGATTAATCGGCTATTGGCCTTTCTCTCCTCCAAACTATCGTTATTAAATTTGGCCTTTACAAATCCACCATCACTCTACCTCTTTTAACGGTGTTTGACAACATATTAAACACTTTGACGTCCTTTGGTGTCGAGGAGAAGACAGAATATTTGATTCACATTATGCATAAGCGCTGTTACAAGGATCAGTAAAAGAGGGGGGTGACGACTACACTCAAAGTGTACACTCAAAGGATTCTGGGACACGTGTGTCTCAGGAAATACTGTAGCAGCTTTTGTAGTTGTACCGAAGCACTAAACTTTCATTATGATAAAATATTATGATTTGCGACACCCTGTAATAATTACATGTCTAGATATTAGTCCTCACTAGAATCATTGCTCAGTTTTGGCTACTAGTTTTCCTTTTTATTCCCTTACACTACCAAAGCAGATTAGATGTCTGCATGTTTACTTAACTCTAAGCTCCTATTAACTACAAAAACAGCCTGAAGTTGTTATAGTGTCCTGCCTTGCACAGTTACAGTCACGGTCTTTCCATCTGAAAAAGCCTTTATGAAAGTGATTCATTAAGCTTCACTGAGAGGCGCATAGACGCCGCAGTGTAGAAATGTAAAACTGTATTGCGGATACAGGGAGACACGGTAAGATTAATTTGATTCAAAGACTTTTTA
>JAPQRN010000001.1:15660610-15673754 GCA_037367275.1 Coranthus polyacanthus
TATTTTGGTACATATCGTGTCAGCGCTGAGAGGGTTAAGTGTGTTAATAAAACATGTTCTGTGATGACTGATGCTCTACAAACAGCTTCACTGAAAATGTCATCAAACAAATGACTGATGACTTTTGGGAATTTTATTATAGTTTTCCACAAAGGTGCATATTTACCAAAGTTCTCCAGCCGTTGAAAATGAAATCTACCAAAACGTCTGCACCTGACTGATATAAGCCACGTTGCGTTCACGATCCCTGTTTATTTCCCGTTTGTTTTGTCCTGTTTGTAACCTGGAAACCATACATTTTCTCCTAAAAATGGGATGTTGCTGGGGGGGGGGTCACTGTTTTTGTCTAAATATATTCTGTGTAATCATTGGGAGACAAATAAATTCGGGGGCAGTTGTATGTTTGTTTGCTCTGGTAAATGTGCCACTTTATCTAATCACATTAGAAATAATACAAACAAGGAGATTACATAGTTGTGAAACAGTTTTAAAGATGATCTCAGATGAGGAGGAGGACTTTTGAGACATCCTGACTTTAGAGAAATAATGTTGTGTCTTATTTTGTTTGCTTTGCTGTTTGTAGAAGCTCAGTAAATATCACTGTGCTGCGATTCATATATAAAAAGGCCGAGATTTATGCAGTCTTTGATTTCTTTCGTGAAGTATTCTGGTTTAGGGCGTGTGTTCAGCCTCGTATTAACTCCAAAGATTTGCTCACTTCTCATTTCATTTTATTGTAATTAAAGCTCTTTTTACCCAGATGTCCTCTGTGCGCTCATAGGAGCCCAGATTAGAATTTTCTGCCTTATGTTCATTTTAAATTGACTGGACGTGTTTAGATTAAAAGTCAGCACTTTGCTCTTTTCATGCAGCATGTTACAGATTTAGATTTAACACCAGGGACTATGGTTAAACAGCAAACCATATGAATATCAGTGTGATTTGTGCCTCAAATGAGAATGTAGTGTCATTACTTAGCGTTATTATTTTTATCCTGCAGCAGGGGGGGGTGGTGGTGGAAGGCTGATCTAGCAAAAGTAGAGATGATAGTAGCAGTGCGACGTATGCGTAAAGGGATCAGGCTGTAATCTGGTTACGTGTTGCATTAGGAGTGAAGTAATAAGCTGTAGTAACAGTAATAAAAGTTGCTGTGGTCCTAAATAAAATACTAGATGGATAAATTCAGATCTGGCATTCAAAGGGAGGGCAAAATAAAATAAATGTACAAATTTCATGTCAATCTTATTATCGTGGATTGATTTTTGTTCATTTTTTAGGAAATATTTACGGTGTTTTTGCTTTGGTTTGAATTTGATTCTACTGTGTTTTCCCCAGACACGTCTGAACTGATTGACTGCGTGTTTAATTCATTTTTAGAAAACTGTTACTTTTCTTATTTGTGAGCAGGCAGGTGTTTACCTGACAGACGCCTCTCTGTCTCGTCTTTATTTGCGTCCTTCAGTCTCTGTCCTGCGTCTGTACCTCGGGCTCCGCGGCTTAACAGCTTTCTGTTTACTCTCTCAATTAATCCCCATTAGTAAGGAGAAAGCATTAGGCTGCTCTGGTGGACTTTGATTTGTTTTGCCCCAAACAGGAGTTCGGCTGGTTAACAGCTTAAGACAGATCTCGATCTGCGCACAGAGACCGACAGTCTGGCACGGACCAGAGCCGCAGGACAGGACCAGATCAATGTCGATAACTCTTAATAATATTAACAGCAATGGTACTTCTTATTATATTATAGCCAATATATGTACTGCACTACAATATTAAAATGGTTATTTATGTATATTAGATCTATCTGGTCTCCATAAGTCATTTAAATGATTTATTTAAATTAATTGTAGCCTGCAAAAAGTGCGTAAAATAGCCTTTATTATAATACAGTATAAATAACCTATAATTCAAGTACCGAGAAATAAACAAAGAGAGATTTATGAAACCTTAAACACCAGGAAGCATCTACAAGAGAAGTTTACTGCAAAACTAGCCATCTATCACAGCGACTGTCAGGGATCAGACGCCGCTCCGCTTTTACCCACAAACCTGGACGCGCTCTGGAGGTTTCAGGGGGCGATATTTTAGTTAATGTGTCTCCTGCTGTTTGTTCTCCGTCTCAGCCGCTGCCTCACATTAGGCCGCGAATGTGGCTGTAATTACACAAGAATGGCTTCGGGAAACAACTGTTCCCAGGCTCGAAGAACGATTACGCGCACAGAAAAACAGCAATTGATGCGTTCCCTCCCTAATTTTCTCACAACTTCCGTGA
The DNA here is from genome assembly GCA_037367275.1 of Coranthus polyacanthus. Lineage (NCBI taxonomy): Eukaryota > Metazoa > Chordata > Actinopteri > Kurtiformes > Apogonidae > Coranthus > Coranthus polyacanthus. The sequence goes on from JAPQRN010000001.1 coordinate 15,662,880, forward strand.
TGTTTATACGCTATAAAAATTAGAACAGCAAATAGGCTGCCAGGTTTCTGAGAGAAATCAGCCGTGTGAGTCAACTTACTTGGTCTGAAATTGAACCCTGCATGTATTTTGCAGCCCTCATTTGTGCGTAATGGGTAATTAACAACGCCTATTAGGCTGTGCGACGTTAAATAAAGGGGAATTATTCCCTTACAACCATATCCCGCAGACATTTTTAACCGAGAATGGCCCGAAACACTGTCGACGAAGTTTTAATTAATACTTTAATCGTTTTCTAAATAAAATAAAACAGAAAAGAGTCAACACTTACAGCGTCCAAGATCAGGTTTCAGTAATTGGAGAACAAAGAATCTAACACTTGAAAAGTTGGAAACGTATAATATTTGTACGATAAATACGTGTAAATTGTTTTCCATTGATTAATTGATTCGACAGTTAAAGCCTTAAACTGGTTAAATTAATCGTAACTAATGTTGAAATAGTCTGGATCAATAGTCGTCCTTTCTGAAGAAAATGTGCGCTTTTTCTTTGGTCTGTAACCAAAAACTGCACCACGTTTGAACGTTTAATCAGAGTAAAAATATTACTATAATATCCATGTCTTGGTTTTAATTTCATTACAGTATAGATCAATAAGGACTTTATCCTGGGATATCACTGAAATTTCCTGTTATTCCTGTTATGTGTCTTAAATTTCCCTATAATAATTTCTCATAGAACCGCTTCAGTAGTTTTTAGTTGAGGATTAGACTGTTACCTGTGAGAATAAGGTCGGTCTGAGTCTGAAATAAAACCCTTAAACTGAAATAATAAGCCTGCAGGACATCGCTCCCCCTGAAAAATTCTCCCGTCCACTTTCCTCATCAGGATAAATGGTGAAACTTGTAGCAATAATACCCCCTTCTTTCACACAAACGCCTCCTGCTGCCACCACCTCCAGCCCGGCTGCCCCCGAAGCCTCGCGGCTGGGGATCTTGGAGAGCCTTTCTCCGCAAACAAAAAAAGCCTCCTGAAGGGGAACAAAAGTGACCACATTTTTCCTCCGTGTCCCCTTCTCCGCGCAGAATAACCCGCTGCCTGTCCCTCAAATGGGAATATTAGGACGTCAATCTCACGGCCCCTGTGCGCTTTTGTCTTTGCTGAGTGCCTGGCTCTGCCTACCACACACCTTTTGTCCGACAATCCAATAAGAGCCATTATTCCCGGTCCCTAGCCCGGCTGCAGCTCGGTTTTCGTGGGTATTTTAGGTGCTTAATCGCGTCCTTTAAAGGACCTCAAATGGAGAATAACTTCCTCCTTTCACGTCGCCTGGCACCAGGACAAAAGCTTCCTGTGGCCTGGCCTCCACCACCAGCTCTCCTCTAATATATTTATGAACAAAATTTGCCACCGTGCGTCTAATTTTTCACTTGTGGGCACAGTGACCTCTTGGGAGCAGCATTGCTACTATTTTCTACTTTAATATAGTTTTTTTTTTTTTTAAAGTATAGTTTGATTTTGATTGTTTATTTTGTAACTGTACTTGATCCAAATACAGAATCAAAACGCCCATTTTTCCTTTTTTTTTTTCTAAATTTATTTGAATAGATGTGAAATAGACTAAAACAATTCTCTGTTGAACCAAAAACACTTTAAAGCAATTCATTCTCGCAATAGCCTAAAATATTCAATGTTAAAAACAAACATTTAAAAAAAAAAATCGTCTTTTTTAAATTTTTTTTTTTTTAGTTTACACAAGGAGTAATGCACAAACATATGCGCGGTCCTTGCTCTGTGCTCCCCCATTGCACCAACAAACACTGCACCCTAACTTGAAATTTCATGATGTCCAGCCTCCGGCCTTTACGCACACTAATCTCGGCGATAAAGGCAACATTGGAAATAGCCCAGAGTGAAAAAACATCGTCTCAACTGATCGGGAAATCCAAACTCACATCCGTTTTATAAGCAATGCTGTATTCTGAGGCGTTTTGACCTATAACACACACTTCTACAAATGTTGTGGGTTGACCAAAAATGAAAGAGCTCCATGAAAACAGACGCTAGTTCTGTTCTGGTGAGGCTACCAGGCCCGGATCCCCTGCAGGGAGCCCTGGCAGGAGTTGACCGCTGTCCCTTGATGTGTTTGGGCCTGTGGGGAGCCGCCAAGGCCGCTGACGTTTCCCAAGTTCATGTTCATGAAAGCGTTGGGGTTGCTAGAAGGAGGAAGTGCGGGGATGCTGGTGTATGTGCAGCTGTAGTTGGTGTTGTAAGCGGGGCTGTTGTACGTGTAGGTCGGGTATCCGTTATAAGTGTACGGGTTGGATCCGTAGGCCGCCGGTGCGCCGTAGCTCTGCGCACCGCCCAGACACGGCTTCCCGTCTCGGACCAGCACCGGCACAGCGACGCGTCGGGGCGGTGGAGGGTGGTGCTGTCCCGCCGCCTCCAGAGACTTGTCCTGCCGCTGGCGTTTGCACTTGTATCGGCGATTCTGGAACCAGATCTTCACCTGGTTCGAGGTGAGTTTGAGTGTGGTCGCCAGGTGCTCCCGCTCCGGGGCGGACAGGTAGCGCTGCTGCTTGAAACGCCTCTCCAGCTCGAAGACCTGCGCCTGGGAGAAGAGCACTCTGGGTCTCCGTCGGCTCCTCTGCTTCGGCACCGGCCTCTCCGAGTCGCCGTGCCCGCCCTCCACTGCTTCTTCCCTGGATACCAGCCCGCAGCTCTCTGGGCAGGTTAGAGAGGAAAGTCATGATAAGCCGGTTTAAAATCTCTCTCTGTAATCGCTCATCACGGATAAAATATCAACATTGTACCAGTTTCTCTCAGTCCACACCCACCGCAGCTCATTTTTCAACACTTTAGAGAGTTTTGAACAGCAGCCATATCTCTCTTAAATTCAGTCAACACTTGTCAACTCCAAATAATCTGCCACTGCAGAGACTACACTCAAACATTTCCTTTCTTCCTCTGGGCAGAGAGCTGGGAAACGTCTATTTTCCATAATCACCTTACGTACTAAAAATAAGACAGTAAAATGTGGGCAGCCACAGTCAGCTGGCCTCAAAACAGCACTAAACACAATTCTTCAGCTGTTTTTTTTTATCTGACCAGATAAACAGTTTCATTTCAGGTTACATGGATATATCACAAGTAACCTGAAATGAAACTGTGCGCGGCCTCTGTGTCTGACTGTGTTTATTAGCGCTACTTCGCGGTGTCATTTCTTTTACAAGCCTCTTTAAACTAATTGCCGGTTTATGGTCCACACATCATAACAGACTCCGCATAACAGGCGCGCAGATGAACCACTAGAAAGTGTTTGACATTTCTAGACTTTACTGGATTCGTCTCAGGCCCTGGCCGCCGTGATACTGACGTGCACCATTTGATAGCTTTTTATTGGGATAATGTCTGGTGTCTGGAGGCGGAAGAGCAGAGAACAGGCCTCTGTGGGCTGGTTCTGTACTGTGGAGATTAAGACCAACACGAAATAGTAAATACTATAATACAACGTTCTTCAGTAATATTGAATTCTAATTTATTTTTCGTAGTATTTCTGTTGAGAGGGATTTTTTTTTAATCTTTGATGTTTCTTGAGTCTTAAAATCAGATTAAAATCCTGCAGTGATGGGTCATAAGGGCACCCACACTTTTTTTTAAAAAAAGATAACGCTGAACACATTCTTTTTCAAACTCACTCACATTGATATATTTGAAAATAGATTTTGAATTATTCCGTTTTTAGTGAACCTCACAGTGCGTAACATTTGTAATATTCCTTTTTGACCATGACCGCAATTTGGTTAAACTAGTCTCGCGGCTAAATATGTAAATCATAGCTTTTAACTTGAGATTCAACATGTAAAACAGCTGTAAGCTTTGACTATAAATGCCTGAGCTCTTAGTGACTTGTTTCAGTGAGACATGGTGAATAATACTGTGGTATTTATTGTCGCATGTGTCCTTTTGTTTTCTTTTGTCTGGCCTTTACTCACTGCTCTCCTGATCGTCCAGCTCGGCGGCCTCCAGCTTGGCTCCCTGCAGGCCGGGGTGGACGTACATGTCGGGGGACAGGCTGGTCTCACCGCGGTCCTCCTCCCCCCTCACCGCCAGCGCACTGAGGTAAGCCAGGTTGTCCTCTCCGTCCGAGAAGGAAGGGCTGTCCCGCGCCCCCGCCAGCATGCAGGACGGCGGTGTTTGGAAATGCTGCTGCTGCTGCTGCTGCTGCTGCTGCTGGGGAGACCCGGCCAGGTGCTGCTGAGTGTGGGCCCGGTGCTGGTGCTCAAGGGACCCGGTCTGCTGCTGCTGCTCCAGCTTGAGGATATCCTTGACAGAAAACGGCGTGGAGGTGAGTGGGCTCTGCAGCATCATGTCATCCAGGTCCTGCTCTGCAGCATCGAGGAAATGAAGCCCGCCGAGTAACATACACACCCCTTCTATTTTCCACTGTTTTTCTAACAAATAATTGAGCTTAATAGCCCCTTCTTTGGTAATTGGTGGTGCGTTAAGCCTCTGGAATCCCTCATCGCCGTAAGCCGCACGAAAACATGAGTATTAGTCCCGGGTTTGTCCATGCAGGTCTCCTCTCTGACAGATATAATGTCGTGCTTTGTAAGTCGAGTTTGGACCAGGGCGAAGGAGCCTCCTCTGATGTCAGGGGGAGGGGTGTGTGAAATGGAAAGTCCGTGTGGGCTTGAAGGGAAGTATTTGGAGAGAGGCAGAGAGAGAAGGTGGGGCGTACGTGACGCGCATCCGTGTAGTTTTGGTTTTGACTCGGGTCTATTTGGTGGACAGGGAATTGTACTGACTCCCTGCTCCTCCAGTGTCCAAGTGTGTTTATATTTTTGTACTCGTTGAGCGACGCGTAATTGGCTCCCATGGCCGTTTACGCGCAGACGCAGAAGGTAACAGGACTTCAGCCAAGATTGATGTGATTAGAATTACCTTTTATATATATATATACATCAACCGTTCTTCGAGTTTTAAAAAAAAATACACATATTTTAAGTTTTCACCAACTCAGTTCTCACCGAGCTCCTTAGGGCACTTACGGCGGCGCGTGCGTAAACCTCTGCACTCTTTAAAGAGGCGCACGTCGAGGTGACGCCAAAAGGTCAACAGTCCGCTGAACCTCACCTCTCTTGCAGTCAGTCTTGCGTCTATCAGTTAGTTAATGGCCATTTAATTGTCAAGTATTATGTTTTCCACTGTGGTAAGTACGTACTTTCAAGTACTCATTCGAAGTCCATTTTCTGCAGCTTTGTCCTTTATTCCACTACATTTCAGAGGCAAATACACGTTTTCCTCCCCTACATTTCTCTGACAGCTTTAGTTCCCTTTACAGTTTTTCATCTCCTTCCTGTCCGTCGAAAACCACGTATCTCCAAACGCGTTGTTTCTTAATGTTTGTGATGAACTGAATAATGAAGCGTTTCCCCGTGGGCTGAGTTTAAAATCCTCCTCCTTTAAACTACATATTGAAATCCAACCCTCGTGCATCGTCACGAAGCTGAAAACAGGCCCGTTCTTCTGTCCTCATGAAAACTCACAGGACAGCGACGCTGCAAACGTGTGATGATCTCATAGAACATGATGTAGATTAAACGACCAACAGTTTATAAAGTAGTTGAAATGAACTCAACCGTAAACATCTGCACCCGTAAAATGAATCAAAAAGATCACGTACAATAGTAAAACACTGACAGGGTCCGTTTTACTGCAGTGATTACATTTTGCTTATAAAGCCGGTTTTGAATGCAGAACTTTTACTTGTAGCGGAGTATTTTCACAGTATTTTCTGATTTCTTCCACCACTGGTTTTCCATAAAGGTGATTATCATAGCTATAAAAAAAAACCAACTGCTAACCTTATTTTGACTCAAGTTTCTCTTTACTGGCTTTCTAATAAAAATAATAATGGAACAGTGAGAGTTGGAAATCTGACACATTCGTCCTGAAAACAGAGCTGAGCTATTTTCCAACTTAAAAAATGTACGTTTATTGGAAGCAGAGCGCGTCCAAATGCATTAATTGTGGCATGAGGCGTATTTAACGCAGAAATAACCAACTTCCCCTTTTACGCAAGGCTCCGAACATACATGGTCTTCTTGAGTTGCTGAACATTTGACTCAGTAGCCTGTAAACACGTTAACGAATCCGTAAACATCGGAAAAGGAGATCTTTATTTATTTTTTTAGATCTACAGCGATGCTTTTAATGGGAGGGAGTTTTAAGGGAAATGTGAAATGCCTTTTCCCGCTCCGTGGTTACTCCAGATCTCTCCACGTATTTAAACTTTCAGAAGTGCGTGTGATTTGTCGCTCCAGTTTGCATGAGCCGGCTGCTCTCTCTCTCTCTCTCTCTCTCTCTCTCTCTCTCTCTCTGCGTCGGTGTCTCTCCATCCTCTTTATCGCGGGTGTTGTATTAATAACCGCCCCGGGCCGATAAGCAGGCCCCCCGGGGCAATTAAAATTCCTCCAGGAAAACTGACTGACGTTTTTAGCCCGGCCTAATCTGCTCCCTATCAGCTCCCCTTTCCGTTTTGCAGCGGGACCCCTCGCCTCTGTCACCCCGCTCCCTCCGCTCCTCCTGCGGGTTTTTCCTCCTCGGACACTGAACAGGTGGAAGACGGTTCAGCAATAAACGTCTGGCTTTACTTTACGATTTTACGTACAAAAGATAAAATCTGTTGCATTGGTGAAGAACTAAGATCTTTTGCTCAGTGCCAGACTTGTACAAAAACTTGTACAAGTACCATTAAAATATACTTAAAGTACCAAAAGTACAGCGTGGTGTATTTCAAGAAAATATAATATTCCTAGATTGTAATTGTTGATGCATTAATATGTTCATCTTTAATGTTGCAGCAGGTATTGCTCATTTTAAATTACTGTATGTATAGTTGAGTATAGCTCAGTAATTTCTCAGTGTATACACATCATGATTTATGATTTACTTTATGTTATATTAACAATATGAATTTGCAAAGTAACTAGTACGGTACTTGTAATACATGCAGTGGAGTAAAAAGTACAATATTTGCCTCTGAGATGTAGAGTAGAAGTATAAATTAAACGGAAATACTCAAGTAACGTGCAAGTACCTCCAATCTATACTGACGTAAAAATACTCGGTTGCATTTCACCACTGTTTGTAACACAACAATATACAAGATTCACCTTAAACAGCTGCTATCGGGTCTGCACCAATAATGACTTCCTCTCTTCTTCTGTTTTTTTATTGGTGTTTTTTTTGTGTATTACTTTTATTAAATAGTCATGTACTTCTTCCCACACTGGAGCGGAAACAGGAGCTACAAGCAAACGCAACTTATCTCCCACCTTTATCACCCAAGCAAGAATGTCGGAAATTAAACGTGAAGGATTCAGTGATTTTTTTTATTTGTCACGTGCACAAAGGTACTATGCAGTGAAATGAAGGGGATTCTCACATCAGTTTGTACAGAATATCCAAAAGATTGACAATAAGAGACACTAAACAAAGAAAAAAAAAACACAATTATTAAATGTCACAGTCTGAATATCACTGTCGACTTGATGGATGAAGATTATATTAGAAAGCCAACGTTATTTGTTCACGTTTATGTATCTGTATTATTTGATTTAAAGTACGCGCTCGCTGTTGCTGATGTGAAAGATTTACATTGACTGAACTTCAAGTCCGACACGTTGCTGATGGAGGTTCCTCGGTTACAGAAAGATCTCACGTTGAACCTCTCATACATCTATCCACGTCTTTTTCTTTTTTTTTTTAAATAACTCGTAAGAGGATGCTCTCAGATTAATGTTACACTTCCTTAAAGAAGGAATTCAAGACGCAACAGACTTTGTTCAAATGTCATTTAAACAGAAGGTTTTTGACAGAGATACGTTTTTATACCTAAATATGAAACTTGGAGACGCATTAAAATACCCCAGATAAAAGTAAACTAATAAAAGCGCCATTTATTCTAAACCTCCATCGTTACTTATAGCTGATTTCCTCCCTTAAACCTCGCTTTAAGTCTCTTTTTTTACACTTTAATTCCGTTTACAACAGTATGCATTTTCAAAGGCTTTCTCAAGGCCTTTAAAAACACCAACGGGTGTTAAAAAAAGTACATAAATGAGTTTGAATAGCATTAGTGCCTCTCATCAACCATGTTTATTTTATTTTAGACATGCTCCTGGATTTTAAAGCTGTTAAGAAATACTGTTGTTTGTTACATTTGTGCTCTAATAACGTATTTTTCAGATGCTTAAGCTCATCTTTTGATAAATAAAAGTCAAAAAACAGAGCAGCAGCTGTATTTTCTTACACTTTTAATCTGTCTGTGAATGCCGTCATTTGTACAAACGGTTGGTTAATCATTGTGTACACATTTTCAGCTCTAAAATTGTATCTCTGAGCTGAGAAATGGATCTGAATCCCACTTGCAGACGTGGGCTGGGTCTCCCCTCCACGTGTCCTCGCAGGTAGTAAATAAGCTGATGTGCATCTCTATCTATGGAGCTGGAAACAGGCAGATATCGTGAGTTTGTCCATGTAGACTCGCCGGCGACTCGCTCCAATTCATGCTACATCATCATCAGCGCGTCCTCGTAAAAAAGTGCCAAACAAGGCAGGATAGTGTTTAGACTGGCACACGGCCGCCTCCATTTACTTTAAATAAGCATTAAATCCAATGACGCCAGGCTGAGAGGTGTGTTTTCTGTGTGTCAAATAGGCCAACACTCTACTGCAGCTATTGGAAAAAAAAAAAACTGTTTTAGTTGAAGTGAAGAGATGGGATGGTTGGTTTTTGGTGCGGTTATTTTTGGACCAAAGTTTCCAAAGTGGGTTTCAGCTCCATTGTTCTGCACAGGGTTTCCAGCCAGAACCAGCTTCAGCCTAAATGTTCGTCTAATCGTACCGTCATTTTGTGTTTTACGTGATTAAGAGCAGACTCTGAACTCAACCAGTAAAAGACGGGAACATTCTGACTATTAGTGCTTCAACCAAAATGATACAGAACCAAAAAATGAAGCCAAACCTACTCTCATTCAGTAAACACTGTCTTCATATGTGTGACTGAGTGTTTAAATAATATTACTGCTCTATATGGTATATTCACCGACTGGTCTTTACGTACACATTTGAGGTACTTGCATCTACATCAACTAATACTTCACGACATCTAAGAGGTAAATATTGTACTTTTTACTCCACCTCATTTGTGTGACAGCTTTAGTTCCTTTTCAGATACAGTTTTTCGTCCTCTTCCTGTCTGGTGAAAACCACATTATCTCCAAATACGTTGACGTTGAAATGTTTCCTTTATGAAAATTAATTTAAAATTCTCGTCCTTCATAAGTTAAATAAACTCTTTAAAAACCCTCTTGGATTCGCTGGAAAAATGCGTCGTCACAAAGCTTTAGTTCCTTTTACAGTTTTTCATCCCCTTCCTGTCCAGTGAAAACCACGTATCTCCACACGTGTTGGTGTTGAGTGTTTTGTGATAAACTGTAGGATGAAGTGTTTCCTTTATGACTTGAGTTTCAAATCTTCCTCCGTCTTAAGCTAAAAATACTCTTTAAAAACCTCTTGGCTGAAAACAGGTCTGTTTTTCGGAGCTCATGAAAAGTCGACTTTTGAGAGATACGTGGTTCTCACAGGACATATAGTGATCTTATAGAATGCGATGCATTGCTGTAGATTAAACTGCCAACGGTGTATAAAGTAGTTCAAATGATCTCAACCGTAAACATCTGCAGCAGTAAAGTGAAAAACGTCTTCCTCCGCTGCTCGGTGCACCTCAGAGATCGCGACTGGTGCCTCCCGAATTTTTGCCATCGTGTGTTAAGTCACGCAGGAAATCCCGCAGAAGACAGTCCGATCATTTGAACCTGCAGAGTGTGGCTCAGATTCATGTCCAGCAGGAGGAAGGAGGTTGTTCAGCCTGTGTAACCTGACAGGCGTTGACAGGTCTGGAAGGAAGACTGTGACCTCTGTGGAGCTTCTGTTTGGGCCTTTATCGTTCACAGAGACAGATAAGTGACTTCAAATGGAGCGGATGTTTTGAGGGTTAAACTACCCTCATACGTGGCTCTGTTTTTACAGCGTATGGAACCTTATGCTTTTTTAGTTTCTACATTTTGAGTTTCTTCTGCTGCTCTTAGTCTGGGATCTTAATATTCATGAGGAGTCTGGTTATGAGTGTAATCATCTTAACTAAATACTTCATTTTAAGCCCAGAATTCAAAATGTTACCAAAAAGTATTATCACAAAAATGCAGTTTAGTAAGTATAAAAAGTTGAGAACTCATTAATGCTTAATGAGACATAATATTGGATTATTCTGCTTTAATTAGAGCAGTTTAATGTTGCACTTCATACTGCTTTTTTCATGTAATGTCCTCGTACAGCACTTACTGAACTTAACTTACTCGCTGTTTCAGTTGTACGGCATTGAATCATATCATATAAGCATAACTGTAAATTCAACAGCATACGTGATTTTCACCTGACAGAAAAGGACATAAAACACCGTAATCTGAAAAGGAACTAAAGCTGCAGTGGAGTAAAAAGTACAAATATTTGTCTCGGATACAAAGCTGCAGGAAATGGAAATACTCAAGTAAAGCATAAATGCATCAAAATTGAACTTAAGTGCGGTTCTTGAGTTAAATGCATGATACACGGAACATTTTTTAAGAATTAAAACACATTTTGACAGGTTAAAATGTAGCATTAATTGGTGACTGACTCCTACGTCAACTAGAATGCATCTTACTATTTTAATCTTAAATATTCCTATTATTGTAAAAAAGTTACTATGGAGGAACTGGTGGCATTTCTCTCTCTCTCAGTGTGTGTTAATGTGTGTGTGTTAATGTGTGTGTGTTAATGTGTGTGTGT
>JAPQRN010000001.1:15711102-15723591 GCA_037367275.1 Coranthus polyacanthus
ATAATCAGTGAATTACTTTTAAAAAGCTTATTTCCAGTAGAGAAAACCCTGCATTCAATCACCGGTTCCTAAATTATTATGTTTTTCAATCCCAAAATTTAACAAAATGAAAATTACATTACCCATTATAGATATAGACAAATTTTACTTTCTTTCAGTTCATCTGCATTTTTCTACACTCAAAGCCATTTCACAACATTTAAAAAAAACAACTTTTTTCCATGACTTTTTTCCATGACATGGAGAAACAGGAAAAGCTCTGAATTCTGGGTGAGTTGGCCTGGAATGAGTAGTAGTGGAATGTAGTAAAACAACCAGCTTTAGTGTCATTCATCTCAGATCGGTGCCAAGTCTGCAGAAGACCCTTTCTGATTACACATCCATATGATGAGTTAATATTAACATCCTGTATCCTATTGTTGTTGCACCTCTGACCTTAAATAACCTCTACAGTTGTTTTAGTTGTCGCATTCTCTTACGGTGAAATATAGACTCGGACCGTTTGTGTTTGCATCTCGTTGCCAAAACATTTGTGTGTTCACCAAACCAGTTTGGTCCAGTAATAATGAGCGTCAGAGTTAATACACCCACGGGGAGGACGTCGGATCATTGTGCGACTGCATTACTGATTAATCTGCTGATTATTTAGATATAATTCCCCTGAGTCTCAAGGTAATGCATTTAGATTGTGTGTTTTATTCATCCATTCAGTTTGCTATCGGACACCGCCAAGAAAGGCATCAGGTTCTCACATAATCATAGCATTTAACACATAGAAAAATCACAGTAGGCCTGAAATTGCATGTTATCGCAGTTTTTGTTTCCATGTGAGACGCTGTTCCTCAGCTCGTCCAGTGGCAGCTGAAGACTCTTTCTTTCCCCTCCAACCTTTCCAGTTGAACTACAAGCAAACTGGTCTGACCTTTTAAAACACTGTGTGTCCACACTTTGATCCAGAGAAGCCGTCTACAGCTGTGGTCTGACACGTGATACAGCTCTGCAGAGGCTTTCATACTGTACGAGGCAGCAAGAGTTCTTCAGGAGTCAAATATGTCCAACACACACATACGCTTAGTTTAGTCAGTAATGCCTTTCGGAGATTATGTAACATTACAATCTCTTTCTCTGGCTCGCTCTCTGTGAGGTTATTACAATCAGGCTGATTTTTAAAACACGGTAATTACAACATTTATATCTAAAGACTACAACAGTGCAGATAGAGTTTTGATTTTAAGATGCAAACGGTTAAAATTGTTGGTATTCACAGATTGCTGACAAGGCTGCAAATTCCAAATATGTTTCATGTCCTTAATAGTAGTTCCCCTGGAAAATCTATATGTTCTTTGTTCTTTGTTTTGTCCACCTCTGTTCTTTTACAACTATGTCATATCTGCTGGCAGTTCTGTTCTGTCCTGTCTGCTTATCAGTCACCTGGCAAGGCCTTGAACTGCAGTAATCCGTATGAAAGGTGCTATGCAGATAAGGGTTGGTACGTTAATAAAGTATGCCTCTGCTCTTTGTCCCTTTCAGCGTACCGTACTGACGACTGCCAGCCCTGGGTGCTGCCGGTGGTGAAGAAGGTGGAGAAGCTGATTGTGGAGGATAACAGCCTGAACCACGAGTACCTGCCCATCCTTGGCCTCCCCGAGTTCCGCTCCGCCTCCTCCAAGGTCGCCCTGGGAGACGACAGCGCCGCCATCAAGGAGAACAGGGTGAGGAAGAATGAGAGGACCAGGACCAGGGGTGGGAATGGAGAACCGGTTCCAAAGGGAGTCGATAAAGAGCTGGACTGAAGCAGAATCGATGTTTGGTTTATTTATGATTCTACATGAATGTCAATTTTTGGGCTGAAATTTATCGATATCACTTGGGGCTTGAGTACTTTTGCATTTCACTTTTTGTTATTAAGTTTATTTAGTTTGCTTAATATACGTCAGCTGTCTTTCTAAAACATAATGGTCACTTAACAGTGGTATTCCACAGTTATTTTCATGGTCTGAAGTATTTTCATCATGCATGTTTTAGACCAGATTTGATGTTGATGTCTTCTCTCAGGTGGGAGGCGTCCAGGCTCTCGGTGGGACCGGCGCGTTGAGGATCGGCGCAGACTTCCTGCGGCGCTGGTACAACGGCACCAACAACACAGCCACGCCCGTGTACGTCTCAGCTCCCACCTGGGGTGAGTCGACGCCAGCGTCTGTTTCCAGTTTGGATCCTGTTTTTCCATCGCTTTGTGATATCCAGTGTTTCTTAGTGATGGTCACAGATTCTTTTGGGATTGGAGCTTTTAAATACCTGCTGTATGTGTGGGTTAAATATTTGAGTCTGTTCTTTTTCTAGAGAACCATAACGGTGTGTTCGCTGACGCTGGCTTCAAAGACATCCGGCCCTACCACTACTGGGATGCTGCCAAGAGGGGCCTGGACCTCGACGGGCTTGTGGACGACCTGGAGGTGAGGAGGGAGCATTTCAAATGAGTGTTAGATATTGTCAACACGCAGTTCCAATTTGGTCCCCGCTTTTAAAAAGCAACATTGTCTTAGACTCAGGCTAATCTAGTATCTCGTCTCTGTAGCACAGTTGAAGACTCTGTGCCTCAAGGCAAAGGTGACATGTGGCCAACTTTACCTACTGTTTCACATTCAGTCTTATGACTCCCGTTTCACATTCTGTTCGCTTTTCACGTCATAATGATTTACACATCGGTAATGTCTGGCAACACTGCTGAATTCCAAGTAGACATTTTATAATGTACACTTTGTACTTTATTTAGATCTGAGAGATCTCCAAAAACAGGATCTAGACCATTAATAATTACAGATATTTACAATTTTGCACTAATTTATAGACGAGCCTTTTAAAAAAAAAAAAAAAAAATAAAAAATAAAAAAAAAAGTATGACAAAAGTAACAACGTTGCAGTAAAAACACAAGTGCAGTTTCAAGATAAAAGTTAAAAGATAACTGGTCTCCTTGCAGAAAGCTCCGGAGCATTCCATCTTCGTGCTTCACGCCTGTGCACACAACCCGACCGGCACCGACCCGAGCCAAGAGGAGTGGAAGAAGATCGCCGAGATCATGAAGGTAAAGCGACGTGTTTGACTTTGAAGCCTTTTTCAAAACATGGTCTGCAGCCAAATATGTATTTCTGCATTTCATTACACCAGTATTCATCAATATTTGTACCTTTTTTATGAGCTTCTTTAATTTTTGGTCATAGGTGGAAGGTGTTTTTCTTTTACTTTAATCATCAGTGTTTATCTCTCCTTCCTTCTCTAGAGGAGGAATTTGTTTGTGTTCTTTGACTCCGCCTACCAGGGCTTTGCCTCTGGCAGTCTGGATAAAGACGCCTGGGCCATCCGCTACTTCGTCTCTGAGGGCTTTGAGCTCTTCGTGGCTCAGTCCTTCTCCAAAAACTTTGGCCTTTACAGTGAGTACACATGATGCAAACAAAGACACTGAAACTGACTCCAAAGGGCCGATCACATCATTATCATCACATCATTTAAAGCTACTGCAGCCAGTCGTGTTTGAGCTATTTTAATATTGTGTCAAAAAGGTGACGCGAAGGGACATTGTCTTAATACAAAAAAAAAGCTTGTACATATTGTGAGTTTTAATGGTGCCTTTTGCTTTTGTCCTCAGATGAGAGAGTGGGGAACCTCACAGTCGTTGCCAAGGACAGCGAGAACCTGACCCGCATCCTGTCTCAGATGGAGAAGATTGTCCGGACGACCTGGTCCAACCCGCCGTCTCAGGGAGCCCGCATCGTCAGCAAGACCCTCAACTGCCCCGAGCTGTTTGCTGAATGGTAACACCAGTCACACAGATGCTGGTTACACTCATTAAATAAGTTCATTAAGTTTTTAACAAACAGGAGCTGCATTTACATGGACGCCAATATTCAACTAATTACCAGAATAACAGCCCAGTCAGAATAAAAATACCTCATGTAACCACCTCAATCTAAAGAGACTGACCTGATCAGAAGCAATTTTCAATTCTAACAGGAAAATATTAGCACCTAATAACCATATAAACACTTAATCTGATTGTTTCTCTGTGGTTGAAATGAATCTATTCTATTGTTCCACGTGGGGGTAACATTAGGCGATGTGACATGTTTCTGGGAGGGAAAGACACAGTGGGTTTTCAAAACCAAACTGCTCTGGGGCTGGTAGAACCTATGAGGTCCAACAAAAACATCGTAAGGATTGTCGAACGCCTCGGTCACAAGGCTCCAAACTACGAGTTGTTTAAGCAAGAGTTTGAAAATATGAACAAAGCTGAAGCTGGATTAGAGGCTTCACAGCAGGTTGAACCACTTTGGGCATCACACATCTTATCAAACCGCTTTGTTCAGCGTCCACGTGAACAGTTAAGATGCGACCTCAATCGATTTGTAACCACAGCTTTAAGAGTTTTAAATGAAGGTTTCAGACATTTCTGAATAACATTATGCTGTGTTTCATAATGTTCAAAGTGCGGCGCACATGAAAGACTTCTGTTCTTTTACAATGTCAGCGAATGCTCTGAAAGCCTTCAAAGCAAATGCGTCATTTATTTTGTGTTTTATTTTCCTGCCTAATCTTTCCTGTGACCTGTTGTTTCCTCTCCTCTCCTCAGGAAGGGTAATGTGAAGACCATGGCAGACCGGGTCCTGTTGATGAGGGATCAGCTGAAGTCCAAGCTGCAGGCTCTGGGCACCCCGGGGACCTGGGACCACATCACCCAGCAGATCGGCATGTTCAGCTTCACCGGCCTGAACCGTGAGTGGAAAACCACACACATGCACACTCAGTAAATCGTGTCAGAGTAGTAATATTAATAGAATATATAATAGTGTTATAATTTTTCATCAGGCCAAAGTTCTATCTGTATTTTGCCAAAACTATAAAATGATTGACTTCTGCAGATATGAAAAAGAAAAACATAAAACCGTCACATATGAGACACTGCAGCCTGTGAAATGTTGGCTTTTTTTTTCTCCAAAAATGGCTTAAACACTAAATCAGTTGTTAACATAGCAGAACCAGCGTAGGATCCTGTTCACCCTGAACAGATGTGGCTCCTGTTTTAATATTAACGTCTCACAACTTGTTATAAAGTAATGAGTCAAGTGTTAATAGGACACTGCCAGCTTCTTCTTCTACTCTCCTTAATCTGTGTTGTAATGTGTCCACAGCCAAACAGGTGGAGTACATGATCAAAGAGAAGCACGTGTACCTGATGGCCAGCGGTCGTATCAACATGTGCGGCCTGACGACCAAGAACATTGACTACGTCGCTCAATCCATCCACGAGGCCGTCACCAAGGTCCAGTAATGACGCCTCGTCTCCGCCCACTTCCTGCCACCTGTACGCCACAGGAAGTATGTCATGTCCCTGTGCTCTGCCCCCTATACTCGTCCTCTCCTCTGATTGGTTGAACTCCAGCGGTTGAACCAATCGGAGGACGGACGTCTTTCTGTTCTCACATGAAGGTCTAAACCTTTGGGAGGTGCAATGATTTTAGGAAGACACTTGAAAGCACACGTCTGGTCTCAGACCTCCATTTGAACCTTCCTTGGCTTCATATTGGGCACCAGTTGTAGTTTAAACAAAATTATTGTGCTTCCTGAATAATTTATCACGCTTGACTGGGTTAAATATTGTCTATCTGTGGTACTGAGCAAACGCCAGTACAGGTAAATTGTAAATACTGATAATCACTGTTGGAGGTCCTGCTATTTCTGGGAAAAGCTGTCAAAAATACTTACTTCACTGTAGTCTTGAGCCAATGATAAACGGCTCTAAGAACAATAATCTTTTCCCCCCAGTAATAATCAGCCGGTACTGTAGTGTGTATCCTTCTATTTCAAGTAGCGCAGAAACACTGTTGGTTTTAAGTGATTAAACTATGAGGCGTAATAAACTCCAAAGCACTTCGAAGCCACTAATGGGAACAACTATTGTCATGTGACCACTTAAAGGTCATGCATGTGCCTGACGTCATAGGTGCTGCCTTGTCAGACTTGCGCAGCTACCGAAAAGACGGTAAAGGTTAGTTTAAATTCAACTGTGCGTGCCAACAGTGAACAAAACCACCTCTGTGACTGTCCACCCTGCAGTGTCCTTACCGTGTTACAGAACGCCTCTGTAAAGCCTCTCCGATCACGCCTGAGCCTCACGCAGCCACGCTCCCATTATGTGGTGTTGTTTTGGTGGCATTCAGCGGTATTTGTGTTCATACTGAAATAAATTATAAACCACAGGAACAAAATCTCTGCTTTGTGCCCGTTTGTTAAACGCATTCATTCGCTGGGTCACGTATTGAGGTGAAGGCCTCACTGTCAAACTGAGGTGAACATTCACACTAAAATAAGAGAATCTTAAAACTACAGGAGCCAAAATCAAGGGGGGAAGAAACACCGCAGTTTGGAAATACACACCTTCCTTCCGCAGCTCTTTCTATCTGTCTGAAAACACCTGTGACTAGCCAAAGTCTGCGTCACGAATCCAAAGAAGCGCTTCGAATTCTTGTTTCCTCTCAGGGCACTTGAATTACAACACGCCGAACGATGACGACAAAGGACTATCAAGGTGAAAGCACTGCAGCTTTAAGAGTAATTGGCATCTAATCAACTACAACAAGAAGTAAAACATGATAACTGTAATTAAAGTTTTAAAAGGTGGCGAGGATGAAAATCATTCGAGTATAAAATCTTTCCGCGGTTTGTTCCAAGTTGCAGGTGCACAGTGATGAAATGTTTTCAATCTTGGAAAATCCGCCGCTGCTGCAACATAATCCAGGTATTAGTGTGTTTGATGAGAGAGAGCAGTGGAAATACTCAACAACTTGAGCTTCTTCAGCAGTAGGTTTGTACAGTTACTACACATGTAATAAACAGCACAATAAACTGACAGACTTTAGAGTTTTCACTTCCATTCTTAGACTGTTTTTCTGGAAATAAGCTTAATAAAAGGCGTCAAAGTCAGAATGCTAGATTTTACAGGATTATAATTATTGATGCATTCGCGTGTTTATCTTTAATGTTGCAGCTCTTTTTAAGTCCTCGATCTACTGTACATCTTAAATTACTAGTATGAATCTGCAAAGTAATCAGGAACTAAAGGTATTTGTAAATGTAAAAAGTATTTTTCTGAGGTGTAGTGGAGTATCAGTACAAGTACCTCAAAGCTGTACTCACTTATACATGTTGTTACTCTGTTACATCCCGTCGCTGAAAACCAGTATTTAAAGTGCAGGATTTCAACATTAGATTTTTCAGTTTTTACACAACAGAAGCTCTAAATATTAAGACAGACCTTGTTTTCCAGGTTTTCCGCAGACGTTTTCTAGCGAGTTTTTTCCCCAAACCTTAAACCCAGTTCTCGTCTGTTGCATTCGTTTCGATGTCTGTCTGTGAACTATGAATGTGCTCAGTACCTTTTTGTGAGTTAATTTACAACATTTCCGTCGCTAGAAAATTCATTCTAGTCAACGCTGTGTTTCCTTCTCTATATATTTGTTGTCATAACTTGGTTTGAAATTGAAATGTCTTTTTTCCACTTCCACACCGTCGTCATCAGCAGCTGGAGTTTGTCTCATTTGTCACGAAGATGGATCTTTTTATCTATAGTCGAGTCGGAGCCGTTTTGATTTTATTCAAGGCTAATTTAAGATTTAAACCAACGTCGGTAAGATGCCATATAGGTTAAAAATCCCGGTAAGTTCACCTGAACTTATAACTGTTTATTAAAACTACTGTTTCTGAACTTTACGGATTAATGGACAGAAAACTACTATTGACATACTTTCTATTTCTATTTGGGCATCGATGTTATCGCAGTGTTGGTGGTAACGTTCATATTTCATATTTTTGTGTATTTTGATACTATCAATACTATACAATACTATCACCGCTGTTTTCTGTTTCACAATAACTTCTCATGCTGTCCATCCAAACAAACATATTCATCCATTTAACACTTTGATACAAGCTGCTCTATTGAAAAAAACCGAGGCGACAGTGAGAAGTGGTCGCAGTGTGTCGCAGAGACCCCGAAAACCGACGTGGATCTCGTCAATCCTCCGGTCATCCCCGTCCTGCAGCGGCCTCGCGTTCTGTCTGTTTCTGACCTTAAAGGATGACGGTGATTGGCTGCAGCTGCTGCTCCAATGCAGCAAAGTGACTCAGCAGGTTTGATGTATTGTACCCGGGAGAGGTGCTTCCTCCGCCCGCTCTGCCTCGTACATTAACCAATGAGCTGATGTGGAGAGAAACCCTCCCACTGTTTCATCCTCCACAGCCTGGATCGATACGGCTGCTTGAAAACATGTCCTACTGGGAAGAAGAACTAACTGTTGTTTAGGGTCTTTTCATTTGATGATTATGTTAACATTAATCTTTTTTTTTTGTATTTATTTTTTCTTCTAAGATGACGAAGCAAACATCCACTTTACTGAAACCAGTGCAGGTTGTTTTTAGGTTGATTTGCTGCTCATAAAACACATTCAAAATATCCAAAATCAAAGTGTTACTAAGAAGAATGAAGTTGTTTTGGACGTGATGAGCCGTGCAGCTGGTGAGTGAAGAGGAAGAGGCATGGATTATTTTCACTTTCATTTCATAAAAGGTCAATAAAAGCCTCTGTTCTCATCTCATCCCCCCTGAATCCCCCCCCGTCCTCCTCCTCCTCCTCCTCCTCCTCCTCTTCCTCTGTGGTGCAGTGGCACAAATCCGATCCCTCGTACGCTGAGCCACGCCCGTCCATCCTGTCCCCTCAGCCCCGTCCGTGCAGACGAAAGTACAGAGCAGCGTAGGTCCAATGAAAAAGCATGACACTGCACAGAGATGAAGGATTCAGGGCTCAAACAAAACCTGCAAGCGCTGACTGGATTACATCTTTTAGCTGTGTGACAAAGAATTAGTCGTAAACCGCTAAACATTGGCACATTAGACGGATTTAGCTCCATCCATTTGCACAGCTGTTTCATTACTGTTTATACAGCTGTTTATTACTGTGTCACAGTAATAATACTACAAATTCACATCTGAACTTGCACACGTTCATCAGCCCCTAAACAAGACACGATTCTTTTTGTATGTAAGTCTTAACAAAGATGCATGTAGATAATAGAATACCGTAGCTTTCCAAAGTGAATAAGATAAGCTGATTTTGTCCCCTCACTGACTTATACACCCATAATGAATAAAACAAATACATAATACCAAAAATATTTTAATAAATAATCACCAGTAGACACGTTCATGGCAACTTAGCTAGGATTATTTTCTTTACCGTACCAGAAATGACTGACGATCACTAATGACGCGTCTTTCGTTGGGTTGTATTGTATTAAATATGCAGAAGGCAGGTAGTGTTTGCAGCCGTGGGAATAACAACATGTTACTGTGGATTTCTAACCGTCTTTGATGATTTCAGAATCATAGAAAAGCACTTAAAAGTCAGTCTAGTTTATTTTTTGTGAGAATAACAACTACTCTGTGATTATTCCAAGCAGTACATGAACTCCGCCCACACACTCCTGTGTTTCCTTTATGTCTCCTGAGGTCAGGTTACATTTTCAACCTTAACAGTTAAACGATATCCATGGAAACAGTCAGCACATGTTCAAAAAAAAAAAAAAAAATGCAATTACTGAAGCAATGTCCGACATTTTCCTTAACATTTACATTATTCAGCAACGGAGGAGAAACCAGCTTAGTGTAGATTTAATCCAACCAGAAGCAACAACAGCTGATTTTTTTTCCAACACTTTATAATGATATAAATCATATACTTGAAGTAATGTTTAACTAATGCATTAATCATGATCATTTAATACATGAACTGATGCAGAATGTCATGAATTCCTCTTTCTCACCATTAACTAATGATCACTTCATGTACATAGCTCACACTTAATAGATCTTAGTGAAGGAATATTACCAAATGGACCAAATTCGCTGGATTTCAGTTAAATAAAGCTTCATTTCAGCCTTTCTGAAAGTAGAACAGTATCGGTTCATAGAAATATTAAACTATATTTAAATCAAACTTGAATTAACATTTTTTCTCTGATGATGTGTTTAGTGTCAATTCAGACCTTTCAGGCATTAATTCAAGCATTAAATAAGTCGTGTATTAATGAAACATTTGTCACGTATATGACTGGGATCGTTACTATGAAGCGTTACCAAGCAGTTGGTGTCGTTTTTGGTTGCGTGTCTTTGTGGTTCTTCCTCCGCATTTTGCAGCCGTTCACATTCGTAACAAGACATTTTAGTATTGCTCTCGTACAAGAAATGGATGCATCATTAAAAGAAAGAGACGTCAGGCGTGACAAAGACATCCCGCCCTATTTACTCCACTTCGAACAGGCCTTATAGCTTCATATAATGTTGTAAAAACTCTGCAGTTAAGGCTCGATTTGGATTTCTGTTAAAACACATTCAGGTCCAAGGCTCCAGAAATGATGCACTGTGAGAAATATTCAGCGTTACCGCACACCTCTTGTACCTCTGATTCTGTAAAAGTTCTGCAGTGTTTTTCGGAAAACTATAACCGACCATTTTTGGTGCTAATAGATGCAAAGATCTTAGAAACGTGTATGAAAAACTGTCATGCAGATTAATATAGTAAAAGGGAAATTAAATATGGGTTTGTGTCAGATTTAGGTTTGTTTATTCTACAGAATCTTAAATGTTAAATTAGAAAAACACTGAGCAGTGAAGGCTTCAGCAGAGGTGTGTGTGTGAGAGACTCCATAAACCCGATAATATACAATGTACACTGACTTCACCAGACCCTGCGTTGCTGTAGACGGAAGCTGTTTCATTTCAACCCCAGTAAAGAAAGAAGGAACAGGATTCATTCATTATTTACAGGAATCTGATGAAAAAAAGCCTCAAGTGATGATTATTTAAAGAGGTGCAGTGTCCGCAAGCTGTGTGAGGAATAGATGTGAAGTTAAACAAAACCCTAATCTGTCTAAAATCTATATGCAAACAGGCAGATTCTCATCCACGTCGGAGGTGCGTACGCTCAGACTAAATGAAACCAGGTCAAATCACATGCGTTCACTTTGCAAATAAAAGTGACGTGCATTGAGAAATCATCGACCGAAGCAACCTATAGAGGGAGTCAGAGACATTTGGTCCCGTGTCTGACAAATGGGTGGATGTTCGTGGAATTATGTTTATTTGCTGAGAAGGAGGATATGTATCTGTTAAATGGAGCTGGAGTTAAGAGTCAATCAGCTCATCTCAGCATGAAGAATAAAAACAGGGCACCTGACCAAAAATACGCCTCAGAAACGAGTGCAGATAATCTACGTGCAGATAAACGAACTGTTGTTGGTCAGGAAACAGTTTCTAATATCTCATATGAGGATTTGAAGGAGAGCAGGGTGTGGACTACATGGAGGCAGGAGGAGCTGAACATATGATTTATGATGTGGGGGTTTTTTAAAGACAATACACTCCTTTTATCATGCATTTCCAGTTTTCTATATCTTCAACATCATGCATCATGCATAAAATTAGGCTATTGATGTATGATTCATGCATGATTTTTACTAATAGGAATAACTGTAAATAAAAGTGAAATCCAGAGCTTTTTAAAACGTTTTTGATACTTTTTCAGAAACAGAAACTCAAGGAATTGATCTCAACATATTCGCTATCAGCAGTTGTTGTGATAGCAGCGGCTACTCTTCATCCGTTTTCCTTTTCTTCTTATTCTACTAATAAATCAAGTGCTTTATACGTGTGTCTGTCATTTCTAAGCGTGAAACAGTGAAACAAGCGAGCTCCCCCTGCAGCCGTGGTGCAGTTCACGCCCTGTAACATCTTAATGCTAAGCTAAGCTAAACCAGCATCAGGCCTCAGCTTTGTACTAAACACACAGACATTTAAAGAGCTGTTAATATTCTCATTCAGCGAGAAGCAAATAAACATATTTCCCAAAATATGGAACGTATCTGACCAGTAAGTAACGGCAAACAAACTGAATCCAACAGGGACACAAACAGGTCGAGTAAAAAGTACAGCTTTGGAAATATTTATTAAACCATCTGTGATTTTGTGTAGAAATTCAATATGTCAGGCCTTTAACATGACCGTTTACATTCTGTTCTTGGAATTTTTGTTGTTTCTAGATTGTGTTTTCACGTCCGATGCTCTTCATTTATATGTCACTCGTTACTTTTTTACTGTCGTTAGTTTATTTCTTTCAAACCCCGATGTCTTTACAAGTCAAGACTTTTCACTGCTTTGTCACAGTGGAACGAGAATTACTTCCAAAGCTGATACTTGTACATGTGGCCAAACACGATGCTCCACGACAACTCCATGAACGTACAACAGATCATTCTTCTGGTTCGTCCTGAAGGTGCTGGACGGGGGACGGGGACGGATCTGTGCAGACCAGTCATCCACATCACCAGTCATTCACTGTGAACCCTGCTTTTTGCACGACGGTATTATCAGGTTGAACAAGAGAA
>JAPQRN010000001.1:15738503-15755071 GCA_037367275.1 Coranthus polyacanthus
AGAACTAATTAGAAGGAAATGAGCCATTCTCTACGTTTACTTTTGATACTTTAAGAATATGTTGATACGTTAGAGCTTTGAATGCAGGAATTTACTCCTAACATAGTCTATTTATGTTGAGTTCGTGGACACTTGTGACATTTCCGATGATACACCTGCTTTCTGAATCACTATGAGAGAAATATTATAAGTACAAATGTAACTATAAGCTTGTAGTTTTGTGTTTCTTCAGGGTACGTGCGTTTTCTGCCGTGGGCCACAACCACTTCCATACACTCCCACCCTGCGCGCCCTCTCACCTTTCTTGAACTCTTCCAGCATGGCGTCCAGTTTGGTGTCGTTGAAGACGCAGTGCAGCGGGTGTTTGTAGAACTGGGTGATGGTTTTCAGCGGGGTGCAGTCGTCCGGGTCCACGAACGCCAGGTCCTTGACAAACAGGATGTCCACGATGTTGGACCGCTCGTTCTCGAACACTGGTATCCGCGTGTATCCGCTCTGCATGATCTCTGTCATGGTGTTGAAGTCCAGAACCACGTCCGAGGCCAGCATGAAGCAGTCGGTGAGCGGCGTCAGGACGTCCTCCACGGTTTTGGTGCGCAGTTCCAGCGCTCCCTGGATGATGTTGAGCTCCTCTTTGACCAGGTCGTGATACGGGTCAGTGACTCGCAGCATCTCCAGGAGTTTCTCTCTGGTGTAAAAGTTAGAGATCTCCTGGTTGAGGATGAGATCCAACAGTTTGCTGATGGGGTAGGAGATGGGGAAGGAGAGCACCATCAGCAGCCGCGTCACCCAGATGGTTTTGGACGCGATGGCCAGACCGTGACGAGACGCCACGGAGTGCGGCAGGATCTCCCCGATGAAGAAGATTCCGAAGGCGCAGATGACCGTGGAAAGCCAGGTCATGCCCAGGATCTGGCACATCCACACTGCGAGGGAGGCGTTGATGATCGCGTTCCCCAGCAGTAAAGTACACAGGACGTAGTTACCATGCCGACGCACAGACTCGATTTTCCGCGCGTAGTTTTGCTCCTTGTCGGTGCCGCTGTTCTGGAGGACCTGCAGCTCCACCGGGTCCAGGGCCAGCAGACTCAGGTTCAGCCCGCTGAACAGAGCTGACAGCCCGAGCAACAGGACGGACACCAGCACCTGCAGCCAGAGCTCTGGGACAGCCGAGCGCTCCTTCACGGCCACCCAAAAATCCCGCGTCCGGTAGTGTTCCCATTTGGATCCGTCGAAGGCGCACATGGAGTAGTACTTGATCTTCTCCCCCCTCCGCAGGTCTTTGGCCAGCAGCTCCACCAGCACCGAGTTCTGGCTAGAAGCCGACTTGAAAGAGCCTAAAACCTCGATGTCGGACGTCCTGGCGTTCTTGTCCATGCACATGTTCCTCTTCGGGTGAACTTGCCCCTCTCGTCCGGGAGTTGGCTCCTCGATGAAGGCGATCCACGGCGCGGCGTTGTTCGCCCGGGTCCCTGCGGTGCGGTTGAGCCTCTGCGGGGAGGTGGAGTAATAAACCCGCAGCATGAAGCGGGTCCCTTCGGTGGCTTTCAGCACCCCGTCCTCCACGGACAGCTCCGCCCCGGTCTCCTCCGGCCGAAAGCCGAGCAAGCCGAGCGCCGGGGTGGGGAACACGGTGCAGGCGGAGAAGCAGAGCAGCAGGAGACGGGGCGGTGAGAGCGGAGCCCGGCGAGAGAGCAGGGCTCCGGGACGGGACCGCGCGGCCGCATCCTCCGCAGCCATGATGCGGTGTGAGACGCTCGGTCAGTCCAGGGCTCCCGGGTCACGTGGTGCTGCGTGGTTCCGGTCCATGTGTCGCTGGAGAGCCGGGACCAGCAGTTCTCCGTTGCCGGCTGTGATTATGATTTCGTGCTGTGTCGAGGGAAGAGATGCTCCCTCTACTGTGCCCTGACGTAACTTTCTAAAAATAGCCTCCAGCCTCACTACCATGAAAAATCACCGTGATGAGGCTACTACTGAGTTTACACTTCATTTATTCTGCTCAAAAGCTCATAGGATACTTCATGAGTTTAATTCGTAGCCTCCGGTGGAGGAGGAAGTAGGCTATTCAGACTCCTTACTTAATTAAAAGTACCATTATACCAATTAAAAAAAAACTACATTGCAAGTCCTGCATGAATATAAAATCCTATTTGAGTAAAATCAATCAAATATTGGCAGAAAAATGTTGTTAAAGTAACTTAAGAAGTAAAAATACTGCTTTTGTCCTGACCGACTATCCAAAATGTCCATATATTAAATATATTTATAGGTTGTATGTGTACAAACTACACACAACAAAACAGAATCAGTTTATTTTATACACGTGTGTACACAAAACATAGAACATTTATTTAAATATTATTTTTGTTTAGTGTTTATTTGTAGGGAGATAATAATAATAATAATAATAATCTTTCTTTTTATATCACTTTTTAAAACAACAGTTTACAAAGTGCTTGGACAGGCAAATCAGAACAGGAAACTCAGGGTCAACCAGTAATTAAAAAGCAAATTCAAACCATTTAAGCCAAACTAAAGAAGGTGACGGTAAATATGAGGAACAACAGTCAAATCAAAAACAAAACCAGAAAACAAATCTCAGAACCTAAAAGGGGAAAGGAGCTAAAAGTAAAAGATTCAAATATTAAAAGCATTTAGGCAAGAGGAGATAAAGGAGGACTAAGTAAAAGATAAACAGAAGGAAGGGAATAATAAAATCACATCAAGCAAATCTAAGGTAACATGAAGAAAACGGTAAAATAAGGGTAAAATACTAAGAACTAAGAGTGTGACTGTGTGAGTGTAAAACAGTAGAATAAGAAGGAGATAATGGAAAAATAAAATCACATAAAAGCAAGTTTATAGAAATGCATTTTAAGAAGTGATTTAAAAGAGGTTAGATGGTAATGCCTGTCCTTAGCTGGGCTTATATGTACATATACACATTTAACTCTGCTTATGTCATATGTTTTATGAACGTATGTCTTTATGTAGCCTGAGGATACACGTATGTGTTAATATATCTCCTTATACAGAACATATACGCCAACATCACTGTGGATATGAAGGAGCATATGACAGATAGCTGATACATTTCCATATGGGATTATTATACGTGACATTATTCCATTATCAGTATAATGATCAGTAATCGTAAGTATAAGTAACATACTTGGTCCTGCCTCTATGAACACAAACAGTGACTTTACAGACTCTGAAATTCAAAGTGCTTTATGACAATGCAGTGCAGTCATTTTGTATAAATCTATTATATTTCTGCAGTCTTTCATTCTATGACCCACAGGTATTTAACCGTGCGTTGTGATATTTTCGTGCGGTACCTTTTCCACGTTGATTCTCGTTCTTTTTAACTCGCACGTCGTCAACATAATATTGAGATCCATATGGTTTGAAGCAGTACGACAACTTTTCCATCTCAGACTGGTTTCAAGGTCTGATGGGGAGACAGTATTCTTAGATAGAGAATAATCTGATAACAGCGTTCCAGTTCCATCCTGATGTTATTGTCTAAACATGATGTGACCTTGAATACCAGACTGAGTAGAAGAACAGAACGCTTCTCTTTCACACAATGCTTCTTTATCCTCAACTATTGCATTTTTATTATTCCTATTCTCTTCTACTTTATTACTTCTATTTTATTTGAATTCCTCCTCCAGGGGATAAATAAAAAGGTAGACCGTATCTTATCTAACTTAAATTCAAAAGAATCAAAGTTAAATCTGCAATTGTAAAGTGTGGAATGAGGCTGTGCTCCCTGCTCTTCCTCTATCTCGCTCTCTGATTACATAAGGATGTAATAACAGTTCTGTGTGTTTTTGAAGCATGGAATAAGATAAGTTAATTCTCTGCATTTTGATGAAGTGATTTTTATCCTGGATTTTTTCAAATCTTTACCTTTACATGTCACTTTATAATAAAATCTCTTTCAACTTCTATCAGATGGATGTCCATGAAACCGTCCATTCATGTCTCCTTCAGAAGCTGCATCTATTAACTTGTACGCTAGCGCCATCGTCAGGTCCACGTTTGTCCAGCACTGACTGCGAAACCCCATTAGGCAGCATTTCATCAACACAGAGGTGAAAGAAAAAAACATGTTGGTGGCCAATACGATATCACTAGGTGAACCCTTATAAAGAACATGTGTTTTCACGCACGTGAAATGGACTTGAAGGAGGTGCATTTCCCTCCTCCTTCCTCAAAGGGCTTTACAATGCGTCACATTCACCTACAAACACAGTGAAACAGCCACTGGGAGCGACTTGGGGTTCGGTGTCTTGCTCAAGGACACTGACATGTGGGGGTCGGGGATCAAACCGACAACCTTCCATTTAGCGGATGACACGCTCCACTTCCTGAGCCACGGTCGCTCCGTTCATATGGATTTGGGACATTTTCATGGTGTAATGTGTGAAGTAAATCACATGTACTGGTAATAATGTTGTAACATGGTTTCACATGTAATCTCATGTCAAATGGGACAAATTCCCAAAAAACAAACGTTCCCCATGTGCATCACATGTGTTTTTGCACACATGAAATTCATGTGTTTTTTCTGAGGGGAAACTTCAGGCTCTGCTACGTGTCATCAGTGTCCTGTATGAGAAGATGTCAGTATCTATGTCAAGATGAGGTGTAACTTTTTATTCTCCTATAGTAGATAATATTGCAAAACATCATTATGAGTGA
Source organism: Coranthus polyacanthus (assembly GCA_037367275.1). Lineage (NCBI taxonomy): Eukaryota > Metazoa > Chordata > Actinopteri > Kurtiformes > Apogonidae > Coranthus > Coranthus polyacanthus. The sequence continues at coordinate 15,743,217 of JAPQRN010000001.1, forward strand.
TGAAAACTCAATTTTATACATGAATGAAATGAATTAAAATAAGTCTGAAGTAAAGGAAATGATTAATGTTCATTAAAATGTATTCATTTCAAATATAAAAAACACATTTACCAAGAAAATACGATTCAGTAAAAAGAATAATAAAACATGAACATGACTACACTATGTCTAGTATTATTTCAGTCTATCAGTAATAGTCACGGTACATTTCCTAAAATAGTTTTTTGTAACAGACATAAGATCAGGACTGAATTTCCTGTATGTTTTAAAACAAACAATGATCCATAACAATACATTTGTATGAATCTATAAATTCAACTGCAGAGAATTAGGCTCCATTGATTTATGCAGAGAAAGTGCAGCTTTTCTCCACTTGGTGGCAGTAGTGTATAGGCCATCACACTTAATATATATATACTAGAATATATAAAACCAACGTTTAACAATATACCAAACTCAACTCACTTCTTCTTCTTCTTCTTCTTCTTCTTCTTCAGAGTTTTAAAGAATTCATTTGGCTGAAGAAGGAGGAGGGTTTGAAACTCAACCGATAAAGGAAACACTTCATCCCACAGTTTGTCACACATTTTCAACATCAGCACTTTTGGAGATGCGTGGATTTCACTGGACAGGAAGGGGATGAAAAACTGCCAGAGGAACTAACGCTGTCAGACAAATGTAGAGGAGTAAAAAGTACAGTATTTTCCTCTGAGATGTAGTGGAGTAGGAGGATAAAGCTGCAGCAAATGGAAATACTCGATTAAAGTACAGTATATCTGTACTTATATACGCACAGTACTTGAGTAAAAGTAGTCACATTTCTCTACTGGAAGCCTTCATCTTCCTGTAGAGCCTGAACTCCAGACCGTCCCGGGACTCGACGCCATTATTCTGCGTTAAATCCACGATGAGCCCTTATTGATCGTGGGCGGGGCTCTGGGTTGTGTTGCTGAAGACTGTGTTAACAAATGTCTGGTGAAACGTTTCTGGCCAAGTGTCATTGTAAAAAAACACAATCAGGTCGGTGAGTGTGCGAGTTGAAGGCATTTCGACTCTTTATTCGGTGTCTTTGTGGCGGTACGCGCCGGTCCAAACCTGTCCCTGCAGCGTCGACGCAGTGAAGTGAAACTTTGGAGACTGTCAGTGTCACACAGAAATCACAAATTATAGTCAATGTTTGCTAATTCTGGTTAGTGATTAACTAACGCTTCAACCAGCTGCAAAAAGTCCCAGGGGGCGAGCGTGTCTGTCACTGTGTCCGCTTCGCCATGCTGTGCGCCCGGGCTTGGAGAGGTCTGGGTTCCCTGTGCAGAGGAGGTCACCGGACTGCGATCAAACGAACACAGAGCCGCACGGCCGCTGCCAGGCTGGACCTCAGCGGGATTTACCCGCCGATTGCGACTCCGTTCACCGCCGGAGAGGACGTGGACTACGAGAAACTGGAGGAAAACCTGCAGAAATATGCAAAGATCCCCTTTAAAGGTCAGACCTGCTGCGCAAATGAAAAAAAAAAACCAACCGAACCAAACTGTGGCGTCTGTGAGTCCGGTGTGGTTTAGCAGAGGAATAAAGTCCCAGAGTTAGTCAACAGAGAAGGAGGATGTTGAGCCTAAAAGTTTATTAGTATCACAGAATCATTCAAAACATCAGATGTTTTGAATGATTCAGATGGGTATCTGTGAAGCATATGCGTGTCTTCTGTGATACTAATAAACTTTTAGGCTCAACATATGCCCTGTTGAACCTGAAATAGCACTTTGCAAATTCCCCGGTTTATTTGTCAGTCCTCAGTATTTGCTTAGGGACCTGACAGACAGGACAAAGTTCAGCACTGAGGGAAAAACGCAAACCGCATTCAGGTGTTTGTCGCCCTCTGCCGGTAGATTAAATGAAAGGTTGTTTTTTTTCCAGCTATGGTTGGTCAGTCATCGGTGAGATCATCTGACCCTCTCTCATGACAGAGTTCACAAAAACATAACGTGTGTTTGGTGTTGCAGGTCTGGTGGTTCAGGGCTCCAACGGGGAGTATCCGTACCTGACGGAGGACGAGCGGGTGGAGGTGGTGAGGACGGTCAGGCGGTCCCTGCCTGCAGACAAACTGGTCATGGCTGGATCCGGCTGTGAATGTAGGCTTTAACGCTTCACTGTTAAATAATAATAATAAAAAAAAAAATACTGAAGATAATTAACTTGCATCACTTGTATCAGCAGTGTTGAACTGCGTTAAAATGTGTGACAACTGCCAATTCTAATTATTCATACTTTTAGTTACATTATTCAGACCTTGTCAAAAGAATCACTAAAATAAGAAGCGGTAATAAGTACATTTGAAAACACATCAAAATATGTGTCCATATTGTACTAAGAGTCATTAAAACAGATTAATTCAGCTACAATAAAATTAGCTAAAATATTTTTTAATGTTTCATGATCAAAGCTCTCGAAATATACGAGTACAATATTTATTTTCTCTGAGTCTTGAACCAGTTTTATTTAGTATATTATTCATTTTCAAATGGCACATTTTGCCAGCGATTCAGCCTCGGGAACGAGGAGCTTAAAGGACTCAACATGTTTCCGTATGGACATTGATTTGCTGTCCATTCTGATTCAGTGGTGTCATTCATTTTTACAGGCAGATAATTGAAGGCAAATGGAGTCTGTAACAGTTTAATTGGCTTGTGAGCAGTTCAGTTGTACAGCAAATAATGAAGGTTTAGACAAGAACAGAGATGTGCTTTAGGGATCGAACACTATATTTCACCTCGACTGTCTTCATTCTTCTCCACCGATGATGTAAAAACCTCTTTGGCTTTTCTTTCATGAATGATATCACATTACTTCTGCAGTAAAAAATTCTAAGGACTTTGAATTATGAAGGATATTCTCTGGGGTTTTTTGAACAGCTTAGGCAGCGTGATGACTTTTTTGTTGTAGTTATTTGACCGATATAGTTCCAAAATTTAGACAATAACCAGAAGAAACAGGAAACCCATCTTCTCACGGAAGAAGTAAACACTTTGCTCACATTTTCTTAACTGGACGCCGTAGAAAATGACATCTGTAAAACCAGGATTACTGCGCAGATGGAAGTCTGCAGCCACCAGCAGCTCACTGAGGTACTCAAGTGAGACGATCATGTTTCCACTTTCGCAAATAATGTTCAACCCCCACTTTTATTAAACGTATTTCCAGTACGGCCCGGGAAGAAGTGAGTCCGTACCACACAGGGTTCCGGGTTCGGATCCTGCCGGGTTTAGGGTCATCTTTTCTCTCTCCTCTACCTTTCCTGTTCCTCACCATCTTATCACTTTCAAAATGAGGCAGGCATGTCGACAAGCGTTCAAGGGAATAAATACAAATAAAAGCCAGAGAAAAGCACGATATCCTTTCTCTCCAGAGTGGTGGCGAAATCTCAGCCTCGTTTTTCTGTTTAGGCATTGAATGTGTGTCTTATAATGGAAAGGAAAACTCTGAATGTGGACTCACTAAACTGTTCTACTCGCAATTTCTTGTGTGAAAAGCTGTCAATAGAGGAAGAGAAGCTCAAAAGTGAAAAGAATCCAAACCTAAATGGCGGCTTGTTTTTGCCATCTCGCTTCCTTTTTTTCCCTCCCTTTTCCCTGTTTGGCTTGTGTTCCGTCCTGTTGTCTGTCTTACCTCGATGCGATGTCTGCAGACACACATTCTCGTGGGAAATAGATATTTTCAGGTAATGGGGAATAAATGAACTGTAGTGAGAGCACACATGCATTAATGTACATGCAGATTGTATATTAGAATATATACTGTAGAAAAACAGAAGTGCTTTAACCCGCAAGGTCTGGATGGAGTCTTTCTTACCGATAAGCAGTGCATTTAACACGAGAAGCCAACCCTAAAATTGTGTTGTGTTGCAGTCGCTATTGTCAAACGGGGAGTACAACAAATATTTATGAAACCTTTCCCTTTCTTCGTCCCCCCCCGGTGTTTTTTCAGCCACCAGAGCCACAATACAGCTCACGGAAAAGATGGCGGCGGCCGGGGCTGACGCCGTCCTCGTGGTAACACCCTGCTTCTACAAGGGCAAGATGGACGGCCGCGCCCTGATCCAGCACTTCACAAAGGTCAGCTGACACACCAAAGTCACACTGTCGCAGGTTTGTTCTTCTTCTGTAATGGTGTTGACATAAAAAAATAGAGTATAGATCAGTTATCAGTTGTTAATGTGCTGTACAAGTCAAATCCATCCACTGGTCGGTAACATTTGTCTCCTTTGGAGGCTGTGGAGGAGTTTTGATTCATACACTTTTCATCGATAGTTTTACCGACATGGTCACTGTCACTGGGCGGGGCTAACACCTTTAAAAAAAATACCTTAAATATGATTGGTTATGGATATTGTTTGTGCTTACTACATCACACGCAGGGGGTTTTCTAATTGGCTTGTTTGGTCTGGAGGACATCTTGTGGTGGAGGCGCTAGAGGACTGACAGTAATGAACTAGTTGAACAAGTTCATATTTTCACAGCTTTTATTTTACGCCACAGAGTTTACATGAACCTAAAAACCCAATGAAAGAGCATTTTCATAGTACGTGACCTTTAAAACCAAGTCTCAACCTTCAAACAGCCACTTGAGCAAGAAAAGTGTCACGTGTCTCTGAATATGTTCAGATTTTTTAATTAAACACATTTTTTTTGTCATATTTAGATGCTTAAGCATCAAGATGGATGAGACTGGGTGATGAAAGTGAATAAATCCATATAGAGAGGAGGTCAGGGTCAACACAAAAATGTTTATTGTTTAGTATTGTCGCCACGATGAAGTCCTCTAACCTTTATCCTAAATCGCATACTTTAAATTCTTTAGAGTCTTTCTCTAAACCTAACCAAACCTACACTAGTGTTGTAGGACTCGAGGTCGGTCTTGGTCTCGAGTGGACTCTTACTCGGTCTCATCTCGGAGACTGAAAGACCAGTCAAGACCACAGCTGTAGCGACGTCACTAAATCTCCGGTGCATTTTCTGATTTATTCCTTAACATTATTACTGTGGCTTGAAAAGAATCTTGAATGAATTTTTTGTAGGTGTAAAACGTTCTGTTGAATCTTGATTCGTCTTTCCACAGGCTGCCTCATTCTGTTACTCACTGGCAAAGGGGAATCATTTCACTCTTGATTACATATTACATTAGATAATGTTTGAAAAACCGGCTTTACTGTAATGCCCTTGTTGTGACCACATTTTGATGAGCATCTGTTAACATTTTTGTGTAAGTAGACAAGGCCGTACATTGTCTACTTGTAGTGACGAGTATTCTGCAGAGGGTTGAAAGTTTCCTTCCATACAGTATTAACAGGCTGCTCTGTGGATGGGGTCTTCGTCGTCAGGTTCTCAGGTGTTTAACGTTCGTGTCTCTCTGTCTCCCCCTGCAGGTGGCGGACAGCAGCCCAGTGCCAGTGGTTCTGTACAGCGTTCCGGCCAACACGGGGCTGGAGCTGCCGCTGGACGCTGTGGTGCAACTGGCTCAACACCCAAACATCCTGGGCCTCAAAGACAGCGGAGGAGACGTAAGAAACTCAAAATAACATCCATTTATTCCTTATGTAGCACCGATGTGAACGAATGAGGAACCAGGAAGATGGAGCAAAGGTGTGTCAGTACACTCTCTACATGAGTTTGAAAAGTGCTGCAAATTTAGAAAGAGACCAAGAGGTGGGTGATGAGGGGCTGAATATCCAGGTGTAGTTCAGGGACATCCGTAGAACAGAGAATCACAAGACATACAGAACCATATCAGGGTCCGGAAGGATTAGTTTGTGGTTTTTTTTACCACCTAAAAAACAATCAGTATCATTCATGTCAGTTTACATTTAGAATATTTTCTCCACTTTACCTTGCCGTCGTACAGTCCTTTCCCACGGGGGAACCGACGCCCTGAAGTGCCCTTCAAACCAGCCAGACTCACCCGACAGTAACAGCGATTCTGTGGCCGCTCTGTTGCCGTTTTGACTCATTATTTCATTTCACATATGCTCAGCCAAGTTCAAACTGATCGGGTGGTTCAGAAAAGAGCGATATTTAACGGCTTCAGTCAGGTTTGTCAGACAGGTGGACCGCAAACCTGAGTAGAGAGCGTTGATATCGATGTTTCGATACAAATTTCATGGCGTGGAATGAACCGAAACATATGACTCTACACCGGCATCAAGGTGGGGAAGCTTAAAACAGGAAGTGGCGCGTTGAACCGTTTTAACCAAGAAAATGCCTATTTTTTTCTATATTGTTTGTGTGTATTATCATCCGCATTGACGCGTTTCATCACAATGAAGTCGTATAACTCAGTATACGTCTCAAAGAACGTGTTTTAGTGTTTAATATCAGCGCTGTTATTCCTGTGTCCTGTTTGCAGAGAAAAAGAAGGAGCAGTGGCTGTACAATAACCTAAAACTTGAGTGCACAGTTTTCTCCTGCAGCGTTGATTGCAGAGCTAGTTGTTTAAAAAAAGAAAAAAAAAAGAAAAAAGAAAGAACAGTTTGCTCTTATCAAGCTCTTGATACCTTTTCGTCTGTGTGGGAAGTGTTTGCAAGAAGTTGCAAATGCATTTCTGATTTGGGCAATAACATGTTTGTCCACTTGCTGGGAGACAGAAGTGTGGGCGTAGTTCATGCGCAGAGCGACCCTTTTCATTGGTAGGCGTGAAGAGGCCAAACACAGAAAACAAGAGGTTGCAGGTCAACTTAAGGAAGACAGACAAGCTGCAGAAAGATTATTCACAACATGAGTGACAAACGCAGATTTACCAACTGAGGGACGGCGATTTTAACAGAAACATCGTTAGAATCCTGTTGCGTTTTGGGAATATTCGACGGTTTCTGACTGTTATTGTGCTGTTAAACTTGATGCAGGACGACTGTGTGGTGAAGACCGTAAAGCACGAGGGATATTTCGAGAATGAAGTCCTAATATTTTAAGAAAAAAGGCTGAATGTTATGAGAATTAAGTCATAATTCATGATTAAAAAAACACGACCGCCAAAATTAGCAGCTGAAGCCCGGAAGTTCGAAAACTGTGATCCTTCATCTGTGGTTTTTCCCACTTTATTTAAGTCCAAAAGACTAATTGAAGGACATGCTCTACGTTCGACAAACCGTTCTCCTGATATTTACCCTTCTTTATGACTTTATTCTCATAACGTTAACTTTTTTCTTGAAATATTATGACTTTGTTCTTGTAACATTTGGACTTTTTTCCTCAAAAACGTGGCCCTCCTCCTCCTTCGTAGTAAAGGAAAACGCCTCCTTTCATTCACCACTTGGACTAGTTTGCAAATGTAATAGTTTGGAACCAGAGCTGCGGTGATTATCCAATCATTTGATTAACAACAACATATGCTGCACACTTAAACGTGTTTTCCGTGTTAATATTGAGGGTTTCGTTACAAATTTATGAAACTCGGTATTTCATAAATCATGATGTAGAGTCAACCATTAGGGGCTTATTTACATGTTGAAATGTACATAAAAATGAGCGTCAATGCCTCCTCATCAGGAGAGGGTGGCTCACCTCCACCCTCGAGTGGGAGTCTGTCAAACCACCAGGGTTATTTTAGTTCATGAGGAATAAAGACTGAAACTAGCAGTGAACAGTAATTACACAAACTGAAAAATGGAATTGCACGAAAAATCTGCTTTATTTTCATTTTCCTTCAGTGTTAATGGTTCATGAGGAGCAAGAATAAAACGACTTTGCACAAATTGGACCTTTAATAAACAGTGGTTTCGCGAATCACATTAGATTTTTTCATCCTATCGTTTTCAGCTTCTACAGCCGCATTCTTTTGTCTTGTTGCGTCTTTTGTGAGTATTTTAAAACCACAATTAACCGTTCACTCTGGACCAAAAATCAGCCTCTAAACGGGAACGAACGAACGATTTGATATATTAACACAATGTCAGATCATCGTAAATGACATTTCTTCTGATAATTATCGATACCAACTGCTGTGAAAATGTTTATCTTGAAGGTTTTCAGCCGTATCACCCAGCTCTACGCTCGTGCAGTAATCTACCGATATGAAGCCACAGTAAACAGACACAGACTCACACATGATTCTGTTTGTTTCTATCTTGGGAACATAAGACTTAGCAGCAGGAGATGCAGTATGGTGATACTGACAAGCAGTAGACGGTGACAGCAGTCACATCTGACTAATGTAGCGCCAGTCATTTGTGAATAAATAAATAGAATATATTGAAGGTAAAAACAAACAGTTTGAGTATTTAACATGTTCAGGTTTGAGTCCTTTGTCATCTCCGCCCATCTGAACTCTGAAAGAATCTGATAAAAGACTCTTTGCTGCAAAGTGTTACGGTAAATCTTCTTGTCATGCAGTTAAGACATTTGCCGCTTTAACAATCCCCCCCCTTAGGGATCATTAAAGTTTCATCTCACTTCATCTCCTCAACTCCTGCATGTGCCACATGTCTGAATCCAGACGCCGTTCTGGTGAGGCACCATCGGCTGCCTGTTCAATCCAAACAATTACCGTCTCTAAGTGAAGTAATTACAACGCCTACTATTATTTATCTGCGCAAGAGAGCCGGGGGCATTTATAGTTACGCCTTAACAGCTCCCACCTGAAAAATAGTCATGAGCTCTTGAATATGACAACCTGATGATGCTGATTTCAGTTGTCACAAAAATTATTACTTTTGACAAGCTTAATGAATTTAAAGTTGCTGCCTACACGTTCATGCTATGTTTGATGCTTAATTCAGGTTTCTCATCTTTTTAATTTTAACAATTAACAGCTTTAGGAGTATTATTGTTTTTTTACATTTTCCTAAGGCAGAGTTGCACAGCGTGGGTTCATGACAAGAGTCAGATTTTTTTTAAATGAATTACATTAAGTGTAATATGTGGAGCTAATTTCTTGGCAGAACTTAACTAATGCCCGTTTAAAGAAATACGCAGCCTATTTCTACTCCGTCATGCTGCGAAACAACTACAGCGTGTCTTACAAAAAAGTTAGCCTAGTTCTGCCAAAATCAGGACCATCTTTTAGTTTATTTCTAGTCTAGTTCATTTTCAGACATTAGAAGGAATTAAATTCCTCACATTGTATTGTGGGCTGTTTCAGTTTAATGATGTGAATTTCTTACATATAATGCTCGTGTTGTCTAAGACTGTCGAACGATTGAAATTTGATTTGACAACTGCCATTAATGGTAATATTGTCTATTCTGTTAAGTTTATGCCACCGCTGTAGCATGAGTCTAATAATAGTTTATTATGTACATACACCTTATGATGAAGAGACATTTATTGGCAGAGTACATATAAAATTAATTATCTCTGTTTGCCTTTTGTTAATAAAAATTGTCATTCTCATTCATTGACTCTCACATTGGTTGGCATTTATTTATGACTCTCTCCTCGGGCTGCTGCCGTTTTATCTTTGTACATACATGTGGAAAAACCAAAAGCCGTGTGGTCTGCGCTCGTCCTTCAAGTGGTGGTTCCCAGAGATTTTTAATCTCAGTGAGGATTTCACCTGGAAGCATTATATCTGGTCGTCACCGTTCACTGTCAAATGAAATCTTCAAATCCATCGTACCTTTCTCTTTTTGGATGACATTTAGTTCTCAGGGCCAGTAAAGGCTGGCTAACATCCATGAAACTGTTGCCATTTCCCTTCGTCTTGGCAGGAAGCCTCTCCATTGGTGAAACCCTCAACATGTCCTTTCATTTTTCTAGCTGAAGAGAGACGTTTGCTTAATAATTTAGATTTTCTTACATCTTAGATTTGATTTTTTTCCCCCTTTGCCCTAATAGAAACTGACCCGGATCTTCTTCGAACCCTGTGTTTTTAGTATCGTACCGATCTCTTCAGTCGCACATGACCAGAACTTAAATATTCTCGGACAATCCCAGAAGTAATTTTTTGAAGCGTGATATGTGCGTTTTGTATTCGCAAAAACAAAATGCATTAATTTCTTAATCAAGTTTTGCATTTGCACATGAAACCGTGTCTGTTCGAGACTCGCGGGGCATTAGCAAAAACATAATGTGTTTGTTTGTTCGGTTTTTTTATCAGGATATTTGCTCCTATATAATAAAACTATTATATAATAGCTTTGCTGCGGTGTTATTTTTCAACACTGGGAAGCTGTATCTAAATACCCACAGTGCTCAAGCTTTCAGGAGACCAGCAGGAGCTCCTATAACTTGATTGACTGACTGATCAATTACAGTCCTGCATGTTTGAAATGACTGATACGGGGAAAGTGATTGACACGCGGCAGTTAAAAATAGACCCTCCCTCTGCAACAGCGACGGAGGCTGAAACTGGAGGCTGCAGCTTTTCCCTGTGGGGCTTTCAGCTTCATGTGCAGCGCAGCAAAGGAGTCGTCTTACGCTCTCTTTGAACATTTCAGGTTTATTTGGATTTGGCACTTCATATCCGGATTGACAAAAGAGAATTAAAAGAGGCAAAACAAAATACGGAGCTCATCCATTATTCATGAGCCTCTCCCATGCCCCATCCCCCTCCTTCTCTTTTGAACTTGATTTCCTTTTTTTTTTTCTCCTCTCACTTGGGATTTGATTTATTTATTTTTTTGCCTTTCGTGTCCTCCTCCTCCTCCTCCTTCTGTTTTGGATCCCCCTCCTCCTAAAACCTCGAGTCAATGCTCGCTCAATTTGAGCGATTTGTTTACCTTGTGAGATGTTGGGTTTGTCGTCTCTTGTGACAACGTCCCCCGGGATTAAAATACTACCCCAGATCTAAGTCCTGACAGTGGGAAAGAGTGATAGTAATAATGAAACATTCCTCCATTTCTTTTTCTCTGTCTGTAGATCACACGGATAGGCCTGGCTGTTCACAAAACCACAAGGCAGGATTTCCAGGTGTTGGCAGGCTCAGCGGGGTTTCTCATGGCTGCGTATTGTGTTGGTAAGAGGCCTAAAACATGTCAAACAGCGCTGTTGTTTCTCACAGGGAGCGGCCCCCGAAGGCTTTGTTTCCCCTGCCATTTGTTTTCTTTTCATCCAAAACCAAAGTAGAGACATGGATAGTGTCAACTTTGTGTATTTCTTTTATTATGGGTCCTCACTGTGCGATCGTATTAAAAAAAACACAAAACCAACAACCCAAAAACCGTTTACTGTCATCCTCGAGGATCTGCTGAATATCAGATGTACCCATAAACCCTTGCATTCTGGGGTCTTTTCCTGTTTCGTATTACGTTCACACTTGAATAGAATTCTGAAGGGATTTGGTGCCACATTAAGCGTGCAAAATATTAAGGACATCCTGATTCTGAATTGTCCTAAACATGCTCATGAGAAAACTATATAATTATAACTATAACTATTATAACTTTTTAAATTGATTTCCAACTTCCCTCTGGCTGGTACGTCTTGATAAAAACACTTATAAAAATCAATTAAAAAGGCAGAGAAACTGCTTGAGACAGTTTATTCATTACAGAATAATTATAGACCTTATTTTTCTGAATTTGCGTTGTTCAGTACAAAGTATGGACTAATTAAAAAAAAATGGTTTTGATGAAAACACTGAGCTTCATAAACAAAAATAAGCAAATGTTTACGTTGGGTGATACGGTAGTGATTGATCGTCTTAATGAATGTCTCATCACAAGAAGATGTTTCAAAACAGGCCAGTCACATGAAGGTTGAACCGCTTGCTTAGATCCCGCCTTCTCAAACAAACAAGGCTCCAGAGATGGAAATAAAACTCACATTTTGACATTTTTGAAAAATTCCAACTTCCAGTGTCCAAATCTCCTATTCTTTACTTCATGTCTTTAAAAATCAAAGTGATAAGCGAACGCGAAAGCCAATTTTTGC
>JAPQRN010000001.1:15766266-15777835 GCA_037367275.1 Coranthus polyacanthus
AAATATGGAAAAACAGAAATATCATTCATTTTAGATGTTAATGCATTAAATAAGTCTTCTTCTTCTTCTTCTTCTTCATCTTCTTCGTCTTCTTCTTCTTCTTCTTCTTCTTCGTCTTCTTCTTCTTCTTCTTCTTCTTCGTCTTCTTCATCTTCTTCGTCTTCTTCGTCTTCTTCTTCTTCTTCGTCTTCTTCATCTTCTTCGTCTTCTTTTTCTTCGTCTTCGTCTTCTTCTTCTTCTTCGTCTTTTTCTTCGTCTTCGTCTTCTTCTTCTTCGTCTTCGTCTTCTTCTTCTTCTTCGTCTTTTTCTTCGTCTTCTTCTTCTTCTTCGTCTTCTTCTTCGTCTTCTTCTTCTTCGTCTTCGTCTTCTTCTTCGTCTTCTTCGTCTTCTTCTTCTTCTTCTTCTTCACAAGGTGTCTGTGCATAATAAACTATTATTAGACCTGTACGTCTGTGGCGGCATAAAGTTAACAGAACAGACAATATAACTAATCACATTTATTTGTTTTTTTCAGTATCGTGACAGCCCCAATCAAAAGACCTCATTTACGTGAAATGAAAACTTTTTTGTTTTTGTCAATCATGTTGTGTACAGTTGAGATCAGAGGAACATACTGTATGTTTTATTGATCCTCACAGTGGATGCCTTTAATTGTGATATTTTAATGACTAACAATGTATGAAATTGTTGAAGAGGAAACATTAAATTGGATCTGAAGCAGAATGAATGAGCGTGTCTGTGTTTTGCTAAATTTTTGTTTTATTTTCCTGGTATTTTATCGCCCACGACAATGACTGTTTCCACTTGGCTGCACGTACTAGAGGTGATACTGTGACAGCGTTCAGCCATTCATACGTGTCCCATCAATGTTTCCTTTTAGAGGTATTAAAAAATTCTTTAAATTTATACTTCAAAACAGATGGACTGGGTTGTGTCGAAGTTTAGCAGGACACTGTTTATAGACCTTTACTTTTTTTAAATGATAACATAATAACATCTGTCGTCTTTCTTGGTCAAAATGACTCTGGTTTGATTGTTTATAAAGCATAAAGTATGAACATTTTTAGCCAAGACCACAGATGCTAGAAATTTGAATAAAACACCCACAGTTCACTGAAAGTACAGGTGATTAATTATATTTGCAGAGAGCCATGTATGGAACCATCTGTTTTATTTTATGGCAATTAGATGGAAAAAAAACCAAAAAACAAACATTTTTTATCGTAAAACATTTGAAACCAAGTCACGTATAACCAGCGGACAACAGGTTTGAATGTTAAATATTGAACAGATTTAATATTTACAACAGCTTTGCTTCGCTGGGAGTTTGGGTGGATGCTGTTTAGAAAGTGATCCAAACTCTCCGGCGCCTCCAGTGAACCGCGGCGACCGTCGGTCACGCGCCGTTCCTCCGTTCTCCCTCTGCTTCTGTGTTTATGAACCTGAACTCACCGGAGCAGTGCCTCATGTTAATTAGAGCTAAACACAAAGTACAGCTGAGGTTGATCGTTGTCATTACCTTTGCGGTAATTTAAAACTATCCATAGAGTCGTGGGTGAAACCTGACCCACACTTGCACCTTTTAGAACTTTGGGTTTAGTTTCCACCTTGAGCCCGAGGACCGGTGTAGTTCGACAGAAAGCACTTAAACCACTTTAAAAGGCTGTTTTTTTTCCAGTAAATACAGTCATCGGAGGCTGCGCGCGGTACATCCAGTACGTCTTTGTTTGGTTGCTCGTTAACAGGGAGAGGTTGAAGATTAAATTGGGGGGAAAAAAAAAAACCAGACAATAAATGTTCTCACTGGTAGATTTCAAGATTTCATATCATCCAAAGTTCAATAGGATGCAGAGCTGTAGGTCACATTCGCAGTTTGTAGCAGGATAAACGTCAAGAGCATGCTTTGATGTGACAAAGTTAAAAGCCATAATTACCACTGTAATTAAAGCCAAGTCTGGCAGGTAGCCATGGCAATGAAAGCCCTGGGGGTTTTTTTCAAGTGGCTCCCTTTGCTCTTATGTAATCAAGACTCCAATTAGCACCTTTTAGCTTGTTAGATGTTTTCAGAAATAAAGAATAGAAAAGAAGCATTCTAGGTTTTTTTTTTTGTCTGAAGGGGTAAACAGTCGAGGAGTTCCAGGAAGAGAATCTCTCTTTTCACTATTCAAACACAAAATCATGTGGAAAGACACAACAAACAGTGCAAACATCTTCACCCCTGACGCGCTGCAGGAAAGTGGAATATGTGAGTCTATTTGAACTTGGGAAATTTCTGAATCGGTTCGCTTTTTATTTAACTGTTTAAAACCAATTACATCTATCATGACTGGACTTGTGTGACCTCAACTGGGAACCTTTGGAAATAACTCGAAGAAAAGCTGCTTGTCATTTCTGTAAAGAGGAAAAAAAAATCAAATCAGCTCGACAATTAAATACATGATCCAGGGCTTTTAATAATTTCTTGACATAATGACAGAAATGGCAAAAAAAAAACCCTGACATCGGTCTTGGTCTCGTCCTCGAACAACTGGAGGACTCTGGATTTTATTTCAAGAGCGTAACGGCAGACTTATCGCTAAATTGCCTCCTCACTGTGTGATTTATTAGTTGATATCAAAGCTTTGAAAAACACATTTTCAAACATTTCTTTCAGTTGTAAAACATTTTAGCAACCCTTGATTTGGGTTAAACACTGAAAACGACACATCTACCCCCTTTAATCCCCTTAAAGACGGTTGTCCTTGCAGTGTTAATGGCAAAGAAAACGCACTGATTTGGTCACATTATACCATAATCTCTGTAATATTCCCATAATGCCCTTGCTTTGTATCTGGTCTTGGTCTCGGTTGACGTGGTCTTAACTGCAACCCTAGTTTGTTTTACACAAAACCCAAACAAAAAAACAAAAGCTAAATGTGATGAAATCTATACAAACTGTCAAAAATAAAAAATACATCATATTAGCCATGAACCATAACTACCTTTCAGCATATTGTAATTCAAGTTGTCTGAGAGGAAACAAGAATCCTCCCCACCTCTCTGGACGCAGACTTTGTCAAATCACAGGTGTTTAAGTTAAAAATGTGATTGACAGCTGAAATGACCGCTCGCTGATCGGATTCATTCAGACATGACTCTACTGCTCTACTCCGTGGCGGGAAGGTTGGAAAAGTGGCTTCTCTTAGAATAATCTGAAATGTGAATCAGTTTTCCTAATTAAGATAGAAGAAGAGTGTCCTCCATGCCATGAGAAATGCAGAGGAGAGGCTTCAGTCATAGAGGTCTTTTACGTCGATGTAAACGATGAAATTCAGTTTGTAATTTTCTAAATTTGGGTCCTGAGGAGACACAACATTTATCTTTTGGGTCTTGAGCTGAAAAGGTTTGGGAACCGCTGATCTATCTTTATATAGATGATATAGATATACAGATAGTCTTTTGATTTGGACCAAGAGGCGACAGCTGCAGAAGGAAGTGTTTTCAAATTCTAGCATTTTTTTTCCCCTTTCTAACTTCTCTAACTTAAAGCTCAGATAAAAATAATTTACCTTTTAGAAAACTGGTTTAAATAGCTGTGTCTCCTGGTTGCTCCTGTGTCCATCAGTATAAAAACTAGCGAGTTCATTGTCAGATATAATAAAGAAATGCAGCAGATGAAATTGTGGAATTTGTGCTTGTGATTGAGCAGAAAAAGGCTGAAAAGCTCCATAGCTGCAGAGTTGTTTTGTTACTTCCTTTCACATTGTACACAGTTTAATTAATAGCTAACAAATAGAGCAGATTTAATATCACCCTTTCCACTTGTGCTGCAGTTTTACCCGAACGTGTCAAAAGAACTTTAAACTTTTAAACTTTATTCATCGACTTTGTTTTTGAGGTGAGTTGGAAACTCTGAACTTTTCCAATTTAAAACATTTTTCAGTTACAAGTTCATTTAAAGTCAGATATTTGGAAACAATACACAGGAAAGAAAACATTTATCTTACACTGTGGCAGTGGCTGATGAATTTCTGATACCACAAGATGAAGTCTTTTCAGTAAGCCTCTTCACAAGGGCGGTCACGGTGCTCGAGATTTTTGTCAAAGAAGTAAATAAAGAATAATTGGTTAAAAATCTTTTCATTTAATTATATGTATTAGGCTGTCAAACCGTGTGCTTTTATGCCTTTCAGAAAGATGTAAAATCAATTTTGACTTAATTTTCCTTAAGTTACATGTTTTTTTTTTGTTTTGTTTTTTTAAATGTACAGCTTTTAATAAACTTTTGACATAATTTCTAAAACATTCCTTGACACGCGTGGCCCTGAGACATGTTGAAGCTCCATTGATATAATTCATATAGTCTAAAAACGCTATTAAGGACCACCATTCAGAGCTCTTTGTGCCTTAAAAATGGATGGTATTGGGGTCGTCCCTCTCCGGAGGTGGAATGCAACAAAGCACCTTTACTCACGTTACTTGTATTTGGAGTATTTCCATTTTATGTAGAGTTTTACTTCTACTCCACTATATCTCAGAGGGAAATATTGTACTTTTTACTCCACGACATTCATCAGACAGTAGAGATTGGCAGTATTTAAGTTAAATTGAAACACCTATTGAATTACTTTTTGAGTATTTTGCAGAAAAAATACAATGTCATTTGCAATTGAATACTTTAAGAGCTTCTATTTAAAATACTTCTTATACATTATGGGTTTTTTCCCCTCATATATGAATATATGACACTTTTAGCTTATACATAAGACACCTCCTCCATAACATCCAACCATCATCTGCTGTCAGTTCTCAAATAGCGTACCTCGGTTTACTTCAACGGCAGAGAGAACTGTGGCTTTTTTTAAAACATGCATTTATTTCATTCATTCATTCATTATCTGTAACCGCTTAATCCTCTGGAGGGTCGCGGGGGGGCTGGAGCCGATCCCAGCTGACATCGGGCGAAGGCGGGGTTCACTCTGGACATGTCGCCAGTTCATCGCAGGGCTGCATTTATTTCTAATTTCCACTTTTTATTACAAAGGCCTCTACTGAATCAAATGCATCCCTGCTTTCTAATCTGCTTTCAACAACAGAGTCTTCGCTGTGTCTCTAAAGGTCGTGTTCAGAGTCGTGAGGACTATGACACGACTCTGCTGTACTGATGGAGTGTGTTCTGTAGAAATGTACATCATGAATTTTCAGCATAAAGTTCAAACGTGAATTTGAACCTGCATTTTACTGCACATTGACTACTTTGGTTTTTCATACTTTACTTAAGTAAGGCCTAGAGTATTTCCACTGTGTGTATATAGTTAGTATTTTCAAAAGTACGAATATTTTGTTATTGTACTTAAGTAGATTTTTCAGGTATTTTACAGGCTCTTTCCTTCACTTTTTAATGCATTCAAGGGGCATTATGGCCATTTTTTTTGTTTTGCATCGTAACATCAAGACCGATTTCAACGTACACGGATGGAACATCAACACATAGAACAGACAGTCCTTTGGTGAATAGGTCGGTGCATATCAGACGGAGCGATGCAAAAGACAAGACGTCTGAGACCAGGAGAACTATGTCAAGTTGAGTAGCTTTGCACAGAAACAGCCGGTAGAAATGTAGAAATACTCTTTGATATCAGGGTTCATACTTGTAAGCTGAATCAGTACTTCTACTCTCTACTACCACCTGTAGTAAAAGTAAAAGGGTCTTACGACTCCTTCCCCCACTGTCCGTATCTGAGCTGCAGTTTCAGTAAGCGGCCACATGGAGGCATCGTGCCCCACCGCACTGCCCCTGCCCCTGCCGGCTCCAGTCAAGGGCATCCCTTTGATCTCAATTAGAGGATCTTGGACCCTTGGGGTGAGCGATGCCACTGCTCCCAGTGGGCACACATGGGAGGGGCCACCGTGAATCTCACTGCTGCGGATGAACGAGTGACGAGTCAGCAAAAGCAGCCCTGAGCGCTGCAGCGTCACGGGGGTGGGGGGTGGGGGGCTGACATGGAGAGGACATCATCCCCCCCTCGCTGTCTGTAAGCTCTTGTTTCCTCTCCGCTTCATCATCCCTCCACACCTGACAGTTTGTCACTCGTCTCCTCCTCCTTCCCCTCCTCTTCGTCTCTCCATCGTTTCATTCTGCTCCCTCTTCCATGCCTTCCCTCTCTCCCTCCTCTCTCTCTGCATCTCAGCCCTGCAGGCAGTGTGGTGACCTCTCTGTTTAGTGTAGCATATAATGCCCAGTCCCTCTTTCCCCTGTCTCTCATTCCTCTCTCGTTCTGGCGGCGCCCCAGATTAAAACCAAGCTTAAAAGATTCCCAGACTCCCCCCTCACTCCCTTTTTTTTTTTTTTTTTTGCCTTGCTATTCCATCTTTCCCCTCCTCCCCCTTCCTCTTCTCTTCTCCTATCTGTGGTTCGCTGCTGCTGCCTGACTCAAACCATTCTCTCTCACAATACGTCCTTTTGAATGTTTTAACCATGGCTCTGGCCTTCCATTGACACACATGTTTCTTACTCAAAAAGCATTTTGAAAAGAGGAGTCCATAAATCTGTAAAATCCAAAGGCATGTTCTATTGGCAACATGAAAGCTTTTGGAGTACAACGACACAGGGCTCTGTAGCAGTAAACATCATTCAACTTCATTTTGAATATCACTATAAACCTGCCTTTCCCAAACTTAAGGTCGTGGACGCTTTTTTATTGGCAGAGTAAAATACATATCAGTGCAATGACATGTGAATTAATTTTCTTAAGCAAAACAGGAGAAGATCACTCCCTCTCTCTCTCTTGCTTTGTTACAAACCTGGATCTGAAAACACGGTTGCTCTATAAACGTTGTCTTCACCAAAGCCATTCAGGAAGCAGGAGAGGCCTCGGTGAGTTTCGTGTCGGGAGGGGCTCAGTCATGAACAAACTGGACAAACTCGACTGAGGTTTTGACATTTAGTCCCTGACTCGCGGGCATGTCCCCAGTATGGATTAGGCAGCAAAGTGCATGTATTTAACATTGTTTTGATGGTGGAGGAGTCTGTAAAGAATGCAGACATTGTGGCGAATCACAGTGCATTTTTGTGAGTCTGAGGGATATATCATATTTTTCTTTTGGGTCTTGAGCAGAGAAAGTCTGGATTTAGACAATTATATGGATGCCTGAAAACGACACCTTAATGTGGTTGTTTTTCATCTTCTTCAAAACCACTGGCATTAATCTGCTGCTAAACAGCCTTCACTGGTTTTAGGCTCTCCACCAGATTTTTTTAATCTGGTTGCAGGGATTTGCTGCTATTCAGCCTCGGAGCATTAGTGAGGTCCGACACTTACGTTGGGCAAAAAGACACGGATCGCAGTCAGCGTGTTCCAGATCTGAAGGCAACAAGTCCTCCAACCTGAATGACCAGTGCGCATTTATCCTCTTTGCTGTGTTCTGCTTGAGAGAATTCGGTGTTTAAGGTTTGATAGGTTTATGGACAAAAAAAAACAAAAAAACAACTTAAGCTTTAGGGAAAGATCATGGTCACCATTAAAATAAATACTGTCCTAAAGTTAGAGGACCTTCATCGTCACGGTTACTGGTTGTGATCAAAAGAAACATTCACAAGCCTTGCAACTAGACGTCAGATAACGGTATATACTAAGTCACAATAGGCTGGTTGCTCAAAGGTGTTGGGTAGAGTTGACAGATGTGCGCAGAACAACCAGTATCAATTGTACTGGATTGTACTGGACATTATGGCGACCACGTTTTTCAAATATTACAGATTGATATGGTATGAGGGGCTGAGATGTCTGTGGAAAGACGGATCAAGAATTGGTAAAAAGTTTTACACCTAAAAGAAAGATTTTTTTTTCAAACCAACGTGACGATATTAACTAATAAATCAGAAAATGTGCCAAAAATGTCAGAGAAGATCAATTAAAAATGCACTCGAGACGATACCAAGATCTTCTTGGTCTTGACGCCGGTCTCAAGTCCAGTCTCGAGTATTACAACACTAATAATTGGCAACATTTATTTTTAAAATAACTTAACTGAATGCACCCTCGCATCGATGTCACCAACAACACTCATATGACCAAAAAAGTCCAATGAACATGGGCTACGCTGTCCCTAATCCAAAGTAACTGATGTTATTTTTTCTTCATTTTTGTTTTTTGCGTAGTTGGTCTTTCATTCCGAGCAACAGTCGAAAAACAGTTAAAATGTCTGAAATGTAACATGCCTTAAGCTGTAGGAACCCTCTTCGTTCTGTGTATTTGTCGTCGCCAGCCCAGACACGTCTGACAACGGGATGAGGAAACCTTTTTCAGTGTGAAAAGAAACTGAAACCAGAGGGAAAGACACCAAGATTCCAATTCATGTACTGATTCAGGCCGGGACAATTATTCATTTAAAAACACCCTTAGTTCTTCGTTATGTCTCAGTGAGTTCTTTGGGGAACTCATTTCCAGAATTATTTAATAAAAAAACGTTTAATACCCTTGTAAAAATGGCCCACAGACTAAATTTATAGTCTGGTTCTTCCAGCATTTAAAGTTCCTTAGTTCCTGAAAAGAGTCCTTGAAAAGGAAAAGAGGAAGCTGCTCTTTTTGTTCAACACTGAACATTCAGACAGGCCAGTTTCTAAAGTCTTTCGCCTCCATGAAACAGAATTCAAAGCAGCCACAGTACACGCTGGATTTTGAACTTGACACGAAGAGCTTTGGGTAGATGCTAATGTTCAAACATCTTCTCTATCCTGTATAAAGAGACGACTACAAGCGGAGAGATGAGTCCGTTTGAAAGACTGAAAACATTCATCATGTGTTACAAAATACTGTAGCTGCTGTAGGAGTCTACTGATCACTGCGGATGGAGATGTATCTGAGCATCAAAGTGTGGATTTTTCCTTGATGGGACTCAAAATATTGAATATGTAGATCATGCCTTCACATCCCTCAGTGCTCCCCCCTCCTCTCCTCGGGTCTGTTCGCTGAGCATTAGTGTTATTCCTCCTCTCTAACATTTACACGTACAACCGCATCCCTCTCGCCCTCCTCCAATCTGCTCTTGCTTCTGCTCATATCTTCCGCTTTTCATTTTTGCCTGAAGCACATGTAGGGAGGAGGCTGTGAAGGGTTGAAATGTTTAAAATGTATTAAATGGATGTGGCCCGGTCTTAAAATCAAGACGAGTTGTGACGGTGAGCCTGAGGGAGCAGCTGAAACAAATACTTACTGTTGGATTGTGTTTTTACACTCAACTTGATCTTGTAGAACTCAAAATGAATGTGTGGGTCGGGGTCTGAACGTGCCGATTTTTCAAATGAAATACACTTTTCAACCAGATTGTTTGCATCTAAAACTTACCCATTGGTCAATTCCTATGGGATTAGAGCTAAGACATCGGAAAATAAGTCCCTTATTCCTTATTGATATTCTGGACTATCTACGGCAGGGAGCGTCGCTTACCAGAACGCACCCACGGCTACCAAAACCACCAACGAATGAACGCTACGTCTCCACAGACTTATCACTCACATTAAGTTTTCTCCTTGAAGCAAAAACTCAGCCGGTCTAAATAACACTACGTCTTATAATCTTCAGGTGCCTCAGCCAATAGTTTACATTATAGCTCTGTTAGCTTAGCTCTGTTTTTAGACAGAAAACAGCCACACAACCACTAATCACCTCCATTTTCCGTACGGTTTGTGTCGTCAACAGCTGCATTAAAGACCTGTTTAGAATTGTCCAAACAAGGTCAGAACTGTCACAGTTTGGTCTGAACCGTGGATCAACAAACTGCAGCAAACATAACAGCATGACATAGTAACTTTACACCTTCATAAGCTTCACGATCACACTCACCAGTGGAGAAGAAACGCTGATATTTCAGCATCAAACTACATTCTTTTAGTTGAGAACTGCGTCCAGTGGAGAAAACAACAGCACTGCTTCTATTTTTTTATCACTTTGTTTCTTATCGGTTCTCACCTCAAGTCGTCACATTCTGCTTGTTTGGTCAACGACCCCTTGGTGTTGGTTTTCAACGCGCTGAGAGAGTGGCAGACTCAAGGCTACGGTGACTCACTACTCCCTCTAGTGGTCACATACATTCAGAGTGACATTTGACACAATTTAAATGCGCAGTGTGTAATTTCTGCCACTAGGGGTCTCTCATCATCAATAATAGTCTAAAAGATGTGGTAGATGAGGATGTGAAGCAGCGTGAGATCAGGGGAGTTGTTGCCTGAAGATGTCTGATTTTACTCTGACAGAAAACATGTTTACAGATGAGGTAATATATTAAAGTTGTATTCACATAACATGTAGTGACTTATATTCACTTTATGCCATTTCATAGCTACGTGTTTTGTTAATGTTAGCAAAGGGGATTTGTCTCCATTGACAGGTGACCAAATGAAACGAGGCCATTATACTGAATAAAATTATGCTTTCTCTGAATCCAAACATCGATGAGACCGTTTGATATAAGTTCACAAATTAACAAAATATATAACATAGGCCTAGTTGTTTTTTTTAGATTTTTTATCACAGCTTTAATGTCAAAAGTCGAAGTTTTTACTTTGCAAGTTGAAACCCTCCTCCAACACATTTTTTTTTAAACCTAAAAATGTGTTGCGGGGTTTCCTTCTTGGATGCTGAGTGTTTTAATTCTCCACCAAAACCAGATTATTGAGGTTTTGAGGGTTGGCAGCTCTTAGAACCAGCAGATATATGATTTTTAATAAGAAGAAGCCAGTTTCATTCTGACATATCCCTCGAACCCTTTTTTCTTCTTTGAGCTGCAGCAGGTCAGAGTGGAAGAGTAAGAGCTGCTGAAATTTTTATTTAGCGGATGAGTACGTGTTTTATATGCCTCCCCCAACGCGCTCATGCATGCATGTTTACAGTCAAACACGCACACATACGGAACACAAACTCCCAAATGTGCTGTTGTGAGCGGTGGGAACCCAGAGCAATTAAAACCAGGCAAATTTCACACTGGGTGTTTTTTCTTCATATTGCCAGTTGCATGTGCAGTGACAGCGTTCGTCCCCGCAGTGCCAGGACTCTCTTATCAGTATGCCTTGTGCACTTCCTCTCTAAACATGACCGAAGCTTTTGGGAACCGTGAAGCTTCACTGATAAGATAACAGACAAAGCCTTCTCTCTTTAAGGAACGCGTGAAATAGAAAATAGGAGATCCCTCCCCGTGGAATTAGATGGAAAGAATAGAAAGTAGAGGGGCGATGGGAAATCATATGTTTGGAAAATGAATTTCTTTTTGAGTGTATCAGATATGAACCATGGGGTTAGGGAGGAAGGAATGCATTTTTAGTGAAGGAACAAAAGAATACACACAAATACTTACTCACACAGCTGCCACTTCTAGTGTGCTAGGTGAAGATGATCTGCAGAGCATATTTAAATACTTTACCATGGCAACAGGCTCTATGATTAGGGGCAAACAGGCAAAACTGCTGCAGCACTTGGGATTGAGATGATACAAATTAAGGGAACTCTGGACGGTTGCCAAGGAGACGAAATAGGCAGAGAGGTTAAAGTCCAACCTAAACACACCTTAAAGCTATTTTAGTGACAGCGAGCAG
>JAPQRN010000001.1:15784167-15801905 GCA_037367275.1 Coranthus polyacanthus
CAGGTTCTTCTCACCTCTGTCATTTGTAGCATGAGCAGATTCTACAGAAAAGGAGACGTGCAGAGAAAAAAAGTCTTGCCATAAAATGTTGCTCACTTATTTTCATCAGAAAAACTCCTTGTTCCCATGTAACTTGGACCAGAACGTACAGTACACATCGTCAGCTCTGCCATTTATTCAGCATTAGGATTATTTATTTATTTGTCATTTCATTATCCTTTGTTTGTCTGTCTTTCAGCGGGATTGCGCAAAACCAATCAGGCAAATTTTGATGAAATTTGATCAAAAGCTAGGTCTTGGGTCAAGGAGGAACCAGTACAATCTCATGGCGGAGTCATAAAAAGGCCTGAATCTACTAACTAATTAACACCTGCTTGGTTTGATCCAGACATTCTGACTTTTCAGTTTGATCCGAACCACATTTGCAGGTGTGAAACCTCCCCCGAGCTGCCCTTTGCTCCGACCACAACAGGTGGTCTCAGTCCGGATCAGAGTGCACCGTGGTTCGGTGCATTTATAAGTGTGCGAATACTTTTTTTTTTTTGGATAGCCCGGACTTTAGGACCAATTGCAAGGTTATCGTTGCCAATAAACAAAAGAAGAGGAAAAACCAGCGGAAGACGGACAAAGTTCCAAATGAGGCACACGTCGAAGTCAGACTCATGGCCGTTGATAAAGGGAGACAGTGACGGCGGGACGTGGGTATGACAAGCTGTTTAGTTCACTCCTGAAATTGCACCGTGTAAGAAAAACTAACCAGACCAAACATGTACAATGTAAAAATACAGGTGTGTGAATGTCCTAAAATGAAAACTTTGGGTCTGTTATTGTGATCTCTCCGCTGTGTGTACTTACTTTCAGTTTCAGTTGAGTCTTTTAAACTTTTACTGTATAGATATGATTTCAATAATTTCATTTTGTTAAGATTAAAATGCCTTTTTTTCTCAGCCAACAAAAAGTAATTATAGAATCTAATTGAATCTTTATTCAAGTTTTTATTATTTTAGACTTTAATTAATTGCAAAAGTTCAAAGCTGAAGGTATCATAATTGGATTCAATACGGGATTTTAAATGAATTTCCATTTGATGGAGTTTTGATAAACTGCTACTAAACTCCAACCATACCTAACAGCGTTCTCTTTTTCCGTTCGACTTGCATTGTGGGTAATGTAGGCACAGTTTTTGACAAGGAGGAAGAATGCGTGAATAAAAAAGATGAGGTGTTCTTCATGAGGCTGGTGGTGTTATAGGAGCGTAACGCTAAATTCAGTGCAATTTTCTGGCTGAGTTTTGAGCCACATATTGAAATGGTCTTTGACATGAAAACAACCAAATCGCGCTTACTGGGAAATGTCTGTATGCACTTTTGAATCCAGAGTTTTGCCGGGTTAGCGGACCCTGAAGCAGGTTTAGCACCAGTGTGTCGACTGAACAGCAAATCTGTCTTTGGCTCGGCTGATCCTGAGTCAGTGGTTTTTGAGGATTCTACAAACTCGTGGGCTCGTACTCCAGGAAACACTGTGGGCTGTAGGCCTTAGAAATAAAATAAAGTAAAATACATATAGAAGAACTCATTTTTCTGCTGAAGTCAATAATATACAGCAGTCAAAGTAAAAAAAAAAAAAAAAGGAAATTCAGTTTAATATGCACTTAAATACTGCATAAGTAACATAAAAAGCTGCTCAAACCAAGAGGAGGACGATGCGAGGAGGACGGTCCTGGGTCTGGGGCACTGTGGGTGATGTAGTCCGGGTCACATGGCCAGGGCTCGGGCTTTGGCCGCCGCCATCTGCGCCCTCTGCACGGCTCCCTGGCAGCTCTCCCTCCTCATCAGCTGGTTGGTCTCAAACAGGCCTTCATGGCTGCTGCCGCCACCGCCAGGACCTCCATCTGCAAATGTCAGCACTCCTGGAGCAGACGGATGACTTTTGACTTATTTTATCAAACAAACAGTTACAGTATATTCACCTGTAAGTGTATGAAGTGACCAGACACCGGGCCTCATGTAAGAACCACTTGAACTGAGAAATTCGCTCTTAAATGCCAGGAGAACGTGCTGCATTCACCAGTTTTTCCGAGTCGTCCAGACCTGTTGCAGCAATCCTGTGTGAGTAGTTTTCTCTAATATTAACCTACATTTTTCCCTAAATTATTGTATATTTATTTATTTATTATTTATTATTATTATTTTGAGTTTGAAAACCCTATACACACATGGGTTTCATCGTGTTTATTCGTGTCATTAACACAGTTTGACCCATTGTATTAAAAAAAGTAAGAGAAAGTTCAGATAAGAATATGAAAATGCTCTTTCATGAGGCCCAGTGTCTTTGTAAATGAAAGAAGCAACCAGAACATTTCTTTAATAGCTACTCATTTTGTCCACATACTGAGAAAATCCAAAAACCTGATGACCAATAATTTACTTGCAGGCTGAGTCAGTGCATTTTGCACTTGTTTCAGTGATTTTAGTGACTTGAATCCACACTTTGGAACATGTCGCTATATTCAGCCTTGTGATCAACTATGTGCAGTATCAGCTTTTTAGTTTGCAGAACTGAGGAGCAAATGAGAGATTTGACTGCTCTGATGTGATTTGATTTGTTGGCAGTGGAGCTTAACAAAACCATATCGAAACAATGACACCAGCTATAAGAACATGTCCCTGATGTCGGGAAAGTTGAGTAAAACATAGGGGTTCTGTGTGATTTTTAGGTTTAAGTGACATAAAAACTTTGTTAAGTTTGCCTGAAGTTCACCGTTTATGGTTAGTTCTGTTGGAGAATCCTGGCCTTGTTCTTGTTTTTGGCCCAAAGTGATTTAAATGTTCTTTTTGAGAATGTGTGACACTGATGGCTAAATTTAAACCTTTACTGAGAACCAGTTTTGCGTTTCATCACCTTAATCTTTTGTCATCTGCGGGCCAGGGTTAACTGTTACCTGAACTCGCGTTAATGCTTAACCTGAAAACTGCATAAAAAAACAAGTCAAACTGAAGCCCTGCCTCGTAAAATCCCGTTTGGCCCAGGTCTGATTTCTTGTAGTTAGACCTGAGGAGTGACGTGAAGGAATCTATATGTTCCATGTCTATTTTTACAAGCACAAAAATTTGCCAGTTTTCACAGTGACACATTGTTCATCCCTCACAACCCTGCAGCCTTCACATAAAAATGTGTTGATTACTCCTAGAAAAAGAGCCTAGACACAGCAGGGGCTTCAGACCAGAAAAGCACTGACAATTAACACTTGTCAGTGTTTAATATAATTAAAAGTATTTAAATGTTTGGTGACACAACACAGATTACACAGAGATAAACCCAGCACTGTGTGAAGCTGAGAACTTTCAATTTATCATTCATCTTTTTATAGTCATCATTAAAAAAAATAAAGTGCAGGAAATCACAATTAATTATTATTTTTTCAGATCCAACATTTTTCTGTTGCAATATCTTTTTAATTTGAATTGTTTAGGCTCATTGATATAATTGTTGAAATCATAAAACAGTTCATAACCCTACAAATTTCAGTTCAAATCAGACCTGACCACCTGAGCATACCTGTAACAACATGCAAAAAGAATATTTGAAGAAAATGAGTGAAGTCATTCATTCTTACCGTATCCATCCACACAACCGCTTTTAAACTCGCCCTCAAACTTCATCCCATCGAAGCGAGTGAAGACGCCGACACCTTGGAATTTTCCCTGAACAAATTCACCTTCATACCTAAGAAAACATTCGCAAAAAAACCCCCCCAAAAAACACACCAGTTGATACAGTAGATAAACAAAAACAAGTGGAAAGAGTGATTTTTTTCCCTGAAGCAAGAGGAATGCTTTTAGAGGTAAGATGTTTGCCGGCTGCATTGTGTTACATCTTTCGCTTGAATGTTTGGAATTTGACACATGAAAATGGCATTTCTCCCTTTCTTCATCAAAAGTCATCAAAGCTTTCTCTAGATCTACTTTAACCTCACAACGGCGGAAAATTCCAACACAAACGAACTTTTCTGCATGCATAAAAGGTGGTAAAACCAAAAAACCGTGTCCATGCAGTCTGCCAGGTTGTAAACATCCGATTGGATGTGAGCTTTTGTGGGGAAATATTTTTGTACCTCTTAAAGACTTTTAAAACATTCTTGTTTAATAAATAAAGAAATATAAAACATGTTTCAGCCAGCTCTAAAATGATCCTCAACCAGTAATACAACCAAAAACTGCCACATGAAATACTTCACAAACAACCTGACGCTGAAAACGTGACGTTGAAACGGTCGGAAATATTCTCTTTATTGACAAATAATCTGCAGATCTGCGTTTGGTTTTGTCAAACAAACGGTGTGATAAAGAGTGACAGATCTAACTGAAGGTTGTTTTTCTTTTCTTTTAAATTTAGGACCTACTTGTGAGTCTACACCGGCTTGTTTCACTTTGATGACAGCAGCTGTTTGCACTCACTTTTAAACACCTTTATTTTTACATTAGCTGACATTAAACAGTAACTAAACGGTAAATTCAGGTGTGTTTAGTCCCAGTCTGTAGTCACTTCATTTCAGATCAGTCCTTTGTCTTATCCAGAGAAAAGAGCGTCATTCTACATTACAAACAACATCTGAAAATGAAATAACATTGTTTTTTACTACAAGGCGACACCATGTTCAGTGCATTTAGGAGGATCTAAATACAGAAATGGAACATAATATTCATAATGATGTTTTCATTAATGTATCATCACGCAAAAAAGTGTTGTGTTTTTGTTGCCTTCTATCTACACAGGGAAGACAGACTTCCTCTTCTTTTTTTCGTTTTAAAGAGGGTGGCATCCAGCGTTAAGATGCATTACCGTCACCCACTACGTTTGAGTGTGAACCAGAGTTGATATCCCCCGAACTAAACGCCCAGAACGGACTAAACAACCACTGGCTTCTAACCAGGGTGTCCTGCGGCCGCCAAAGGGGTGGGTGGGTATTAGTTATTATACAGGTATTTATGATCTGCAACTTCACTAAGAGATATCACCAAATACTACACACTGACCCTTTAATAGTTGCTCGTCGAGTTGACTTTTGGGACGTTGGAGGCAGAGAAAGGGGCTGATGTCTTTGATTGGGCTGAAGAAAAGGCAAAAAAAAAAAGACTGCAATTGATTGATTGAAATATGAGAATGGGTCTGTACCGAACAAACCCGTTCTTTTACATCCAGAGAATATGATTTGTAGGCTGTTAACAGCCATCAAATATTACTGAAATCCTCTTTTTCTCTGACATCTCCTCCTTCTTGATTCTGCTGCCAAGTAAGCAGTCAGAGGGTAAGAGACAAGCTGGAGACTGTGATAGTGAGCAATCAAAGGAACGGAGACATTTAACATTATCCTCGACTCCAAAGTCTCAAAAGTCAACTTGAAGAGCGAGCGAGCGTTGAGCTTGTGAGCTCGGAGGGAGTGTCGAGCCCACACTCCTCACAGCCCTCACAAAGGCCGGGGATCATCGCTGATTTCCAGAATTGTTTAATTTCTTATTCACAAGGTCCCAATAGAGAGGCAAAGTCCCCTTCTAGTGTGCCCCATGGGTCCTAACTTTGGAAAAAATATGTATGGCAATCAATGGCAAGAGACAAATAATTTTAAAAAGGAAGATTTTTGTAAGTGAAGAAAATCAAGACGTAAAACTGCTGAAGTACAACACGTGGAAATATGTAATTATAATGACTATATAAGTGACATCATCCTAACGCCATCGATCCACAAGCTGCTGAAGATGTCTCTGCAGCTTCAACATGATCAGACTTGGTTTCCCTCTCTTTAATACTTTTTCACTCGATCTCGAAGAGCGAGGTGAAACGTGTCGAGGCGACAGTGCTTTTAGTTTTGGTGATGATCACACAAGACGAGAGATGCAGTTCACTGAGCTGTTTTACACAAAACTCAATGATACTTAATGATACTCAAGGCTTTCTTGTAAAATGGTCTTTTAAACTGACAAACATCATATGTGTAAAAAAACCCCTTGGGGGCGCGACTTCACCTCTGTATGTGATTTCATTTCTGATTCGATTCAGTAATGATTTGGTTAGGAATATTTCAGTTACAACACCTAGTTCTGCTTTGAAATGAAAAAGATTCCCTGACAAATAGTGCTGTAAATTGTACAAGGGACCCTGAAATCAGGTACATTTAAATTCTATTCAAATAAAATATTTTAATATTTAATTCTAATGCGTTGGCGTCAATTCTATGACAAGAACATCATCCACGGGAAAAGCCACATTTAAAAAATCAGTCTCAACATTTTACTCATCGATGTCGGATCATTCGAATGAAGATCGGTTTCAATCTGAGCGCTAGTACTCATGGGACCACGTTTCCTTACATTTGCTCATAATCATATGCTCACAGCGTGGTTTTTAAGTTCGCAGGTTTTGAGTTTAATTACACGCTTTAGCCTTCGAGGGTGAAAGGACGACTGCTGTACAGGTTTAAATACAAAGACTTAACACATTTCCAGACAGTCACCGTGCTGCATTAAAGGCGACAGAAATAGTGTGCAAAGAATTTCAAAGTCAACCATAAAGATGTTGCAAAGACAGAGAACTTATTCATTCATTCATTTGTTCAAGATGTTTTTGGTGCTGGGAATCTTTCATAGCTTTAGAAATAATTATTAGACCGCTGTGACATGGTGTTGAAATGCATTTTCTGCCTCTTCCATTGCTCTTACCTTAGACTGCATTTTCATCCTGAGGTTGAAATAAACAGCTGTTTTTCACGAAGAACCAAAATGACCGTCTTCTCCTCATCATGCAATTCTCCTCTCTTCGTTGAGTTATAAATGACTTTGGACTGTGTGTACCTATCGAATGTATTTTATTGTTATTGGATGCTATGACGCCTGTTACAAACTGTCGTAATTATTTAACAGAACTGCCACTGTTGTTATACTGGTTGTTATACTGAATTTCTACACATCAGAGGTGGTTTAATAATTATTCACAAAGCTGTACGTAACCTGTTGGAGAGGTCAAAGGTTAGTTAAAGGAAAAAAAACAAAAGAGGCACAGACCTGGAGCCGTCGGGGAAGACCAACACCCCACAGCCGTTAAAGAGGCCGTTCTCAAACTGCCCGGTGTAACACGTCCCGTCGCTGAAGGTCAGCTGACCCAGTCCGTGACGCAGACCTGCAGCAGCACACACACACACACAGCGGCGAGTTACATCTTTTAAATTAACCGGTTTTGACAGTTTGGGTTCAGTTCAGTCTGAATAAAAACAATAAAACACTTTAAAAGATATTTAAATACCACCGGTGCGATACAGAAACCCCAAGAGGCTGCAAACTATCCCAACGTATCCAGAGAGATGAAAGCATCAGCAGAGCGACTTCAAAAAACCAGGGAAGAGTTTGAGGTTTAAAAACAAAAACAACAAAAAAGAAAAAAAAAAGAAAAAAGGGTAATAAGTCAAACAGGATGTGATGGTCATAATCATGAAATCTTTAAGAGACTGAAGTTCAGAGAAAGACTGAGTGATTGTCCTGTGTGCAAACTCCAGCTGGATTATTAACTGTGGCATAAATACGTACGTCGACGCCTCAAATCTGTTATTTATAGAGCAAAAATGTCAAAAAATCACAAACCCTGTGATGTTTAACTGAAAACAATACGTAAGAACCAACTCCAGCTCAAGTAAATCTTTAAGAAATGTGAGCATGAAACATGAATTTAATGATATTCTTTGTTCGCTATTTAATTTATTACTGGTATCAAGGTAGGTAATTAAGTTGCAGCGACGAGAAGTGCCATGAAACAAACTTTATTACGTGAACCACAAAGAAGAAGATGCACCGAAGGCAGAACAAAACAGTATCTACAGTATCGTCTGCAGTGTGAACAAATTCCCATCTATAAAGCTTTCAGAGGTTTCATTTTTTCAGCACAAATCTCCCTTTATGTGTTTTTAAATGACATTTACTTCATTTCCATAATTCAAATTTGATTCTGTTTTGTTGGTTTCATGTTTTTAATCTTTGTAAGAAAATCGATTTGAATTTCTAATTTGAATATATGGAACACACAGCGTCGCCGTGGATACGTTCAAACGTAAGAACCACGGCGACCTCCTCCCTACAAACCTGTTACTTCACGACAGCTCCCGTCGTCACGTAAAGGTCAACGTATGTCGTTTTGGAGCATTTGCTGAAATGACTGATGTCTCACATGACCACAAGACCATGTGAGACGTGATCACGTCCTTTGTGTTCGGGTTTTTATTTTTGGGAGAAGCAGCGGACGTCTCCTGATAACATCGTAACAAGAACGTGAACTCTGCACCAATGTTCCAACTGAAACCGTGACAGGCAGCGTTAAAGCTAAAACACGGCAGATTTCCCCACAAACAAATTAAAAAGATACAGCTCCTAAAACGATGCAAGATGCAAGCTGTGTAAAGACTTTATTCTCACTGCTGAACTTCTCTTGTGCATGTGATTCAATTCATTATTTTTTATCAGATTTTTGTTGACATTATGTCCTCTCCAGCAAAGACAGATGAATGACCAAACACATGACTTTAATGAAAAGAAATCTTTTTCCTCTTGCAGTTTTATTGGGAGATCTGTGTTTTAGGCTCTCTAAATTATTTCCTGACTATTGAGCCGGAAAGAAAGGATGTTGGAGAGGGTAAATGTTTGATTGACAGGTGTCGCAGTTACAAATTCAAGTGCCTTCTATTCCCTGAATCTTGATTTTCTGGCTCAAAACGACACTACTTGGTACTAGGTTAATTTGACACAAAACAAACGATGCATAGGCGTAGATTTGCGGTGCGATATCTAGACCGCCCGCATTTGTCCTCCCGAATAAAACATGAAACAGGTGGAGGACTCTTATTTTGAAAAAACGCTATAACTTTACAAGTATGGACCGAAGCTTTTATTTACCTAAGCTGCAGGATGTACCAGACCTGTATGTGAAGGAGGCATTCGTTTCTAATTTCCTCTGTTTAATGAGTAGAAATTTTCCAATTTAGTACGAAACTTCGTTTTCATCCAGTTTTGAGATGTTAAAAACACTGGAATGCGCTACTCTACGAACACGACACTTCCTTTACCGCTACAAAATAAAAGCCCTCTAATGTTTCAATGGATAGAAACCATTCATTGCTTAACAGAGCTTCTATCGTGTAAATGTTGTCTTCCTGTCACAGGTGTCAATGTGAACATGAATCTTTTTGGTACAATGTGCTTTGAGGTTATTAAAGAAAGTTAGTGAATTACATCTATAGCAGTTGAGTTTTTCACATCGGTCTCCACTCTGTAACAGGCTGCAGGTCAGACCTCTTTAACATGCTGCTTGTTGGCACTAAATTAATCAGAATGACCTGTGTAGATGCTTTTTGTAGCTGCGCTTTCGACAGTTTTAGTTTTAGTTTTTTATCTGAAAGTCCTGTATATTCCATTACCTGGTGTCTGAATTTGTGTTTTCCTTTACATAAAATCTCACCATAAACTGACGGCATAAATTGGTTAAATGACGCGCTTAACCCTTTCCTGGGGGAGGAGCCCCAGATCCCCCCCCCAAATGTTCAAATGAAACCTACGCCCACGGCCAGATGTGACTGAAGACACTCGTCACAGAAGCAACACGGCAGCTCCCATAACCCTGGTATTTAGTTTTTTTCTCAGTGAGAAGAAATGACATGATATGATCTATCTTCATATTTAGTCTTGATTTGCAGAGAACAGACAGCTGTAGAAGGAAGGCGTGTGTTTTCCAATTCTCAAATTCCCCCTGATTTACAACTCCCGCAGCTCTGTTTTTTTTACAGTTCAGTTTGCAGATTAATTATTGGTGCTAACAGATGAAATGTTTGCCAGCCATTTTCATTTTCCACCTCCTAAAATGTTCCCAGGGAGGTGAGACTAAATTTTCCTCATAATCTTGTGACTAATTTCCTGACATGCGGGAGAAGAAGTGAGCATTTCTCTCCTGCCAACCTCTATTAGTAGGCCCAGTGGGCATTAGGAGAATAACTGGATGTGAGGCACAGTTGGACATGGGCTGAGGAGGTCCTGGGTTTCTCGTAGCAGCTGTAAGCGAGGAATGGGATTTACTGTGAGCTCGCCAAGTGGCGTGAAACTGGTGGATACGAGGGAAGAGAGGAAGATCTGGTAGTAGGGGGGGGCTGACAGGGGATTGGGATTTACAGGACGGGAGGCGGGCTGGTAGGCAGGGGTGAGACTAGTGAACGTTGTCCCTTGGTCCCAGCTAATGGCAAAGTAAATTAGGCAGCCCATCTGTCAGGGCTGCTTAAAGTGCTGCTCTCTGCCTAATCTCAGCAGGGTTTTCACAGGAGATTTGGAGAAGAGATTTGGCATTGAAACTAAATCTGGAGCTGTGCATTCCATTTTCAAAGTCTTTTTCCCCTTCTGAAATTCCTGCATCCATATGTGCGGATGTATTTGTGCGCAAACTGGACACCATTAAGGCGATATGGGTACAGAAGAGGGCCAACATGGGCTTAAATCCAACACTTCAACAGTCACAACACAGTCCTGGGAAGCGAGAGACACCCGGAGGCAGAAATTTCACACACTTGCCGCTGAAATACAACAATCTACGGAGTGACAAAAAGACCTCATACATGAAGAACGGCGACTTAGAAGAGCTGTGTCAAAATATGAATGCCGTCATTGAACCCAATGAAATCAAGTGGTGACAGTGTAAGCGCTTTAGAGCGCTGTGAGGCTGTTTACTCTTTACTGAATAGGCAGATTGTCCGAGGACGACTGCAACAAGGGACAGTCATTTCCTCTCCGTCTCTTTGGATTTGATCCCCTCAGACACACTCTAATCTGTCGCTCAGCTCCTTTGTAACGCCTCTCTCCAATCCTGCGTTGGGTCACGGTCTCCGGCTAATTACGGTTTAGCTGAATTTGTCCGGCTTTTATGTCAATCAATAGCGGTAATGCATAGACGTTAAATGACCACAAGGGCGAAGAACAGTAGTAAATGGCTTCTGACTGTGCCCTGGCTGTTGTGGATGTTGTGTTCCCAGCCTACTTCCTGTAACCTGATAGCTCCAGGCCTGTCTTCAACTGGCGCTTCACTGAATTATTCATGTGACACCATGGACCTCTGTACGACATACACCTACATGTTTGTGTGCAAACAGTGACTTTGCATGCATGGATGCCGAGACACACATCAATCTGTGTTCTTAACAACACACCCCAACACACATGTTCACCAACACTTGGACAGCAGAGCAAAGTCAGCAGCGTTAATTCGACTTATATTCAAATTGTCAGAATATAACTGTGTCTTAGGAAAAGGTGCAACAAAATATATTCCCTAAGGTGCCATGTTTACACATTATACAAAGTGGAGAAAGATGCATAATCCTAATGTGATAGCATTAACTGCAGTTAATAAAAATAGTAATTTCATAGGGAGCAATGGCCAGATACGGTCCAACAAATCTTCCTCGTGTTAAAAACTCGGATATTAACAGTTCAAAAAGTACAACTAGAAGAAAGCCAGGAATTCAAAGCTTTAATTGAAAAAGGCATTTTGTTGTTTCCAAGCTCAAGAATTAATTTCCGCATTTAAAATGCCATGAAATCATAACTTTTAACCAAAAGATCGTCCTCATGACAACTGAGCAAACCACGTTTACTGATGAACACACAGACGTGGTTAAAAGCTGTAAAAAATGCTGCTTTCGTGTTACAAAAAGTTCAGTACGGCGTCTACCTTCTTTTGAGACAGTTAAAATTAAAGTAACTTTTCAGTAGTCGACGCCGAGCTGCTTCATTGGTGGACTAATTTATCTGATCGACGCTTAGAAACGTAAAAGTAAAACGTAAAGAAAAACACTGCTGCGGACTAAAACCTGAGCATATCAGCGCATCGCAGCCAAACCAGTCTAACAGTTTTTTTCCTAACTGTGCAGCGACCATATGCTTTTTTTCCCCCCGCAGCCTCACACTCGTTTTGGTGCCAAACTTTTGTTCTTCGTGTAACCTTGCCCTGAAGGTTGTCATAGTGTTTTTTGTCTAACTACAAATACTGGTTTAGGTAGTGTGATATCCTGTCTCAGCAGGCTCTCTGGCAGCAGATGGTCTGTGTGTGCATGTGTCTGCATATGTGTGCCTGTAGTTTTCTGACTTCAGTTTGACACCTTTTTTTTTTTTCCGTATCTCTTTTTTTCCCTGTTAAATCCAATCTGTTTCTATGAGAGCGCAGGTTCATTTAAAAGCCGTCTACTTTTGCTGCTGTGACTCACAGACAGTACACCCACTTTTCTCCCGGAGCCGCCAATCTGACTTTAATTCCCATCGCTTTACCCTTAGATCTGCTTTCTTGTAGGACAATGTTTTTGTTTTCGTCGCTGACATGTATGTTTTATACTGATAGGTGTCTGTAAATCCTCTCTGGTTCCTCCTGGCTCGTAGGTTTGTAAATAACAGACTGATCTCTGTGATTTGACTGGTGTGCCTCATGATTTCAGAATGCGCACATCGGCAAACAAGAAGGCTAAAAAAAGACAAATGAAAGTAGATGTCTTGTGGGATGTGGACTGTGGGTGTGTACATGTAGAGGATCGTGCCGCTTTAGCATAAATGTGCCGTTTTTTATTGGAGTGAAAAGCTTTGAAAACTCTTATTGGAATGAGACTATGACTACTGTGAACAGCCTATTACCTAAGGCCACAGATACAAAAAGGAGACGGGAAATGTGCTCTTGTGAGACGTAACCATAGCTCCGCCGTCTTTGTAGGACAGAGTCAGAAGGACCTCTCAACATAAAACCAGGGATCTAAATTAGCCTGTTTTGAATTTTGTCAATTATTTTTTTGTACAAAATGAATGTTACGTTGACTCAAATGTAAATGCACATCAGTCTTCATTTAACCTTCAGAACAACCTTTAAAAAAAACTATTTTTCCTCCTTTTCCTCCTAAGGCCCTTTCAGGTCAATGGATGATGTTAAACATGAAGAAATGAGGCTTATGTTCTGTCAAAACTGTTGATAGTTTCATTATAGTCCTATTAAAATCACAGCTGAGAAGCTTATTTATAAAGCGCGTAGTTGTCCCCTCGTAAGATGGAGACGACTTTGATACAACTCGTGGATTGTAACAGAGATTTGTTATCTCCCTTTTATATCTACACCTTAGGCTACGTTCAAACTGAGGGCAAAACGGTCCCAAATCAGATCATATTATATGTGACTAAGATCTGGTTTCCTTTTTTCATGACAGTGTAAACAGAACTAATCACATGGCATCTGACCTTTTCAGTTCCGACGTTCAGTTCACTGACTTTTCTGGCGGGAATCACATCAACGTGAACTCTGTCCCAACTTTTTTTGAGAATTAGATTTTAGTTTTCATTGTATTGGGGTTTGTAAACAGTGCGACAACATCACGATCCGACACCATTTGAATCATTTTCAGACTGATTTGATGAATGATAGAAACACTGACAGCCAATCAAAAGATAATCTGAATTTACAGAGCGAACGCGTCTTGTTAGCGCTGTACTTGATTTAGCTTTTATGTATCTTATTCCTATTGATAAGAATATGGATATAACAATAAGAAAAGTTTGAGGAAAGAGAGAGACTGTTTATTTCACTGTTGTTACATATCAATATATATCACAACTTTATTGTTGATGGAATATGTTCAAAGGCCGTTTTTTTTCTAAGCCAGCCTGCTGCGTAAAACAAATGCACCTTCACATTTCTGAGAGCAGTAACAGATCAACCATATGATTGCTGGGACTCGGACGCAGCCTGTTGTGTGCAGGGTGGGTTCTTTAGCGCCACTGCTTACAAACCGTTTCAGTCACCGCGACGGTTGTCATCACAGTTATCATTCTTGGTGTGGACAGACTTTGATATGATGTTGTGTGTGATATCTCTGTCACTGGTCTTTTGCATGTGACTTCACGACTCTGACCATTTGATCTGAGCGTTGGATCTTTCACATGCAACACGACCGGTGCCGCGTTCTCCGCACCGTTTGGAGGAATCATGCAGGATAGCGTAAAATTGGCAGAGTTTTCAAAATTTCTTGCAGGGCTACTTCACAATGTATTCTGCAATTATAGAATATTCTGTATGGAAACGATAGGTATGACCTTCCCCCTCGTGTTCTCGATATAAAAAAGAAAACTTTTCTTCCATGTGTCGTTATTGGCCAAGCAGGTATTCGTCACAGCGGGCAGACGCAGTGTGCTGCGCTTTGCTCGGTGCAGCGACAATCCATCATTACGCGGTGCAAGCAATTGTAAATAATGGGTTTCAGGTCCCAGTGGTGCCTTTGTGACGGAGTGTTAAAGGTCCAGCCTGCAGTGTTAACATGGCGTTATAAACATCTTACAAGGAAAGACTGTCTGAAAATGTGTTATTGCTGTAAAGACTTCTTTTTTTTTTCTTCTGCACGACTTTTCTAAAAACACATACATACAAACTATTTTTTCTAACAACCCCAAGTCTTCCCCAACCCTGAATCCGTGTTCATACCTCTGGTAAACATTTCTAAGTAGTCAAAAACCTCCACATCGGCAAATTACCAGGGGTGAAGACTCACCCTGAGATGCAGAAGTTTATTGTTGTGCTGTCTCGGTTGACACGCCTCGTCAGTGTTGTGGTCGTTTGCAGTTTTAAGACAGCGGACTGGAGAGTGAGCTCCAATTATCGCGGCTATCACACTGGCTATTCTTCCGAGGAGTGCTTAAGCCAGCATGCTCGGAATCAGACTCCAAACAACTGTCAAACTGTGTGCACCATGAATGTGTGCTATTAGTGACGATCAAAGCTTCAGCACAACCACTAATGTTCAAACAGAAAGTCATGAGCGTGAATTAAGAAAAAAAAATCCATCTCCTCATTTTACACGCAACATTTTAACACTATTTTCTTTTAGTGTGTATGCAGATTGTGTAACTGAGCCTTTTCAGAAGTGTACACATTATTAATGTTCTACCCACATGACAGACAATCTGTTAGAAGAGATTGTGATAAATTATTGTTGTTAGTCTTGTGAATGCTGAGGAGCATCAGGAGATAAGAGGCAGAAGTGCATGTTTCCATGACAACCCCTTAAACATAATCCATTCACACATGGAATTTATTTGTTGTTCCACTGGCCAAAATGTGTTAAAATATTCTGAAAAATCCACCTTCCACTTCACAAAAAAACCCCCAACAAAAGCGTTCCATTATGTGAGCCTTGCATTGTTGCATAACAGGAAGACTGTTTCCTTTCCAATACTGTAAGATCTCTACATACTGAACATGATCTTGGATTCAA
This sequence comes from Coranthus polyacanthus, assembly GCA_037367275.1. Classification (NCBI taxonomy): domain Eukaryota; kingdom Metazoa; phylum Chordata; class Actinopteri; order Kurtiformes; family Apogonidae; genus Coranthus; species Coranthus polyacanthus. Next base: position 15,799,484 of record JAPQRN010000001.1, read on the forward strand.
AAATGCCACTAAGCCTCACTGGTGTCTGACAATACGAGTGAGCTCTCCACATATGTTACGATAATTATGGTTACTTCAGCACAGAGCCTTATTACATGAATCAAACACGAGTCTGGTATTTACACTGGCTCTGCCTTGGGTGTATTATTGTCTTAATCACATCATAATAACATTTCTGCTGCGCATGCAAATGTAGCCAGAGATGGAAGATGGATGAGCGAGTCTGCCTTGCCTTCTTTCCATTCGCCGTGGTACTCCTCGCCGTTGGAGTAGGTGAATGATCCTCGTGTCAGGGTCATGGGTCCTGCTGCGTCGCACAACACACACACAAACAGAAAAGTCACCATGATGTAGAGATTCTCACCTTTAACTCTAAGACTCTGTAGTCAATAATCTCTTCGAGTCATTAAACACGAATAAAGACTGTTTGAGGAAAGTCAGGATATAAATATGGCTGAAAGTATGTGGCCTTTATGTGATCACAGAGGATCTCGCAAAAAAAAAACAGCGGCGTTAAAAGGCTGCAAAACAACCTCCTCTTCTACGGCTGCAGCTTCCACTTCAGCCACAAGAACATGAACCGTGAGCCAGGATCAACACTGACGGACTAGTTCAGCAACTTATGAATAGTTCTTCGTTTTCGTTATGATTAACTGAATAAGTGTTAAGACTATACAAAATAAAGACGCCTTTAACAGTTTTCCAGCAAACATGATACGTTTTATTGAGATGCTTAAGGTCTTCTCTCCAGTTCAGTCCAAAGACGAGTGCAGTACGTCATGCCAGCGTGTGTTTCATTTTATACATTATGAACGTGTCACGTGTCTACACGTTTCAAGGATTCAAGGATTTTTTTATTTGTCATTTGCACAGACATACAAAGTAAAACGTGTAGTGAAATGAAGGCGCAAGAAGATGAAAGATCAACAATAATGAACCGTAAATAATAGACAAGTAAGATAAAATAGGAATAAAATAACAAAATGTAAATGAGATGCGTCTCTCGCCTCCTAACGTTTCTGGAGATCCTGCAAAAAGTAGGTTACGCTCATTGCATATAAAACCTTCTATTTTGATTACAAAGTTTTGTGTGCGTAAACAAACAAATAAACAAATTCCAACGCGTATTTTTCAGTCAAACAGAACGGAAACAAGTAAGAATGTGATTTATGTAAAAGTAAACCCAACATGTTTTAAATACATAATATTTCTATGCACATAAACATATTCATCATAAATGAATCCAATTTGTTTAAAATTCATAAGAAGCAGGTTCTTATTTGCTTCCTTTATGTTTGACAAATATTCATCACATGAAGTTTATATGATAAACCTATGTAATTCAAACCGCAGTGTGATGCCGGTTTAAACCGTGCTATGAAAACGGGAGGTTATGTGTGTCTGTTTATCTATGACACGGATTCACAACGTTTTTCAGATCGAGGCCCAAATAGTTAATTTTACGTCTCCTTGTGACTCAGATGTCACATGTCAAAACAGTGTTAAATTAAATACACTTTGCTGAAATGTCCAAATGTCAATCGAGGATCGCAAGACAACGTCAACAATCACTTCTCAAGTGATGGTCGCTCGGAGGCAACACATGACACCAACTAAAAGACACACAAAACGAACGAAATTCAAAGCGCATTCACAAACATGACTGACTTTTTTTTTACATTGCTTTCATCTTGTGGCTTTTACAGCTCGTTGCATCTTTTGCGTCATTTTCATCTTTTTGTGGCTTTTACGTCGTATTTGTCTCGTTACGTCCTTTACGTCATCTCACATGGCTTTGATGAGGGCAACCTTTAAAAACTTCCAGAGAACTCACTTAATTAAAATTAATTCAAATATCATATTATTGTTTGTATTGTATTTAACTCTGACAATTGGCGGCCCAATAAAAACTGCTCCGCGACCTGTTTTGGGTCCCGACCCTTAGTTTGGGTATTGGAAAACAAATGGCAGATTTACAGCTTTCTTATTTATTTAATTTGTAAATATTTGATTTATTATTATAAATGTTTGTTTTTTTTACTTCCATTAGGAAAAAAAAAAGGTTTCAGAATTCAATTACAATAAAGTCATTGTTCAACCAAAAAAACTTCTATTTTCACTCTTTTAAGGCTCATAATAATACAATAATAATAATAATTGTGTAACATCGAATATTGTGAGACCGTCGATCCATGATATTTTTCTGAGACGGTTGTTGTACCATGAAAACCTCATCTCAACGCAAACCTAGACCCAAATGGATGGCATTGTTATATGCAATTAAAATACATCTTAAAAACATATGTTGCACTGTAGGACAGAAAACACCTGCAAGGCAGAAGCATTTAGGTTTCTCGGCTCTACTAAGCTTTGGTCTTCTTTTGTTTGTGACCCTGAATTTCCAGTTGTACACAAACACATG
>JAPQRN010000001.1:15809365-15824175 GCA_037367275.1 Coranthus polyacanthus
AGGTCGGCCTCTCTATCAGCGCCGCATCTCCTCTAGCGACCCAGATGAATCATCTCCAGCCAACAACCATCCACTGCCCTGGAAATCGGCTTTTGGGAGCGCGCATTGCTGCATTGGGGGAAATGTCAGTGGAAGTAATTTTTGTATTTTAGGGGATAGAGGTGGGGGTCGACAGGGAGAATTGTGGCTCGGTGCTGGCTGCGCTCGGTACTTGTTGAAACGGCGCTCCCGGACGCGGTGGAAAACTCCGCCGTTCACATTTGTCCGGCGCACTTAGCATTAAGGCATTTATGATTTGCAACTGTTTATTACAGGACATCACATCTGTGTCACTGCGGGGACAATAAACAGCAGCGGTCGCGCCACGTATCAGTCTTAATCCTGACGAAGAATTAAAAAAACAAACAAAACAACAAAAAAAAACAATAATCAGTTCACTTTCTTCTCTCCCAGCCTTTCTCCATTAGTTCATGTCGGCTTTTATTTTGGATTTTCTCATCTATACATCTCACCCACCCGCCGCTGCTCCCCCCCCCCCCATTCCAATCCTCCATTTCTGGTGTATTTCATTAGCTCAGTTTAATCCGTTTACATCGACCTATCCCGATGTTATGGCAAGATTATCATCCACTCTTCGCCTCTGATCTCCTAACCTCTCCGGTTTTCCTCGGCTCTCCGCCCGTCTCCTAATCTGGCTTTTATCGGTCGTTTAAAGCACCACCAGCAGCACCACCACCACCACCACCACCACCGCAGCAGCAGCAGCAGCAGAGTCGGGGTGTTGCGGCTCCGCTTGTTTTTGGATGCATTTGTGTGTCCAGATGTTGCGCGTTGACCTGTCACCTACTTACCCATCCGACCGCTTTATAATAACTCACATGGCCTGATTCGGAGCAAGCTAGCGGGGCTTTTTAGTAAGAAAACCTCCTAATGAAGGGATGTAGTGCTAAATTAAAAGGCTGGGTAATCTCTGACCTCCAGTTGGTGTGATCAGCATAAAGCCATAAGGAACCGCAATCAGCAGCGTAAACAAAAGGGTTTCCACCCTCTCGTCATTTGTCTAACATTAGTTTGAGGATTTTCCTCATGGGGATTTTTTTCCTTTTTTTTTTTTTACACTGACCCGCTAAAATCAGGTTCCTCCTATTTTTTAACTTCACATATTCCTAATGATAGTGGTGGCTTCTTTGTGTCCTACATATAGTCTAATTAGTGCTGTTTTAATGATTTAACGGGTCACTGGGCTTGTCTGTCCTTCCCTAAAAGAGTAACACACTGAAAGTGTTGCAGTTCTGTAAAGATCTGACTGTAAAGCACTAATATGCACAGTAAGGATGTTATATAGAACTCAGAGTGAAACACTAAGTCCCTTTTAGGAATACTACAATGATACTAAAATCGATTCGAATAGCATAATTACGATAAACACACTGTAAGATCACTATTTTGCACCTTAAATCCATGTTGTAATACCTCGCTGATACCACAGGGGATAAATGCATCTTAAAGCACACAGTTGGTGATTGCGGCTCACTTCTTCAACCCTTACAATAAACCTGCAGGGTGTGTGTTAGAAATGCAGAACTTTAGGAATGATCAGTTATCGGCTTTCGAAATTGAAGCTCTGAAGTCTTCGTGAAAACTCCCAACATCTTCCAGACTCACCGCATGAAAGAAAAACCACACCACTGAACTTGACAAGTGTAACTTAAAAGCTGATCGCAGCTCACCGTATTAGTGCGTTTGATTTAACTTTTGTGCTTTTGTTTATCTTGTTTGTTTTTTCACACTTTTGGCTCCGACTGATGATTAATCAATCACGTGCTGGTCTGGAATATAGCTGCGAAAGGTGACATCAAACAGTCTCAACACCCGGAGGTACTGAATGTCTCATCATACAAGGCAAAGACAAGTAGTGCATCTGTCCCAAACAGAATCGAGAAACTATGGGGTTTTTCTGAAAGGTGACTCTATGACCAATGACTGATGATAAACGGTGATGCTTTCGGAGACTTTTGGATTGTGTCGATCAGGCAGCGAAGGCGAACGTGTAAAGATGCGGCTTGTAGCTGCAGTCTGTCCACATTTTGTACTGATAATAAAGAAGCCCTGTATGCCATAAAAGGTTAACATTATTAGTTGGTAGCAATTATAGCCCAACTGCTGATTTCTTTGGCACATATTTCTGGATAAGAGAGAGCAGCTAATTTGATTGCTGAAAGGTTGTGGCAGTGCTGGAGAGAGACAGACTGTGAGAGAGAGCGAGGTGTGAGTCTGAGTGGCAGATTGTGTTTTTACTTCCAACACGTCTCACAGCCGGAGCTGCACTGCTCATAGATAATTGCTCGAGTTAAAAACGAACGCAGCTAAAAGGTGGATTTTCAGTAACTAAAGTTCATTGCTTTTGTTCATTCATTTGCAGAAGAGACTTCCCCCGACTGCCGGAACTAAATGAAGGCATCCTGGTTGCTTGGCTCGTGTCGGGGGGGCTTGACAGTCCACACCGTCGCTTTAGATGAATGTTTCAATTGTTTATGGTTTCCTCTTTAATATTTCTGGTTATATTAAAGCAAGACGATGTAACTTTTGCCCAAATGAGATCACAAGTGCAGCCAGTGTCGTCAGAAAGAAGTCCTAAAGCCATTGAACCTCAGTATTTACCATTCATCTGGTCTCCAAACTTTAATTCAGCAAAGTGATGACTTTTTATTTGTCAGAGCTGGAATGTGTTTTTCGTTTGTCTTTCAAAAGTTAGTTTGGATTCAAGGCATTGTTGACAACGTTGCAAATGATCAGACTTTTCTATTAATGAGACGATGTAGCTCTGTTACTTTTGGCGAAATATAGGGCTGCACAATTAATCGAATTGCAGTCGTAATCGCAGCATCGGCCTGTGCAAATGTATGATTTCAAAGGGCTGCAGTTTAAAGGCCCAGATTTAGGAGGATATAGGGTGATCGAATTGCAGAAACAGGAAAGAAAGTAAACACAATCTCTGTTGGGTGGTGATATTCTGGGTTCTGCGACACTGAGCAGAGACAGGGACTGTGTAAAACATGTGAAATCAAAGTCACAACGTGGTTTTGTACTTTTTTTTTTTAAAGCGAGTTTAAGTTTGTTTGACCAGTGCACAGATGACTCGTCTAGAAATGTCAATCTAGACGAGTTTTACTCACCAAGCCAGTAGACTCAGAATAATGAATAATGTGTTTTTCACCAAATCATGCAGCCCTAGTGAAATAGCTGTTCATTGAAACGGTTTCTCCAGTTACCCACCTGCTAAACTTTAAATAGTAACCGGTACTATTTTGCAGGTCTGTGATCAAAATGATGAATTTCTGCGACGTATGGTTGCATCTTTGACATCTGTGAGTGTTTGTCCCTGACGTGATTAGTCGCTCCTGGTTTATTTCCTTTTGTTTACTGCCCATTAATGAATGAGTCGCACAAGCTAGCTGGATCTATCCATCTCTCTGCCTCTCTGTCTGTCTATCTATTCCCTCGATTACCAACTGGCCTGTACTCAAAGTCAAATCTGCGTCTTAGCGCATCAACAACAAAATCCCCGCACCACGCCTCCCTCTCAGAGCGGCTGGCTTTTATTTCAGTAATGGACAGATGGACGCCCCGAGAGATTTGCCTGCTACTTTCTCATCTTGTTAATTCTTTTCATGGGCTTTCTGAAAAAAGGGAAACAAAACGTGGCACATTTATCGGAGCTGGTGGGGAGAGTGGCAGCGATCCACCCATTTGACCACACCGGGTGCCAACGCTGTAAATCTCTGCGTGCCCTTCGTCGCATATAGATGAACACACACCCTCTGCATGATGTGTGTGTGTGTAACGATCTCAGGGTGATCCATGCCAACTAGAAGCCCTGTGGGAGGAGGGCTGCTCTCTTTGGGGTGGTGGGGGGGTTTGACTGCAATCTGCGGGGAAGTAAAATACACCACTGGCACCGAGTGCATGTCGACAGAAGGTGTGTGTCTATGTGTGTGGCCATATATTTCTTACATTATGGAGTGTAAATCTATTTCCACAGTTAATTATGGGGATAAAATGCAGGGCCCCATCCTGTGAACCATTACATTTGAAGGTGTTTTTTGTTTGTTCCACACACTTCTTTCCCTGAATGCCATTCAAACACGCCATTGATTTGAACTTCGAGCAGGATTCAAACCATCGTTGGTCTGGTTACACGCCGGCGTCTTTCATCCTCTGGCCTGAGCGCGTTCCTCTTTAAGGAAACTATTTTATCTTCCCCAAAACAACCTTTATTATTCGGGCTCTTAGAGGAGCTGAGTGTGGCAGCATTCAAAGAAACAAACTACTTTTGATTCTCAGGAGAGGAGATAAGGCAGCCGACTTCCGAAAAAGCCTTTTTGTGATCGCTGTTCTTATTTCATCTTTCAGATAAAATCACTTCCTTGCTGTAATTTTGTTTTTCCAGTGTGGTTTCCTTGTCCCCCTGGGAGCTTTAGGTTGAATCTGAAAACAGGGAGGTAGCTAATTATTATGCGTGAATACTGGAGCATCGTCGGGAGAAACGTAAGTGTTAAAATCGTAAGAGGCTGAAGAGCAGGGCCTCTGTTCTTTTGGATATTGAACCTGATTTAACCCAAACCTCTTCTGCATTTTCAACCCCGTCTCCCTTTTTGCGTGACTAAATTACGACTCTGCTCATGTTTTGTAGCACTTAATTCATTCAAACATTATGTCATCTCTTACCATATCTGGCACTGGTTATGTTTCTCATTTAAATGCCATCAGAGTTGTAATTTAGTCAAATATAAATGTAATTTCTGGGAGAAAGGGCTGGCATCCGTGTTTCCGATATTTCCTTCCTTAAAGCTGAAATAGTCAATACATTTGAAATGTGCAAAGACTAAATAAATAGTGGGCTGTTTTTATTTTTAAAGTACAAAAAGCGAAACATTTCCACCCTCTTACGTGCCGATATTTGCATTCTTTGTCACATTTTAACTATTGGTGGACATTCGTTCTAATTTTTGTTTTATTAACCACACTTATTAGTATTAGTCTGAGCCATAAAATGGGCCAAGTATTGCTCCCATTTGCAGTTGTTAGTGGCAGAATAAGTTTCCAAAATAGTTTAAGATGCTTGGAGTAAGTTTGCTGACTATAATCTCCGTGGTCATGTGGTTTTAATTGGCCTTGAGGAACATGCCGGTATGTTTGTGTCTGAGTCTTTACAGCTTATTGTGATATGAACATGTGACCCAGGTGTGTGGTAAACATCCCGATTGTTGTGCAGCATGCCAGGAGTTCAGGTCATTCACTGAATTCATCTTCCAGTAAATCAGAGCTGCACGACTTTCAGCTGGATATAAAGAAGTGCAGAGAGGCCACCAGTCACCTCCGTAAAAATGGTATGGATACTTCAAATGATAGTAAGTCTACTCATTTGGCGTCTGCCTATCTGCAACAGGACAGACTGGAAGGTGCTTCTTTACATGTGCTTTTCAGGAATAAAATGTCTCTTTTGTGTACTTTAGTATTTTTTATTTTTTTTGACTGGGTTGGCTTTGACCTTAAAAATCACGCAGCAGAAAAATAAATGTGTGATCCGCAGATCTTATGATATTCTGTGTTTGTCTCCTCTTCTTACTTTTATACAGGGTTTAATAAGTGTGTTTTGGTGCTAAATAAAAAAACAAACTCTACCTGCCTCTGTTTGAAAATCGGTACTTAAGCTCTCTCCCTTCTTACCAGCGTCCAAAGTCCTTCATTTCTTTCAACTAAACTTTGTACACGGCGTCTCTGGCTCAACCCAAAATTTATGTAAGCACTTGCACTCGCTGACCTCTTCGGTGCATTTCTTTTGGACACTGATGTCATGTGGGCTCATGTGGCTGTTTGTAGTTTGTCTTTAGTGTACACACACACACACACACACACACACTCATTGACATAATACATTCTGCAGCCCCTTAATAACCTAATAGCTCAAAATGTTGTCACTTCGTAGGTCAGGTCCTCGCTTCAATTGTGAAAAAATGTTCCGACTTGTCACAAACGTTGCCATGTGAGAATGTGCACACACTGCTGCTGAAAGGTGTCGAGGTTGTACTTTAGAGCAGCAGGAATGTTTACTTGGACCCGCCTTTTCTTTCACTGAATTCCTCCTGGTGTTTCAATAATGGCTGCTTTTGTGTGGAAGGTCATATTTGAGTAATTTGCTTTTCAGAGATTTGATCATTGTATGAAGGAGCTTGAGTGTGTGCATGCATGTGTGTTCACGCACTCTTGTTCTCGTATCTTTGTGAGGACCGGGTTGAGCTTTTGGCTTTGAGCGTGTGGACTTTTTTTTTTTGGGGGAAAATGAGGAAATCTTTAGTGGCTTTCTCTTGTTTAAATGGCAGTTTGATGGTTGAGAATACAACTGATACAGGTAAAGGTTAGAGTTGGGGTTTGTTTGTAGTCGTCGTCGTTGTTGTTGTTCGATGTCATGGTTAGTGTTCAGTACTTATTACATCTATAATAAGAGACATATACAGACCACAGAACTGGGGAAAAATTTTTGTCGGTAACTGATTGAATTAAAGCCGTGGTTTGGACAACAAAACACCGGCGAAACAAACAAAAGCTTGAAGTTAAAATATTCTTAAACAATATTCCACAGATTTCCTAAAAACCCTGCCTTTTTCTGCGTTTTGTCTGCACCTGTCACGGTTGTCGAGCAGTGCTTTGAAGTCACGTGCGCATATGTGTAAGTGGGATTTAATCTTGGCGTGTTTGTTTAAAGACTCTGCACCCACTGGGCATGGCAGCTTGCCAGGCCGTCGCCGCCGCCGCCGCCGCCGCCGCTTCTGCCACCCACAGGTGCACCCTGGGAAATGTAGTTCCTCAAAGAGAGACAGATGGGCGAGCAGGAACAATAGAGATAGAGAAAAGGTAAGGATGGTGCAGTCTTTTTGTCGGGGATGTTGCTCCTACGGTATACAACCAACCTTGGAGGACACATGACAGATGCGGTTTGCACAACAAATGACATGGAAACAATAGGCAATTATTTGCAATTCAAACGCTGAATAGGACGTCAATATGATTTGGCCTTGGACATAAGACTGCACATGGAGACACGGGTAAAGATGCAGGTACTGCCGCCTCAGGAAAACTGCTGCAATGAACAATTAATGCATTTAATTTTATGTTCAAGAAGAGAAACTACTGTTGCTGAAGACATTAATTTGTACATGGATTACTGGTAAAAGTAAGTTAACCTCTTTTACTGAATTTGAGTCTTTTTGAGTCTTCTATTTAAAACATTATTGTGGCTTTGATAGTATATAAACATGGGATAAATAGATATATTTCATACATTTATCAACAAAACAATCGAGTGTTAAATAAAACTTAAAGTAGGAACGATCCAGTGATTAAAAACAAGTAACCTGTTTTCAGTAGGAGCAGACGTTCAGCACCATCTTTCATAGGTGACACAAAAACTGATCCAGGTTTTTACAAAGAACAATTATTTTGTTTTCTACTGACATCTTTACTTTTACTGTTAATTGTTACTAAACCTATTAAAAGGCCCATTGCTGTTTCCCAGAGCACACGCTGAAGACCAGTCCAGTCCAAAAATGAAGAAGAAGGAAAAAAAAACAACTCATCGTATCATAAGGCAAAGAAAGCAGCAAATTCTCTATCTTTCCCCATGTTTTCTTAAAAAATGACTCAAAATAGCTTTTAAATTAATATTCCAATCTGTTAATGGACTTTTCACTGCAGCTTTATAAGGAATTTCACAATTCAGTGGGTACAATGCTACTTCTCAATTAAATTCTTTTGCTTTAGTTGTAACCAAAAAAAAGCTGAATTAAGCACCCACACTACGGTTTATGAATTTCATTTTTGATCTGCGTCGCTAATCACAAATATCATCCCTTCTCAGAGGGCGTAAGTGCAGTGTTTACATGCACAAATAGAAGGATACAAGTCAGTGACAACTTGAGAGGTTGGTAATCACCATTCCGCAAGAAAATTGTCATGCTTTCACTTGTGCACCAAAACAGTCACTTGCGATTACAGTCATTAACAGGGAACATTTGGACGTGCAAGCGATGGAAATGGTGTTTCCCCACTTTGAGACGCTTAGGTCTGTTTGGGATTCAGAAAGGAGAGCGTGAGCAGCTCAGGAACATACATCACTGCATAGATATGTCAGCCGCTCAATGTTAAATCCCCACCGTGAAGGTGTGATTTACAGCAACACTAAACCCCTTGCATTTGCTTTCGAGTTTCTGCTCACACGAGTGTCCGCTAAGAGTGACAGGACTGGAAGCAGAAAGCAGGATCTGACCCTGCACGCTCACTTTATCTGCTTCAGGGTTTTTTTTTTTGCTTTTATCACTAAACCTTTTGTTGCATCGTGTTTTGCCTGACAGCCTGTCGCGTTGAACACAGCAAATAAAGGACAGACTAAGAAAGCACGATATTCCCTCTCGGTGCCGCTCCCTCATGTTCAGCAACATTTCACTGTCGGTTCATTTGTGTTTTTTGGGTCTTTTTCTGTCTGCTTAGCGCTGTTCTTCAACCTTGTCTCTCTGAGGTTAATTATCTTTATAAATAAGCTCAAACAATGACGGCAAACTTTCATCCTCGTGTGATTGTTTTCTGCGCCGTCGCCAACCGCATTCACCAACACAACAACCGCAGAAGGAGCCTCGGAGGTCAGCGTTGTTGAAGCAACACAGCAGTCATTGTAGAGAGCAGAACAGAGCTTCGTCCCCTCTTTGTGAAGCTGTGCGCTGAGATCTGACTCATAACCAGACGAATACTGGACTCCTTAGTATTCTTCACAAAGCAACAGTCATGCACGCGCTTCTTCTCTACAGGCAACCTTCCTTTTACTTTTTGAACCTTTATAACTTTGACCTTTCCCTGCAATATAGCCATATCTTTTTGGAATTTGGTGGGTTAAAGGTTAAAGCGTGATATTTTTGCCTCTGTTGAACATATTTCCATAGATAGCCGTGTTGTGAGAGGATGATTATTAATGGTTTTGGTAACCCTGTAACTGTTTATCTCTCTCTAGTTGTCCAGAGGTACAACTAAGCCACCTCACCTGATCGCAGTTATCTGAGCTTAACCATTACAATCCTTTCCATTCACCTATGTAAAAACAACTGGATGAAACTGACAGAAATGTAATATTTCTGCTGCTTATTTTGATTTTGTACCTCGGTTGACGTCATGTCTGCCGTGCTCAGTTGCTATAATTCAGGATATGTGTTTCAAAATTCTATGCCAATAAATGCTTTTTCTTCATGAGGTGTAGGTACATAATTAAACTGTCAATTGACTCATACTACAGTGGTGGCGTTAATTGCAATTATTTGTATGACAATTAATCGTCAACTCAAATTTCAATAACATGTCAGTCCTAACGGCTCCTGAGTGGAGATTTAACACGACCGTTTGTTAATCGAACGCGCGACAAAGAACGTCTATGAACACGAACGTCATGGGTTTAGTTGCGGTTTAGTCGGAAACCGTACAGCACTGGTCTGGGCACAGTTTGGTTTTCAACTAAATGAAAAAGGAAAGTTAAAGGGTGTGTAAATGCGCTATTTGTTTAATTAGGCTTACACATAAAAAGACAGTTACACCATTAATCTGTTTGACAATCGCCAGTTAAAATTGTGACAGTTAAATTAGGTACAGTCAGCTGTCAACCAACGCTAACTTGTTGATTATCACCAATATAAGTAGATTTTTATCAAGTGTTAAAATTAATAAATTTTTTGCAGCTGATTGAAAAAAAATATTGAACTCACTATAACATGAGGCCAAGAAAAGCAGCAAATTTCTACTACTCCTACTAGTACTTTTCCCCTCAGCTCTTTGAGGAATATATTTGAAAAACCGATGCTTAATTCAATTCTTTTGGTTAGTTTTAACAAAACAAATCATGCTCTGCAAAGGATGAAGCCATTCAAACACGGCTTTACTTTAACATCAAGCTTAGACCAGAATGCGCACAAAAAAACACACAAAATATCACATTAATATCACAGAACAAACTCCCGAGTCCTGATGCCTGACTCGTAAAGGTCGAAGGAAAGTAACGTGAGCGCTCCAAAACTTTTATATTGTGAGATTTAATGAGTATTTTCAGTCTCCACATGCTTCTGGTTGGGCTTTAGGTTTTTATTTGTCACAATAAATTAGGGCAGGCATGAGACAGAGATCAACTATTCAGGAGTGAGGAGTCACATCAAGGCAGCTTTGAATTTAAAGTTGACAGTTTGGTGATCGAGGACGGATGTTAATGGCAGCTCGGGGGCAAAAAGCCTTTTTAAAATTCATAAAACAACGAAGTAATTAAAAATAAATGGACATAAATGGCCCTTAAACTTTAAAGAAGCCTTTTGCTGCTCATATTTTATTAGTTTTGTTGACACACATGAAAGAATCAGTTGTCCCCTACAGGCCACTGTATATAGGTGATTCATGGGAGCTGGTGGGCGGTCGATTGTTTCCACTGTGATGGGGGCAAAAAAAATAATGGAACGGGTTTTAATCAGAAAACAATGATGCTCGCAGCCTGAAGGAGGAGAATATGACGGTACGCGGTCAGTGCAGGTGCACAAAACAAGCAGTGTAATAAAAAAAAAACTCAAATGGACATTAGATATTTGTACAGGAGGCAGGAAAGCGACTTCCAGAAGGTGGAAGAGGAATTTGCAATAGGTCAGACTAGCTTGTTTGTTAATATTGAATGTTAAGGCGTCCCCGGGGTCCTATGTTCCCAGGATGCCAGGACCTGGGAACGTAGGCTAGATATTAGAGGCGTGAATCTTCACCGGCCTCATGATTCAGTTACGATTCATCCAGTCGACGCTTCAGATGCACAACAGTTCTCGAATCATCTCAGTGCGTTTTTTTACCCGTTAATACAAGCAGTCCTTTGGTTTAGAAAGTGCTTTCAGTTGATCTCAATGTGCGACTGTTTTCACTGAGTATTTTTTACAGTTTAATTTAATTTGTACATTTAATTTTGCATGTTTTGTCTATAAATGTCTCTGCATCTCGACATCACTGCAAATGAGGGAAACCTCAGTGTTTTCGAGGCTTAAATAAATGTTTGGATGAATGAATGAATTGCATCTTTAAAGCGACAAATGTCCACACCTTTGCTAGTTGTTACCTTAAAGGTTTGACGGACATGATTTCAGACCTCAAATCAACAAAACTGTAACGGAGTTGGTACGTTTCTCACATATTATACAACTGTTTTATACAAATATCTCAGAACACTAACAATTTCAGTTTCAGAAAAGATCATCACTGCTGTTATAGAGATTATAAAGAAATTCTCTTGTACGATAAATCATCTGCGCTACATTTTTACTACAAAGCCAGCCAATTCCAAACACAATGCAGAAAATTTTAGCTTTTATTTTATTGTATTTTACAATGCTTTATATATTCATATTTGCAGTGTAATGAATGATTCCATACTTGTATAACATTTAACAGAAATCCGAAAGTATTTCACCATTTGTCATGGCATTGAAAGTGGTTTGTTGAGCTTTTAAAATAGACCAGATGTTGCTCCTGCTGAGGCTTTTTCCTCCATTCAGAGAAATCCACCAGGCCTTGATTTTGAGTGTGGACCTCATTTTCCTGCAAGGTTAGGTGCATTCATAGCCACATTCATGAAAAAATAGAAAAATGTCAACATAAAAGCAGCAAATATGGATGAGATAAATACAGCTGTGTATTAAGCTCTGTGATAAAGTGCAGAAATAAAATGCTAAAAATGTTAAGTGCTTTTGCTTAACATGAACATGATATGAGGCTGAATGAATGAAGTGCAACCAAATGTTATTTATCATTCATCATCAGCGGATGGAGAAATGAATTGCATATTTCTTTTGCGTTAGTTGAAAACCAGGTCTTATTATGCAGATAGAAATCACTGCATAATAACACCAGCGTTGCCTTTTCCACGAACCCAAGTCACCACATTCTGCCACTTGGTCGCGAACCCGTGGTGCTCGTTTTCAATGCTCGGGGAGTCCCTGCCGCCTTCGTTTTCAACCAGATAGACGTCGCTGTAAATCCTTAGACGTCGGAAATTCTCGACAAGGTCGGGTGACTTCCTTAAGAAGCGAAAAACCTTAGTAGGAGGTGGTTGTGGGAGGGAGACCAGGGTTTGTGTCCCGTTTCATGCTATGTTTATTTTTGCGTTTTCTCTCGTTGTCTTTGTTATTTTAACTCTTCCCCCAACCATTTTTTCCAGTCCCTAACCCCGAACCATCTTGTAACCTTGACCAAGTTGTTTTCATTAGGGATGCACTGACCGCAAAATTCTGGGCCGATATCGATCTTTACATTTGTCCGACAGCTGATGCCGATACTGAAGTTATTTTCTGTTTGTTTATTTTGTTTTTGTTCTTATTTATCCCCTTCAGTATATCAATAAAACTTTAGCACTAATAAGGGTTGCCTTCAATTTCGTTGTATATGTACAATGACAATAAAGACTATTCTATTCTATTCTATTCTATTCGGAGACATGACATCTTATACGATATATCGGCCGATACTGATAATCGGCCGATATATCGGTGCATCCCTAGTTTCAAACTGTAACCATGGCATTGTCTAGACGTCTGTCCAACTACCCCGTGCATTGAAAAATTACTCTCGAGGGGTAAAAAAATTTGATAAACAAATTGCCTTTAAAAATTCTTAATCTTTTGATCATCTGTTTCTTTCAGGCTCCTCTCACTGACCGAACTAATCCGATCAGTCCGATTTGTCAGATATCATCCGGTAGAGGTTTCAGCAGCATTTCTGCAGCGCTGCACACAACCTGCCTTAACTCCCACCCAAACAGGCCTTCTCTGCTTCTTTGTCTTGTAACCTGCCGGCCGTCATTCTCTTTTCCTAGCAAACTGCCTGCTGCTCTCATACTTGCTCCCATGTGTAGGCTGCATACATTTTAATTCTGTCTGCAAATACAAGCGGGCTCATAAAAGCACCTTATGTGCTTTGTGAAGAAAGAGAACATTTCGCCAAAGAGAAACCTCAGCCCCCCCACACCTCCGGCTTTTGTGTTCTCAAGAGTCTTCACCTTGAGGTAACGAAGAGACGACAGCTACATAATGGGGCCCGGCCTTATTTCAGCAGCCAATTTGTGTCTAAAATGAGAACTGTGTTGTGGGAGATGCTGCATGGAGCACTCAAACACAGCAGTGAAGTAATTTGAGATGTTTGTGATTGTTGTGATTATTGTAAACAGATTTTGCCGTTGCCAAGAGTATCAGCAGCTTGTTGAGGCCAAAATCTATGAGAAGCTTGTTTGTCTCTCAACAGAACACAGGAAGGAAGAAGAAGCTGTTCTCTCCATTTGTTTTCATTAGAGTGCATTGTGTTCGTTTATGATATTGAAATGAATTTGTCATGGCTGAGCTGCTGTCTGTTGTGATGTGTGAAAAGCGCGAGCCCACCAATAATGTGCATTATTCCGCGCTTTGTGCATTTAGAAGCCTAGTGTCGCGGCCAGAAGTGTGTGTTTGCATCTCGTCAAGTTGTTTCCCTTTTATACGTTTCCTGCTTGTTATTTACCTTTTCTTAGTGGGGGTTTGAGAACCTTCAGTGCCAATGGGTTGTTGAGTGCAGCAAGAAAAACAGCTAATTATAGCAAAGGACAGCAGCATAAAGCTAAGTAAG
The DNA here is from genome assembly GCA_037367275.1 of Coranthus polyacanthus. NCBI lineage: Eukaryota > Metazoa > Chordata > Actinopteri > Kurtiformes > Apogonidae > Coranthus > Coranthus polyacanthus. The sequence goes on from JAPQRN010000001.1 coordinate 15,823,076, forward strand.
CAAAAATGCATGCAAAGGTAACCTGATATAGCATGATAAGAATGACACGGAGTTCCCTCCAGCCCATTATTGGCCACATGGAGAAAAAACAAGATGAACTTTTCAGGCACAGTTTGTTCTTATCTAGTAAAGGGCTGCAAATAACAGTATATTTTATGTTATTTATTCAAAGATTCAGATGAGATTGTTTGATATTTTCAATAAAATGCATTACACGCCAACCCCGGCTGCAAGTAACTACAGAAATTCAGATGATTTACATAATATTCATGGTTAAACTCAACATGACGGTCTCATGTTTGGGCTGTAGAGCTGCAACTACAACACATTTTCATTGTTGATTAATCCGGCAATTATTTTCCAGACGATTCAATTAATCGATTGTACATTTGAAGATGTCACCTTTGATTCTAAAATCAAAGGTGACATCTTCAAATGTTTTTTGTAATTATATCAGGAATCACGTAAATTAAGAAAAGCAGAAAATCCTCACATTGAAGAAGGCGGATGTGGGTAATATTTGGCATTTTAAGTTGAAAAATGACTTAAAAGGCGAATCTGTAATGACCAGTTCACACACGTTAATACAGGCTCTGATTAAGTTGTTGGTAAACCTGGTATCAAACATCAGTTGACGGACATTTAGAGACATTCAGAAGGTTCTTTATGCACCTTTGTGATCAACACTTTCTGCATCTGGTCTGCATTCAGCGTCGTATCGTGCACAGTCTCACACTGGCTCAGAGTTACAGTACATGCAGCCTCTGAGTTGTGCAGGATAAGTGGAGGTGACAGGGCCAGCTGTGCTGTGTGAACCCGCTCGGCTGACAGAGCTGGGGGCTCTCAGCTCTCCTCTGTGTGTGACCGTGTCACCCTCAGTTAGGTGTCAAGCCCACCAGGCTGCACGCACACGCATAACACAACACACACAACACACACACACACTCAACACACACACACACACACACAACACACACTCAACACACACACACACAACACACACACACAACACACACACACAACACACACACTCAACACACACACACACACACAACACACACACACACAACACACACACACTCAACACACACACACAACAC
>JAPQRN010000001.1:15850880-15861630 GCA_037367275.1 Coranthus polyacanthus
TCTCTCTCTCTCTCTCTCTCTCTCTCTCTCTCTCTCTCTCTCTCTCTCTCTCTCTCTCTGTCTCTCTCTCTCTCTCTGTCTCTCTCTCTGTCTCTCTCTCTGTCTCTCTCTCTGTCTCTCTCTCTCTCTCTCTGGTCAGAGTGAGTTTTAATATAAGTGAAATCTAGGTCAAGTGGAGGCCAGATGAGATTGTTTAGTGCAGTAACTCTGCCTGATGCTTCTGCTGCGCAAAAGCAAAACAAACATTGTGTTTGATGCAGTACATCTGTGTGTGTTTGTGTGTGTGTGTGTGTGTGTGCTCATGTGTGTGTTTGTGTGTGCTCATGTGTGTTTGTGTGTGTGTTGTGTGTGTGCTCATGTGTGTTTGTGTGTGTGTTGTGTGTGTGCTCATGTGTGTTTGTGTGTGTGTTGTGTGCTCATGTGTGTTTGTGTGTGTGTTTGTGTGTGCTCATGTGTGTTTGTGTGTGTTTGTGTGTGCTCATGTGTGTTTGTGTGTGTGTGTGTGTGTGTGTGTGTGTCTGTTGTGTGCTCATGTGTGTGTTTGTGTGTGTGTTTGTGTGTGCTCATGTGTGTTTGTGTGTGTGTGTGTGTGTGCTCATGTGTGTTTGTGTGTGTGTGTGTGTGTGTTTGTGTGTCTGTTGTGTGCTCATGTGTGTGTTTGTGTGTGTTTGTGTGTGTGTTGTGTGCTCATGTGTGTTTGTGTGTGTGCTCATGTGTGTGTTTGTGTGTGTTGTGTGCATTGTGGCGCAGCTTTACTCACTTGCGTGTGTGACGCTACAATGAGTCACTGAATTTCTCTGTCTCTTGTTTTTTTTTTTTTTTTTGCAGAACAGGGTCAGTAGTTGAATCTTAAACCACTTCTGTTTCAATGGCCCTTCTGGGACTTTTGAATGTTTGTTTTATGTATGTTTGTGCAAACCATGGATGTTCTCATCTCTTACTATCTAAACGCAATCAATCATTGAAGGATCCGCTCAGTTTTTCTCAAAAGTCAGGGCGTGGTTGGGGCGGATGACACTCCTGCAGGTTAACTGGGAAAAAATGGAAGAAACTTCCAGAAGAGCAACAGAGGAGGATGGATCCCTTGAGAGAGACAGACATGCATCAGAAGTGTCAAATCAGTTCCAAAAGTAAACGCTCGATTCGCTGTTCTGATGTAAAGTCACGTCCTGAAAAACAAGTAATGAGCCTGATCTCTGTCTTCGTGACGCTCCTGACATGTGAAAAACATTAACATGCAAAATGATGATTTCAAGCCTCATTTTTAAAGATGCAGACTTGTGACCGGAACGTTTCTGATTTGAGTCTCTGGGAAAAAATAAATAAAATCTGGCTGTGGAGATTTCGCAGCCGCTCAGTGGCCGCCAGGGAAAGAAAGGAGTCGGGCTTCATGACACTGCAGCAGTTTTTATCTGTCTCATCCAGGAGGCAAATTCATGTGCAAGCAGGTGGATATTTCAAGACTAGACCCAATCTGGTGTAGCAGCTGTAAGGTAAATCTACTGATAATGAACACGTTTAACAAGTCACTACCCATGTTTCTGCACCAAAGTGGCACTTGTCAGGTACTGCAAATTTTGAGTAATCAGCCTGTGTGATTACAATGGTATTTTGACCAGTAGGAAGCTCATGAAGTGACTGAAATAGAGTGTTTTTCCACCAGGAAAATGCTCAGTAAATTTGAATGAAAATGTGCCCAGAGGATAACATTTGGGTTCGGTTATAACCTGACCGATGCGTCCAGGCTGATACTGTATTAGTTCATTGCAGTAATAATGTATCTGTGCATATGTCATGAGATACATGATACAAGAGACGACAAAGTGTCCATTAGTTTGACATGTTTAAAGCTGTGAAATGTCCTTCCAGGTGCATTTTTGGCAGCTTTGTTTAAAATAGCTTTAATGGGAAGGACAAATGGTGGTTAAAATGAGAGATTAGAGACCAATTAATCGGTGCAGATAAGACCTTTTCCCAACTATGGGTATCTGCTGAAGTTGGGGACAATATTAGGTTTCTCAATTGGAAATACTGATTTTGAGGGGAAAAAAAGCAGTGCTGGCCAATATGTAACTCACAGTTATCAATATTGATATCAGTCTGTAGGCATCGGGCTAGATTTTCTAGTTCTAAGGATTTTAAAAATAAATCGGCCTATGTGAAACAGACTGCTGACCACCTGACCACCGAATCAGCACTTCCTGTAGCTGCTTCACAATAAAAGCATGGCCCTTCCCATCAGGCTCACGACAGAGGATCGCGCCTGTGACTCTTTAAGTGTAGGATATTCTCTGCCAGTCTATTTCACTGCCTCCTGATTACTGCCTCCTGAGTACCGTAGGTTTTTATACCGTTATGTCCTAAAGTAGACTGGCGCTGGCGCTGGCGCTGGCTCTGAAGTGACCCCTCCCTTTACGAACAGAGCTGCAGCCGGTCACATAATGATGTTGAAGTCGTGAAATCTGCGAGACTTGGCGCACGCCGCTGACTCGAGTTCAGCTAACAAGATTAGATGTCAGCCTCGTTTGCTTTCCATCCCAGTCGGATGTTTCTCATTTGATAGAAGAACGCCTCATTTGTGCCATGGATGTTTTTTTTTTTGTGTGTGTTACACAGAAGAGCCATTATGTTTTCCTCTCTTGAAAAAATGGTAATTTAGATTGTCAAATCCCCACCGCCCCCTTCCAAAGAACTTGAGAGTAATTACCAGTGTAAGATTGTACTCAGAGGCTCCGTGTTAGGAGATAATGAAGCAGACAAACGCTCCGGTTTCACGGCTTTTTGATGCTAACGAGGAGATTCAGCATGTGATTGTTGACTCGTGTGCCACTGCCACAAAACTTTCCCACAGTTGTTGCTTTCAGTGTCGAAACTTCACCACATGCTGGAACGTTACGCACAGCTTCAGGACGCTCCAGTGATGAATTGAAAAGCAAAAAGACCGGAGAGACTAAACCCTCCCCCCCCAAAAAAATGATGCACGTTATACAATGAGCACAGCAGACGCTGCAGACACTGATGATGCCGACAGCACATCTTTAAAACAGGTCTTTTAAAGTAGCAGGTTGAGAAAACTTATTGTGATTATTGGTCATTAGATATTTCTTAGATGAAACAATCCTTAATTGTTTAGAAAGGGATCTAGATTAAAAAGTGATGTGTTAGTCTGACCCATAGCTGACACGACAGACAAAGTATCGGAAGAAGTCACGTCGCATCCTGCACATAGTTCACAGACAAAACTCAACAGCAACATCTGCTTTCCAGAATCACTCCTCGAACTGTGAACTGTTTTTGAAACTCTTTAAAGTCCTTAGAAAACATTTGAAAGCTTGCAGAGTCCTTGACAGGTGCAAGACTTTTGTGAACCCGCGGTGCTTGGTAGTTCATCATTGGCATCATTGAGCAAAGATTCCTTTAGTACCTTTCAGCATATTGTCATTCAAGTGGTCTGACGGGAACGAGAAGTCTATCCAGTTCCGCGGACTCTGTTTTCAGCCTGTAGAAAGTCTGCCCTGTGACGCAGACTTTGGCTCGTCATTGATGACCGACAGCCGTAATCACCGATCACTGATCACTTTCGATCAGACGGGACTCTGCTGCTCTGTCACGTGGCTCGACGCGGAAGCTTGGGAGAGTGTCTTCTGTTTTCCGCGGCGGTGCCAAACGACATCAGGTTCATCCGTCTTCGTATTTAGTCTTTTCATCTGGAGTGAGAGGAGAGAGCTGCAGAAGGGAGGGGGGTGTTTCCAGTTTCTTACAGCTCATGCGCCTTTAAATACAATTTCAAATAAAAAAACAACCTGCTTTGAGAGAACCAGAAGATTTTCAAACAGGAGGATGTTTAAACCCAGCTTGTTATTACCTACAGGGAGCCATGGAGTTAGGAGATGAATCAATTAGTAGATTAGTATTTTGAAATGTGGCCACCGTCTCAGATGTTTTCTTCTTTTGCTCTGCGTTATACACGTGTATTATCACATCAGCCAGGTTTCTTTGCATTGTATCAACCTTAAATGAGTCAAAGGTATCGTTTTGACTCGTTTCGTGTCATTACCTTAACAGTTTACATTTATAATTTCACATAATCTCCCTAAAGAGCTCTCCTTATTTGAGATGCTTGACATAGGACATACTTTGAGACGGGAGCTTTTAGTATTTTAGGGTGTTTTTCGGTCGTCTACAATGTAATTTCTGTAATTACAATTTGACTGCCTGTTCACTGGACCGTAGTTCTCCGTGTAAATAATTATTCCCTCAATACTAATCATCATTAATTAAAGCAAATTGCCCTAGCCATAATTGTTTTCTATTGTTTAATTTTAACCAGTGGAATTAGACTGGTCGTTAGCGGTTGCTATGCCAACCTCTGGGAAGCTGGTTAGTGAGATTTTCTGCTTTCTCCTCTTCTTACGTGATGGAAACTGTAATAATTCCCACGAGGCTTTTGTCATTCTGTGGAGACTGTGCTCCTCGTGGCAGTGGTACAAACAAAAACAAAAAAAATATATATATAGAGAGAGAGGTTGCATCACCGATGTGCCCACAAAACCACCAAAGCCCTCCGGTTTGGATGCTGTTGTGTCCCAAAGGAGATGTTCTTGGCAGGAGGTGAATGAGCTGGTGGATGAAGCAAAACCCAGCGGCAGGGTGCACTGTTCATGGTCTGCCGAGGCCGAGGGAAGGGGTAATAATGTCAGCCAAAAAAAAATGAAAAAAGAAATGATAGAAAAATTCAAGGCCAGAAAGATGTCAGTGTTGCACCCACTTCAAACTGAAAGGCTTCTGTTTCCAGTGAATTGCAAATCGCTGCCCTTTAGAAATGATGAAGTCTAGTTGGGGGCCCTCGGTGAAGTGAGGCGAGGCTTTAAAAGGCAAGGTCTCAGTCTCGTTAACAGTCTAAAACCTTTTCTTTCTCTTTTACATTTCTCTCTTACATTTACCCCCAGCTCAAGCTAATATTTTAGCTTCTTTTCAGTCCTGTTGTGAATAATTTGTTCCTCCGACTGAAAAGAATTTAAAGAGAGGTCGATGAGCAAGAAAAATGTTACCCAGCTCTCCAGGCATCATAAAAGTGTCTGCAATTCATTTGTTTTTTTTTTTTTTATTTTTTATTGTTGACTCTCTACCACATTCATTTCTATGTCTCTTTTTTTTTTCTTCCTTTTTTTTTTTTGCGACCTTGCTGCATTGTAAAAGACTTACAGTCACACAGTCATGTAGAGATCAACATGTGCCGGCCATAGAAATGAGAAACATGGGGAAGGAGGGAAAAATGCACATTTTTAATATCAGCAGGGTTGCATCAAAGGTCCGAATGTACTTCAGAAAGTAATAAAAAATAAATGACATCCTTCAAAGGACGTAATGAAAGATCCAGCAGAGTGTGGCGCAGTTTTTCATCATATTCTAATCTTTTGGCAGCGTGTTGACACAGTTCACGTGTCAGAATGCAGACGTCCTACAGGAGGCCGCGATAAACAGAACCTAGACATTGACCCATTTTACTTCCTGTCTAGTTGAGTCAATCACATTTAATTATTCAGGCCTTTGAGTAACTTTTTTTTCTCCTTACCACCAAGTGCTTCACACAGCAAGGACATGAAAGCGCATTAATAAAACAGAGCTGAAGGTGTGACTGAACGGCAGAAGCTCAGAGGTTGTATACATGCGTGATGCTGCGAAGGAGCTGAACAACAGCGTAACCTTCACTGCCCCATATCTGTAAGTTATTCTAAAACATCACAGCAGCTTTTCTGACTTAACCATTCAGCTGCTTCTTACGCGTTATTGGAGGGGTTAAAGAAAATCACAGCAGTTCTAATAAGTTATTAATCATTTTAGCGATACATTTGCTTTCATGGCCCTCTTCAAAACGTAGTGAGAAAACGGTTTGTAGGACGAGATTAAAACGACATAAGACCAGAGTGCACATCGAAGACAGGTAAAATAAAGTAATTAATGAGCAGAAAGTCTGATTCCAGCTTTTCAAATGTCAATGTCTGCTATTTTTCTGGAAGAAATGTTAAAATATTTATCTGTAAAACTATTTGTTAACCCCCCAGTTTTGCAAGAGCAGTACATAAGCAGTTAATTACATCAAATATTGGTTATCAATTAGAACCGCTCGTATATTTAGACGTATTACAGCTGTATTTATTATACTGTTAATACACAAGCCTCTTATTAATGAATTATAATTAAACGCAGGCTGTATCTATGTACGATTACATTATAGGTTGATAAAAGCTACTGATGGCCACTATGTTCCTTATAAATTCGAAACAGAAGGATCTAAAACTGAACGTGATTTACAGATTTCAACCGATTCTTTTTTCACCTGAGTAAATACTGGGCCCTTAGTCCCACAAGCCACATATCTTCTGAACATTCTGACATTAAAATGACATGTTGAAGACGCACGGATCGGGAGAAAATGGACTTTGTTTGAGGCCCGGCTCTGTCTCAGGAACAAACTCTGGCGAGATCTCGCAACTCAAATCTCACCTGGAGGAGGTAAAAGTGAGCGCCAAAATAAAACGAGTGATGACGAGGATAAAATAATGTTAGTTACCAGCGAAGAACGTGATATTCGTTTATTATTATTGTGTTCAGACCATATTAATGTACTTTGTCTACTATGCCTACACAATGGCCACGCCCACTTAGGAGACAGGAAGTGAACAGCTTCACAACGTTGGTGAAACCTACGCAGCACCATGTTAAACAGAGGATCTTTGCTAAAAACCTAACCAAACTTTAACAGCGGCACGAGTGGCAGAGATTTTGTACAGTTAAACGTTATCTGTGATATTTTGTGCAGCGTCTCCTGCTGCCTGAGGGGGCGCTATGGTTTGGGTCGTATCAGAGGGTTTGGACAAACAACATTCAGGATGACTTGGTTATTTCATCCTGTTTTTTGTTTTTTTTGTTCCTATGCAGCAAAGACAGCTCAATAATAACCCATTAATAGTCTCTTTGTTTTACACTGAGTTGTTGGTTTGTTAGGTTCTTTAATAACCACTTTGATGAGATTTATTGAGGAGGAAGTCTGATGAATGATGCATGACAATGGCTTTTATATTCTCTGCCTGATTTTCCTCTTTTGCACACGATTTTAAGCACGACTGTCTCTTGCATTATAAACTGCTAAAATAAGAACCCAAGAAGAAAATGACCTGGGAAATATACGAGATACAATGAGTACAATAAGTGTGAAAGATGCCAGTTCGTCCACTAATGTAAACCGGGAGCATCTGGTTTGAATCTCAACATGTATGAGCTTAACGTACGTTTGAAAGTAAATGCTGCTTCCATTTGTTAACATATAGCAGGTGTGAAACTACCAAGACCAGAAGGATAGTCTTTTTTTAGCTATTAAAACTTATTGTTGGCCGGTGAAAGAAGTTAATTTGCAGACACTTCATTTATGCTCTCACAGCTCGGCGGCAGATGGTTGAGATCCGCTGGTCCAGATGGTGCAGGTGCACCTGAACTGACCGAAGATCACCTCCACAGTTTGGAAGCAATTGATAGTATGATTTGTCTGGAAAACAGCCAAACTAGTACAAACCAGGATGGCAGGTTCTTCTATTTGTCTTCCATTTCTTTGTCTGTTTTAATTGTTACGCTTTGACTCCTCTTTACTGTTGTTTCATGTCTTAACATTTTCGCTGATGCTCACCACAAAGGTGCAGTCACACCAGGGCTTGTGTAAGTCCACACTAAGCTTCTGCAAGGAAATCAAAGCTTGTAAACAAAATCCACATGACGCAGTTAAAGTTGCTTTTCTAGCAGCAGGTCTTGTAGAAAATGTGCCTGTACAACCCATAGTAAATTAAGAGACCGTTGGTTTTACTGCAGTTTAGTCTAGAAACTGACAACATTTCCCCTCATAAGTGTATTGTCGTTTAGAGCATTTATTTGCAGAAAATGAGCCTGTCAAAACAACAAAAAAGCATTGTTTTCAGACCCAGAACAATGCAAAGTAAACGAGTTCATACTCATTTTTAACCAAGCTGTTTTCATGTTTTAATTTGAAACGAATATGTGGTGGAATAAACAAGACGTCGTGCGTGTTGTCGTGCTCTCCACCAGTCTTTCACATTGCTGTTGGGTGCTTTATGCCACTCCTGAGGCAAAAACAGGTCAGCTTTGATGGATGGTTTGTTAACATCCGTCTTCCTCTTCGCCACATTCCAGTGGTTTTCAGTGATGTTCAGCTCTGGACATTTGCAGCAGTTTCTTAATGCTATTATCAGCTGTACTCCAAAGCATCGACATTTAACTGACATTGTTATGGAGCGACAAAGTTGGAGCCGTATATCTTTGCTCATTTTGTCTGCATTTATTGGGAATTTGAATCCATCATTGTCTAATGTACTTCTTTATTTCATCACACTTGGCTTTCCGGGTTTTGACATTCATCTTTTAAAAGCCATAAACCAGCTTTCATCCAATTCTGCAAACCACAGACTGTCTATGTTCCATTGAAGGAGTGCACTTTTATAAAAGAAGTCGAAGTCGAAATCTCACACGAACAGCTCTTCATATCAAAAGACAGAAAACCAGGTTCCACACCATATGAGGTTAAGAGGTTCTTTTTTTCAAGGTACATTTTCACTTCTCTCACAATTTCAGACTTGCAAGCATGCTGTGCTGTTCTTCTAATTGTTCTCAAGTCACTTCAAAGCTAAGAAAAAAAACAAAAACTGCTGCACTGCTTCACAGGGTGTGAAGGCACAACGACAACCCAACCCGAACCCGTTTCAGCCCGTTTGAGGGTCTGCGTTCCAGTCTGTGTTTACTCCATCACACCCCCGTTGTTTATCACTTAAGCAGGCGAGTTAATTGGAAGAAAATAAAAGAATACACCAATTACCACTCCCATTCTTTAATACCTCACTAATCACCACGCGCCCCAAACCCCTGGCATTCATTTGCACAAATACATAAACTCCCCCATCTGCCCTTTAATTACTTTCAATTTGTTTCTCGTTAGCACTTTCATACGCCTGCACCTCCTTCACTTCTCACTTTCGTCTCCACCTAACGGAGTGCGGAGAAATAAAAAGAGGGAGGAGACGGGGTTTATATTTTTTCAAAGAAAGGCGAGCAAATAACAGGTAGGGCTGAGTATCGTTCGAAAAATGTTGATTCTGATACCTCGGCTTTGGTACCGGTTCCTGAATGATTGTTTACATAATATCAGTACATAAGTGTTTAAAAATGCGCCTGCATAGACTGAAGGATGTGGTATCTACAGCACCTTGGTTCACTTTGTGAAAACAGCATTGTCCAAACTTTCCTATTTCACTAATATTCATTTCAAATGGGCTCATTACCAGTGTATTTTACAGAGAGTGCTGCATCATGGGTAGTTTTTAGCATTAATGCTGCTAGGCTAGTGAGTGTACACATGTCTCGACGTATGAATGACATTTGATTAGTCCACTTTAACCTGCAGGAGTTTGTGTAACTTGTTGTTTTGCTGCTGCTGGTGTGAAAATAGGCATTCAATGAGTTGCAACTCAGTTGCAAATGTCAGAACCTGGTTTCACGCAGAACACAACGTTAGATTCTATATGTTATTATGAGAAGTGTAAAAATAGTTCCGGTTTGTTACGTAACTGTGGTGTGGATGTACTCCATAGGTACTGCAATTGCACACACATACATGCAATGGCATAGAAGAATTGAAGAGTGGGTCCCAGCCCTAGTAACAAGAAGTGCTGCACAGGAAGACTAGAGTCCATAGCACAAGCCTCTGTGCACGAAAGTAATACTTTGAAATATTCAAGGTGTCATCACCAGGAGCTGAAAGGAAACACAGAGACCATCTTCATCCTCCTTCCTGCTCTCCACCACATAATTATATAATTAGATAATTAGACAAGTAATTGGACTGATTCTTCTTTTTCCTCCTGCTCTGACGTCTGCTCAGCTGCAGAAAGAAAAGAAGAAGAAGAAGAGACAGAAGAGGAAGAGTACCCATTCAGGGAGAATCACCACGGCCATTTGAGTCAGTGGCGCAAAGCTGCACCAGTGCACAATAGGAGAATGTCAATCCAAATTTGCCTTAACCAATCATTTGCATTTTTCAGAAGCAGCCGTGCATATACGTAGGATCTGGGTGCATGTATTTGTGTGTGTGCGTTAAGGGACGAGAGTGACTCGTTGCACACATTCAGTCATCCGCTGTTTGATGTTAGGGGGTGATGTGTCAGCCAATCAGAGTGCCCGACCCAGTTTTTTTTTTTTTTTTTCTTCTGTTTTCCTTCCCAGAGCCATGACCATGTTTAAATGTTGAGGTGTGACTGGCTCAGTTCCATTGCAACATAACAAAAAGTGAATCATAAAGGTGGGTTTACCTTCTTTTGAGACGCCACCCATTGGTGATTGCTTTTACAGTGTTTCTGCCACACTAATAAGCACGCGCGCGTGTGTGTGTACATGTGTGCGGCGTTAGTGTGTTAGTCACAGAAATAGCTGCCAGCGCACATCAGCCTCCTTTGAGCTCATCACCGGATACTTCAGAGAGAGACAGAGAGATGAGATGAGATTAGGGATTTGGTTTGCCGAGAAGCCGTCAGATTGAATCGGCACGCCGTGTTTAGGCAGTGTGTGTTTTGTGTGTGCGTGCGCGCGTTTCGTGCAGTTTGTATCTGTCGCTGTGTTTTACCACGCCTTTGGCCAATCATGTACATATTTGCTTTATTCATTTTCCTCCTCATTCCCCAGGATACACACC
>JAPQRN010000001.1:15877576-15887686 GCA_037367275.1 Coranthus polyacanthus
TCTGTCTCTGTCTCTGTCACAGGCTTTGAAAGTATCTTGGAAGGCTTGTTTGGGCCGGGACTAGTCAAAGATATCACCCTTTTTCAAGGTAAACATGCCCACACACACCCACTAACAAGTATGCATTCACAGGCAGAAAGAACGCAGAGATGCAAATGTGAATTTTGTGTTGAAATATCAAACAGAATCACAAAGTGGCTTCATAAACTAGTGATCTCTAGATGCTGAGACGAATGAAAGCACAAATCAATAACAATATAATCAGTAATCAGCGAGAAGTTGCCTTTTATTGCAACAGTGTTGTTTGCTTTTACATTTTGTCTCTACGTTTGGAAAAAAGCCTTTATCCTGACTTTTTCATTTTTTAAATAAAAACTTACCTCTAAATGTTGATTACTGTTAACACAATGTGAGAAACCGCATGGCTGTACAATGTATTTAACCGAGCAACAATAAGAAAGCAGCGTCACTGTATCTATCTATTTATATATTGATCTATTATTAGAAACTGTACAGCCATGTCTACAACAAGGACAATAATACCAAATCTGAATATACAATATGATTAATTCATAGAACAGCCATGTTTAATTTATACCAGGATGATACAATGATATATGTCAGTAAACGGAGCGGAAAGGAAACAGGAAAGTGGTTTCTGAGGGTTTGTTGAGGTGTAAACGTAGAGGACGGTCAGTGGAAAACTAGCCTGCAGCAGAACCAGTCTGTTTGGTCTGGATGTTGCTTTTTTCAACACAAGTAAACTCGTCGTCACCAACACCGTGGATGTTTTTTTTTAGCTGCTTCAATGAGGCCGACGAGAAAACCAAACAGTTTACGAACCAGAGTTTATATCTGCCGCCAGATGAATGTGGAGAAAACAAATAAATGCATTAACTATTTACTAACGTAGCAAAAACAAAATAACTTACTTCAGACCGAGTTTGTTTTATATTCACTTCAGTTCAGTTTTATTTATACAGACTAATATCACAATATATTATGCACAGATTTTCTTCAGAACTGTATTCATCGTTTCCAAACTGATAACACATCAGCAGCGAACGGTAAAAAAGCATCAGACGTTTGTACAAAATAAGAGGCCACGTAGTAAACATCGGCTGAATCTGAATGTGTTTGTGAGAGTCAAAGTGTTTCTGATTGGACACAAAAACACGACGCCGTCCTTAAACAAACAGCTGCAGCCAGTCGATCAGTATGGGCTGAAAAAAGAAGGAAAACGTGTTCCAGCTCAGACCCAGACTTTCAAGTGACCCGCCTTGAGACGCCTCGTGTTGATCCGACACCGTCAAGTGAGAAACGCGAGGCGGCGCTGCTTCCAACAGAGCCCTGAGCTCCACACAAGCTTTGGAAATATCTGCAGTATGGATTTACATGCTTTGCCAAAAATAATGAGGAATATCCACAGTGTGTTATTTGTTCAGAGGTGTTTGCGCTCGAAAGCTTAGAACGACACCAGCCCGATTATTCTGGGGCGTCGTGACCCAAGAAGGTTGAGAACCACTGGGGCAAGAAGGAGAGACTGAAATGAAATCATCTTTATTACCACTGGTAGCACTGAAATGAACCAAAAGAAAGAAGTTTCAAGTAATATACATGTTTCAAAAATAAAATACTAATAAAATAAGTGGAGAAATCATTACAAAACAGTAGTTATTCATTGGTTAAAACGAAGGTAAAAATCATAAAATGTAGGGAATTACAGTCTGTTTTGTCCTGTGAAGTGTGTGCTCATGTACGAGGACAAATAATAAAAGACAAATAAAAATAAAAGCAGGAGGACGTTCGTCTGAGTGGAGCAAAGCAAATCAAATCTAAATCTAAATCAAAATCAATCGTGAATATGAAGCGAATGTAGACAAACATTATCACCTGAACACCCAGCTCTTTCTCGCTTTCCTTTTCCCTCTCTTACTCTTACCGTGGAGAAATGAGGTCAGCATGGCGTCCTGGAGTCATGTGACCCCCTCCCCCACCAACTTAAGGCATTTTTAGAATATTTCTGGCTCATGTACGTCATTTTCACTCATGCATTACACTTAAACACACATACACTCTCCCCTATGTCGAGCTGCAGACGGTGAAACCTGTGCATGGATTTGTCGTCACAGACACACTTTTAGTGGAAGAACCAAAAAAAATACAGCTTTGCACCTTAAGCAGTTTTGCCTCAAAGGGCCCTTATCTTCTTCTCTTATCTGTAGCAATTTCCTACTTTTCCCAGAATTCCCTGTGGCAATTTTTTTTTTAGAGGAGGCTCTATCAAGTCTAAAAACTGTTACGTGACAGATGCGCGTTTTCTATGTGTTCAGTTCCGGTATCATCATACAAATGTTCTGCGTCTTACACTCTCCATTTACATTTAATGCCTGTTGCCAATAGAGTGAACATGGCATACATTTTCAGAAGAATAACATATTATACACTTAATGAAGAAAAAAAGGAACAAAAGGCTTGATGAGACAGTAAAGTGATATTGTTTTATTGTCAGAAAACACAGAAATGCCACATCTGAAGTCTGCATTGTCAGCCTATGAAAATTGCTTTATTTCTGTTTATACATCAGCTTTTGTTCTGAATTATTTTGAATTCCAGGAGGCTCCACAGCAGTGATTTCCCCGTCTGCTCAGATATGATAATCCTGCTGGTACATCGAGACGTGTCTCCTTGACTGACAATTAATGTTTAAGCTGCAGAAATCCTCATGTGTCAGCCAGGTTTCTTTTTTATCTCGCATAAGGAAACACTGACTGTTTACGAGCGCAAAATATTCTCTTGGTTTTGCCCTTATTCTTAAAAAAAACACGATATTCCCACTAAGTTGTGTACATAAATGAATATTCTGCTAATGTTCCTGTTTGCATGCGGCCGTGCATGCTGTGATTACGGTTCTGCCCTTTAAATAACTTGACTGCCTTACAGTCAGCGTTGCGGCTTTCACTCGAATCCAAAAATCTGTTGCTATCCAAGTTGTTCATGATAATTAAAAGGAGGTGTGTTTCAGCCTCGCAAAACTGTTTCCTAGTTGGTTTGTGCTAAAAACCCCAAACTGAGACGAATATTCTGAATGTTCTGTATAGACCCCAAAGCAATTAAACCCTTTCTTGGGAAATATGTGTATATATATATATATATATATATATATATACACACAGAGCCGGACTACATGCCCTTAAAGATTGATGCAAACCGCGGCAGTGTCTCCCTGAAGCTCTACAACTCTCACGAACACACAGAAACGTGACTGCTGTAAGGGATATGGGGGGTCACGTTAGCAGTGGGACAGAAGCTAATTGGCGACTTCCCAGGGATATTGTAAGTGGCACAACCGCAGGGTTCAAGCACAGCTAACCTTTGACCTTTCATTAAAGCTACAGAGACAGAATGATGGAGAGAGAGAGAGACATAGTGAGAGTAATAGACTGTCCACTTACCTGTTGTCTCAGAGGAGTGTGAGAGGAAGGTGGACGGAGCTGGGAAGAGCTGAAGATGATCTGTTGTAGTATAATGAACACAACGTGTATGAACAGTCACTCACTCACACACACACGTCTCAGGAGAAAGCTAATGCTCTGTATTTCCTCGCAGACCTGGTGTGGTTCCTCTTGTGATTTGCAATAATGGCAGAAGATGCATTTGTTCATAAAGGATCAGACAGTGTGTTTCTGAGCGTTTAAAAAGTTAACAGCAGCTGAACATGTTTTTTTCATACTCCCAGCGGTTTAAAGGTGACGTTAAAGGCTTTTTACCATGTTTACGTGATCCCTGTAGCTGTTAATACACCCTACCATTAGTCTACAGGTGACAGAAATGTGCCAAGAAATGTAATAAATAAAAGAGAAGGCAGCTTCTCAACATGTAATAACGCAGGCTTCATTCTGCACATTTTAGGAGGAGAGAAACGCATTCAGAATGTTTGTTAGGATTATATAGTAGATTTTATGGAATGTAAACTAATCCAGGCCCCACATCAAAGAACAGGTTGATTTTGGATCCGATTTGCTCCTCGTGACAGCAGCAGTCCCGATTTGAGGATGGTTATCTGCCCAAATGATCCTATAGTATGAGGGATTTACAAACATAGATTATTGGCTGGATTGCAAATCACTTGAAATCCTGTTGTGTAAAAGGAACAGCAGTGGTATAACCGAGCAGGAAGCAGCAGTAGCCGATGAGAGCGAGCTGACTGGGAAGCATCACCGCCGTCAGCTTGTAGCAGTAGCCTGCACTCGCCCTGTTTGAGCCTAAAAAACATAAAACTACTTCTGACTCACCTCCTGCTTTCGCTGATCCCGTCTTCTCATCCGCATCTTTTCTCATATTTCGTATTTTTGATGCTAAACATAGCACACACAAGTGCAACCAGCTCACGATGACAGTCTGCCTCCATGTTTGTTTTTCGGAGAAATTGTCTCCTGTAAATGCCAAGAACGTGGTCCTGCGTCTTGACTGAATCGTCTGGTTTGTGTGTTCTTAATATTGAAAGTAGTGACATCCAGTGGTGGGTTTGCAGACTGCACCGCTCTGCCCTCACCTCACCCTCCACAACGGTGGCCGCAAAGAAACAGGAAAGGCCGCCGTTAGAGCCGGTGTATGTTCTGTTTTTAGTTCAGGAGACATTAAGTCCACACTCAGACATAGAAGGTGACAGAACTGCACCTTACCAGTGGAAGCCGTTGTTTTTAGAGACAATTTGACAATTTCGAGTTTTGTTTTTAAGAACAGTCATCTTTCAGAAGCCGTGCAAGAAGTTAGGTTTTAATAACATGTTGGTAAACCATGCATTAGCTCTTTCCCAAACACTGACCTATAAGGTAGGGTTGTGCTGCACATTTTATTTTGATGGACTTGTACCGACGCTTCCTGTGTGAGATGATACTTTGGACTTTATCTCTAAATTTAAGTGAAACAGATTTTGTTTATCTGGTCAGGAAACACAGATAGGCAGGTTAAATTACTTTGTGTAACACAGATCCACTGTGAGGGATGGGGTTGTTATTTTACTGCTGATGACAGAATCCCTTGTGTCTTAACATTTGCTGATTTTCACATTTTAAAAATGTTCCTCCATCCTGAAACAGTTTGAGCTCAGCTTCAGCTGCTTTTCTTAACTTCACAAAAGGTGACATTTTAGAAATACGAGGTTCTGATCTGACATATATCTATGGTCTCACTGTATCGATTTTGTTCTTGTGTTTCTGCGCGTCCTCTTTTTTTCTCTGCAGAGCTGACTCTGCTTTTCCTTTTTCCTTCAGTGTGTAATACACTCTCCTTTCTTCTTGCCTCCTCTCCTCATCCCTTCCTCTCTTTCAAAGTAAATGTCTCTCACTCTCTGTCTATGAGGTTTCAGACTCTGGGTTTTACAGGAATTGTAGCACCATGGCAACAGCTCATCTGTAACCAAGTCGACAGCAGTCTGTTTCTTTGTTCAGAAGGTGCTATATTGGTAAAATGCATTCACATTTCGAAAGACAAAGGCTACTCACTCACATGTATATGAGCTGTACAAGTAGAGAATCATGAAGTGAAATGACTCTCCGTGAACCTGAACTGACAGTTGGAATTGTCTGAATCAATTATAACCCCACAAGCACAGGATTAATATTGATATTCTCATGAATTGATTGCTTATAATTGCTCTGGTGAGTCTTTAGAAAACAAAACATTTATACTTTTTCAGTGTCTTCCAGCAAAAGTATTAACATCTAATAAAGAAGAAGAATCTCAGGACAAGCAGCTCACGTGAACGTCTCCTGAAATACAATACAATACAATGAACATGATGAAAAATATTTTGTTCCTTTAAAGTTTCTGTGGAATCTGTTTCAGCTGGTACTCTTATTGTTGTTTCCAAAAGGCACTCAAGCTTACAGTTACTATTCATTTTCTTTTATTTAACAAACCACCGTGTTAATACAGTATATTTGTGTATATAATATCCTATAATCTGAAATTCATTCCTCTCTTACCAGCTCTTCCCTGTTTTTTTTGGAACAGATATCAACTCCTCACTGCCAACTATGAGGATCATTTTTGTGAATATACACAGCAATAAATATTTGTAGCAGCGTTGTGTAATGTCGGATGTTTATACTTAAAGCCAGATGACAGATCTTTAGCTGTGCTTTGTCTCCTGTTTGTTTATCTCGATGACTCCTCTGGGGCTTGGATAATGAACAGTGCCATTATTGCAAAGTAAACTGTCACAGTCGAATAAGAGTTAAAATCACGTCACTTTAAATATGTATATTTCTCCACCTGAGAGACATGAAAGCTTGGACTGAAGCTCTGGACGTTTGCGAGTCAGGAGACAGGAAGCAGTTTGTCGTTTATCCAAGAACCATACACTGACAAAATGAACTTTATAGATGTTAAAAAATCTAATCAGATGTTATTTCTTATCTGGAAATTAAGAGTTTGGAGTTAGTGTCCCGGTATTCAACATCTCAGTCTGTTAGGAACAAATGGACTTGGATTAGAAAGTTGATGGAAAAACTATAGGTCGATATTTCTATGTACACGGCTTCATTAAACGCAGCCTTTATTCAGTGGATTTGAACGACTACTCTCACTCAACTAGTGTCACATTTGAGGAACTTTTATTTGTACTTGACTATTTGCACGTTGTGCAGCTTTGTACGTCTACTCCGCTACATCTCAAACGCAAATATTATACTTTTCGTTCCATCTTTTTGTCCGACAGCTTTAGTTGCGTTTCAGATTGAAAAACCACGTATCTCCGAATGAGTTAATTTTGAACATTTATGATAAACTGAAGGATGAAGAGTTCCTTTATGGGTTGGGTTTTAAATTATACTCCTGCAGTACATACGCTAGATAAACTCAGGCCTGTTTTTCTGAGAAAGTTGACTTTTTTTAGAGATACGTGCTTCTCACAGGACAGTGACGCTGCAAACATATGATGATCTTATATGACGAGATGCATCGCTGTAGATTAAACAACCGACAGTTTATAAAGTAGTTCAAACGAGCTCAGCCTTAAACATACAAAAGTAAAACACTGACAGGGACCGTTGAACTTTTTCCGTCTTTGCTTTTACTTGCAGCGGTGGAATATTTAACTGTAAATAACTATTATAAAACATGGAATGTTTTGTAGTTTCCAGTTCTTCCACCACTCGACACAACACAATTAGATTTGTTATATAACAGTGTTGTTTACAGGAAACCTTGGTCCATTGTTAGTGACACTGGACTCCCTCTTTATCCTGAATTTAAATGAATGTACAGGACACTTCTGGCTCGTAAAAAAGAAATATAAGGGGTCATTTGTACCAAACGCATTCAGTGTAATGAACAGGCAGCTGTAAAATATCCCATTATTGCATCTTCTGATACTGAATGCAGGTGTGTGTGTTTGCTGTTTCTGATGCTGAGCTAAAGACAATTTGCCGCTGTAGTGTTTAATTTTTTTCATTGTTTATACAATCAGCACGTTTGTTTTCTATGTTTCCTGGTTTCCATGTCACTCGTCTTGCGGTGCGTTTATGTTTTGATGAACCAAAGATTCGTTTTCACTCGGGTGGAAAATAAAGTTGTGTTCTTTTCCATCCCACATTTGAAGTAGTTTGACGTTTGCACGTAGAGCTTTAGGGCGTGAGCACTTCACAAACACATACTGACATGTTTACCTGCACACGTACGCGCAGAGGCATTCGCGCGGTGGTTGTCGGGGCGTTGGGGCGACGGTGTGTCTCAAAATCAAATTGAGCTCGTCTGTCAGTCACAAATGCGGTTAATTTTTACGTAGCGTTCTTGACATATCAAGTTAGTCATCGCTTTAATTTAATCATTGCTTGTAATTAAAAGTGAATCATTATAATGCTCTCTTTGTGCGGTTTGCGTCCCCTCAGCTGTCACTCTCTGCAGGCTTGGCTTGATGTTAAATGAAAACAGACAGTGCGATGGGATTTCTCTGTTGATTCGTCTACACCTCATTACAGTTGTTTTAAAAATGCAAACCTATATCTGGATATTATAGCTGAGCTGAATGAGGACAAATGCAGTCATTAAAGCACACAAAACAAAAGGAAAAACTAATAAAACTCAAGGAAAGTCCTTCCTACCCACTTAACTTTGCTTAAGAGCAATTGAAATGTGCAGAAATGAAACTTTTTTCTCCACTTTTTAAACTCATATTTTGCTCTCTGTCTCTCCCTTTTCTCATCCAGACTGCGAGCCAGAGGAAGTGTCTGACTGGTCCTTTGATGAAAACTGTCTCTTCTGCTGCTTAAGACGCGAAAAAGTTAAGGTACGAGACGCGGCAACGGTTGTCTTTTTGTCAAACTAGACTGAAAGTTCAAACGAGGTTAAAACAGTTTGCATTTTTCTTCAGGTTTTTTCCTCAGTTTTTTGTTTTAATTGGTCTGTAAAGCAGGTTTGTAAGCTAAGTTTGAAAATGCTTCACTTTTTGTTAGTGTCAGTGTCTCTTTCTTAATACGGGGTGGTTTCCAAGGTCGAGATTCAACAAAACATCAGCACTTTTTAAACAGCGTTGTGGAGTAACTTGATTACGAAAAAAATGCAAATGGTATCAGTTACTGCTGTTGAAAAAAAATCCAATTAAATTATAGTTACTAAGCAAAAAGTTGATGTTACATCCAAATATACTCTTTTGGGTAAAAAGCTTAGAAAATAACAGCCGACCATCGCTGGAAATGCAACAATATTTACCTTTAAAACCACAGAAGGACTCAGTCAGTACTGTTAAAGTGTTTGTTTAAATGAATGTTTGGAGGACCTTTCAGCTAAAATAGTTACGTTACTTACGTGACGTTCATAACACTGCATTTTAAAGGAAGTATTCATTTAGGACAGATGAACAACCATCCACAACAACCGTGTTCTCCCGTACCTCGTCCATGTATCATGGCTTAGTCTTCTTGTGCAAATGAACTTTTAGATTTTGCCGGATGTTTTCTTCCTCAGAAACGTTCCACATGTTTTATCACCTTCCACACCGTGGCATTTGTTTTATGTAAGACACGGTCGTCATCGACGTCATCTCAAACGGGATGGCGTCGGAAAAAACGGAAAGCGGAAAACCTGATGAGAGATTTCAAATTCCCCCAAAATACGAGGCTTACGTATGAAATAAATTGACAAAAAGACCAAGACTTAACTCATTTTCCCTATAATTTGAGTTTATTTTAGTTAGTTTCGGAGACAGTTTCAGTCACTGTTTTTTGTAAAGCCTCATTTTTAACGCCTAGTTTTTGTTATTTCATTCGTTTCTGTTCACGGTAATACTTATATACAGGTGTAATGTCTGTGCCCACGTACGTTGTACTGTAAACTGTGTCACTCTTATCTTATGGGAATAAACATTTCTGACATTTGATCATTGTTTGTCACCTCATATGGCACTGCTTACTTTTCACCAACCCTTTGTCTCCTCGCCACGTATTCTTTGTTTTCGTCTGCCGCCATTTTTGAGCTTTGTTGGAAAGCTTTGTCTCCCGTTTCTTTCTCCTCCTCCTCACACACGCTTGTTATTTCTGTTGTTCAGCCATCATGGTCTTGACCCCAATTTAGCCTATGAAAGGACCACAACATAATGATTTGGAGGTGTGTGAGTGTGTGGAGGAGGAGGATGGCAACACGGGTGTAAATTAGCGAGACTCCCCCAGCGGCAGCGGCAGCGGGTCCGAGCGATTTCATTGGGCTGATTGTCACTTCATATACACATACATTCACTGAACAGATGTTGCGGTAGCTTGTTCTGTTCTTGACAAAACATTCATATGATGCAGCCCGTCATCTGCGCAGGCCGCATTTCCACCAGAATAGAACACAAAGAGGAATGTGAGGGATCTACGTAACTGCAACGGGCCCCTGTTAATTCTATGCAGGGGCCCCTTGAATGTTAATCTGCTCTCTTCAACTGCAGCGCCATGAATCGAGACGCAATTTAATCATTAAAAATGAAGAGAAAACACAATTTCCACGTCACGTGGGCAGCTGCAAAAAGCCGGCCACGCTTTATTAATTATCCGGTGCCCATGAATATTTTTTGCTGATGCTAGTTGATGGAGATACACACTCATTCATACTTTGTTTTGCTGAAAT
>JAPQRN010000001.1:15887786-15908462 GCA_037367275.1 Coranthus polyacanthus
TAACAGAGGGGAGGGTCCCCCACCGCCAACCCATGAACGCCTCCCAGAGGACATTGTTCTAAGACGCCTTAATAATTCTACAGTTCAGTCTTATGAGCATGCCTTCCTGCTCACCCTTCTGCAGTTGTCTGTTTATTAAAGTAATGAGTAAATAGACCTTGAAATGTTATGCAGCGGGCTGACTGAGTTTATTCAGGCAGAGTTTTCTCATGTTTCTCACAACAGTCTACAAACACGGGCATTTTAAGTTACGTGACTTACGTGACCCCTTGGGATTTTTCACAATCTAAATTCCTTGAAGGACACAATGAGAACTCTACAACTAGAAAAGAGAACATTATATCTGAATAGAGCCAGCTGAAGTCAGAAAAAAACTTGAACATTACTGGAAATGAACAAGAGATATTTGCATCAAACAACTATCTCATATTCATGACGGTAAGCGGAGTGGTACACAATTCAAAATGAACGTTATGCCTCCTCTACCAATGGCATAATTGCCTCATGAATTATTTGGCTCAAAGTGACTTCAAGTTGTTAGAATGCAAACAGATCTTTAGCATCACTTTAAAGTTATGAATAGATTACAGATTTACAACTTTTATTCCAAGCTTTTCCAATAAAAACCACCGTCAGCGAATTACATTCTTGCGCTTTAAACTCATATTGTTTGCGTTCTACACATTGTCTGACATGTTTTTGTCATTATTGTCATTGTTTGTTTTTCTCTGTGAAAACCCGTTATATGAGAACAGTCCAAGATTCTGACTCCAGTCGTCACTATCACTACGATCATGAAGCTGCTCATAACCCAGAGGATGGAGAGGAGGGATGGATGGTTAACAAGGGGGTGGACTTTCCCCTCAAGCCCCTGCAAATCGCATACTGCTTTTATATGAACACGCTTTATCATTTCTGCCACTAGATGCCTCTCACTCGACGCAATAATAAAAGACGTCGTTTTCTTCCGCCACTGCCGATAACAATCTAACATGACTCAGTTAGAAATCATATTTACGGACGAGTTAATGTATTAAAGTTTACTCATTTTAAATTTAGTGACGTATATCCACGTTATTTCATGCTAATGAAATAGCTGCAAGCAACATTAACATTAATGTTAGTGGCAGATGAAAATGAAATACGCCATTAAAATAAAAATGACAGGTTTCTCTGTATTTGAGCATCATCGGAAGGATTTGATATAATGTAAACACGTGTAGGTCTCATTTTTAGATTTTTGGAATATTTAAATGTTACATATTATAGCTTTAAGGTTTTATGGAAGAAAACTTTTATTGTGCCTCTTTTGTCTGTTAAGTAGTTGATAAGTTTGAAGTGTTATTTGCTTGTTTGTTCTTTCGATCGTAGCGCGTGATCTTCATCAACAGTTGGAGTTTCCTCACTTCAGATGCTAAAACCTCGATGCTAAAAGGTTCATGACCAGAAGACGTGGTCTTAAAAGGGATCCTCTCTCAGTTTTTTTTTTCAGTCTCTGCTCGTTACTTAATTTCTCAGTGGTCGTGGACATGTTTTCCATCCTCTTCTTTATTTTTGGGCCATGATCGAACATAAAAAGGAGGGAGGGAAGGAAGTGAGGAGGGGCCGCCGTGCCTTCGGCCGCCATCCCGTCGCTTGTTTTTCTACTTGACCCGACTCCGACCCCTGAGGTCGACCATCTGCCTCCTAAAAACATCCTCCCTTCACCATCCCCCATTTGCTCATGCTAATAAAACCATGCTAATTGCGCTTGTGCAGCTAAAACTCTTACTGACGTCAGTGAAAAATGTAAATGTGACACACACACATACAATAATGTAACAGAACAAAATAAAAGGGTCGGAATCAATCACTAGAGCAAAATCAATTAACTAAAGCCTTGCAGGGATTACGTATGTTTTTTAGCAGCATTGTCTGACTGGTCAATAATTAGGTTTGACACTCATACCGTGCAAATCATGACACAAACAAGGCAAAATCCACAGCAACCCTAATTGTATTCCTCTCACTCAATATAATTTCAATCTTTTATTCATCTGTTAGGGCTTGAAAGCTCGCCGACTCTCCCTGTTATTACCCTCTGCTTGTTTGTGAAATGCCAGAGGAGCTTCAGTGGGCGGGATTCATTGATTCATTGATCTGAAGCCACGCAAACTGGAAGCAGAAGGGGAGCTGAGGGGGTTAAAATAAAGACAAAGAGGAAGAGCGAAATCCTTAAACACACACTCATCTCTGCTCGTTTGAGGCAAAAGTGCAGAAATTCCCAACTGCTGCTGTAAAGACAATAGTGACTCTGTCATTACAGTGTCAAACGCAACACAACACAACACAACACACACCGGCAGATTCAGAGCCTGAATCCACGTCTCCACTTAGCCGTGGTTTCTTTCATAATGGTCTTTTGTGGACAGACCTTCGACTAGTCAAACTAAAGTCCTTGGAAATCCAGAGGAAGACGTCTGATTGGCTGAAAGCTTGAAAAGGCCCACCTTAAACAATGGCACCTTAGTAAGAGGGAAAAAAGACAAAGAGAGCCCATTTCTCCCATCAGTGTGCTTTTATTGGTTATTGACCAACTTGCGTGTCTAGATATACCAACCACTATTTTTTTCATATTTAATTTCCGCTTACACGCATTTGGAAATTTTATATTTATATTCATAATACATTATGAAACATTTTTATACACTTTAATAATGCATTTTACCCTCTCAAAAAGCATAAATGAAGCAAATTAAAAAACACTTCAGGAATCTGCCAAGAAATAAAGAAATATTTGCTCGACTCACGTTATTAAATTTAAGGATATGTGGCTTTTCTCTGGGCCCTAATTTTACACTAAACAGTAATGTAATTGCTGGAAAATAATACGACACACAGAAATGAAGCAAAATGTGAAATTCTCGTCTGAAATCCCGTTCCTAACTAGGTCTGAACTTGTTTCTCGTTCGTGACCACGCCTGCTCCGCCGTCCACTCGTTTATGAAAAACACATCGGCATCCGTCGTCTCTGTGTCTATAACAGGAAACAAAGGAAACTTGAGCTGTTTAACCTTTTTAAACCTGTTCATGCGCTCTTTCCAGGAACGAAATCAACTTAATATTTAATGTTGTTCTTGAATATTAGTCAAACTCAAAACAATTTGCACGTTTTAGTAACAAAGTCTTCTTTAAAAAAGGCTCATTCTAACGCCACC
Source organism: Coranthus polyacanthus (assembly GCA_037367275.1). NCBI lineage: Eukaryota > Metazoa > Chordata > Actinopteri > Kurtiformes > Apogonidae > Coranthus > Coranthus polyacanthus. The sequence goes on from JAPQRN010000001.1 coordinate 15,890,984, forward strand.
ACCACTGAAGATAAATGAATAAATAAATAGCCGGAGCAGATACATGCTCACAGAAGCTGCTTGGCCAGTCATATCCTTTGTTTTCCATCCTTCTTTTGGCATTTAGAACAAAGAAAAACTGCTTTATTATGGAGGTTCTCAGAGGTTTAATGCAGTTTAAAGCGTAAATAGTGACATAATTGTTAAGCAAATAGTCTGAAGCAGAAATAATGATAACGCAAGTGGGTTTTTTTGTATTCAAAAATCATTTTCTCGTAAATGTCTCCTTGTTTCTCTTGTATTATCAAATTTCCCCCTGGGGATTAATAAAGTGCATCTGTATCTATTTATTAAGGAACATTAAAACGTTATTTGATAAACCCTCCCCGCGACCCCACAGAGGATTTATCAGTTACGGAAAACGACTGAATGAGTGATAAACTTTCATCTTGTTCTTCTTCATTCCCTCCTAAAAGCTTCAGCTTTGGAGCACGTGTTCCTTAAAAAAGGAAGTCAAGATCTGAGAGGATGAAATGGAGCCGACTTATGCGAACGTGTGACATGATGCTTGTGTTTTGACAGAACAGGCCTTTTCTCACGTTGGTGTGTTTGTGCGTTTGTGTAGGAGCACCGCGTAGAGAACGGTGGAGGCAGCCAGGTGCTGTCGGAGTGTGAAGACTTCAAACAGGAGCGGTCTCGGATCAGCCGGCTGGAGAGACAGGCCCAAGACTTCCTCAATGCTGTGTTCCACAGAAAAGGCAAGACACGCACACACACGCACGGAGAAAGCAAATAGCTCCCTCCTGTTGAAGGTTTTATTTACTGTGTAACGTTTCAAGCACGAGGCACAGTTGTTCCTTTAAATATCCACAATCCATATTACAAAACCACATGTCATAGAGCGTCTGCTGTGGACTGGAATCGTTGGAATCAATCAACCAATCAACTTATATCAGTGTAAATCAAATGTGGAGGTACATCGGGATCTAGTGTTGACGTTGTTGATCCGGTATCTGTTCTGATGGACACTAGGATGTTCATGTCGTCTTCATCACTTCTGTTAAGACACACACACACACACACACACACACACACACACACACACACACACACACACACACACACACTCCTCATCAGTCATTTTCTTACTCATTACCATTTTCCCTCTGGTCATGAATATCTGGAATATCTTGGTATTTCCAGAGGTGTGTTTCAGACAGGTTAAGTTGGAAAATTTGGTCAATTCCCCGGGGAAATCAGTGAATATAGGGGAATTCCACAAAAAGTATCCCTATAAGGGAATATAACACCAGGGTGTATCATAGAATATATTTCACTTTTACTGCATTTAATTATTCTCCATCCTAATTGGAATTAAAACTAGGCCACAGCAGAAAACCTGATTTTTTTTAATTTTTTTTTTTATTGATTTTGGTTCCAATACTCAATAATACTAACATTTGTTCTTTATGTATTAGAGTACTATTGTAAGTCATTAGCACCATATTTCAGTGAATTCTGTCCTGCAGAAATAATCGATCGTATTTCATTTGCTTTCTTTTCATGGGGGAAAAACCAGACACATCAAAGCAGTTGTAACAACGGTTTCGATTGATTTAACTAAGCTTACTTTGGCAGGAAACTCGAGCCCTTGAAGCTAAAAAAAGGAACTTTGTAAAACCGTGCAACACTCAGTGAAACGAATGAACTGCTAACTTTCTCCGAGTTTTACAATTGGGACAAAGGCACTTCTGCCTTGCAGGTAGACCCTAAACTGGTTAAGATCTGGGTCACAGAGGCCGACCCAGTTTTCCGACCTGTGCTAACAGGGCCATGATTGGAATCACAGGCCATGAGGGAAACTCTGTAGGTTATTTTACTTGCTAGTGAAGAGTTTCGGAGGAGAAACTAATGATGAATTTGGAAGAATTAAGTCTTTTGAAATAGAGGATGTGTCACATCTGGGAAAACACCACAATGACAGTCGCGACAAAAGCAGAAGTCAACTTCGATTTAAACCAAGTCCAAAGCACTGATCGAAACCAAGGCCGTAATCAGACAATGTTTGACGATAGGCGGTGCGGTACGACCCAGAATCCTCATACGGTTTCCCAATATACAGCAGAGAATTTCAGAACCATATACATATCACAATATAGCACTACTTACTACTTACTGTAAAATCAATGGAGAAATAGTTTATAGGCTTGTTTTTTTACATTTTGAATGACACACTCAAAAGGTAGTCACTCATATTCTTACTCAGATTGTTTTTAATTAGAACCTTTGTGCAAATTTTCAGTTGAAAAAAATATAAACCATTCATTGTGTCATTATGATTATGCAGGAAAGTGTCGTTTTGTAGACTTTTCATACTGCGTTTTAGCAGACGTAGAGGTCGCCCTTCACGTGCGAACGAGCTCCTGTTCAGAATGACCTCGATCTGCGTCGTGTTCACTCTCCTTGTTTGTCAAATTAATGATGAAAAATATTGCCATAAAGATTGTGATTTGTGACTCAACTAAATAAATGAACATAATATGAAACTATACGTGAATCGTCGCGTGTCATATATTATGATACCACACGGTTCTATTTGACAACCTATAGGCTAACTAGTAAGAAGGGAAACAGTGGGACGATGTTTGCATCGACGAAACCATTTTATATTTGCATTTGTCAACTGTCGCGTCACAGTCATTGTGTATGTAATGATTACAACTCAGAGCCACGCGGAGCTCTGTTTGAGCAGATTACTCTATAGACTGTTTAGGAAATGTAACACTTCTTCAGCTGCTGGTTTTGTTGAAAATGTTAGAGAATGAGTCTGAGGCTCAGTGAAAGTCAAATCTATCACAAGAACCTCTGAGTTATTCTCTGGAACATAGTCTTCTAAAATGAGTAATAGCACGACAGTGATAAAAGGGGAAAGACTTGCAGACACAGAAATGTAATAATGACATACTTCCACCACTTTCGCAACCAGTTCTTTTCTTGATCAGATGAAAACGGCACAATCACCCACGATTAATCCACACATACAGAAAATACATTTAAAAAAACCTGCTGAAAATCACCTTGGATTAAAGATGGCCGACAAAACCCTAATAATTGATTAGTTATTAAAAAAAAGCCCTGACTTGCTGCATTAATGTCCATGTTTGTGCTTATATCCTCACCTATGGTGTCAAATTAGCATCTATTCAATGTCCAAATATTGGCTGAGATGCTCTAACCCTTCCGAGAGTGTATCATGTTTTGTCCCGAGGCACGCATCTATTTAAGACAGATGAGAACTGAGCCCGGTTTGCTGTTTTTTTTGCGGAGAGGGAGGGAGGAAGCAGATATCTGTCCAATCAATGCCCGGGTCGTAATCAATGTGGCTTCACTCACACAGGCAGAGCTGCTTGTGGAGCTGCTATATATAGACAAACAAACAGACACACAGGCATGACCGTGATGGGACACACACATGCACCAAATCCAGACTCAGAGCCCGGCTGTTCATGCAGCGAGAGACCTGTCAGGACTGTGCAAATAAATGCACATTCAGCGACGTGCAGCGGCAGAGCTCAGGAGCGAGCGGACCAGAGCGTGAAGTTAATTCAATGATTTGAAACATCCCACAGGCGTTACCTGTCGAGGTACGGCTCAACAGCGAGGCAGCCCTGAGAGCTGATACAGTATAATGTCTGGAGCGAGTAAACACTCAACTCACGAAAGATGAAGAACGGTGTTGGTTTGTAACATTTCCAGTAAACCTGCTAGCCTCTTTTCTATTGTGATGTTAATCAAAGTCTGGCAGTTGAACATATCTTACTTTTTCACTGTCAACAACCCATTCTCTACTGCGGAGCCTCGCCCTAGAAATTCAGCATTAACAATAAATCACTGGCTGTCAGATTTAAACTTTAAAGAAACAAACCTCAGTTCGATTCCTGTCGTTTGATAACTTCATCATTTTCTGTTTTTCCTCCCATTCCAATGTTGTCCACGTTCAATGTTCGTATTACACATTTATTCATGACGCTCCAACTTGCAGTAATTAAACAGATATTTAAATGCGCACATTATCTCCTATGTTCTGTATCTTTTGACTTTAACAGGACACTGCAAACCTAGACCCCAAACGTTGCCCATGCCCACTGAATATAAGGAAATACATTATTTCAACCATGCTTTTATTGAACTTTACACCTATAAGAAATTAAAGTCTGATTCAAACTGAATCCAAAATAATTCCACTGAACAGAAATGCTGTTCTTTTCCGCTTCATCTGATTGAGAACATTTTCACATGCCGAGTGTGAATGCATGACGTCCGTAAATAAAACAGTTTTTCTATTCATGGAGTTTTTCAGGCAGTCGTTTTTTGCGATGTGTTTTTCACGCATGTTCATATTGTGAAATTAGGATTTATCAGTCAGCGCTTTAGTTCCTGATCTTTTTGTCTCATGTCTTGTGATCGTTCGCATGACAGTTTTTGGTAACACATTGCTATGCACAACAAACAAAGGACCGCGCAAGCAAACATTCACTCAACTTCCTTCTCCGGAGTGTCACAAAGCTTCCTCGCTCAGGGTGGTTCTGCCCCGCTCAAGGAAATGTTCCTCAAAACACCCAGCTGCCACATCACTCAACTCTTCTCCAAGAAAAGGCCCCGTACGTACCTTTGCACCAGTCACTAGTGTTACACAAGAAGCATTTCCGGGCACATGAAGCTCAAACACTCACTGCGCGCCGAGGCTTTACCAAGGTTATTTTCAACCCTGTGTCCTAGAAATAATGTTCATATGTAAGTAAATTCCAACTCCAATTATGTTTTGTCATAAATTAAATACCGCCCGCATTATGTTTTGCATCATCAAAACAATTAAATGTTCTCAATTAATTTCCAAGTGGAAAGTGGTGATCCTGAATGTAAATGCAAATGCTTTCATCGGTGCATTTTGTTCTCGTTTTACAATATCTGCCGGTTGTGACGACAGCCGTACTATACCTGAAACCCTACCAGAGTCGGACTCTATTGTGGTGTTTACTCGGGAAACAAAAGTGACGGATCCTTCAATGACCAATAACGCTTTCCTACAACAAAACCAAAGCACCGATTACGTTTGTAGTAAAACATAATCCAAGCACCTTTACATTTCTAACAATGTGTAATTGGAGTTGCTGCGTAGTTATACATGAACAGAATTTCTGGGAGACCAGGTTGCAGCAGGACCAAGGTCTGAGAGGTGGCATGGCTCCAAAGTGGACCCACAGAAGTAGGTGGGATTGCCTGCAGACTTAACCTGCTTGGTGGGTTTTCTTTGCATTTTAGACCCATTTTAAATCCCACATAACCGATCTGTCAGAACAGATATTCCAACATGCAGATTAAAGGCACTTCAGGAAGATCACCATGAAGAGGCAGAGCCATGTTTGCACAGACTCACAAATAACATTAACAGGGGATTAAGCGATCCATCGCGAAAAACAAATGGCAGCAACACCTTCTTACAAGTCTGTGTCGCAGCTTTGTGGCAGCTTGGGGCCGGTATTAACTCACAGTTTGAGCAAGCGGAGTTAGCAGCTGAGTGAGTTTCTGTGTTAACAAAAAAAACTCTTCAGTTCAGGACAGAAACCTCAGACGGCAGCCAAATAATTATTAATCCACAGTCATCTCTAAGGCAGCAAAATCCTGCACTCTCAAGTAGCACAGAAAACACTGTACACTGACACTGTAAGGCAGCAAATGAATGTTCTTTTTTATTCCAATAAGCTCACTTTTTTAATCAGTGCACCGCAGTTGACTGTTTGACACGTAATCTTTTATCTTCCGAAAAGTTCTAAAAGATTATTCTTCAACAGAGCTGTGAGTGTGCGTACATTCTCTAAAGCACTCTTCTGTTAGTGTCATGTTTTTGTGAACATTAAAGAGGGTCAGGTGTTTTGTTTTTCCTCTTCTTTTTGCTCCTCATTGTCATCTTTTAAGTTACTCCGTGTCAGACGGACTCTGTGATCACTCGCCTGGTTTGTTGTTCGCCCTCGTGGCTCTTTCGTTATCCGTAAAAAAAAGCACTTTTGTCTCGACGAGATTCATTATTTCCGTAGATTATTATTTTGACAATAACATCTTATCACCTTTTCAAAACAGTCGCAGAATATCACAGGGGGGAAAAAAAATGCCAGTTTTCGTGAGAATCTAGTTGAATACACACAAGGAAAAGACAAGAAGGATAGAAATTAGTAAAATGTCAGATTTGATGAATTAAAGATGACTCCTGCAGACTGCATACTTCACCTTTAGACTTCAACCCAGACTAAGCAGAGCCTCAGGCGGCCGAAGGCTCTCGAGAAATCAGGAGTTCAGTTGGATGTAGGATAGGTCACCGGTTTTTCACGTATCTACTCTGTGTGGTACTTAGTTGGAGCACATTATGTGACACCAGGCAGTTGCTCCAAGAAAAAGTCTAGTTTAAAACCAGATGTATGAGGATGAAAAAAAAAAAATCAGCATGTGTCTATTACAGTGCCTTAACCTTGTTCCACGGGCAGAATTAAGCGCTGTATAATGCAGACTATGTAATTGTTTCGGCATATAGCTTCAGGATTAGAGTTTTGGGCTAATGTATTGTTGGAGGATTTAGGGTTTGACTCGATGGAAAGTCTGGTTTTACAGAGACAAGTCCAGTTTATCTGGGACAATGCCAGATTACTGCATTAATAATGATGTTGTCATTGTTGCTGTTTTGCTAAATGTGTATTAACCTATAAGATCAATGGCCAGTGTTAGTTGTGGTTTTGTTTTGTTTTGTCGCTGCAAAAAGAACAGACTTAAGTTGGTTTAATGATCGATCAGAATCGCATCAGTTTAGCTTTGATGTGATATTAATCAATGAATCCTACAGCTCTGGAAAAAAAATAAAAGACGAGTCCAAATGTCCGGACCTGAACCACGGTGAAGAGCTTTGGAAAGTGATGTAATAAATATATACTGTTTGTAGGATGCACACAGCGTTGTGGTGTTTACATGCTGGTCAATAGGCAGGATTAAATACTGTCATTTTTGGATTACTTCATCGTATCGTCAGGGATTATATATTCAGGATAAAATGGGATAAATAACTAAACATGGTGATGGCTGACAAATTCCTAGAGGATGGGATGCTAACATGTTTATTCCTCTGCTTTGTTTGTTTCTCTCCAGACCTCCCAAGTTTCACAGACCCTCACATTCCTCTAGTGGCTCGTGAGATTATGCAGCGAATGATCCGCCAGTTCGCTGCCGAATATACCTCAAAAACTACTCAGGACGACCCGCCCCTGCCCAACGGCACCATGAAGGACCAAAGCCTGCCGAGAGCGGCGTCTCTGGCTCCGGCCCCCTGCTCCCCGCCTGGGCCCCGGCCCACGCCGAGCTCCCCTCCATCGTCTGCCTCCTCCTCTCCATCCCCGACCCCGGGGCCGGCCCTCAGCCCCTCCGCCTCCGCCGCCGCTGCTGCTGCCTCGGCATCTGCCTGCACCCAGAGCAGCAACGGTACGGGAGCCAGTAACGGTGGAGGAGGAGGTACAGCTGCTGCCTCTGCACAGAACCCCGTCCTCAGCAAGCTTCTCATGGCCGACCAGGACGGCCCGCTGGACCTCACCGTCAGAAAGAACCAGGCCGACCCAGAGCCCAGCCAGCAGGGTGAGAACACAGACTCATACTGTTGTCACATCCTCACTGGTTTTGTCACTAAAAGGGAGGGTTAATCAAAATATTACTGAAATCGCAATATATCGTGATATCCAAACCGCAGGAGATGTAATTTTTTGATAAAGGAGAAACAAGTCAGAATAAACCATTATTAATCTGGTATAAATATAAAGTGTTGTGGTGCTACAGAGATGCCCCGGTCTACAAATCATATTCTCCACATGTCTGTTTGGTACAGACCCCAACAAAAATCATCAAAATTATCAATCCCACCCATCACAACTGCAATATGTCAAAATAATTGGAACATGATTAACTTTTTCCATATCGACAGGTCATTGTATTGACTTTTATTCCACGGACTAAAGCTCCGCACACACTTAACAACTGTCAAGTGTGTGTCAAGCTGATTCTGAATGTGATGTGATGTTGGATGTGACGACTGATTGGGACCCGCGTTGGACCGAGTCTGGTCCCGTCACTCTTTACAGTCGCGGAAAAAAATCATTTAGCGTGTGGTGTGTACTGATTCTAGCCTTAAGTCTTCATTCCCGGTGATTCTCGTGAAGGTTTTTTTTAAAAACGTGCTTAATGTTTGACACCAGCGCTCGATCACTGCTGCCTGCTAGACTGTAAACTAACGGAAGACGAAGAAAGGATGAGAAAAAGGGTTTGTCGTGTGATGTGAAATAGTTAAACGCGAATGAACACCTATACGACATCACATCAAAGACGCGCCGCTCTAGCTCATCTGCACCAGGTTTCACTATAAAGACCGATAGATGTAACTAAGCTTTGCTCCATTTGACGAGGTTCACTTCAGTCCACACTGAACACACCTCTGCAGCCGGGATCTCACCCAGACTCTGTGCTGGAGGAGGAAGCAGGAAACATGTTTGAAATCGACTACTTTCGCTTCATTACAAACAGGGTGACTGTTGAACCGAACACTATGTCAAAGTAAACTAAATAAATCTGGATCTCTGAACATCAAACTCAAAGCAACCAAATGTAAAAAAACCGAGGTGATTTTTGATCATGATTTTGATCTTTTTTTTCTTTCTTTTTTTTTTTTTTTTTAATTAGTGTAAAGAACAAACAGTAGTGACAGTGTAGATCAAAACAAAGAATATGTAAAAGTATCTAAAAATAGAGGGGAAGAGAAGGTAAAAAGAAAAAAAAACATTGTAGAAGTTGAAAAAGAGAAGATATTATTAAAAGACAAAAAAGATAATAATAACAACAGAAATAATGTTAACATATTTATCTTTTGTATCTTTTGATCTACGTATTATTTTCCCTCAAAGTCAGTACTTCCAACTGAAAAGCCTAATATTGGACTCAACTTCAGCTGATACGGAAAATTGGGAAAATGTCCCATTGGCGCCGAATAATCGGGCAAACTGATTAGTTTTCTGTCTCTACTAATCGCCTGCAGATGTGGAAAGAGACGACAAATACAATAGGTTACAGTTATCTAGTTTCCCTGTTAACATGAATTTAAACCAGGAAATATAAACCTCAACACTGATTACTGTCAAACTTTTAATCAAAGTTTTTAAGTTGAACTAGATTTAAGACTGGAAGGTTTGGATTTTAAAGCACAACCATTAAAAGAAATAACAAACTGACTGTAGTGAAGAAAAATCATAGTCTCCACATAAGCTTTCAGTGACTGTAATGTAATTACATATCGTTTTCAGTCACTGTCACAGTTACTTAACGCTGTCACATGTAACTAGTCAGTAACAAAACTGATTATCACTGATATAAGTCATTAACCATGTGACACCGCGTCTCATTGTTTACGACTGGCTGATGCCAAGTAACATATTTTTTTGACTGTATCTCAAACGGCATTTTTTGGTGTTTTTGATTCAAGAAGTAAAAGTAGCACACCAGAAAATAAACCCCTCATCCCGTGACATGTTCATGTTTCAACGTTAACGAAAAGGTGACTCACATATAGGCTCACATTCAGCAAACAGACGTTCTGTTCATGAGCAGAATCAGTGAAAAGCCGTCATCTTTTGAAGTAAGCCTTCACGGTGATACACTGAGCTCTGAAATGTAGCTTGGGGTTCAATCTCCATTTAATCAAACTAAAGCAGCAGGGGGTCGGGTTTTCTACCGGCAGACAGGCTGCAGGGCTGAAGCGACAGTTTCAACCTTCAACCGCAGAGTGACCGGTCATGCACTTTAATACCAGCTTTTTGGAATCTCCTTACAGTAAGCCTCCTTAATTTTTGCAAAAAAAGATTTAGGCGTTTACATTTGCCCTCGGCTCACACATTATCTCAGCCCCTCCCTCTCTCTCTCCCTCACACACATTGTGTTTCCATGTGTTTGCAGGGCATGACGTTGACTAACATTCATCACCTGGAGACATTAACCCTAACCTTACTCTAACCTTAAAGCAAGCCTCAACCCTCAGATTTAATCACGGATGCCGTGGGACCTGCATTTTGCCTCCAGAAGTGACTTCATAAACAGACTTACATCCCATAACATAAATAATACACAGCCACACACACAAACACACACCTTATAGATTCATTCTGACTGAGATTATCCTCAAAGCAGGATCACATGTACACATGCGTGCACTTATTACAGTACAGGTAGATGTAAATTCAGAAAGCAAATTTGATCTAATAACTGGACAGTGTAAAAGGGGAGGGAGGCTTTATCCATTTTTTGCTCATAATTTGGCTTTTATCTACTGCGTGGTTCGGCCTCATCAACTTTGTGTCCAACGGCCGGTGTCGATGTTAATGTCAGCAGAAATGCTCTGATGAACTCCCGGTACCTACACCGCACCTAAAAACAGACAGGAAATATTAGCCAGTGGAGAGCCATATTATATATGAATGAATAAATAAATGACTGTGTCACTGCCAGATTTGTAAATACTTAATGGTAACACTGCAAAAACTGACTAAACTGTGACTCTAAATATGGGAAATAAACACTTGATTGGAGATGATGCACACTAGAAACAGCTGAAGTTATCTACCAGCGTAGATATTGCAGATCTCCTGAATATCTAGGCTTTGGAAAACTGAGAAATATCTTAAAACAAATGGTGCGACCCTCATTCCAAGCACGGTTTAGTCAGTGTCTGCTGTATTAAGTCAGATGAACACACAACTACCGTGTTAGTTTTTCTTCTTCCCTACTTGAGTGAAAAGACTTTAAAAGCAGAGTTAAACGTAACTCCTACATGTGATAAACAATCGACAGTGTGCCAAGTTTTCACGTCTAAAACAGTCATAAAAGACACACTGTCCTCATTCAGACCTTGCTTTAACAACCGTCCTGAGATGTCCCACCTCAAGTGGAGCGCGTCTCTTCACACCTGGCGTTAAAAACGAGTCCTCAAAGACTTTGCGCGTCGAGTTTCACGTAAAGGGAGGACGTCAGTCGTCAGAGAATGTGGACACTTGCGTCCCAGACCGCTCATGAAGACATCCTCAGAGACTCGTGTTCCGAACTCTCAGGACGGTTATTAATGCCAGGTCTGAAAGGGGCCAAAATGACCACAAATGGCTGGATGTGCAAGTAAATTTAAGATACATTAACTAATAAAAAACAGATAAATAGTCGTGAAACGATCTTAGTAATGTTATGCAATCAAACAAGTACTATCAGACTTTATAACAGTAATAAGGAGCTTTTACAGTGAATAAATAAACTTTAGAAGGAGACATGAACGCGTAACACTGTACCTGAGACAAAACAGCACTGTAAGTTTGACTTCAAGCAAATATAAGTTATATTTAGTTCATTCATGGTTTACAAACGGTGATATACTTAAGTGCTTGAGGTTCTAGGCCAAAGGTTAAGAGGCTAAATAGTACAGCATCTGTTTCTTCTGTCCTGCTTTCGAATCAATTTACTGACGCCGATAAATTAATTACAACTGGGACTAATTTCCTGCATGAATCTACGTACCGAAAAGGAATATTTTTAATCCTCTAACTCCTTGATACTGTAGTCTGTTGAGTTCTTATTACTACCGCCAGTGTGTTACGTGAAAACAAGCGTTCACACACAGAGGAAGATGTCATTAGTCAACACTTGCTGTAACAGCTTGTGATTTGGGTGCGTTTTGATTCAGTTTTGAGCCGATTATCCGCGTACACACATGATCTTCGGTTCTTAATTTCACCATGTGATGTATATATACTGATGGTTTCTCTGTGTCATCTGTGCTGCGTTCTGTGTTTTATTTTATGATCACCTCACGTTTGCTTTTTGTCAGATTAAACAACAAAAAGCCTCTGAAGATTAGCGAGGCTGTGCTCATACGTAGGGTTGCGTGGTTCAAAAGGTCAGCTGCACTTTAGGGATTACACCAGTAAAACACACAGAGACGGACAGACACAGCGTCCATTCATTTATCTACACGCGTTGCATTTGTCAGCGTGCTGTGTTTTTTTTTTTTTTTTCTTCACCTTATGATTTCAGTTACAATACATATGTACCGGATGTAAAATCACAAAACATAATTTGTTGCAGCAAAGTTGTGGCTATAAAACTAGATTTTCTCGCAACCTGTCAGTTCCAGTATTTTTCTTGGGAAATGATGAAGCTAAATGTTTCTGTTTTCCGTGTGTTTATGTTCAGATGGCGTCCTGGACCTCTCCACCAAGAAGAACCACAGCGCAGGAAGCCTCAAGACCTTCCCCGGAACCTCTCCTGCGCCTGGGGTCAAAGGGTAAGCCAAACGGGATCGGTCAAACTGGCTTCTGTTTGTACAGTGGTGCCGCCGCGTGCCTAAGGTTATGGCAGTCACTTCCCAAAGAGCACCGATCGCTCAAATGTCCAACTCTTGGGTGGAGTCTCGGCCTTTAGAAGACAATGTCCTGCTGATTCAGATCACTGTTGAAATGCCAAACTGCAGTCAGGCTTCTCATTTCTAACATTTCAACGCTGATTTCACACATCGAAGGAAAAGAAGATCCATATCGGCGGCGTCCTCTCAAACTCCACACTGGAATATTTCTTACGTTCAGTTCGTTATTGACGGGTTTTAGTTTAGTTTAGAGTTTGTGTAAAAGCCTTGATTTCTAGAAGCTGAAACAGTAGCGCGATATCACCTATGATTTACAAAACCAGTATTTATTTATTTATTCATTTATTAAAGGTCCCATTTTGTTCAAAGCCGTGTTATTCTTTTAAACTATGCGCCGTTAACGTTGCTCAACCCACAACAAAGCTGAATCAAAACTAATTTTTACCAGCAATTCTACTTTGTTTTAGTTCATTTTGCATTGTTCATTGTAGCTGTTATTTTCCTTTTTTTCTTATTAAATTAAGCTAGATTATATTTTCACTGCTAATTTTCATGTTCGTCTTAGTTTTTTAGGTTAACTATAACCCTGATTTAAATGTTTGTTTTTGGTTCAGGCCCCTGATCCTCAAATTAAATCCCATTTTTCAACATTAACCCTTGATTAAACTGCTTGCGGCTTCTCTACAGTTAATCTCCTATGCGTAAAGATTGCATATATACTGATTTACTTCAGATGCTGAGAGGCCAAAAGGTTTGGGAACATCTGCTCCGGACCAGACTCACCAGCGTCTTTCAAATGTAACAAATAGACTGGATTTTTTTCAGCCTTCTTTCTATAGACAGGTTATTCTACAGAACCTGAATCGTATTTTGTTTACCGTTACTCGTGCATCCTGAAAAATGCAGCATTGCTTCATGGTTGAAGTGACATTAGATACTTGTCTGAGCAAATGTATTTTGACAAGAGGCAGCTTTGCAGTTCAACTGGCCTATCGGCGCCAGCTCTGTCAGGTTGTTCTTTTAGAGCAACTGTTTTTCATATTTATGGGGCAAGTGGTTAACATGGAAGCAAGAAAGCAACAAACTAAACAAAAAGGCACCAATAACACAGTCAAAAATAATATACTGTCACTGACAAATGGAGGTATTGAGGAGTTATGAGATTTTGGACGGTGGAACCGCGACGTCAACCCCATCTTGGCTTTTTGGATCCGGAAGTGACCGTATTTGAGCAAAAGGGGCGGGGCTACGGGAGCACAAGGGATCAGAGCCGTCTTCGAGGGCTCATGGGTGAAACGCGAGCTCACTGACTCGGTGAAACGGTAAACTTCATCGAGCACTGCGTAACAAAGTCCTTTTACGGCCGTGTTAGTGTAACCTATTAACCACAGGCTTCATTTTGGAGCCGAAGACCCTCGCGTTTTTCTGATAGTTTAAAGATTCATGGAGTCACGAGATTTAGCTCAAGCTCTTATCAATAACAGTCATTGGTTAAATATTTGTGCTTCTTGTTTTATTCACAGACGGTGGAGTTGATGAGTGGGTGTTGAGTTCTCCTACGTCGATTAGAAAAAGTGGACGTAGGGGTAGTGTAGTTGTATCCTTCAAAAGCATGTTACGTCCTCCGACCGCAAAGCTTACCCAAATAGTTTCCATCGATCCCATGGATTTCAAATTTATGCGGTGGAAGTTTGGATGTGTTCGAGGTTTAATCAAGAGAATCGACTTGTGAGTGAATGTCAGCAGGTCTGTGCCCTCGTTGTGTTTCTCTACATTTCTGGGGAATATAATTCGATCTCCACACAGCTGTCCTGAAGCAAGCCCTGCCAACGCCTCCCACCTTTCATCTCCTTAAGTATTGGTTTGCTCAGCTGATCGATACCTGAGCTACCATCAATCCCGTAGATGGGTGCTGTAGTGTAGACACAGTTCATACAGACCAGGTAACCCCCAACCCCCCCGTTCTGAAATCAGAGTTCATCTGCAGTGCGTTTCAAAAGAATGACAAAGGCTTTGTTTGACTATTTCTCTCTTTCTGGCTTCGTGTCAGCACCTTTATTGACGAACTTCAGCGCTGCCTCCCGATCATTTATTGATGAACATGTACTCTACCTTGAAGTCATGTTTGAATCCGTAACCGTCATACTCGATTCTCGCATCAAGAGGGAATAAACAATCCGCGCTAATCACGGCTGCCATTTCCTGGAATACTTTTGATCTGTAGGTCAAAGATGGATTAGGAGAAGGTCGATGCACAGAGCACGAATGCAAGAGCGTGGTGAGGATGTGGGGATGGAAAACGTATACACTCCACGTGGGCCGCGCTATCCTTGATCCTGAATATATCTTGTTTTGAAAACGTTGTAGAAGGGATGGCCTCGAGGCTCCTTGCTTTCTTCTTCTACTTCTGCTCCGCTTTTTGTTTTTACACTACATTTTTATTTAAGCACCTTTTGACTTTCACTAGTAGTACTCATGGGTCTGTGCACAACGTATAATTCATCTGCATCTGTTCTCATTGTATAATGAAAAATGACAGTCTTGAGGGTTTTTTCACTTGATTTAATTTAAATAATAATAAAAACAAAACATCATAAGAGCCAGGCAACATAAGAAAAGATATTTCAGAAACCAACTAGATTAAAGGAACAGATTAAAACTGTAAGATGTAAAACAGTAAGAACACATACACATATACATGTACATATACATGCGTAAGCTGCTCCAGATTCCATGAGGTCGGTCTTTAGCAAATAAGCCTTGGTCAGAAGATCATAAGGGTCTAACTGTTTGATAAGGAACAAGCGATTCAGATATTTACTCTGGCTCTAAACCACGCAAAGCCTTAAAAAACCATCAGAGACATTTTAAAATAAATTCAGAATTGACCTTGTAAGAAGTGAAGAGACGCCAAGATTTAATTTCATGTGCTCATGAACCTTTGATCTTGTGTCTGGCATCTGTTTTCTGGTCCAACTGGAGACGATGATGGAGGAGCAGTTCAGTACAGGAAATAATAAACCCCCCAATGCTCCATTCACTGTTTAATAATATAAGGTTTTGAATGA
The DNA here is from genome assembly GCA_037367275.1 of Coranthus polyacanthus. NCBI lineage: Eukaryota > Metazoa > Chordata > Actinopteri > Kurtiformes > Apogonidae > Coranthus > Coranthus polyacanthus. Next base: position 15,906,509 of record JAPQRN010000001.1, read on the forward strand.
GCATGTGTCTAATTTATATAAAAAACTATTATTGTACAAGGTCATTTTTCTTTATTTTATTTTTACTTTTGCCTCTTTTCTCACTGAATTGCATTGTATTTCACCATTCACTGTGTCAACAACATTAATTATTACACAGCCTTGTTGAACTCTTGATCCTGACTGGTCAATGACGGCATTCTCCAATAGAACAGAATCCATAGAATTTTATTTAGCGGAAGCAATAAAATACTTTTCAAATCATTTTTATGTCAACATTTTTTGTGTCAAAATATCAATTTCTTCAGTAAATGGCCACGTATTAAGCCCTGCATCGCCCTGTTGGGGTTTATTTCAAAAGAATGACCAAATGACTGTAATGTACTCGACATCGTCCATTTTGTGTTAACGGCATTCTGCATCAGCTATTGGCTGTTGGAGAATGAGTTCACATGACAAGGACATTCTGTCTTCAATTCAGTTCACTTCAATTCACTTTTATAATAATAATAATATAATATCAAATATCAGAATCGCCTCCTAGGGCTTTACAATCAGAAACCTTTAACAGGAAAAAACAGGTAGAAAAAAAGGTCAAAACCCCAGAAAGAGCCACTAGAGGAGGGATCCGTCTTCCAGGACAGACCGGGCAATACGTGTTTTGTGTACAGAAAATGTACACATATTATGTAAACTATAGGAATGTATAAAATATGACACAATGTGAACAGCTGCAGATGATGCAGATGAAAGATCCTTCATGCACAGACCCATCAGTAGTACAATGAAAGTCAAAGGTGTTGAAATACCAATCAAATAAAAGCAGAGTTTACATTAACGCACAAAGAACAAAAAAGGAGAAAAAGAAGGTAAACGATATAGTTTCTACCTCAGCATTCCGAGTTAAATCATGTTTTTTCAACAGATTCTGATTCTCAGCAGGTAAACCGTGGCATGGTGAGATATTTCTCCACCAGGACTAAAATCAGAATTAGAAATAGCACCTTAAGCCCCTCAGGATGGGACTCTGTCTCCTAGGGCTAAGGCCCCAGTGGCCCCTCAGGCCCACAGCCTCACCGGGAGTCTCTAAGGATCAGGTCATGTAATATTAACCAAAGGGGGAGGTGGAGCCTGTAGATGCACCTCCAGTGACAGCAATTCATCTTCTGCAGCCAGAAAATCCCCAAAGCAGCAGCAGCAGCAGGTTCGTCTGTGTGTTACAGGTAACTGGCCTTTTATTTAGAGCATAGTTTCTTCCAAATCACACACATGAAAACCTCCAGCAGCTGCAGTTTTTGTCTCTACAGTCTCCACAGTTGACATATTGTTGTGTTTTTAATTAAAAGCAAAACTATAGGATGGTCATAAGGCTTAATTACTCTAACTTGAATACACAAGCTTTATGTTAAATCGGAGGCGTTTCCCCAGTGAAATGAAAATGAGAGAAATTAAAGAAATTTTAATATGAACTGCAGGATGAAATTACCTTCATTCTTTATGCCTTATGAAATGCTCGCTGTTGTTCAGGGCATCTGTTCCCGCAGAGGTTTATTTGCATTTCAAACATTTCAAAAAACACTTAACAAGAAGCATGTTTTAGTACTGAATGTTCCTATTGTTCTGATGATTGTAAAGGCCAGCGTACATTCAAACGGATCGGTTTGTTTTACCTGAAAGAAATGAGAGCGTCGTAACTCAGCCGAGATGTATTCATTTGGTTTCAGTTGAAAAGTCTTACATACTGTTTGTGTCAAATTTGACCCGATTTGACAGGAATAAAAACAGCCCACATAACATTTCAACCTTTCCGAAAGTGAAAAATAAAGTGCACTCGTGTACAGGTGCTAAAAATGTTTGTACAAATTTGACCCGTATCTGTTGAAATGCTTTTTGATGGTTGTAAAAATGCATGAATGAAATCCTCCAGATCTTCTTTTAATGTAGAAATATCTCCATGTTATGTTTTCGTAAAACA
>JAPQRN010000001.1:15922956-15934861 GCA_037367275.1 Coranthus polyacanthus
GTTTTTCTAAAGCAGACACTGTAAAGACAGTATATTTGTGAAGATGACTTGGACGTGAGATTCACAGCGGGGTGGGTAGGGGTGGCGGGGTCTTCAGGAGGGTTGTATATATATATAACTGCTTTACCCCTCGACCCTTGCCTGTCTTTTTCACAGGCGAGGCAGAACTGTATATTGGCGGCACTGAGGAGGAGGAAGAGTTGGTGTGTTTTTAAAGACTGTTTTAAATGAAGGCGGTGGAGGGGAGCACTGGTCCTGTTTAGGTTCTCTGCAGAACTCAGCAGGCAGGAGAGTTGTTAGAAAACGCATTTTCCCTCAAGCTTAGCAGGGAGCGACGGACAGTTTCGTGAACGTTGACCCTCTCGATATTTTTGCATGCTGGTGTAAATACCCCCGTATCAGTCCTTTTGTTTGAAGAGGCTGGTTAATCCAAAAGCGCTTTTTGGATGTTGTCCGCAGGACAGATTCTGATGTTTTGAATATGAAATATTGCCCCTGAGAAAAAATCCCTTTCCTGAGAAGAAGGAGCACCTAAGGTGTTTGTTTGTCATTGCAACAGCTTTCGTAGTGGTTTTTGGCTAACGCTCTTTTGCAATCATTTTTTTCCTCGTGTAAAGTAACAACAAAAGTGTGTATGAGTGTGACTCTGTGTGGTTGTGTAAGAAATAATGCAAAAAGCTCACCCTTTTTTGATTTCCCTTAATTGTTGTTCTTCAACCATATTTTAGATTCAGAGCAGTTATTTATAGAAACATGAATCTACCTGTGGCTCGTATGGAATCTCAATGGAACAGCGTACCAATCTGAAAGCGTATTTCTGAACGTATCCTTTCCTTGCAGTCTGTATGAAAAGATGCCTACAGACCCAAATTAAATTACCCTCAGATACCCTCAGGGACCCGCAACAACACTGCTCTCGCTCTTATTCAGGTACTTAAGCCGAGGCCTAGCAGTGATCATCCTTAACTATGGATTATTTTTAATCAGCCTGTTTCTATGAACACAAAAATTACCTCCACGATATCGACGAGACACAGTTTTTCTTAACCCTTTTACTTCTCTTGTGTTCTACTCATTCTCTCGTTTTCTATCCTTTAGCTGTCTCTACTCTACTATTTTTAGATCTCTGGATATTTTATTAGCTTATGAATGTCGACTTTGTCTTTGTAAGCACTCCATTCTCCAGCTTACACCAAGCTAACCTCTTAAAGACAAACGTGATGTGCACAAAACAGTGGTATGGCTTTTCAACGGTTTTTACAGCATCCACAAACCCTTCACTCAGTATCTAAAAAAAGCTGGAGAATGCTGCGGTGACAGTAAGCCATGTTCAGGTATCCGTCTGGTTTAAGTGCTAACTTAAATAGTTTTCTCTCTGCTGCCAATGGAGTTACACAAAAAACACAGAGGAATGTGAAAGCTCTGCCTTCAGTTATTCTTAAGCTTCAGGGAAAACCTAGTAAGCCTCTCTCACTGTATTCGCGAACCCAGGAAAAAAAAGGCGGCGCTCGACCGGACGTTAAAGCTGCAGAACTTCAGAGCTGTGAAGGACAAAGGCAGGTCAAACTGGAGCAGAAAGTCCATTTAGCAGTTTTCAGTTTTTCACATGCTTCTTATACAGCCACTCCTATCTGCTGTGGCCGGTTGAAACTTCTGCTGTACGTTGCTAATTGTTTGTGCTGCCGCAAACAGCTTGGCTGGTGGATTTTGGCAGTCTCTTTATAGACTGTGGAGTCTGATATTTCACATATAAACAGCTAGTCCTGCAAAACTAGTCATTTATCGGCCTGGTCTGGATGACAGGAGTGTATTTTGGTCTAAATTTTGGATCTCTTACAACAATCAGATCAGTGATTTTTTGATGAGAACTTGTAAAGACATAAAACTGAGTTGTATTTCATGTTGTGAGATTACTTTCTACATTCCTGGGTTGGTTGTTTTTGGTAGATTTTGTTGCGATGGAGAGATCTCTGATCGGATCGGAAACTGCCTGTGATGTTTTGGCGGACGCAGGAAGTGTCATCCAGGGATTTGTACAGTAGTTTGGGTAGAAGAACGAACCTCTTCTTTTCTTTGGTTTGTTTTTTTCTTTGTTTTTTTTTTTTTCGTGTCCTGCTGAGGTTTCAGAATCTCACCTCGGTTCTTAACGGGTGGCTGGACGCCCCGCTGCAGGGCCTGCTGGGCTTTTTCCTCGTTTCCGCTGAGATTTCGTTTTTTGGGTTTGATGATATACCTCATTCCTCCAGTTCAGCGGGCCCCAGGGGGCGCTGTGCCGATGCTCAGGACGCCCACGCCCCCTTTCATGGTTTGGTCCCACCTGGACTTTACCTCTCACATATATACATATACGTATACATATATATATGTATACGTATATGTATATATGTGTATATATACATATATATATATTAACACAACACATAACATGCACACACCTACACACTGGTTCTCCAAATACCCCAATGGACCTCATTTTTTCAATATCTACTGTTTACAGTTTGACAAAATATTGTATAATTTAAAAAATATTTTTCTCATATTGTAGTTTTATTTATGTACAATAATTTTTTGTTTTTGTTCTTATTTTGTACCTCGTGAGTTGGACTTTTATTCTTCTAGGCTTATATTATCGATGTCCATGTAAATGAGCACTTAACAAGGATCACAATAATTGGTTTTAGTTTGATTGACTGCACTATTTTGTTTTCTCTTTCTCTCTCCCTGTTTTAAATGCAAAATCTGATTTTCCGATCGGGCTGATGAATAATAATGTCTCATGTCTGTGATTTTTTTTTGTTTGTTTTGAGAAAAAGATGAAAGATGATTTGATTTCCTCCAGTCTTTTTTTTTTGTTTTTTTTTTTAAACTTCATTTTGCATTGAACGTCAGGCGACGCTGATTAGATCTGTCTTTGTGCATGTGTAAAATATTTTACTGGTTATGTTATATTAAATTTGGTAAAAAAAAAAAAAATAATAACATTGCCATTTTTGCCACACATTTCAGCTGTAATGTTGTGTAAGGTAGTATTCACTGGATGCTAGAACCTTCTTTTCAAAACCACTATTCTTCTAATAAATTTTGTTGTGAAAATAAAGAATTTGTCTTGTTTGTGTTTGTCGGTTTTCACGCGTTAACGCGACTTGTAGTTTTCGGTGCCATTTTCGGTTACTTTTTTTTTTTCCTCAAAATCGCTAAGTTTTCTTGTGAGAAGTTCTTGATAAGTTCTTGATAATTTATCTTTAGAAAGCGACTGATGACGACTTAAAAACGACTTGATGTTATCTGTAACAGAAAGACACAATGCTTCTGTCAGACGTGTGTTGTACAATCTGATGCATCTGAGCTTAAATCAGTGAACATTATAACAAGAGGACATGATGTTTAGTTTTTGTCCTGATATATACAGTATATGTATATATCTCCTGCATATACATGATCAGGGCCACGTGACAGTTGGGGACTGAGGTCAAACTCCTGGGAAATGTTTTAATTTACTGTTAGATTGGTGGTATTTGTACCAGAGTTTGAAGAGACGAGGACGAAGCCCCTGATTCAAAAGTTAATAAGTGACTGAGCTCAAACGTTCTTAGAGAAAATCTATCAAATCTGTTCAAATTGATAAAATGAGTAGTTAAATAACATGTTCGACTTGCGCAACGTGTCCCCAGTTGTCAGTGTTTATTTGATGGAAGCTCAGCCACATACTGGTCAAATCGAAAATATCATTTTAGATCAGACGCGTCGATCATCTAAAATATAAAACAACTCTTCCAACGCCCGTCTACACGTGGCTGCACAAACAACCAAACATTACTGAAGCTTTCATGATACAGCTTTTCAGAGGGACAATAAAAAAACGGAGGATAATGTGTTTTTTTTACAGCGGCGTCTCTCGTTGTTCTTGACCCTCTTTAAACACATACGCGCGGAGGTTCACTTCATCTCCTACCACTGTGAATTCATTGATTGATTTAAAGAAAGTGTTGAGCAAATTACTTGGAAGGTTATTGTTATTGAATAAAAAAACCCGTGCTCTCTGCTCTCGGTGAGTATGAAATGTGGCCACAGTACAGTAGTTAATGCCCACGACTGTGTTCCCCTTGAAGGTGAGACTGTTAAAGCGCACGTCTGATTTTCTGGGCTGTTGTTATTGTTAACAAATCCAATGTACAGACGAACAGCGGCAATGAATTCATCCTACAAACAGTATTGTCTGCGTGACCTAATTTCATGCTATGCTATGACCAAATTTCACGATACTCTGTCCTTGTTTTGTGTGACTCATGTGTACTGCCCCCCCCCCCCCCTGCCAACGGTATCATCTCTGGTATTAAGGTCTCCATCTATTCAGCTACAAACATCCAGCTAACATGTAAAACTTGCTCGCCTTTAGCCATCACTGTCAGCACACTTCTTAACCCTTCACCCATGCAACAAGAGCTAATAAAAACTGCACTGCCGAGCCAATGTATCCAGAAGGTCAACTGCACTGCAACCACATCATGAGCTCACTAGACAATCTCCACAAGACCGTTTTAAATGAGCTGGAGAAGAGAATCTGATCGAGCGGCGGAGCTGATTTTAACTCTCGATTTGCCGGTGAGTATCTCCCCCGCGTAACGTTTCTGCATAATTCATGTAAGACGGACATGTTTGCTGTTTACTTACGTCGCCGGCCAACACACCATGAATCCGGCTTCATACCTAAGGTGTAACATCATTTCTACCAAACAACTATTTCTGCCTCTGAGGAAATAAACTCAGATGGAATATAATTTGTCCCTCCACCTTTCCTCACACTGCCCCCTCGTCTGCTCACTCTCCTGTCTTTCCAACTCTTCTCCCTCTGCTGCTTCCTTTTTCTTTTCTTTTTTTTTTTTTTTACATAATGCCTCTTTTACTCTGGTTTTTGCTGCCGTTGCCGCTGCCGTTGCAGGCCCTGAGGAAAGAGGCCTCTGCGCTGGATAGAGGCAGAAAAAGACAAATAACTTTTCAGGGCACAGGAAGTAGGTCATCCTCCTATCAAATATTTATTTCTCACACTGTGCCTAAGGCTCCAAAAGGAGTCCCTGTGTAGATACTGCATGTGTGTGTGTGTGTGTGTGGTTTCATACTTCACTAATTTGCACATATATGGCTGCTCATGTTCTCTGTCTGACTAAATTTGAATAGATGTGGAATATCGTTAGGTTCTACTGTCTGTTCAAGAAGCCTTTAATTTTTTCATCCAGTTTTTTTTAATAAAAAAAAAAAATACATGCAGCGTTGAACAACATTGTCTTCACGTGTGTGGATGTACGGTAAGCTTCATGCATCCACCTCTAGTTTTACAAAGTAAACGGGGGGATCTAAAGTCAGAAAAAAGGAAATGTTTTTTGTTTTTTAGAATAAAAGTATAAAATAGGAAGATTAGCTTAAAGACCGAAGTCGGTTTGAAGACAGTGACCGATTACTGTTCTTTAATTTGTTCGTCCGTTGATGTTTTTTGCGTTGGATTAAAGCTTGTTGAAAAAAAGGACCTAAAGAGAGTCACAACCTCAGACTTCTTGTTCTGTCCGACCAAAAAGTCTAAAACACAAAGACGTTCAGTTGTAAGTGATGAACAAAAGGAAAATCCTGGCACGTGAGCGGCGAGAAGTCGTTTCAAGGCGAAGCAAGTTTATTTACGTAACGCGGTTTATGTGGAAAAGGCAAAGACATCTGACATAAACAAAAGAAACATCCAATGGAAAATAAAAACTAAAACGCACAGAAATAACAGAATTAAAATAAAAGGTAGTAAAAAGTTCATAAAATATATAGAATTAAAGAAATATTAATGCTGTAGAAACAGGACTGTAGAATCTAGAATCAACCCTTTTTAGGAAATGTCAGATTTTTTTCACTGTCTCTTATTTTGAGTAAAATACACACCAATGGTTTGAATATACTTTAACGCTAAGTATTATATTTTAGCATAGACATGCCCACAAAGCTCTTTCCACGACGAGAACGTATGATTTTATAATACTAACATCAGTCCACCAACACATTACAGTACACTCTATTACAGCCCACTCAAAGTGGAAAAAACTAAAGATAAAAGAGACACGAGAGGCTTCACTCTACGAACACAACGGCTCATCTGCAAACAACACAAATCTGCCCAAAAGTCTCTCTCACTCAAAAATAGTGGATTTCCGTCTTTAATACAGTAAATGAAATAAAATTGCCCCATTTAAGCAGATATCTATCTGACATTTTTTTTCATACGCAGGTCACCAGTCGTCAAACGAAAACTTTCCAGGCTTTCTTTCAGTTCCTGACACCGTGTCTCTCGCCTCTCGGTCCGAACCGAAAGGCTAAATATAAATGAAGACGAAGCCGGTTTCAAGAAAAGAGAATGGAAGACGCACAAAAGAGTTTACAATGCAGTTAGAAGAGGACGCGGAAACGTGAAAAGAGAAATGTTTTAACCCTCAGGTGTTCTGGTGACCTTTTCAGGGATTCTCAGTTGAGAGATGATATCTGGCGAAGATTTTCATTTTTTAAGGAATTTCAGCATCAACACTGAAAAAATAAATACGTTTCCACTGTTAGCCTCGCGAGGCTGTGGGTCTTAAAGGGAAAAGTGTGATTTTTATTTTGTATTTTTTGTAATAGCACAAAAAGTAATAATCTATCAAAAAAAAAAACACTTAAACTGGCATTTAAAGGGTTCAAATTATGACAATTCACATTTGCTATACATGGTGAGGACTGGAGTTAATGACCAAAAAGAAGTTTTTCTTCACATTTTTAGTGACCTAAAAGTGTGATTTTTTTCCCCAGGGTGTCCTGAGGGTTAACTTGGATTTATTCGGGCCACGTCTAAGATCTGAATGTAGTTCCGACACAGTTATCAGAACCGTCATTGATAAAACGCTCTCGCTGTTTCAGTTCCAGACTTCAGCGGCACCGCGGCGACAGAACCAGGCGACGCAGACAAGAAGTATGAATTTCATTTGCAGGATTTAAGCTCTTTAACCGCCGTCTGCTGATTTGTTTTATTTTTTTTTTCCACACCAAAGTGCAGAAGTAGCAACCTTGTAATAAAAAGCTTTAATGGCTCCCATTGTGTCCTCCAGCGCAGTGCACCACAACAGTGTGTGCTGAAGACACGTACGAGTAGAAACATTTGATATAAAATATTCTCCTCACTTCAACCTTTACTCCTGAGACATGAACACATCTCCGGCTCTCTCGCGCTCTCTCTGTTTTTCATATACACACTGACTGCTGTGAAAATGTCACAGGCCCCATCAGAAGCCTCTCCCGCTGTGGTGAGTGGTGGCTGGGCACAGCAAGGCTCCCCATTACTGATTAATGGAACCACATCAGCTCCATTCAATTAAGACTCAGAGCCAGCCCCATGCCGTCGTCTCCCCAGGCCTGTCTGAGCTACGTTTAGCCGCGACGCGCCGAGGACAGCGCCTCCTAACAAGCTCCAGTCCACAAGACGATGGCCCAGTGGAGGGTGAAGTCACCGTAACTCGCTTTATGTTTAACCCACTTCATAAAAATGCGATACATGCTCCTGTTAAATGTTGTCTTGCGACTCATCCGACACATTTTTCCGCATTTAACAGCAGTAAAAACACCCTAAAAAGATGGCGCTTGACCACATTCGGAGTGCCCCTTTTCTATCTTTATTTCTTTTAATAGTTTTAACTCAGGCGTGTTATTATTCTTTTATTGGTTTATATGTTCTACCTTATTTCAGTGGTTCCCAAACTTTTTCAGCTCGAGACACAGACACTCAGCGCTACATCTTGTCGAGAACAAGTCGTGAATTACCATAAGGTCGACACTTTTACTGACTCTTCCGTCGTCAAAACAGTGTTGAATTAAATGCGCTTTGTTGAAATGCTGGAACGCCGATCACCGATAGAAAGATAACGGCGTGGTTTAAAAGTGGTCGGACGTTACATGCCTTTTTACCAATGCATTCAGATTCATTTTCTCACGTTTCCACACACACACGATGTGAAGTTTACAGACACCATGTCTTTCAACAGCCTGGAAGCTTCCGGTACTGCTCATGCCTTTAGAAACTGCACATGGGCTTTGTGGTCCCGTGTTGTTTGTGTACTACTGTATGTTTGTAAAGGAGAAATCAGGGGAAACTTGGGTGAGTCTGTATTCTTTTTCTCAAAATTCCTCATTTCTGACGGGAAATAAAAACATGAAATCTGCTCATTATTTGAGAGAACATAGTGTATAGTCTGAAAAAGCTTTTCGAAAAACAAATGGATGCAATTCTTTAAACACTGGAAACATATAAGACCAGTTTCAGAGAGTGACTTATTCACCACCAGAGGCTTTTTTCACCGCCTGAAAAAGCCTTAAAATAGACCTGAAACATCTCAGGGAGCACTTTGTTAATGCCTTCGCAATCATCTAAAACACTTTAGGAACACATGACAACTTGTGCAAAATGTCACATGTCGTTTGGCTTTAGTATGCCAGCGACCTTCTGAAAAAGCCTTTAGAAAAACCTAAAACACCTCCAGGAGTACCTGTTAATGTCTAAAATGACCATTTTCAGAGCACATAGTCTAGTATTGTCTTATTATTTCACCACCAGAGGCTTTTGGCAAACACTTGAACAAGCCTTAAAAACATCTCAGCACTCAGTGCATTAGCAAATACATAGAAGACTAGACACATACATCAGAAACACATACACCTGTCCAAAATGTCAGCCCTCAGAGCATATAGCCTTACACGACATATATGAAAACTTATAAGAACGGTTTTATTTTTTATTTTTATCATGCATTTTGTAAAAAAGACTCTATTCACGTGTGCAGTGAACATTCAAGCTGGAGCATGAACCGACTAATGACTGGAACTGTACATTATGTGCGAAGCATAAAAATACATCGGGCTTTAATGCAGATTTACAATTTTTACATATTTACAGTTTTATCTTGTTGAGGCCTGTGTCCTACTTCTTATTTTCAACAACAACAAACCAAAGGAAATGACGTCTCCAAATCTCTCAAAATGACACGTGTTTCTCAAACGGTCCCTCAGCTCCGCCGTCACTACCGCTAATGTGCTGAGTCCTCGTTTTCTGGCATCCGCTCGTCATCTCTGTCACTATGATCATCGTCGCCGGACACGGAGGGAATTGCCTTCGCTGCCTCTACGTTCTGTACTGCGCTCATACTCTGCAGAGTGTAGCAATAAAGACAGTAACCACTGCTCACACGAGAGAACGAGCTGCACAGTGCTTTGTGATAACATAAATATACTTATTTATAACCCAATAAAGGCAACAACAACAAAAAAACTGCTTCAAAACACAGTTGAGGTAATAGTATGACTAGCTGTCGATGCAGCGGACACCTGTTTAACAACAATTTACTTGTGTTATCGTGGGTGTAGACAATGGAGACAGTTGTCTGTAACGTTAAAAAAACCCACCAGCTTCCAACACGAACGTCACACAAGTGTCCATGTAGGACCTTTAAGCCTCAGCGGTTGTAGCTGTTTTATGAAAATGTATTTTTTTCCCCCCTGATGAACAATGACTTTTGGTGCTCAAGAAAAGCTTTTCTCGATTCGAGCGACCGTAAGCGATGCAAAACCAGAGGCTTTCTGAGAGTTTCCGTCATCTGTAGAAAATCTGTTTTTCCCTCCGTCTGCAGCTCATACGGCAGCAACACAGTCACGTGACGTCATGCGCAAACAACCCATATATTTATGTGTGCAGCAGCAACGCGGCGTAACAGCATGGGTTAGGCCAAAACTGGCGCAGTATGCAGTCCATCAAAAGAAAACACACACTCTGTACTTGTTCTCTGTCAGTATTAATAGTAGGTAACACTAAATGCAGTCAGTATTTATCTCCTCCTGAGGGCATGAATTTATCCAATAAAGCCACTGCAAAGCACTCACATACGGTACAATACCATATGATACCATTGATAGAGTTCCATACATTTTACTCATTTATTTGTAAATAAGATTATTGAATCATAATTGACATGAATTAAAGATTAAAAATGATCATGTGTATCTTTTCTGTCCAGCCGCGCTTTTTTATCTCTTGTTCCCAAGGTTATGCAGACAACACCACAAACTATACAAGACAAGCTTTTCAGCCAGAAATGAACTCTACAGACATAAAAGAAACGGTCCAGGACTTTATTTTTCAGCTCTTATTTGTTCCCAACAAAACCTTCAAGCAAAATCATCATGTCTTTTTTCCACAAGAGACCTAGCTGGAGGTACAACATGCAGTGGGTTTAAGATAAAAAATTGAATGAACTGTAGGTGAAAGGTGGGTTTTAAAAGCCTGAAGTGAAGACAAAACAGGCTTCAGCAGCAGCTTTTGTGAGCAAGCAGAAGGTGAAACTGGAACCTCGCGCAGCAGTCAAACCAACATGTGGCTGATTGAACGTCTTCAGTGTCTCCGCAACACGACCGTGACACAGAAAAGTCATCAGCATTTCCAGGAAACTAAAGGAAAACCTCACAATCGCAACTTAATTTGACACTGAATGGAGAGCTAATGTTCAACAAGGTCGAACCTAATTGAAAATGATTGAGACGCTCGGTTCGTGCTGATGGAAGCCACTTTTATTTTTCGCTCTCCTCTTTTCTATCACGAACTCCTCCTCCCAGGTCACCTTGGTACTTTCAACTCCTTTTTTGGCAGCTGCCTGAAATATTCAGTTAGCCTCTGGCGCTCTCTTCTTCCCCAACCCCCTTCCCCCATCTTTAGTCACTCATCCCCCAACCTCCTTTCCTAACTTCCTCTCTCCTCCTTCCTCCTTCCTCCTTCTCGTTCTCTTCTTTTTTTTTTTGTTTGCCTTCATCCCTCCTCCCCCCTCCTCATCCTCCGCTCTCTGACTTATTTTTCCCTTTTTTCTCTATTGCTGTTCATTGAATCCAGCTGCAGTAGCCGCAGGCGTTGTGTGTGTGTGTGTGTGTGTGTGTGTGTGTGTGTGTGTGTGTGTGTGTGTGTGTGTGTGTGTGTGTGTGTTTCAGGCCGCTGGCTGCAGGAGGTTATACAGTGGATCCAATGAGCACCTGGAGACCACTAACCATGATCATATCAATAAAAGGACATCTGCTCTAAGAGACGAGAGGAAAAGGAAAGAACGAGAGAGTGAGGGTGGAGGGGGGAGGGGGGGGCGGAGGAAGAGAGCGAGGAGAAAGGGAGGAGGGAAGGGAACAAAGACGAAGAAGAGGAGAGAGAGGATGAGAGATGAACAAAGGAGAGTGTGAGTGAAAGAAAGAAAGGTGAAGGATAGGTAGAGGGGAGAATAAGCACACGACCAGGTGAGCACTTTGTGGAAGCTGGGGATTGAAATACAGAATAAAAACGATGAGAGGAGGGAGAACAATGAAAACCAAAGAGGGAAAGAAATGAAAGAATGAAAGAAATGTGCCATAAGAAAAACTGAAACTGCAGAGAAGACTGGAAAGAATGAACGCGAATGATGAGAAAATAAGTTTACTGTGCGAGAGTTAAGGAGAAAGAGATAAAGGACAACAACCTGAAAGTATAGAAAAAACTCAAGAACGATAAGAGGAAGAGATTGAAGAGATGGGCGAAGGGAAGAGTAAGAAAAGGAGGGAGGAGAGTGAAAAAGAGAAGAAAAAACTAAAGAAACATGTATATAATAAACAGGAGGGAAAATAGGACAATAAGAAGAAACGAAGGGGAATCCGAAAAAGGATGAGGAGAAGAGTACGATTTTCTTTAAAAATGGAGAAAAGTGGATAGAATAAAGAGATGGGGAAATAACTTTATTGTCTGAGAATAATTGACCTGAAGAGCAAATTAATGAGAGAAGAATGAAGAAAAAAATCTGGAAAGAAATTTATAATAAAGAAGATTTTTTTAGGGATAAATTAAAAGTATGAC
>JAPQRN010000001.1:15943317-15965200 GCA_037367275.1 Coranthus polyacanthus
AGGAGGAGGACGAGGAGGAGGAGGGAGCGACGAAGGAGAGAGAACAAAAAACAAGGAGAAAATGAAATGTAAGTGTAAGAAGAGACGGAAGGTTGAATCAATAGGAGGAGAGTACAATGTAAAAATACTCCAGGAAAAGTCCAGCAAGAAAAATCCTACTCAAGTAAAAGTACCTGCAGCAAAATGTAGGAAAGTATTGAAGTAAAAGTACTGCTTTGGTCCCAGTGAATCATGTATTATCATTTTGATATCAGAGTATTCATAGAGAGGCTTCAGCGTTGAGTTACACTATAACCAAAACCCTCTTGTATTAAGAAAAATCAGGGAGGAAAGTCAGATTTCCTAAAACTAGAATCATCAGAAAAGTCTAAACCACTGAAAGAACAAAATCGACCTAATGGAGGCAAAATGTAAGCAAGCTGTGCTGATTAAAAGCAACAGAAACAGTTATTTGAGACGGATTTAAACAATCTTGTTCCTCTGCTGCGACTTTACTTTTCTAATGAAAAACATGCTTGACAAGATCATTTTTGTCTTTAGAAAAAACACAAAACAAGACAAAACAAGACAAAAACAAGTTTGTTCTCCTTCAGATCCAGTTTTATAAACATGGACGCCAGATGAATCCGAGGGCTCGGCACATGAGCAGTGAGGAGGAAAGAAGAGAAAGCTAACTTTTGAAACACAAATTTCTTTCCAATTTGTGAACTTTTTCCTCTGATCTTTGATATTTAAGTGCACGTGTGTTAGCGTGTATGTTTTCAGGTCGAACGCCTTCTCTGCAGGTGTTAAAAGCTTACTGCCCCCTGCTGCTCTCAACTGGCAGCAGCGTCTCTCAGGCTTCGTGTCACCTTTGTTTGCTTAATCAACACTCAGCTGCATTACCCTGGAAACACACTTTCAAGCTATTTCACAAACTGTCATAAAGGAAACAGGTTGCTGCTTTACTCAACCCACGCTGAGCTGCTGTGGACGTGACGGTTCGGTCCGTGTGCCTCTTTCGCTTTACTCTTTGACTCTTATTTGACTTTGTCCTTTGTGTTACCGTTATCGTTTCTCTGGAAGAGAAGCTTAAATAAATACAAAATCAAATAAAATGCAGGGTCGGGATGAAGACGGGAGTATAAATTTACTCAAAATGGAAAGCTTTGAGTAAAGTGCAACACGTCAAACCTGTACTTGAGTAAAAGTATTTATTCCACTCCTGCAGGTTCATACTGGTACATTCTGTAATTTGCATGATTTTATTTAGCAAGAAAAAGAAAAAAAAGCACCAAAAGACTCTTCTTCATGCACCGACTGCTGCATAATGATCATGATGTAACAGCAGCCTCGAATTGATTCGTTGACATGTTAATGTCTATGCACTGTTGAAATTAAACATAAGGTCAGATTTAACTCTAATCCTCTGCAGACACCACTTCAACTTTACGTCTTCTCTCGCAGGAGATTTATTCTATTGTTTCAGTTTTCCCACGACTGTGTCAATACATTTGTTCCCAATGGCTTCGTATGATTGTTTTCTGTTTCTAGTTAGATTTTTTTTTTTTTTATGTCCAGAAAGACTCCTTCTGGCAACAGGACATTGGTAAGTATTTAAAAAGTCAGACTGATTATCGCTGAAAATGGAAAATAAACAGATTTTCTAATAAAAAAAATAAGGTTCACTTCAAAACTCCAGGTCACGTCACACACCGAGAAACCTTGAACTAAGTCTTTATTATTTTGTTGTGTGTTGTAACTACTGTGTGAAATTCAAGCTTGAAATTCATCCGAAAACCACCATTTGGAGTTTCTGTTAAAAGGCAATAAAACAAAATACATCAGGACGTGACATAAGAGATCATTAGTAAAATACAATACGATGAAAAACACATGAGCTCAAACTCATGTTCAAAGCGTTAAAGAAGCTGAAAATTTGTTTTTTGGGAAACTTTACGCATAAAATGGCAAACTTTCACAAAAACAACCTCAGCCAGACGCCGTTCGTCCAGTGAATCACAAGCCGAACAACGAACAAATATGTTCACGACTGATACGTGGTAGATACACACTCACATCAGGACAGTTAGACGTGATCCCTTCCTTCGAGACCGGATCCGTTCTGGTTCCTGAAGATCCAGAACAGCAAACAACAGCACACGCTTCAACATATATGCACCGTTATTATCTTTAAACGTGTGTTTAATTATTTGTTTTTATTTATCTATCGTGCGTTAGTAATTCTTATTTATTATTTAGTTAGTCTCCATTAATAAGTCACATGAGTTCATGATTCATTATTATTTTATGTTGTTAGTTCTGGTGTTACTTATTGTTCATTATTTAGTTATTCATGATATTTACTTGTCTTAACCCTCATGTTATAATTCATATTATTTCCTCATGTTATGTCGTGTTGCTTATTCATTGTTATTTGGTTATGTATTGATATTCAGTTATTTTGCTTCAGCTCTTGTCTCAGTCATTCTTCATTATTTACTTGTTTATGATTTCGTTACTAGTTATTATTTAGTTATCTTATGTGACTTCTCGTGTCAGGTGTTCATTATTATTTACTTGTCTTAGTTGTCGTGTTAGTTATTCGTCATTATTTAGTTATTGTCATGTTTTTTTGGATGATTATAAGCGACTGAATCCATCTATCCATCTATCACAACAATGGAAACAATAGACAAGCTGTTTATTAGTGTCAGATGCACCCTGTGTCTGCTTTAATGACCCAATTTCTCCTCTAAGATTGAATACATTTCCTTTTACTTCTCTAAGTTTAAACACCAAAAGTTATTTTCTAAACACAGTAACACTGTGTAAATTATGTATTTTTTAAAGGCAGCGACTGATGAACAGCAGCGGACCATGTATTTTTCCACAAACTGAATACATTGTTTATATTTGGAGACAAACGCCTCAGTTATTCTGTGACTGATCAATCGTCCGCCTTCATGCAGCTGACAATCAGCCGGCCATCACTTCACAGCAGAGCGTATTTCTTTTTTTTCTTTTTTTTTGTCCTTTGTGTGCAGCACATCATCCCTGTGAGAAGATGTGGTGGCTTTATTGGAATTGGGGGGTTGGGAAGGTGCTGCTGCCATGATTTTATCCTCCTTTAAAGATGCAGAGAGACAGAAAAGAGGAGAGCAGAGGGGGAAGGGGTAAAGATGGCAGGGAAGAAAGGTTGTGTGTGGGGGGGGTTGGAGGCCGGCTGGATGGGCTGCAGAGGTGGAGGTAGGAGGGGGGTGGAAGGATGCTACAGAGGGGTTTCAGCGGAGAGCAGACTGGAAGGGAGTGTGCGGCTGGGGGAGGAGGGGCTCTGTCAAAGCCGATGGGGGTATATATTATGTTTTATGGTTACGAGGGGACGCATAAATCACTGTTTCATTAAACGGCTTCAGTCTAACAGCGACGCCCCCCCTCCTCCCTGCGGGACATCCCTGTCTTTCCCTCTTCTCCTCCATCTTTTTCTGCTCTCAACTCCTCCTCAAACTGGCCTCTGTCATCCCTCCATCTCCTCTTTTTTTTTTTTTTTTTTTTACTCTCCCCGAGCTGCCATCACCCATCGACTCAGCGTGGACAGCCGTGACACAATGAGGGCAAAGGTCAGCGCAACAACAACATGAAAACCAGAGCCAATGTCAAGGCTGAGAAGAAAGAAAGAAAGGAAAACAATGAAGGAGAAACAGCTCTTTATTTCAATAAATAGGAAAAGAAGCACTACTTGTTGTCAGGCGAGACAACGTGATCCTATCTCATGTCATTTTTTTCATTTTTTTTGTAAAATTCCCATGAATGATGCAGAAACATTTTTTGGCAACTGAAGATTCCTCTACAATCTACACATAAAACAATGACAACATCCTCTTCAACATATAAAAATACTATGACAAAATCAAATATGCTTATAATATATATTACAATCTGTTAGGCTGTTACTGTGTGTAGATGTATTGCAATTATGATAAGAACAATAAAAGCTACATTAGTTTAATTCTGGTTCTTGACACAGAATGAAAAATTCAAAGGTTAAAATACAAATAAAACATGTTAAAACTCAATATTACGCACCTTTTATTTTAGTTTCACATCCATATAAATAACATGTCATATATAAAAGCTACACTTTCTGTGTTCGGATGACGTGTTCACCGGCTGTTCTGACAAATCGAGGAGGAAGAGTTTGATCCGAACAAACACACGGACTGCATCGACGCATAATGAAGCTCATTATCAGGGCGTCTCGTTGTTTTGAGGCGGCTCACAAAGACAAATACACACACACGTTTGCACTTCTATACTTGTGAGGACCCACGGTGTCAGAAACCTGACCGCGAAGCCCAGCGAAACCACCCAAACACGCCAAACCTCAGGGCTCGGCCACTTACGATTTTACTGCCAATAAATACTTTTTGAGGAGTAATTTTCAAAGCTGCGTTTTTTTCAAACGTTAAAGGAAATCTGGTCCTCACAAAGATGTCAGTTGCAGACACACACACACGGCCAGCTGTCCCAGTCTAAACTGGAAGACGAGCGTCTGGCGAGCAGTGATGGGAACGTGTCCTGACCCCGCCGCCGTCCACCGCGAACCCTGTAAACTCTGACCTTGACCCTGTGTTCGTGTCGTCTTAGAGGAAGTGGAACAGAATGACAATTCATTCTTGTCAGCTTTTTTTCTTTTTTAATGAGCTGTTTGTTTAAGTGACCGCTGCAGATGTTTACTCTTTTTCCCACCATTAGTCTGAATAGATCTGCATCATTTTCTCCCATCTCTGACAACAATAAACCCATTACCGTGTTTTGCCGCCTCTCATTTTCAACGTGAATGCAGCATCGTATTTGGGCACAGGAAGTGCACCTGCTGCTGAGTGTTTTCTGTCTGGTCTCTGCAAATATTGTGATTAAGAATCTTGTCCACGAATACAAATAAGCCCTACCCTGTTGATGAGACATAAATGAAATGAGACGCAACAAGATGTCTGCAATGAATCGGTGTAACATCGGTTAATGAAGGGGTGGAAGCATGAGAAGACTTTAAGAGATCCCTCATTTCTTGGACCACCTCAATTTAAAGGGTTAGTTTGGTTGTATGAGGTACTTATCCACAGTCAGTGTATTGGCTACAGTAGATGGTCAGTACTGTGGTCAGTAGTGTTTTTTAAGGAAAATGTCACATACTTGCCTTTAAACTTATGCTGTTTTATTAGGTGGATAAAATACATTTTGCCGCTGTCCCCGCCCACAGCAG
Source organism: Coranthus polyacanthus (assembly GCA_037367275.1). NCBI lineage: Eukaryota > Metazoa > Chordata > Actinopteri > Kurtiformes > Apogonidae > Coranthus > Coranthus polyacanthus. The sequence goes on from JAPQRN010000001.1 coordinate 15,948,560, forward strand.
TACATTACTTGGTGTCCCGTTTGCTTCTCCAAACTGGGAGCGTGCTGAACGTCATCTACTGTAGGTCATACACAGACTATGAATAAGCAAGGCTCGACGTAAAAGAATCGATTTTACTCTTTGCTGTTACTCGATAGCTGCTAATAAATAAAACCATTGTACACAAGGGCAAGGTAAAAATTGACTTTGGGCGAGTAGATTTCTGAAAATAAAATCTACTAATAAAATCAGAAATCTGCTTGAACCCTGAGCAGCTACCTCATACAACTCTACTTGAAAAAAAAAAACCAAACAAACTAGCCCTTTAATCACAGATATAGCTGAAGACTTTGGGTAAAAGAGGGAAAATTCTCAACGTGTCTAACGAGAAAATAATGTCACTTTCATTTCCCAGCTTAATGTAGATCCTTCATTCTCTGTGACAAGTTGCCGCTCACCGTCGCAGCTGTGAGGGAAGATGGAAAACTCTCAACCAAACAACAAAAACATTAATATCTATATTGATAAGAAATAGTGACATCCCATGAAAGTCCTGTCAGTCGTTTGTAAAACTGAATATGTAACAGTTGGGTGACCCTTGTTATCATTTGTGTTTATCCTCAAATATCTGGGTTTAATTCCAAACTTTCTACTGCAAGAACATTTTTTTAGTGAAATTAACTCTGAAAGTACAAGTCATTCTTTTGCGTCCTGGTAGAACAATCACAACACAAGTACAAACCTGGTCCTGACCATAACCAAGGTTTAGGAAGAGAGACTCTGTATTTTAACTCTCCGCCTAAAACGTGGCCTAATTGTCACTTGAGAACAAGTCAATACTGTAAGTTTGAAGATCACTGCTGGAGTGTAACACTGACATGACTAATTGGAAAACATGTAATTAAATTCCACCTTTAGTGTCACTGAAAGGTTGTACTGCACTTAAAGTTGTGTAACTGCACCAGATTGCGTCAGTCACAGTGTAAGAACAAGCCAAACACACGAACACACGCTGAAAGTGGAAATATGGAATTACAAAAAGAATATTAGAGAAACAGCAGTCAGGTCTGCAGCAAATAATTCACACTTCACTATGTGGTATTATTTCAGCAGCACTTCAGGTCTTTATCACGCTGACAGACCTCAGAGATACCTGCACATACATTCTGTATGTGAGGTGAGATCTTTACATGTCTAACAAGAAAATAATATATTCCGGAGTGATTTTAACAGGTCTGTGGACCGTGAAACCTTTTATTTCCAAGCTTAATTTAGTACCTTCATTCCCCGCGACAAGTTGCTGCTCGCCGTCGCAGCTGTGAGGGAAGAGCAGCACTTAAGCAGCCACACATCAGAAACACATAGAAGAAGGCAGACGGAGGCTTTTCAACACACGTATCTTAATAATGAGCTGGAGTTAGGTAGTCAGAGAGGAGGGTCTCCTGCAGCAGGTGAAGAGGTGGAAGATGACGATGAGGTCGATCGTTGATTTCATGTCTCGAGAGGGAAGAACTGTCTTTATGTTACAAAACTGGAGCTGTCCGCAGAAACACACAAAACAAAACATGAAAAATGTCCGTTTATCAGTGAGAGAATCCCTACAGTGTGTGTACCTCTTTAGCTTGGTGTGTGTGTTGTGTTTGGATGTGTGTGTGTGTGTGTGTGTCTGCATGTGTGTATGTGCGCACCATCACATCCACAGTACTACACACACTCCTTGCAGCCACATTCCACAGGCTTCTCCACGTCCTGCGTGATCGAGGTCCCGTCGTCGCATTCGAAAGTCAGCCGTCGGCGTCGGACCCTCAGGGGAGCGCAGCAGGAGGCGGCGGTCGCGCTCGGCTCGGTCCCGGCCTGGCACCGACCTCGGCATTCGACCCAGGAGAAAGGCTTGGACGTCTGGCAGAGGACGGAGCCGCGCTGCACACGGTGGTAATCCCTCACCGGCTCACCTCGACACGGGGACTCTGGGTGGATCGCAGAGGGGCGTTAGAGGAGCATGTGAAACAAAAAACAGCTACAGTTCACCTGCATTCATTCAGGAAAATAAGGCCGGAGGGAATTAAAAAGTACATAAACCAAAGGCTGTGTATTGTTAAAAATATCGTTAGTTTGACTTTTTCAGATTTCTGTGCAATGTGTGATGACATTGTTTAAATGTTCAAGGATGATGTGAATTGAGATGAATAAAAAAAAAACCTGGCACCAATTAATCTGAGCGTAGTTGATGGCTTCATCTGACGGGTCACATTTTTAAATGCAGAATGTTAATACATTACACATGTAAATAAAATGGTTTTTCTTATTCATTGTGTCTTTTGCCATGTGTTGCACACATTCATAAAGCAATGATGATGAGGAGAAGAGTAATTCTACCTCACAGCAGCACCAGTAAACATATTCAGCTCATTATGAGACTGTGGAGGGACAAATTAGACTGTGACATCTAGATAATTCATGGGAAATGACATATTCATGTAACGCTAACAGTCAGACAATATTACAGCCAATACTGGTAAAAACATGCTGCGTACCCTGACTTATGTCTTGATATTTGATGCCGAAAGAAATGTTTTTTTTAATACTCTATAGCATCTAAGCAATTTCGTTCATAATATAAAAGTATTGAAGCTTCCAGTTCTACTCAGTTTTATTCACTAACATCATGATGGAGACACTAAAAAAAACTCTATTATTAAACTATTATTATTAAACAATACTATGTTTATTGCTGACAATATTGAAGTTTGCGTATTTTGATTTGAGTCTATTTGCTTGGTTATCAAATGTACAGATTCGTTATTTTGAAATGTGTATTTTTTTCAACTCAAACTTAAACATAGCGACTTTCATTTTGCATGTTTTACACAGTACCTCTCTCTGCTCAGGGTCACTAAATCCAAAATATCACCGGACAATTTAGATTGTGTTTATTTTTTCCCCATTTCTGCAGTTAGATCACCCTAAAACGTCCTAAATGTGGACCTTTAAATTGCAGCCTTTTGTGGTTACATCACTGCACAGGCTCATATCGTGATTATTGGATGAATTGTGCGACCCTACCTATATCACAGCTCTGTCCGGTGAATCCCTGCTCACAGGTGCAGCTCTCTCCGTCCGCCGTCTCCTCACACTGGCCGTGAACACACGGCAGCCCCTGGCACAGACTTGCTGGCTCCCCCTTCAGGTTACACAGCACGCCGTGGTATCCCTCCTCACAGTCGCAGCGATACATCTGTGTGTCCAACATCACGCACACTCCCTTCACACATCTGAAAAAAAGATTTGAGACAGTTAGATGATGAGGAGAAAAAAAATGAAAACACCAAGTCATCAAATTACCTCTGTAAAGTTTAAATGAAGTAGACGGACTCTAAAGTGCAACATTCACACAACAAATTATGTCTATAAAAAACACACTTACTTGCTGCTTTCACATGGGCTGACTTCGGTTGCCGTGGTGACAACATCCGCTCCAGTAAGACCTCCTGATATTGGCTCGTCACAGTGTTCTCCAGTCCAGCCTGGATGGCAGTGACACTGGGGACCCTGTGTGAGAAGATGTTTACTGTGAGCTCAAGAAGTGAAGAACGAGGCGACACAACACATCATCTTTACTGGGTGTTTAACTGAGGACCGTATGACTACAACTAACAAGATAATAAATATAAAATCCTTTATTAGTATCTCCCTCTTTATTTTAATTCAATTCAAAACCTCATTAAGGGCTCAGTTCACAGGGAACTCCAAAGGACAGGAAAACAAGTAGATTAAAACAGAAAAATATAAAATAAGAATAAAATAAAAGACATTAGAGATTTACATACAGACAAGAACGCCAGTGACTCAACATTCTAGACTCAACCCTGCCTGACTGTGGAATAAAACAAAAAAGAAAAGGAAAGAACTTGGGTTGATGTGAAATCTGAAGTTTCATAGGGAAGAAGCTGAAGACATTTTCTAAATTTAAGAGTTCTGGTCTGCTAAATGTTTTAACAATGACAAATATCAGACTGTAAAATATGTCTTTACAGTCCTGGAAATCCTCAGGTTTCAGTGGTGGAGGAGGTCGACACTGTGGTTCATTTGAATTTGATGGGGTTCAGGTCGATCGCAACAAAACAAACAGAAGTCCACCAGCGATAATACAAACATCACAGACGCCACCGAGGGACAGCTTCGAATTTGAGTTCTTCCCTTATTCCATGACGAGTTTTGTTAATGTTAATGATAGTGAAAATTAGGAAAAAAACTAATTAAATGCTCTTTTAAACCTTATATCTACATCTTAGCTTTGTTTATCTACAGAACATTTTACATGTACGCAAACAGTATGGACACGGTATCTCCGTGAAGACAAATCCTTATATTCGGTTAAGGAAAACAAATGTACTATCTAAACTATAACTGTACTGACGTACCTGTGCAGTGTTGGGTTGGCAGACGCCGTGCAGACAGTAAAGTTTGCGGCAGGCCTGGCAGCCCGGCACCACGCCCGGCTTCATGTGGCTGCGGGTGAAGTCCTGCAGCTCGTGGTTGATGTAAAGGTTCCTGATGCAGCCGTGGAAACTGGACATGTTGAGGGTCTGAGAGGACAGACCCAAAGACGCAGGCATCACCTTCTCAGGCATACCTGTGTAGGACCGGGCCGGTGACACGCAGAAGGCATGTGATCAGATATTTCTATCAGTGTGAAAAAACAGGCTGATCCTCCGCTGTCTCCCTGTTCTTACCTCCCACATAAAGAGGAGCGTCCCCCGTCACCAGCTGACTCCGCCCCTGGCTGTCGAGGGTGGTGGGCTCTCCTCCGTCCACAGAGAGGTTCACCATGCGGTTAAAGGTCACCAGCTCCACAGTGTGGAAACGCCCATCGTTCACCGTCTCAGGACTAGAAGCAGAGGATGGGATGTACAGATTTCAGATCAGCATTTACGGTGAAAGCGCTCATCTTAGATTATGTAAAACTAGAATTACTGCCCTGTGGTTGTATGCCTCTGCAAACCAGTCAAGTTGCAGTTTACATCCATGGTTCATATAAAAAAATATATATAGTATATAGTGAAGACTTTGAATGAATTTAATAAAAGGTATTCTGTCTTCACTTACAGACTGTTTTTACAGAGGAGTATGGTGTTGAATAATGGTCAGAAAAGAGTTTTTTGCAGAACATTATGTTTATGAGGTTACAGTGAAGTTAACCCTTGACCTTCTGGATATTAAATGTCACCATTTCATTATTTTATCGCATTATTTTATCGTATTTATAGTATCACACTATGAATTAATGAGTTATGTGTGTTAGGTCACAGTGACCTTGAACTCTGGCCACCAAAATATAATCCATTTTTCCTCAAGTCCAAGGAAACGTCTACAAGAATCGACACACGGCCCGACAGACAACTATAGAGGTACAGAAACATGATATCTCTGGCCCTGGCCACTATTCACAGAGCATAAAGCAAAGAGCAATTGAGGGTTTGACTGAAACCTTGTCAGTTTCTGAACACATTTTACAAAGTACAATTCGTAAATGAATGAATCAATACATTTTATTGTGTTTTAAAGCAAGGTTGAGCTAAGCTTATGTCAGTGGCTCCCTTTACATCAAACATTAGCTGTTTACATATGTTTCCATATAATATCAAGTGAATTTGAAGAGAAATTCTGAAATACTGCAAAAAGAAAAAAAAACGGAATGTGTTTCCATCTAGTTTAGAGCAAATAAACTAGGATGGTGTTAGACGGTGGTACAGTCTACATTACACATGGCTGTAATAAACAGAGTCGCTGAAGCAGAGCATTCTGTTGCTGTTCCCCTTAGGGAAGAACAATTACTTGACATATTATTGAAATTGCAATATAGCCAAGTACAATATCCAAATTGCAGGAGCTGGACAACATACTATTGTAAAAGCAGCACTGTGGAGCTACAGCCCATAAATCATATTCTCCAGATGATTTTTTTTTTTTTTCATGGACGATTTCATGATCTCCTCTTTTGTCCACATGTACCAGGTATGTCTTCAAGCATCATGGGAAACAGAGGCTCAGTCAAGGGAGTTACAAGTTCACTGCTGTTTCTGACCTACTTTACTCCAAAATGCACATAAAAAATACAGTCATGGAAACACGGCTATAGTCATTTGATATATAGTTTGTATAAAAAAAAGATTATGAACACTTTGTTTTATTTTTCTATGATGAATTCTGTTTTCATTTCACATTGCTCTCCCTTGTCTTTGTTTTTTCTTTTCGTTCTGCTGGATGATTTACCACAATCCCTTCTATCTCCTCTTCTTCTTCTTGTTATCGTTCTCAGTGTGTGTGTGTGAGTGTGTGTGTGTGTGTGTGTGTGTGTGTGTGTGTGTGTGTGTGTGTGTGTGTGTGTGTGTGTGTGTGTGTGTGTGTGTCGGGCTGTCAACGGGCCGAGCCTCCTCATAACAACCAAACATTTTAACCACTCAACACCTGATCAAGTGGACTCTCAGCTTTAAGTGTCCTCTGGCTGCATCTGTGATTAAACCAAAAAACCCGCACCGCCGCTGTCATCCGTCCACATTCCCAAACACTGCAGGACTTTCTCTGAGCAACGGCACGGCTCGTGCACTAACGCGGGCTCTGAGCGCCGTTGCTGGGTTACAGCGTGGAGAAGCTGGGAGCTGAGCGGCTGCTGAGGGCCTGACACGAGTCCAGTGGGTCATTCGATTAAATGAACTCTCAGCTTTCAAAATATGACGAGGAGAACCGACTAATCAACCTGTGGCTGCTGGCAGGGCTCCCATATTTAAGTGTAACATGTTAAACCGGTCAAGTCAAAACGCACTATATAACTGCACACTCTGCCCTGACAACTTATTGCAACGACCTCTGCAACCAAGTGGTAAGAACAAACAAACCAAAAAAACACTATAAATGTACATATTGTATGATTTGAGAATTAAATGTAGTGGAAAAGCAGATGAAATTTCAATAGAAGCAGGAAAAAATTTGGGGTGTTTAATGCCTTTTTCTTTTAACTCCTGAAAAAAGAAGCAAGTATTGATTACTTGAGAGAGAAATGGGAAATGACAGGCGACAAAATCCCAGCTGAAGCAGAACAAGGGATGCTGCCAGTGGTTAAAGTGCTGACCAGAAAAATGATAATGACAGGCACATGAACACATATTTTACACTCACAGGTTTGCCATTTGTATGAATCTCTGCTTTATGTTGTTAAAAAAAAAAAGTCCCCGCAACCAGCGCTATTTGTCTCTTGTGATGGATTGTACTGGACAATGTGCTCTGTCATGTGCGTGAAGAAGTCTGATTGTGTGCGTGTTTGTCTCTACCTGTAGATGGCAGTAGCCGGTTGGTTTCCAGGGTCGTAAGTGACCCTGACGTGACCCTGATGGAGCTCCACAGCGATTGGCTCGTTGTCTCCGTTGTAGAGCAGAACACCGTTTTCTTCTGCTGTGGACACCTGACACATGCAGACACAAGTTCGTTTTCATTTTGGCATAATTTGTTTCACACATAAATACTAAACATATAAAGAACATTAAAAAGCATAGAAAAACAACTACTAAAAGCACATACAAAAGGTGAAATATGAACATACAAAACCGTCAGCACATTTTAATATGTGTGTTCATTAATAGCACATTTAACACTAGAATCGCCAGGAGTCGCTATAAACCTACAACTGGCAAATGAGTCAAATAAACCCAGGCGTCATTTCTAGTCCACAAAAATGTCATTGTATGAAGGTTTTCTCTTTGTCTAGAGTCTTAACATGAGTTTGTTTCCTCTGGTTTTATAATTCAAGTATTTTTGAGAACACTTGTCGCTTTGCTTGGCCGTCAGAACAAATCAGTCTAGAATGACAGCAAAAATGAGTATTAGAAGAAAATATTTGCATATTTGTCTGGTTCATGAATCTCTGTCTCTTGTCCATCGTAAACCGGATCACACACTAACAAATGCTTAAAAACAGAATGTTTAAAAAAAGAAATGCTGCGGAAATCAATGCATTTCTATAGAGGTCAATTTTACCCGGTGGTGGTTACAGGAATAAATACCCATATATTTAATCTGGATTCATCTAGATTATATTTAAAAATAGGGAGTGCCACACAACACAATTTTAGGAAAACACAAAAACTGGAGGGATTCAATGTTTTACTAAAACAGAGTAATGAAAAAAAGCTGTTGGTAAATTTGACCTGTTGGCAGTTGTAGTGTTAAAACATGTGTAGAACTGTGGTTAAAAAACTACAGGGAAGCAGGAGCAATTGCTGTGTTTACACCGTGATCATTCATTCATAGAATGATCATAGTGGTTCAAAGTCAGTAGTTCTAGACAGCAGGGCATGTTTATGTCTCAACATGCTTTATTCAGAGGAGGATGAAGAATGTCTCTCTGTGAAACTTCTCATAATGGGTTTCTATTATTCTACACTGTCTGCCTCCTACGGTATGATTTCTCTGCTGTGTTTTGTTTGCATGTCCTCACCTGCAGGGTGATGTTGGCCTGAGGCCAGTTCTTGACATCTTGGAGTTGAACATAAGAATCTCTGTCGACGAAGTTCACGCTGACGAGCTTCTCGCAGCTTTCTCCCTCGAAGCCTGGCAGGCACTGACAGACTGCAGCCCCTGTCTTCTCCACACAGGGCGCGTCGTTTTGACACTGAGCCAGCTGGCAGGGCGACGGGGGAGGAAGGGCCACTTCACAAAACTCACCACTTGAGGAGAAGAGAAAGAGGATGATACAGGCTGAACTGTATGCATGTTTTCATGCACGAAAAGCAGGCATTTTCTGTGAGAAATCAGGTTAAGACAAGAAACTGGCTTTGCCATGGTACTGCTAAATGCAGTACCCCAGTTTACAGTCCCCTGCACACCTTCAGACAGATGGCTAGCTCCTTTCACACTTTTACTGGGTTCTTTCAGCAAAAGAGAGGTTATATTTAAGACTTTTAAGACCTTTTTTAATACCACTTGGAATGGAATTTAAGACCAACTTTGCAGTAACCAAGATGGAAGAAAAAAAACACAATCAATTACCAGTACTTGCAGTCTGGACCATAGACTGTATATAAATAGTGGACGGAGGAACCCTGACGTCACCCAGTGGTCTCTGAACTGCTGTTTTGAAGCCAGTAGTTTGCAATTTGGCCATCGCCATGTTGGCTTTTTGGAGTCGGAAGAGACCATATTTGGACAAAAGGGGCGGAGCTGCGGGAGTGCAAGGTGTCGGAGCCATCTGCTAGGGGTCATGGGTGAGCTAATGCATGACAAAGTCATTTTACAGTGTTGTTAGTGTAACCTATTAACCAAATATTACTATGATCAAAGCTTCTATTTGGTCTAAGATCTTATTAACAGAGAGAAAATTTGAAGATGGACCAGAAGACTTATTAGAGGGTCCAAATAAAACAAATGAGACCACAATGACTTCTGGAAAAAAAATATTGACTTAGTATTCAGAGATAAGTTCAGTGTAAGTCCATGGGAGCCAAGGCTTTTTGGAGCAGCATCTAGTGGCCATCAGCGGTATTACACTTTAAGATACTTGCATTGCATTGGTTTCATTTTGGAGCCGAGGTCCTTGCCCTTTGGTCAGGACCCAAAATGTGTGGCAGAGCTACATTTATTGTGTCGCCATTTGTCAGACTAGAACACATGACAATATTATCATATGTGAATTCACTGTCCTATATGATTTGTTGACATCAACAAAGACATATGAAATGTAGAGGAGAGGCCTCACATCAACGAAAATGATGTAAATGGTAAATTTGGGTCCAGAGGAGACACAATATTTATCTTTTGGGTTTGGGAACCACTGACTTAGAGTAATGGACAATAGTACAGGATGCACTGATATATGAGCTGAACACTGGTTTTGGTTTTGGTCACTGGCACTGCTGAAAAATAAGGCCAATGTTCATCTGTTACGTTAAAGGTTGTTTCATAAATTTTGGTAGAATTTATGCTCATTCAAAGACAGTGTGATGACTGTCCTGTTCAGATATTTTTTGCACTACTTCAGTGGTACTATCACAAGGCCATCATCTGTGCATAAGTTTGTTTGATTTTTGTGCAAACATAAAGAGCTCCCAGTGTTCCCAGGGCCGTACCTGTATCCCTGTGGACAGACACAGCTGTAGCCGTCCAGATGGTCGACGCACTGCGCTCCGTTTTGACAGCGATGATTCACACACTCATCATAATCTATACCGCAGTCTGGCCCCACCCAACCTGGGATACACACACACCTGGAACACGCACACGTATACATACTGTTGGACTCGTTGTGTAGGATTTGGGGGAGTCAACACACACGTCAGCAAAATTCACCTTTGTATATGTTCATCTGTGTGTTTCTTTATTTTTAGTCTCATGCGGGGTGTGAAACTTTGCTGAGCCTGGCAGTGATGAAGTGTGAAGTGAGTGTGAGTGCGTCACCTGGGGCCGGTAGGAGTGCTGATGCAGGTGGACTGATGCTGACAGGGGTTTCTACCTGGAGAACACACACCCTCTTCTTCCTCACAGAACAGACCTGAGAGAGCGAGACAGAGAGGTCAGGCTGATCGGACTCATTGTTTCGAGCTGTTTCCTAAAACATGTACTTTTGGTAAAACGCTTCCGCTGTGGTCACACAGACAATATTTCAATCTGACGGAAATCTCTCTGCCAACTCGACTGTTTACATGGACGATAAGTAAAGTGAGACTTATATTCAGAATTTAAGCATCTGCAGGAAATATAACAGAAGAAGAAGACTTTTTTTTTGTCTGTGGTTGGGTGGATTCCGGTTTTGCTCATCAACATTGTTTCAAGCATTTCAACCATCGAAGTGTTCTACCCTTAAATGTTTATTTACATTCACGTGGCCAGTGTTTTCTTATTGAATGCAGGTTTATGCCGCCCCTCTCAACCCAACTGAAAATTCCCTCCGATCGGCTCAGTCTCTTCAGATTGAGGTGGTTACGTGAGGCATTTTTACTCAGATTGGGTGATTCATTTGATTATTACTGGAACATTATGGTCCGTGTAAATGCAGCTACTACTGTTACCAAAAAAAAAAAAAGAAAGTTCCAGTCCAGTGTTGTACCTGTGTAGTGTGGAGAACATAAGCAGGTATAGTTGCCCACTCCGTCCACACATGTGGCGCCGTTCTCACATCCGTGGTCCTGACAGTCGTCCACATTCACCTCGCAGAAAGTGCCGTGGAAACCGAACGCACATGCACAGCTGGACAAAAGTCATAGAAGTAACACATAATATTCACTTCTACAGGGAAACAAGTTTGAAGGAAAAATGTGTCAAATGTTACATATGTGACCTCTCTTACTGTTAGTCATTGGCAAGTGATGCTTCTTTTGACATTGACAGCATCCGGTCTCTTAAAAAGCCTGCATTCTACTCATCACCCAGACTATTTTTCAACCTCTGAATTAGTGACTGAGATAATTGGTATCGGTCGGCAATTATTTCACAAGGCCAGCGAAATAAAAAATGAATGCAGACGTCTGCAAGGCAGGCACCCTTGTCTCTGTCAGTTTAACAAAAAGATGGTGTGAGGAGGGACCTCAGGCCTGCACTAACAGTTTACTTATATTTCACATTTTTGCTCCCTCTCAGAAACAAAGAGATGCCTCTATTTGCTGATAAATACTGTTGTTAAATGCAACAAACATTTATTGATTTTTTATTCAAGATTTTTTTTTTTTGATTACCTGTGGGCATTTATTTAGTTGACACATTTTTTTTATTTTAAAGAAAATAATTTCTGTTTTTCATTTCATGCTGTGTGAAAATAAACTATTTATTTTCATCCTTGTTTACTGTTTTTCACATATGTTTGTATACGAATTGTTAAAAAAGCGAGCATATAATACATTACACATAAAGAAACACACACAAAAAGCTGACACAAAGGTTAGGATGATATATCAGCATCCTTAAATTCATGTTTAACAGAAAAGAACTTGTGTTTTAGACGTATGTTCTAGTGTGAGACAGGTGAAGTTCGACCTGCTGGTGGCGCTAGCAGGAGACCAGGGAATACAGAAGTCTCAATATTTTAAATTACATGGGCCTTATTTATTCATTTATTTATTTATTTTGCATGCCAGAAAGAATACATTTAAACTGGGAGCAGTTTATGGCTTCTGCAGTATGTCATAGACCCGAATTATGAAATGAAGCATGAAGCATGAAATATCCAGAAATCATCCTGCGGTGACTGAAAGCATGAACCACATTTCATGAAAATCCACTGAATAACTGTTGAAATATTTCTCTCTGAAGTGGTGGACTGTACAGACTGGGAGCTGAGTCCAGTAATAAAGATGTTTTCTGCAGCCTTTTCTCAATATTATTGATAATCTATACCTCGAGTCACCACAAACTGATAATGAGCCAATGACCCAAATTCTGGGTAACAGGAGCCCACGGTTCCACACCAATTTGTTTTCTTTTAACTAGGTCTGTTGTTAAATGTTAGTTACTGAGGTGCACATTGATTTGCAATATTCATAACTATTGATGGTTGGCTTCTTGATCGCACGGTAGTACGTACTGCAACTGTATTCCATTCGAGTGATTGGTTGGACAATACCGTACATGTACAACACAGACACATTCAAAATCATTTGTTTTCCTGGTGTTGTATTCACTTTTCATGTCCTTCACCTCACGTAGCAGCTATAGCAGCGCATACTGACATATTGTTAGATGCAGGAATATCCTCACCCCATGTGAAAGCAAGTGACTGAAAACTGTGATTTCTCCGATTTGAGGCATAGTGAAGAATATCGGCCACAGCAAGTGTAATTTTCATTTTTGGCTCAAATTGAAGCCAATGAACTTGGAAGGTTTTCTATGTGCAAGTGAGGCAGTGAATGTCACCATGAAGTGTTCAATTTATGATGAGCATTTGTCAAGCGGGCAGTAGATTTTTTTTGCCCTAGAATCTCATTACTTTGCCCTTTATTTCCGGATACTCCATGACAAATTTTATACTATTTGCATTTACATCCGCCCAGTTGGTGGTGCTCACTATCAACTTGTGATGGTCCAAAATAAAGGCTAAAAGTGAAAAGTGTAAAAAGGTAGGAGCGAAGCTTCCTGAGGGCTGGACCTGGCTCCGTATAGTCCATGTAGTGGGTAGTTTGAAGAGTGCTTTTACCTGAAACCTCTGGTCTGTTCGTCGCTGATGCACGTTCCCCCGTTGGTGCAGGGATTACTGAAGCAGGCATCAACTGGAGTCTCACAGTCTCTACCCTGAACACACACAAACACAGAGCATATTTTAGACATGCAAACAACATTAGATCGGGTCAACTCATTCATTTGATGGGATTATCACAGACAGATGTGGGTTCAAAATAATCACTCACGACATGCAATAAAATTCATAACAAAATGGATCAGCGGTCTTAACATTAAGCATTTGGTGTGTAAAAGGATTGGCGAGCGTTTTCAGGGGGAAATATTTTGATTAGGCGCAGACCAAAACAGACAAACATGCTAAACCAGATCACGCAACGCTCAGTCGACAGTCACACACAAAGACAGAGCTGCGTACCGTGAATCCGGTCTTGCAGGTACAGGTGTACTGTTGTGCGTGGTCGACTTGGCAGACACCCTGGTTCTGGCACGGAGAAGAAACACAAGGGCTGCATTTGGCTTGAACAGACGCCTCCACCGGACCTGAAAAAAAAAAACACACACACACACACACACACACACACACACACACACACACACACACACACACACACACACACACACACACAGAGACGTTAGTTTAAGCTCTAAACATCACCTTGTCTACAAGACATGTGTATGATGACGGTAAACAAACTGCCAGGAAGACGACATGCCACTGGGTTGTTTTTTTCTGCCTTGTCTGTCACACACAAAACAGACAGAAACTTCTCGGGTTTTCTGCAGTTGTGACATGAACTGACAGACCTCACACATGCAGAAGAGCATCAAAGAAAATCATGTCACGTCGAATCTGGTGGTTGAAAAAGGCAACGGATATAAGCTCTGTAGCGAGAAACAGTCAACCCATTTGACAGAATGAACTGTTGCTCTTGTATGTTTCCGCAAATAACAGGTATGTTTGATCTCAATCAGGGTTTTCCTCTAACATTAAAAGCCATTTTGGGAACCACCAGAACCAAAAATCAACAACGTCAACACAACCAAATGACATTCCCCAGATCTAGCTGTTGCAATTAGTCGCCTATGGACTTCAGCGAGCTCTTTGTGAGTTGTTTTTTGTACAGTTTTGTACACAGATATGGTAATAATACTGGTCCAAAGTCATGTGGCAGTGTGTATTTTTTTTTATTGAAAACTGTTCTTGCAGGAGGAACCCCACACCCCCCACATATGCTCCTCAGTCTTCCACAAACATAAGGAAAACACTGCAATGATGTGCAAATACATGCAACTACTGCACCTAAGCTCCGCAGAAACCAAGGGCAAACCCTGTCAATATAATCTCCCCTTGAAGGATCCGATACTTTTTTGCCTTTCCTCATTAGGTAGGAGGTGATCGGGGAGGATGGTGGATATACAAAATCCAGGACTTTGACACCAGAGACCGGAGTTTACACCCCGGAGCGCTGTGCTCAGGGTTAGGAAAAGATCATGGTTTGGTTTCAATACTAATAAATTCATTGTGAGTTGTTTTATTATTACACCTTTGCTGACTTTTGCTGCAATAAACCAAACCCTGCTATCTTCCCGTGACACTAACCAACTGCTGTCAGTGCCCAGACCTAACTTAAATCATTAAATATGTATATAAATGTAATTTCTGCCTAAACTTAACCATAAAAATCGTTAACAGTTATATATGAATGTAACTGAGCGTCACTGTTAAAACCCTGTAACACTGATAAACATATACTACATGTATCTTGAAATGTTAATATGAAATATGTTTTTTCTTCAGAAATATAAGTATAACACAACCAGACTTGAACGAACGAACAGTATTGCTTCTACCAAAAACGTGGCGAAAACTGGATTTTAAAAAGCACCATTTGAGGTACAAACATGTTTATTTTTGGTTTTTCTACTTAAGAGTGGATGTGTGTAAAACTGATTTGTGTCCGTTTATATTGCCGTACTGCGAAGCTCAATTGTTTAAAAGCTGAAACAGACATACTTTGTAATTTCAACGCTCATATTAAGGAGCATCCGTTTGAAACCAATCCCACTGAAAACGACGACGGCGCCCACTGTGTGACAATGATCCTCTTCTGTCTTTTAAAACAAAGACCATCTAGGACGTTGGATACATATTTGTGTGTTTTGTGCCTTCCTGCCCAGGGACTAGCAGGTCTAAATCTGGCACAATGCACCCTCTTCTCCTGTGACATTAAAGTTTTTGTGCACGGCCTCGAATAGATAGACAAACGAACTAAACTAAGCTGAAAACACGGAGCTCGTTGGAGGCACCATCCTGTTTCAGCGGGTGGGGGGAGCGCTAACTTAAGTGAGGTAACACAATGAATTTTACAGTGCTACATCAGGTTAATGTTTAAAAATACAACAATTAGCAGCTGTGATCAATCACCCAGGGCTGGTTAAAACAGTCCCTAATGAAAAGATCACACAGTGTTCACGCTGAATAGAGTGAGATCAGACCTTCCACTGTGACAATGTTAGGGACTGTCTGCCTTTTTTTGGCGTTAAATATTTAACTGTTTTTGTAGCTGCTTTACATTATCTGTTAAACTTCTCCAGCTCCCTCTCCCGCTTCAACACTTATGTTACAGCTTTAATGACTGTGAATTAATTTAAAAGGAAGAAGCTGTTGGAACCTGCATGTGATTTACTGCGCCAGCTCAGTGTTTTAGGAGTAACTTTAAGTACACAAAGCTGCATAACCGACATCACTGACCGGGCTTTCAGTTTCACAATCTATGTCGGCTGACAGTTTGAATGAAATATCAGAACAAAACGACTTTTTTTAAAACAGTAAAATGTCCTGATCAGTAGATGCAGTATTAGAGCTGTGAGAAATTAGCATGTATAAACTCTTCTTCTGTTTTAATTAGGAAAACAAAACTAACATATATTATTGCTATACATTTTCCTCCATTTGACTCCATCTACGTTTTGGAAGCACAGTCTTATAGGATTAATTACATTTGATTGTGTTCTACATTTGTGTTTTGGACTTTGAAACACGCATCTGGCACATTTTGCACTACCGTTTCATAAACTGAATACAGGCGTGAGGAAATACCGATACTGCAGATTCTCAAAAACACATGATAGCTTTAATGTAAAGATTTGTGGCAGGCAGTGGTTCGTGTATCTGTGATAAATGCAAATACAGATGCTTTTTATGATTCTGACTGCATACAAAAGTACACTTTTGCATACGGTAGTGGTGTGCTCTTTATACAATGAAAGTTTTATGCTTTCTTTATACTATGAAAGTCAACTAGAAGGGCGCAGAACTCGGTAGTAGAAAGTAGTCCACTTTTCTTCTCATTCCACAATATTATTAAACCACAAACAAACAACAGATCTTTACCTACGTTTTCCTCCTTTAATCTGACCGTTACCATGAGCGCACGTACAAAACAACACAAAACTAAACAAAAACAGTTCAAACCGAACAAACGCATAAAGGGGAGACATTCG
>JAPQRN010000001.1:15969140-15981247 GCA_037367275.1 Coranthus polyacanthus
TGACGCCGTTTCACGCCGCTGTGGAAAAGAGAAGACACGAGATTCCATGTCGAGCCACGGAGTAGAGCAGTAGAGTCACGTCTGAGGAAATCTGTTCAGCGATCAGTAATTACAGCTGTCAGTCACGTATTTAACTTCCTACCTCTCCACAGAAATTGTTTGAATTCTTGTTTCCTCTCAGACCAGTTGAATTACAATATGCTGAAAGGTAATGCTGATGCTTATATTGTAACTTTTTATTATCTGTCTTATTGCGTATGCTTTTTCAATAAACCCCTTGGAGTTTTTAGTCTCACCTGCACTGTTTGTTGTATTTTGAGCCTTGTCCCTTTCTTTTGTTTTATTGTGCAAATAATAAAGTAAAAAAGCAAAGTTTTAAGTGCTGTAGGTGTGCGGTGTCGTGTAGGGCAGCTTCGGCTCGGCTTACCCAGACACTGGAACTTGTCGGCAGGTGTGGTGAGCAGCAGCTTGCCCTCCATGCCGCGGGGGCCGGCACAGCGGGCGATGCCGGGCTCCTTATAGCCGCTCTTCACCCAGTCTGACAGCCACAGCAGACGGCAGTCGCAGTACAGAGGGTTGGCTCCGATCGCTCTGATTTAGAAACGAAACCAGACAGAAATTCAGTACACTGACAGACAAAGGGTGAGAAAGTGCGGCAGTGAGTGGGAAGAAAGATGTGAAAGATGAGGAGAAAAAAAGTTGTAGAGAAGACAGAGAGGCATTTAAGATGTGCAAAGGAACAGAAAGTGGGAAATTACAAAGAACTATAAAAAAATGACAGGTTTCTCTTTTGTTTGCCTGAAGAAGACTATTTTGTCAAAACACTGGAAATTAACTCAGCGCCGGTTGTGAAGCAAGTGTAGCGGAACTAATTTTATTGCCATTTTACTGATTTTATTTTGGGCAAACATCTATTGTACTGATGTTTTGGTGGATAATTAAATAATTACTGAGAATGATAATGAAGATAAGTAATAATTAAAGCACAGGAGATAAAAAAAGAATGAAAGTTTAACTGCAGGAGAGGAGAGTGAGAAAGGTAAAAGGTATGGGTTTTTTTACACTGAAAAAGAAGCGTTTCAGTCATTTGGATGCTCTGCTCTAATGTCCATACAACTTTCAGCCACACGGGGGAGCTCTTCCTTCTTCACAGCTCTGCTCGTACATGAACAGTAGCTTCTCATACACACACACATGCAGATGTTGTGTTTCTATGTGTTTATGGGGCATTACATTGACTTACATTCATTTTCTGGAGACATACATTAAACTTAAACCATTACCACGACACCTGAACTCTAACCTCAAACCGCTACAGATACACTTTATTGATCCCCAGAGGGAAATGTCCTGCGTGTAAGATTTACAGTGATTTTTGGGTATCTAATAACAGAAATGGAATATAATATTGTTGCTCAGAATTGACTTCCTCTTCATCTTTTTACATTTTACAGCAGGTTACATCCAGTGTTAAGGTGCATTATCATCACCTACTATCTTCGAGCGTGGACCAGAGTTAATATAAAACCCTTAATAAAATAAAAAGCCCAGGACAGACAAAACAAACGCTGGTTCTAACAAGGGATTTCCACAACCAACTCAATACCCCGACGCTCACGTTAGTTAATCTGCAACATCACCGCTACACACAGACACAGATACACTGTAGGAGGAAATTCAATGTCACTAAATATCACACACTGAACCTTTACAACAACTCTGAAAACTTTAAGAATTTCCAACGTGGGCACCCAGAAGTAGAAATACCACAGTGTAGAAATACTGCATTACATGTACCTGAATTCAAAATGTAACTTGCACATAAGTATTAACAGCAAAATGTACTTTAAATTGTGAAAGTAAAAGTACTCTTCATGGCTCCTTTCTAAATGTTATATTATTGTAGATTATTCATCAATGTGGAGCCAGTGTATATTGCTGGGTAGATTATTATATGTTTTTATGTAAAATAAACAAATAACTATAAGTGTCAAATAAATTAATTATACAATAATAATATGGAGTACAAGTACTAAGTTGCAGAAAATGGAAATACTCAAGTAAAGTACAAATACCTCAAATTTGTACTTAAGTACAGTACTGGAGTAAATGGACTGAATGTTAATTCCACCTGCATTTTGTCTCAAAACGGGAGACGAGTCCCTGCAAGTGACAGTGGAAACACATTTATGTCTCAATAATGTAATACACAGCCCCACACACACACACACACACACACACACACACACACACACACACACACACACATGATGGTAATAATATTCATTTAGACCAGGTCAATTGATTCACTTGATAAGATTATGAGAGACGAATGTGGGATCAGATGTCTCACACACACACACAGAACGAGGTCAGGATACCTCAGTCATATGAGAGAATGTTCAATTTTCCTCAGTCAATTAAACTCCATTTGTAGCTGCAGAGTGATGATGAGGACGATCAGATCACATAAGCACATCAACTGAAGCTGCAGTAAACCTCTGAGTGTAAAACGCTCACAGTCACTGACGCCTCTGCGTGTTCCTCTGTGTGACACTGACTGTAACTCCAGTTTCAGAGAAAACCCAGGTAAATATGATGATTTTATTTGGTTTCAGCTCAAATCTCCTCCTCAGACTCGGACAGAGGCATAAACTCTTTTCTTAAATATACACTGGGTGTTTTAGTGGCTAAAAGCCTCAGTGAGTAATGAGTACGTTTACATGCACACTAATATTCCACCATTATTCAGAATATTATTCACTAATATTCTGAATTTGACAGGTAACATGTAAACAACACATTCCATTTAGATATTCTGAATTAGGCCTTTTACAGAATGGAGTATTTTCCAGTTAAGTCATGTGGGATGTGCCGACATTATTCCAGTTTTCTCTGGACATGTATACAGCGCGTTCGGGAAATGCATCTAATTAGCCTGTTTTATGGCAGGTTGCGACACACGGCTGCTTTTTTACACTCAGCTTGGGTAAAGGTCCTCGATGGTAAAGACGCATGCTCCACATAAAAGTCCACATGCCTGGTCGGAAGGAGAAGCACACCTACTGTTGAACATTAGAGGTTTCTAGATATGTGCAGATATTGAAAAGCTGACCTTTTCAAGGGTGTTTGAAGGAGGGAGGCACTTAGACAAGGAATAGTAAACAGGAATACTAGTGGAATATTAATTTTTATTCTCCATGTTAACAGCTTACTAGGAATTTTGTCTTTTTCAGAATAAGGGCAACAATGGAATATTTTGCGCCTGTAATCACAGTCAGTGAGGATTTAACATTGAACTTTGTATCGTATTTACAATATAACACTGCCATTGTGTATGTTGTGGATACTTCATCCGTTCCCTATGATAATAGATAAATAGACGCAGGAGCTTCTGATAGAAAATACCACAGCTATTTTACCTGAGTCCTGTGTATAATACATTTTACTTTGTATATTCTTTGTATATAATGTGATATACTGATCAATGTACAGTGTATGTATGAAACGACATCTGTTTGCTTTTGACTGATGCCAGTTGACAACAGGTGATCATATATAAGATGGTTTTGCAATTTAAATTACAGATATGTAAGAAAAAGTCTGAGGAATAGCCTTGTGAGCTACTGTATCTGGTATTTTCTTCTTGTTGTTTTTGATCCAGCACCCATCCTACAAGACACACGGACGTGCCTGTCATTTTCCTCGTCTTTTTTTTAGCAGATTTGTGGACGTTACATTTTGATAGACAAGTGAGCGATGCATGACTCAGAGAAGGAGAAGAAGATGTGTAATTTTTCACACAAGTTGCATCAATCAGACTCACTCGGTAGTCGGCCTTAAAGCCACAATATTGCTGTCTCTGTAAGCTAAATATGGTGATACATCATGAGACTCCACCTTGACAAGTGAAGAAATGCGTCATTATGTTAGCAGCGGAATAACTTACAGCAGATCATTTTACACCCGGTTTCGTTTTCCTGATCGACTCAGACTCTGTGGGATCGTGTTTCAGACATGATGTCGCGCTTCAGATGACAAAAATAAAAATGCTCCCTCCCTCCCTCCCTCCCTCTTCTCTTTACCTCCTGTATGCATCCTTTTCCCTGCTCCCACTCTTCCTTCCTCACCCCTCTCGTCTTCAACCTCCCCTCCACCCTCCATCTCTCTTTACACTCATTCTTCCTCCTTCTGCACTTACTGTGGCTTCTCCTAGATAGACTCACATGGGTCACGCTTGACTGAAGATGATTATACAGTATAGGCAGACACACATGCACACACACCTCAGATCAATAGAGCCATGGGAAGCGACGGAGCTCTCCGGCTAATTCAATCCACCATGCAGCCACTTGAAACCACTCACTCAGAACTGGACTCTATGTGACTGGAGCCATAAAAGCAGAGGAATGAACATGAATCATACACACACACAGACCTCATTCTGTCACTGAGGACAGACCCCGCTGTCCGTTAGTGTCTTCATCGACAGCATGTACATGCGTGTGCGCTACATGTATATTCAAGCACTTACAGGTGAGACAGGGAGGCCACGTCGTTGAAGATGCCCTGCTGCAGCTCGGAGATGTCGTTGCCATGGAGAGAGCTGAAAGACGGATACAGCTGAAGGTCAAAAACTGAAAACTCAGAGACCACAATGTCTGTGACAGGCAGCGAGTCTCATCGAGCTCCACAACAGGGGAACGTTTAACGTCCAAAACAGATGATGGAGTGTTATAATGAGCAAGGATATACCAGTGATGTGGTTTGGGGCATGGTGTGTGTGTTAGCTTACAGCAGCCTCAGAGAGCGCAGGCCGCCCAGTGCCAGAGGAGGGATGCATCGCAGAGAGTTGTAACTAAGGATCCTGCAGGAGAAAAATAACAAAGACACACTATTATCCAGCTTTTGACCTGCAGGTCCTTCTGACGGAGATGCTCTTCAGTCTGTCTGTTCAGAGGGAAATGAACACAACAACTACCGATCAGAATTCCATGGAGTGTGTAGACAGTGCGTTTTGGTCTCAAAAAATGAAGCACGTCAGTTGTCCTACACAGAGTTAATGCAGCACATGTGGTTTAGTTTATTCTGTAAACATATTAACTCATTTCTCAAATGTCGAAGCAGCAAATACGTAAGATTACAACCAACATTACGCCGACTCTTTTGCACATTTTCAACATCTTTTATCCGCCATGTTGGAGGAGGTTTGCGACTCACAATTCAAAAGAGAAGCAAGTGTGGAAATCCTTCAAATAAGTTCTAACACTATATAATATGGTTGACTTTCAATGAAAATATGAAAAAAGGTAATTCCTTTTTATAAAATCAAACTCTCAGAGTGGTTTCTCTCCTCTCTCATTCAAACACAGAAAACTTCCCAAGCCGTCGTCCTTCATGTCATTACTGCTCCACTCGACTCAGTGTGTATATTCTACTTATGATTATGACTATTCTATAAGTATTTACTTGTTTTAATTTACTTTTATTTGAGCTAAAAGACAATTTAGTTTCCCATAGGTGATCAATAAAGCTAATCTCAGTCTCTCAGTTATACACGGAGAGGAGAAAAATCTGCCACATCTTTTCAACATTATTATTTCCCACTTATTTTTAAGTTTCAAATTCCCACTTTAAATCAATATTTTGTACAGACAAGCAAGTAATACACTCAATACAGATCATCTTGCATGTAAATTAAAAATTAAAAGAAATTTGTGAATTACTTTGTCTCTAAATATTAGAATAACACAAGCAGGGCCTGTTTCGAGGATTGCTCCTTGCTCTTCAATATAAGTTTTTCAAAGTAAACTTTAAGGCTACAGTCATGAGCAAGGCCTCTGATGTATTATTGATATAGTCTATCATGAGGCAAAGTCACAAAGGTTATCGCTGACAAAGCTGGCTGCTCTCAGAGTTGAAGCATCTCTCTGTAAAGTCGACTGGAAGAACAAGGTGTGTCAGAAAGAGAGGGCCAACCGCCGCGTCGAGAAAATCATGAGAAAGAGCTGGTTTGACAAGGAGGATCCACAAGGAGAGAGAAGAGTGGATAGAGTCAGGAGTTGATGCATCAAAGGCCATAATGCACAGACGGCTGAAAGAGATGGAGTACTGAGCTGGAAGACTGAGCGTTAAGCCTCCTCTCACCTCCAGGCAGCGTCATAAGTGGCTGAAGAGAAGAGAGACTGAGCAACACGACACACGAGCAAGCTCTGAATGTCACTTAGAAGACACCGCCGCGGAGAGAGAGTATCGAGGGATGAGCGATTAGAAGTGAAATGAACTAAAGAATGTCTGCAACATTAACTTTGAATAAAGCAACTAAACTGTTTTAGCGTTTTCACATTATTATATTTTTTGAGGGGATGCACTTGTATATTTGTTACAAGATTCCTATTGATTTTCATGCCTCTGAGGCCAAAGTTTGCACTTTTGTGCACTACAGTTGTACTGGGCAGTCATATAATATGCAAACACCCTCTTCTGGTTTAAATGACCATGACCTCTCTTGTTCCACCACAATCGAGACAAACTACTTAACATAAATACATACATTAACATAAAATACATATATTTGCTTAATTCCAAAAAGTTGAAGACAGATATTGATCTATTTAAGTTTTTTTTTTAACTGATCAAAAGCCATGTTTTTACAAGCAGGTCCAATTTGGCTTGTAATTAATAAAGAAATAGTAAACATTGATGTAAACGATAAAGGACTAAACATGTTTAAAAATGACCTTTGCAAATGTTTTTGAAGACAAAGCTCTAAGCACAGTTGCTGGAATAAAGATGGCCATGTCTTACTTCATGCATAACAAGAGATTTCTGTGCCACAGACCTGACTTTGTGAACATTTTGTGAGGTGAATTTCCACTGTAACATTTGATACTGACTGTGTGTGAGTGTGCAAACTCACAGTGTGGTGAGCTGGCTCATGTTGGCGAAGGAGTCATCAGAGAGGGAGCTGATTTTATTGTTGCTCAGATCTCTGCAGAGGCAAAGGTCAACTCCAATCAATACACACTCACAATATACTGCAGGAGTCCCATTAGATACACATACACGCATACCAACACGAAAACACACACATTTTACTGTAAACGTCATGTGTGTGTGTCGCTACATGAATATACAGTATGATGCCTTTTAATAAGCTGGGCTTTTCCCACAACGCTCACTGCACAGTCTACAGCTCCCCCTGCTGGATCTGTTCATGACTACAGCACAGACAGCTGTGGGTGAATCGTTCAGGTCACTGACCCAGATTTAGATCCAAATTTGCAGCTCATTAAGGAAGAGCAAAAAGGAGGATGCGAACAGTTCACTATAGTGATGATGATTAAAGTGCTTCAATTAGACTGATTATACATAAAATCATCTGCATGTGAATAGCACGCTCACATTTCTCCAAACTAGAGACTAAATTTATTAGACAACATTTTATAATGTTCAGTTATGCAATTGAATGTAAGCTCTGGCTGTAATAACTGTCTGCAGACTCTGCTTTGCTGATGATTATCTGCCAGACATGCACTGCAGCCGGCTCTTTTTCTGGTCTTTATCAGTTAATTGATTGAGCAGAGTTTGATTCGCTGTAAAACAACATTTCTGCTTGACTTTTCTTTTCTGTGTGAACGGTAGTAGTACAGCTGCATGTAAACAGAATGTGACTACAGGCGAGTGTGAGAGTGAGAAGACACGTAAGTGTGAAGACAGTGGTTAATTAAATGTGTCTTACACAAGCTGCAGGTACTTAAAGGTTGCTAATTCCTTGGGGACACTGGTGAACTGGTTGCCATCCAGATACCTGAGAAGAAGACAGGGACACATTTACTGAATATCATTAGCAATTTTTATGTAATCATGTCTCTACAAAGTGCAGAGGTTAAACCATTTAATTAACATACTCTGTTATTGTTACTGTATCTAGCTGCTGTTACATGGTCAATATGTCTTCAACCCAGTTTACAACTTAACTTTCTATATATAAACTTATGTAAATTGGGTGATCTGCGTTTAAGACGTGTGTTTACAGGTCGCAAAGCAATTAATTAGAACTGAAGTTGTGCAAAGTGGTTCCATCTGCTGTCAGAAGTCAATCAGGAATCTCACTAAAAAATAACAGCAGAAGAAGAAGTTTTTTTTTCCAACTTCCCTGAGTAAAATCTTTCCATACATCATCACTTGTTTGAACAGCTGAATAGAACGTCTCCCTGGTCGATTGTTGAACGACCAGGGAGACGTTCAACAATCCTTAATAATCCTACAAAAAAAAAACAACTGGACACGTTGGTTATTAGGTGCTAATATTTTCCCTTTGAACAGATTATTTTTATATACACTGATCAGCCATAAAGGTCTGACCACTGACAGGTGAAGTGGTAATAACCTGTCAGTGGATGAGATATATCAGGCAGCAAGTCAACATTCAGTCCTCGAAGCTGATGTGTTGGAAGCAGCAAAATGGGCAGCATAAGGACCTGACTGTGATGGTTAGAGCATCTCCAAAACTGCAGGTGTCATCGGGTGTTCCTGGTCTGCAGTGGTTAGTACTCTACCAAAAGCGGTCTAAGGAAGGACAAACCTGATCTCAATCCAATCGAGCATCTCTGGGATGTGCTGGACAAACAAGTCTGATCCACGGAGGCCCCACGTTGTAATTTACAGGACTTGGTGCCAGGTACCACAGCACGCCTTCAGAGGTCAGAGCTGTTGTGGCAGCAAAAGAGGGACCTACACAATATTAGGCAGGTGGTAATAATGTTATGTTTCCACAGATGCTCGATTGGATTGAGATCCGGTTGTTCTTCTTCCTGAATATTGCCGTAGTCCATCTAAAGTCAGGAAATGAAATCTAATAGATAGACAGACAGATATATCCTACTAGTTCATCCATAAGTCATAAGCAGGACTACCAACAAACCATTTCAATGTTCAAGCCAACGATAATAAACTATATGCTGTCATTTCTGCTCAAGCATTAACCCTCATCAACCCTTATCCACATTAATGTCGTAGCATATCTTCTGTTTTTTACCATCTTCCTTTTGTTCTGGTACTCTGGTATTTGTGACCTGCTTTAGACGTATTCTTGTTCTTTCTCCTCTGCTCTACATTCCTCCAGCTGACTGATCCGATCTTAACTGAGCAGAAGGTGTTTTGTTGTGTCAAAAGATCAACAAAAACACAGCTTTTAAGGTCCGCGGTAAGGTCCTGTACTACTTATTGTGCAGCCTGACATTTACCCTGTATGAAAAAACGCGGCTATCTTATTCTTTTGAATGAGACCGCTCAACTTCTGCCCAAACAACAACGTCATATTATTCTGCAATGCGCTGCGCTGACCTATAACACACGCAGGCTCACATTCTCGGCCATTTTTACATGTGGCGTGTTCCTGGAATCCTTTTCCATGATTAAATGAACCCCTTTGAGCCTGTCTGATCTCCAGACTCCAGAGGCAGAAAAGCTGTTGAATAAGTGTGTGTAACAAAGTAAGTTGCTTCCTCGTTGCTGTCAGACTCACAGCTCTGTGACGTTGCGGGGGAGTCCCCTGGGTAGAGCCTGTAGGTGTTTGTTGCTGCAGCGGACCACCGTGTCCATACAGGTGCACTGGGTGGGACACTGAGGCCCCAGAGCACAGCTGCTGTCGTCCAGCACAGAACCTGAACAGACAGACACACGGGAGGAGGATGAGGTCTCAGACGTCTCAGCCGACTTGTGCAAAGTTTTAAACCATTGACAAGAACTCCCACACACTGTCTCACTTACTGCTGAAATATTTATTGGATTACAATTAGATTAAATTAGCAATTGGCATTTTGATGGGTCTCACCTTGCACTCAAAGCCTTATCCAGTCAAAAACTAGCATTAACAAGATAAAAAAATGACTGACTGAATAATTAATATATGCTTGACATTGTAAGATGTTTTTAATTTTCTTGTTCTTCTCTATTTTTTGATCTTAAGAGTTTTGAGGCTACTTGGATGTCGCTTAAGATTTATTATTTATCATACTGAGTCACTTTGCACGTCAGTGCTATTTCGTTGTAATCAAAGTCAAATAAATATTTAAGCAGTAAGCAAGACAGTGTACAGGAGGTCTTCGCATTGTTATCATGATGTTCCTTCCTCTAGTGCACCTGTCCTTCAATCAAGTGTGCAAACATTTTTTTCTCTGCACATCTGAAAAAAACATTAAAATGCATTCAAATGCATTACAATGCTGCTGTCAAATAGATTTCCTGCTACTCTTTAACCTGCGGTAACTCAACCCAGCCGTCTGCAGTTCTGCTCTATGCCTTTATATTTAAACGGGACAGCGTATACCATCCTCGCAGCGGAAGTCGGGTACAGCTACGTCCTGCAGTGGGATCTCTCGGAGGAAGGCGGGGCCCTGGCAGCGAGGGTTGCCCGTGACGATGCGTCGACTCCGGAGCCACGCCCCGAACCAGGAGAGACGGCAATCACAGTTAAAAGGGTTGGCCAGGAGGTTTCTGATAACAGACAGGAAGACAGGCAGATAGAAGTAGAGTGAACGTGCAGGATGATATGGCCGCGTGTTTGCGTGTCTGTGTGCGTCCCGTACAGCGTGGAGAGGTTGGGCAGGGTGTCGAAGGCTCCCGGCAGGATGGTGCTCAGCTGGTTGTCGTAGAGGGAGAGCAGCCTGACGTTGGCCAGTCCTGTGAAGCTGCCGTTATGGATACAGCTGATCTTGTTATTCCTCAGCATCCTACAGACACACATGCACACATTTTATCTTTATTAACAATTTAAAAAGTTAGATTAAACTTTCACTTTAATTGCAAATTGCGTTTCCTAAAGAAGTCTCTAATCCCTAAGAAGTCCCTAAAAATACCTCATTTTGAACTTTTTGTTTGCCCGAGAAGGATCTGATTGCGCTCCACACCATACAACATACTGATTCTTTTTCTGCGCTAATAAAAATGACTGAAGGCGGTGAAGTGAACGTACAGCATGCGCAGTCCCTCCATTCCTCTGAACATGCTGCCTCTCACAGACTCCAGGTGATTGGCTGTCAGATGAAGCTCCACCACAGAAGAGGCGCCTTCAAACGCTCCATCCTCAATCTCTGAGATCTTGTTGTTACTCAGATTACTGGAAGGAGGAAAACCAAAACCCAAGATAACACACTCCATAGACAAACTCAAAAGTGAACATTTTACACCACTGAATCCAACTAACTACCTTTCTCCAGCAGTGGAACGTGATTCATTTTAAGTTAACTCCTGTTACTGGCTGATAAGTCTTTTACATTCATATGAACTTTTTAAAATAAACAATTAACATTCCATGCGAACATACATTATATATCCTCAAAGCTTCACAGTAAAGTTGAGACAATGAGATCTACAGGAAGCCTCTTTGGATCATTAAACCTGTATTCATCACTGTTGAAAGTTCCTAAATGACCTACATTTTCTTGAGCTGCGACAGGCCCTTGAAGGCCCCGGTGGCCTCCAGCACAGAGAGGTCGTTGTTGTTGAGACGCCTGGGACGACAACGGACAGAAGACAGAGAGACGACACGGCAAAAACATCATTAGATGAAGAGTGTGTTGGGAGTGTGCTTGTCCAGTGAGCGTTCATCCATGCAGTATGAGTCTATACATACGTCAATATGGATATTCATAAAGTGGCTGTGTGTGGCCTCTGTACGGGAATATGTCTGTACGCGTATATATAACTTAAAGGTATGTTACTGTCAACCCCACTGGGCCAGCTCACGCTAAAACGATTGAAAAAAAATCAAAAACGACACACACTGTGTTTTGTATTATCCAAAGATGGTGGCCAACCCAGTGACGAGTCAATTCATCCATTAACGAATTAAAATAAAATGAAACATTTGAATTAGTAGGACTGCAGATAATGATTATTTTCCTTATCGGTAATGTCCATTAGACATTAGAAAACAGTGAAAAATACTCGTCATGTTCAAAAGACCCAGATGACAACATTGTTTTGTCTGGCAAACAGTCAAAACATAAAAAAGAAAATGCAAAAAGAAGAAGAACGGGCAAAGAAAATCAGCAAATTGTCAAGCATTTGTAATTTTTGCATGAAAAACTACTTAACAAATG
>JAPQRN010000001.1:15986515-15998745 GCA_037367275.1 Coranthus polyacanthus
GAAAGAAAGAAAGAAAGAAAGAAAGAAAGAAAGAAAGAAAGAAAGAAAGAAAGAATGTGCGTTATAGACTCTAAAGTCAGCTGTCTGCCAATCACATTGTTATTTAAACAGATGATGTCTTCATAACATAAGTAATACGTGTCCACACACACTTCTTACCGGAACATCTGAACTTGTTGCTCTTGATCTGAGCGATGCGTTTGTTGGCGAGGCGTCGGGGGCTGGCACATCGCGCTCCGCTGGTCTCTATGGGGTTTGATCGCAGGAAGTCGGCCAGCCACTTCACATTACAGTCACACACAAAGGGGTTCTGGGCCAGGTGGCTGATGGGAAATCACAAGAGGCAGAACATCAGTCAGATCGGACTGAATAAAGGGCAGACTGAGTGAACAGAGCCAAAGTGAAATGTGTGTGTGTCTCACAGTGTCTGGATGCTGTGCAGGGAGTTGAAGGTGCCTTTGGCCAGACTCTGGATCTTGTTGTCGTACAGAGAGAGCAGAGCCAAGTTCTCCAGATCTTTGAACACTGTGGCTCTGATACAGTGGATCTTGTTTGCATTCAGCAACCTGCAGGACAACAGGAGTTCATCAAACAGGAACTAGTCACAGTTTTTGAAGATTTGAATCTGGAACAAATTCAGCTGACTAGATGCTAAATCAAAGGCTGCTTTCCTGTGAACAGCTACCATACAAACCATGTTTATGTTTTGTTTTTTGATTTAATTAGGAGTCTACAAACTGTAGCCTAAATTGATCTGATGGTAATATCCGTAATTTTCTCAGACAAACCAGATTCTAGAGTATACAAACATCTTTATCTTTTATTAACTGAATAAAAGACATAACTTCCCGCTTCATCCGGACAATATTACCATTAAAGGATGAACATGTTAAATAGATACATATGGAAGTGTTATGAAAAAAAAGAAAAAGTGATCAGAGAAACACATTCACATCAGCTTGACTGGAAAAAACACTTCTCACACACATTAGTTTCCATTCGGTTTCACAAATTATGGGCACTTTTAAAGTGTTTGACACCCAAATTTCATTTGTTTAAAACGTAGTCGGCGTAAATGTCAGTTCAGACAAATATATGCAAGTTGTGGTTTGGACTCACAGCAGCTCCAGAGAAGCCAGGCCATCAAACACTCCACTGGGCAGCTCAGTGATCTTGTTCCCATACAGAACGCTGCACAAACAAAGAGAAGCATGAATTCACCTACTACGTTTTAGTTCACATACATTTTCTGTAAAAGATACATTAAATCTATGAGGTGTTACTGGTTACGATGATGTTTTATTACACATTTGCACCATTAAAAACTCATTTCATCTGGTTTGTACTTGACTCCCCACTGCAAACACCCAGATACAGTATTTCCACACAAACAGTCACTCACACAATCCACAACTTTAAATGCCAGACATACATATACGCATGTTTGGATATGTACTTATGTCTTCACACAGAGCTGCAGGCCACCCGCTGTGATTGTTTGTAAGTCCTAATATTTCAGAAGAAATCTCTGTTTACAGAGAGCAGGCGCCACTTTTGAATAATTCATACCAACAGACGCACAAACACATGCATGTGGTGAAAACATATGGAGGTATAGACTGGAATATTACAGACATATGTAAACACACACTGGTAGAGGCACTTTCATGGTATTCCAACTGTTCACACACACTCAGACACTCGGTGTGCATTACTCACAGCGAGTTGAGAGCTCGGAGGCCGTGGAAAGCATCCGGAGCGATCTCAGATATCTGGTTGTTACTCAGGTCTCTGGTCAAATGTAGAAAAAGAGACAGAAACACACAGAGCAGTCAGAAGCGCTGGTTCTTCCTACAACAAACTTTTTTATGTTACTTTTAATACAGAGGGAAAACCGCGGTGTTCCCCCGTCAGAGGTCGTGTCTGCAGTGCTCGGCTCAGATTAAATCAACTTACTTTACTGTTCCGCACTAACCCGCAGCTGCAGGAGTTGTGGTTTTATCCTTGGTTGCAATTGAAATGTCAATAAACACATTAAATTAAAAAAAAAAGAGTCCTGTTTCTATTAGCTCAAGAAAGATCTGCAAGATAAGAGTGCAAGTCTCTGCAAAAAATATATATGGAAACCTCTTCATGCATTCATTACAGGGCTTGTGCGCCTATATTTTAAAACACACGCCTTATGTTAAAGTGCTACCGATAACTGTATTGCTATGCCGTTAACACCCTTTGTGCACCTACCCTTCCTGAGCTCTCGAGTTTCCAAAATCATTCCAAAGCACAAAAGTCACTCCTTATTTTTGGTATTTTTCTCTTTAATCTGCTTCTAATCTTTGTGCATTGTGTTGGAGCATTTTGTAAATGTGTTTTTTTGCTCAAGGTCCCCTATAAATGAAGTGCATTTTTATTAGAACCGAATGCTAAATCTGTTCCTCTTCGGCAGATGAAGAAGACGAGAGAAGAATTTAATGGGTTTCCATGTGCTATTCTCTCGGGTCAAACGTACATTTTTTTTAATCCCCAAATGAAATAAAAACCCATTTATAAAGAGGAGAAACCCCAAGTTCAGAAGATGATTGGACTGTGAGTGAGCCTGCCACCAACATTTTTATGCGAAAGGCAGATTTTGAGAGAGAGAGAGAGAGCGTGGCTCTGCCGTCCAAGTTAACATTTTTACATCTATGAGTTGGTATCGCTGGCCAAAACCACAACATGTTAGATTATAAAATCCTTGTACTGCTGCCACAAGTCAGTCGCTCTACTGCCGTAACAAATTTAAAGACAAACCACTTAAACCAGTCTGGTAATGTAATCAAGCCCCCTCTTAGGACTCATAGTGATGATGTAAAAAGACCAATGGGGGAGAAGGATAAGACTGAAAGGAAAAGGAAAACCACAAAGAGACAAAGATAGAGAGAAACAAAGTCTGAGGATGGAAATGGGCAGAGGAAGAAAGACAAAGAGCGGAGCAGTGAGTGGACAGAACAAAGAAATAAAGAGAAAACTAAAACAGAGTAGAAAACCATGAGGCTATGAATGCCATTATTGTGGTCAGATGTGAATTTTTGTAAACATATGCACAAGATCACATTGATATGCACTTAATTGATCAAGCGAGACCCTTAAAAGGCCTCCGAAGGGGGCTATGCTGTCTCTGCTTGCCGGCTGACATACATCAAGCGCTCCAGCACGCTGAAAATCCACTGGGGCTGTTTGTTATGTCGAGGAGGAAAACCACAGCTCGGTGAACAGGGGAGACAGAGGAAGAGGAGAGTGATCCAGCTGGCAGATCAGAATTTAAAACAATACTATTTGTCTCAGAGGCATTGCCCATCTAGAGGACAAAACACTATAATCTCATTGGTTCAATTGTGCTGAAGGTGTGGAGCCATAAAATTCAACTTACCGCCAGTAGGAAAAAATGTAAATGTAATCACCTAATGTCACGATAGGCTTAATCACAATGCAAATAACAGAGGCTACAGGGCATACTGCATCCGACTGCTTCTAAAGCTAAAAACAAAGGCTTACAACAGGAAAGACTGCAGTTGGATTCAAGTAAAAAAAAACCTGTCTTCCAGCACAATGGGTGGACTGATTGTAATTAACAAAAAAAAAACACTAAAAATGATGCAATAAAAAATAATCTGCATATATGTTTTTGAGGAAAATAAACACAAGCTGCTCAGGCTGAGCTGCTTTTGGTAGTGTGTGAAAAGTTGCTGAGTGAGAAGAGCAGTCAAAGTAGAACGTATTGGTCTTGGTCCTCCACAAACCAGTCAACTTGCAGTTTACATCCATGTCTATCCAGACTCATATCATTTATATAGTGAAGAGAAGGACTTTTATAAAAGCTATTAACTGTATGTTTTGGTGAAATGGATGTTGTCGCAATATTGACATGGTTTTTATAAGGGAATATGGCGTTAAATAATGTCCACAAAAAGGGGTTTTGCAGAACTTTAAGTCACAGTGTTGGATATAAAATGTCATCATGTTATCACTTTATCCTGAGATTGTGTCATGGGGTCTCTCTGTGTGGAGTTTGCATGTTCTCCCCGTGTCTGCGTGGGTTCTCTCCGTGTTCTCCGGCTTCGTCCCACAGTCCAAAAACATGCACCTCAACCTGAACAGGTTAATTGGTCACTCTAAATTGGCCATAGGTGTGAATGTGAGAGTGAATGGTTGTTCGTCTCCTATATGTCAGCCCTGCTGGCGACATGTCCAGGCTGAACCCCGCCTTCGTCCGATGTCAGCTGGGATCCGCTCCACCACCCCCCCCCCCCCCCGCGACCCTCCAGAGGATTAAGCGGTTACAGAAAATGAATGAATGTGTCATAATTAGTGAATGAATTTTTGAGTTATGGCCAAAACCATGTATTGTAAAGTAATAGTGATCTTAACCTTTGGCCTCCAGCCTCTTATCACTTCATCCATGAATACAAATTAATATTTGTGCCAAATTTGAAGAAATTCCCAGACAACAGAGAACATAATGCCTCCAGCTGCAGCTGTCGCAGGCACAGACGTATACAGGTATTTTAGAGGGAAATAAACATAGGCTGCTGAAACCTTTTGTGCAAAGAGCAGCCAGAATAGTTGAAGTATTGAATATCAGAAATGTCCTTCCCTAAAAAAAAAAAATTGTACAAGTAACCACAGTACAAAATGATCCATAAAAAATTCTGCTCTTCGGAGGACTTACATTCGACGAAGCTTCTTGTAGGAGGTGAAGGCACCTGGAGGAACCGACTTGATACCGTTCTGCTCCAAACGACTGGAAAGAAAGAGAAAGAAGAAAGAGTAAGACAAATGAATACTTTGTCCACTGTAATTCATTACACACCACAGAGCAGCTGCCAGCTGGATGTCAGGCCCATCAACAGGCCTGTCTGCCGTTTCCATTCACACTGCTTAAACAGCTGTCAACATGTAACATTAATTCAAAGCTCAAATATCAAATGTTCTGACTGAAATAATGTGGGTGTTGCTTTTCTTCTTTATCAGCTAAATATTCAGATGACTCAACATTCTGCTCTCGCTGAGACAAACGTTAGCCTTACATATTTCACCATTAATCAAAGTTTTACACCCAGAATTTATTGTATATTCCATCATTCTTTTCTTGATACAGTGATTAATCTGCCCTTTTTGTTTTCCAAATATATACTGACATTGGGACATTTGTGTATGAAATAGGGCTAAGGTTTTACTTCTAAAATAAATACTTTTTATTTGTATTAACTGTTCAAGTTATTTGCCATTTTTGTTATTCCTATATTGCTCCGTTCTGCTGTTGGATTCTCTGCAGGATGGATGTGAGATGTCCTTATGTCTGGTGTGATACTCACATCTCAGTCATGGCCTCTGGGAGGTGGGCAGGGATGGCGGTGAGACCCCGTCCTCGACAGTCCACGATGTTGTTGCTGCAGGAGCACATCGGTGGACATGAGCCGGACGCCAGGCTGCACGGCTGAACAAAGGCACTGCCGCCGTGTCCTAGAAAAGAGAGAGAAATTTCATTCACTCACCCAGACTTGAACCTGAGTCAGCGTGTCGATCATCAGTGTGGACTTCTGTACCTGAGCAGGCGAAGTCGCCCTTACGCAGCTCAGCGAGGTTGAGACCCCGGAGGGTGGGAGGAGAGCTGCACTGGGTGTAGAGGCCTAACGCCGGCCGCTGACGTAGCCACGGAGACAACCAGGCCAGGTGACAGTCACAGCGAAGAGAGTTAGAGTGGAGGCGACTGAGACGAGAAGGAGGGAGGGACAGGGAGGAAGGAAGATAAATGAAGAGGAAAGGAGGAAGGAAAGGTGGACAGATTGTAGAAGTTAGAAAGTTAAAAAGAAAAGGGGGAGATGAGGAGAGAAGATATACGGGACGGAGAGGAAATGAGGAAAGAGGAAAGAGGAATGACAACGAGCAGGAAGGAGACACAAACGAGAGAAAAACAGGGAAAAGCAACAGGAAAAGGGAGAAAAAAGACAAGTAGAAAAAAACAAAAAGAGGACAGCAGTGAACATGAGGGAGGAAGTAACAAAGCAAAGAAGGAAAAGTGTGAAGAGTAACAACAGAAAAGAGGGAGTCAATAAAGAAGTTATGATGGGGAGAAAGAAAATATAATAAACTTTATGTAAACAGCACAAAACAAAGTCAGAATGTGCTTTACAGAGCTGAACCAGGATTAAACACAAAGAAAACTGTCAACAATAGAAATAGACATTAACACAACAGATAAGACACGTCGATGACAAAACAGTTGTTTTGAGAAGTGATTTGAACGATGTCACTGTTTCAGCAACTTCAGATCCAGGATTAAAACATTTCAGGACTTAAGGTCAGACAATTAAAGTGATTCATGGCAAAAACCCTCCATAATAATAAAAAAAAAAGAATCTGATTAAAGTGATACAGCATCAAAGACATGACAAAGAGATGCATATGGAAAAGGAAAAAAATATTGTGAGAAGGAGAAACAAATTATTGTGTAGCTTTTCTCTTCTGTTTACATCTAATTGTGGTTCTGTGGTCAGGACCACTGTTGTGGCATTCTGGGTAATGCAGTAGGACAAGAAGGAGGACTCACAAAGTGCGGAGCTTCGGCATGTGGTTGAAACTGGAGACGGGAATACTGGTGATGTTGTTGTTGTTAAGCGTGCTGGGAGACAGATTTACACAGAAAACAACAGAAATACAAATAAGAGAAGAGACCCAGGGTTCTGGCATCAGTTGTACTAAACAGCACCTACTCAGTAAACAAGGTCAGCTTTGGGTTACCGCGGGAACCCAAGGTGTGACCACAAGAGCTAGGACAAGTTCAAACTGATCTTTCAGAGTACTCACAGAACTTCCAGAGATCGCAGAGCTCTGAAGGCCCCCTCCTCGATACAGCTGATGTGGTTCTTATCCAGCTGACTGAAAGAGAAAGGACAGAGATTCAAGTGAACAATTTGACAACCAGGGGATGGTTGAGGGGAGACATACTTAAAAAGAGACAAAAACACAATACATCAGGACAAAAATATCAACAACAAAAAAAAAAAATATATATACACTAAATGTGTGTAATATATGGTATCATATATATACATATTAGATATTTATGAGATAGTGTAAAGTGTCTCGTGCTTATGCAAGTTTAGTTCATTTCCAGCTACTGGAGCTTCTTACATTAACTTTTCTCCACACACTGGATCCAAAGTACATTTTATAAACGAGAAACCTCACATTTAATGTTCACAGGTTTTAATTATCACACACTGAAAGACTGCAATGCTCAGGAATATGTACTTGATGCCTTAAGTCTATCCACAGTAGTCGTTTTTTTACATGTCTTGTGTGTGCGTCTGTTTGTATGTTACAGGTTTTTGAGGTCCGTGGCTCCTCTGAAGGCTCTCCTCGGGATGGCCTGGATGCCATTTTCACTCAGGTCCCTGAACAGCAGAGAAAAAAAACAACCTGATTAAGTTCAGGATTGACTGATTTAACAAATAACTCTTTGAACACACGGGTAGACGTGCAGCTTTCCTTGCAAAAACTTTGTTTTGGTCCAACCATTTTAATTTCAAACTTAAGAACTTAAGAAGAAGGAAAACAAACGAAGGAAAACAAACAGCTTTCAGAGACATGTTTACACACAAATTCCGGTCAACAGAAAAAACACACGTTTTCCATTTTCTTGTGTATTTATTCTTGATACTTTACTTTACTTCTATATCTGAATATTGCAGCCCAGAATGCCTGATATATGTCATTAAAGTGCACAGTTAAGTGTGACTTGCTTCATACCAAATAAATACAGCAGAAATGTCTCCTTTAACCCTCACGTGTTTAAAATGCTTTGATATTTTTGGTGCAAATGTTTCAGATTTGATCTTTTCTGTTTCAATAACTGTGTTAAATATTCAGATACATTCAAGTCATATAAATATTTAATCTCCGGTATGTGACACTGTTGCTCATGTCCCTTTGATTTTTTATTTCTGATGATGGGCCATCCCATTGAAAAACTTGATTCATTCAGATATGTTGGATCGGCCCCAAAATCTCAAGGGGTCTACCCTTTCAGCAAATTCAAATGCACTTCTCACTGCCTTTGCACCTCCTGTGGACTCTTTGTTTAGAGGAGAGGTTATTAATGGGTCAGCAGTCATTTCAGGCATTAACAGCCCTGTAAGAGACGGTGCACGGTCTGCAGTCGCTTTGACAAAAATCTGAAAAATTGGGAGGCTGTTGCTACAGAGCACTCAGACTAAACTCTGCACAAAGCCTGTCTATTCGATTTGACCTCTTCCATTCTGGTGTAAAAAGTTTATTTTGTTTTGCATTAGCGTTTTCCCCCACGTACAGTAACTACAGCAAATGCTGAATTGCATTCTGCATTTATGGTAGACATTCAGTATGGTAGTATATATGCCTCTGGTGTCTGTCGTGTCCTCTCTCAGTCCAGTGACTTTCAGGCTGATCCGCACCATTACCAGCTAGATTCATACCAATCTAAACACAGCTTCCTCTTTATCTTAATGTTGATTTTTCCCTTCCAGTGATTCCAGTGAGGTTCACTTGCTCTGACAGACAGATTGGATTTACAGCACTACAAACAAAGAAACAATCTGGGAGATGACAGAAGAACAACTCTGAAACTAGCTACGTTTGTGTAACCAGCCAGACAAACCAGAACCAAAATTAATAAGACTGTGTGTGTGTGTGTGTGTGTCAGATAGCCCACAGAGGAGGAGGATGTTCATCATGTCTGGCTGCCCTGGAGGACCTCAGACACACTCCATTAACGTCAGGGTCAAACCAGAGAGACAGACGGCAAAGGAAACACCCACTTACTGAGACATTCACAGCTGATATAAGATGTGTAGTCTCCAAACAGCGTGAAACCCAGTTAAAACTGCTTAATCAGAATTCTCTGATGAACAGCACATTCGGAAAATATTTGAGCAAAACAGTGAACTATAGTGTCCGTCTGTTTCCTGCATAATACAGACTGCGTAGCTGGGGAGGAATCAGAGGCAGATACGGCATTCATTAACAGAACAATATAAACACTATGAAACCGTAAAGCCCCAGAGGCTGCATTGTTCATTGCACTCCACAATAACACATGCACAAAACCAGTTATTTGGATACTTTGGGCCTTCTCAGTAGTGGAGCTAAATATGTAAACATCAATAACAAAAAACAAGTCAAAGTAAAGCACGTCTGAACCTTCATCTGGCTTTGGTTAACTTCCAAAAGGCCAATGTAGAGAGATTTGTATTTAAGCAGGGATTTAGCCTTTCTTTTTGGGGTAAAATGGAAGAAACTGTCTATCTGCATGACAGTGGAAGAAGATGCTACCTTCATGGTACATTTGGAGTGTACAGTATGTTATATACCTATTTTTAACAGTGTTGTTAGCATCACAAACAGAGCTGTTGAATCTATATTAAGTCATTATGTCTGTCTCTGTCATCAAGCTGTATCCAGTCCATCTGTCCACAACGCTTTCTGTCAGTTACAGCTCCGTCTCTCTATGTTTGAGGTCCGGCGGTAAACCAAAGCTTTCCTCTGTGTGGCCAAAGCAGAGGAAGTATCATGGAGAGGTCAGCAGTTAGCAGTGAAGTACAACGTAAAACAAAAAACGACATGAAACAAGACTGAAATGAACTCAACTACAACTAGACACTGTCTAAAGTCTGTGATAAAAACAGAGAAATCACTACTGTGTAGTTAAATCATAGAGATAAGCAGTGTTTGAGAAATGAAACACCCAGAGAGGGAGGTGATGAGGGATATACGGAGTGACAGAACGGACAAAAAGGAGGAAGGGATGGAGAGACGCCAGGAACAAGTGTGGGGGTGGTACAGGACCGAGAGGGAGATAAACAGATATAAATCAGAAAGAAAAGGTCATATGAGGTGGTTGAGGATCTGATCAGATCTCCTCTCTGTGGAGGACAAGATCCTGGGTCGAAAACATCACAAAAAGTAGAAGCAGAAGTCAATAGAAAGGGAAAAAAGCAAATGAACCGTGTACTTAGAGAGTCTTAATGAAAGAAAAAAAGAAAACAAGTAAGCCATTGGTAAAACTGTAAAAGAAAATGAAAAGCCAAAGAAAAGACTGACTGATGTAGTGAAGGAGGCAAAAAAAAGAGGTTTGGTGGGAAAAGCGAAAATAGAAATGAGACAAATTTCAGTTGCACACAAAGTTGTTGTTTTTTTTCTCCTTCATTTCAGAGCGAGGTCAAAGCTGTGTTAAACAAACTCGTTCTGGTTCAGTCTGTCCCTCCTCATTCAGATCTAGTAAGCTTTAAATCCACTCACTTGTATAAAAATGGCAGAAAATGAATATTGTCAAAGGATTTCAGTTCTGTTTTCCATCAAGAATTTAATTCCTCTGCAACAAAACAGGGACTGGCTTACAAACACTATTAATGACTCGGTAGGGCAGCAACAAATACAGAAGATTAAGAAGTTTCTGGAGTTTACGGAGTTTAACTGGATCCACTGTTGATTCGAAGTTTGAGCAGGAAGTTCTGCAGGGAAGTGCAGCTACATTTTCACTTTTAAATTAAAACAGCAGTTTGAAGTTAACATAACTGAGGTAATTGTTATAGTAATTAATATGGTAAGGGTTAGACATTCAGTTTCGATGGTTAAGGTTAGGGTACACTAAATAAAATCACAGATTAGAACACGTTACATATAACCACGTCTTTAATTTCCACGTAAAACAATATTTGGTCTGACCTTCTGATTCTTAGTCAACAGTGTCACACATTAAATTCAGCTTTGTCAGTCGTAGTCTGAGGATGTTTTCACGCGTATAGTTTGTCTGCTCTGGTTTAAATCAGTTGATGAGTTTGTAAACTTGGAGCGTTTCCCCATTCTTCTTTTCACGCTGAGAAAAATCCAAGCAAAGCAAAATCAGTCACTGCAGTAGTCAGCTAGTAGTTGGGTCGGATCGAGGTTTTATGTCGCCGCCACCACAAACGAACAAACTGCTCCAGGGTTTGGGACCGGACAGACACAACCTCCTGTGAACGGTCTCGGTGCGGTGGTTTGTGATTTGAGTGTGATGACATGTTCACACCTGCTCAAGAGTGAAAACAAACCAATTCCAATTTCGCTCATTTCAAACGGTGCGGTTGTGAAAACACCCTCCATCAGATTGCCAATTGCTTTCTTTCCTTACACTAAGGTTTCATTTCACAAACCGAAGTGCATAGTATTTCTTGTGGCATTTTCAGAGGACTTTTCAGTGAGGAACACACAATAAAAAGCCATACTCTCAAAACAATGAGTGTTTAGGCAAAGATGTGTAGTCTTCATAGAGCGAGAATGTAAATGAAACAGACTTTTTACATGTAGGAAATGGCTGAACTGTAAAACCATTAGTACAGGACGTCCTAGAGACACAGTGGTTAGGACGCATACCATCCAACCACAACATCCTCTGGGACATTACTTTCATGACATGCTCCTCTCTCTCCCCCATTTCTTCTGCCACAACTAAAAACAAAATGCCCCACCCTGCTTCACCCCCCAACATTTGTACTTTTATAGCCAAAATGTCTAATCTGCTGCTGCGTATTAGAGCCGCAAGAGATGATTATTCACATTCCTGACTGATATATCAATCGATCGTCATTTTTGTCGAGTTTAAGGTAAGGGTAAGACGATTCTGCTGCCATGAAGCCTTTGGGATTTTAAGTTTTAGTTTGTTGCAAAATACATTTCAAATTCATAGTTTCCATACATTAATGACACACTTTATGGTGAACTGATGAAAGGAGAAGTCTGCTGACATTCTATACTTTAGTTACTGTCAACAAATCCTAAGGAAAGACTAACACCAGCAATGACTTCATCCTACTAATGGTATTGTTCATTTAACTGTAGCTTGTTGGTCTGCGCCTTCTGTCTGAAAACCATTAGATCAAAACAACAAACGGCTCCAAAGCCTAATAACAACTCTATCCACACACAATAAACATGTATGTGTGTCATCAGACAGTACGTACGCCCTCATGTTCACACACACAGACACACACAGCGATATTAAAGATGCTTTCCCATCAGGTTGTCAAGATATCTGTTGCCAGGACACCAGTAGGTTGGATATGATGTTTACTGGAGGTTAACAGACTGGTCACAGCTGGATGTGTGTGTGTGTGTGTGTGTGTGTCTGTGTGTGTGTGTGTGTGTGTGTCTGTGTGTGTGTGTGTGTGTGTGTGTGT
>JAPQRN010000001.1:16008341-16025666 GCA_037367275.1 Coranthus polyacanthus
GAAGACACTGCCTTCAGGTGGAAGACACTGCCTTCAGGTAGAAGACACTGCCTTCAGGTGGAAGACACTGCCTTCAGCATATAAATGTCCCATAATAGAAGTCTTTGGCCCTATCACTCACGTCTAACCCTACCTGAAATCTCCACCCACGGTGCCAGCTCTACAACCTGGACTTCTTGACACTGTTAAGGGAACTCTGCACAGAGGTCATGTTGAAAGTGGATTCAGGATCTGCTGAAGGACTTTTAAATGCAGGTTCACATGAAATACAGCACCCCTACACAACCCTTTGGGGAGGTCAGCTTTGTTCCTAACCTACACCTTTTATGGGCTTTTGTCAAATGCCAAAAATAATGTTTCCTGAAGTAATTTATGAACAACACACAGACTTTGCGTGCAAAGCTTATCAAAATAAAAACCCTGTGTTTTAGGACAGACAACGCTCCAACAGGGTCACAGGGATTACTGTGCATGTTTCACCAAAAAGGAAAAAGATGTTTTGTGGTAACCCATCTTTTCTCCCAGTGCCTGTTTTTTTATTTTATTTTATTTTTATTTGAAATATCAAAATAAATAACACGTACAGTCCCACACTGTGCACCTTTGTTTTAAAAACAATACAAGACAAACAAATGGACTTCGCAAGTCAATACAAGACAAAAGCCAAGGTCTAAAACATAAAAACAAACGAAAAACAGCTACAGCTCTTCATTCAGTGCTGTTTTCCATCTAATATGGTATTTCTGTAATTCACTTTGTGTCACTAAACCTGTTTCCGTTTCACTTATTCGCATTTACCTTTGGTCGATACGCTGACTCTCCCACCTCAAGCAAACATTCTGCCATATTTTCGAGAATTTCCGGCATTTCCAATCAGGGTTTTTTTTTATGCACAGATTGAAAATGCAAACAAAACAAAACAGCTGAATGGAAGCACACTGCGGTGAACCAGAGGGATTATAACATAGTTAATGCTCCTTTTACATAAAGTCTGTTCTATACGGTTTAATGAACTCAATCCTTTCCATCATTTCTCAAAAGAATCTGTTTTATCAAATGCCCTGAAGTTTTTGCGGCAACTTATGAAGTACAAAACATGAAAGCCAAATTCAGTCTTCATTTTTAGGACTTCCTGCAAACTCTATCTAATTATCTTCTGGAAGAGGTTAATTCCTTGTTCATTCCCTTGTGTCCATTTCTATTTTTCCATTGCTTTCTCTTTTTACCTGTCATTCTACCCTACTTTCTTTATCTCATCATCCATCATTATTCCCTTTCATTCCAGCAAATATCCCTCCTTCATTTCTCTGCCTATTCCCTTTTTATTGCTTCCAACCCATCCACCCTAACTGTCCCTCCCATCGTACCCTACTTCATTATCGTGATTATCTTTTTTACTCTATTCACGCATCCTTTCACTTCTCTCCTTTATTTCTCTTAATGGCCCTTAGTCGTCTCTTTATACCTGCTTTATTTCTCTGTACTACCCCCCCATCCTCTTAAAAAACAGGAGAACAAAGCACTTAATTGAAAAACCCTTGAGGCAGATGAGAGAAAGGTGAATTGCAGAAGTAAAACAAAGACAAAGAAGACGAGAGCAGGGGAAGGAGGACAAAAAAAACCCTAGAGAAAGAGAAAGAAAGAAGGGAAATGATGCAGAGATGTGAGGTTTGAATGTGACTGTCTGCTGTCTTTCACTAATATTTGCCCTGGTGGCTGTTTAAACATTTGTGAGTGTGTTTCTTCCCATCATGCTTTTCCAGCGCTCATGGTGTGTCAGCTTTACTTTGGACAGACATGACAGTGTTACTTTCCTGACCACACACACACACAGGGCTGAAGAATAACAGCTGAGCAGGTTTTTGTAAAGGGAGTGATGGTGTCTGTCCTCGCCACAGACCCCGTTAACCCACGTGAAGCTGTTACCGCGCGCAGCAGGAAGCGTCCCGCAGTCCCAGCTTTAGGAAAACGAAAAACCTGGGAAAATCCTGCTCCTACGTCTGCTGAGATCAAACATGTGACCCCTGCGCATAATGTAAATATAGAAATGCATGCATTATCAAATGAACTGAACACACGCATACAGTCTAGCCTTCTAGGGTTACGTTTCTCATCCAAAGTCTGTACTTTGTTCAAACTGTATGTGTTTGGCACATGCAGAAATGCAACCACATGGCAACACATGCACATGAACAGACAATTAACACACACACACAAAAAAAAAAAAGCCGTCACCTTTCATCGGCTCAGAAAATAGACATCATTACGAAAATGGAAAATAAAAGAGTTGTAATAAATCTTCCTCACACTCACACACACACGCGCCCACTCAAGATCCTCCAAAAGATCCAATAAATTCACAAACTAAAACTTGCAAAACTGCATAGTTGCAAAATTGTCACACAGGCGGAGACAAAATAAATGAGTGCACTTTCCCACAGCACTTTCTGTCACCCAGATACCCCCCAAAAAAAACACAACACACTGCTGTTTACTGTAGACGCAAAGGTATGTAA
The DNA here is from genome assembly GCA_037367275.1 of Coranthus polyacanthus. NCBI lineage: Eukaryota > Metazoa > Chordata > Actinopteri > Kurtiformes > Apogonidae > Coranthus > Coranthus polyacanthus. Next base: position 16,010,858 of record JAPQRN010000001.1, read on the forward strand.
TTAACACCCGCACGAACCACAGTGTGACATGCACAGACACAATTACAGTGTATGGATGCAAAAAAGTAATTATCTCGCTCTCTCAGGCGCACACACTTTTAGTCTGGTGGCTCGTTCTCTCTCTCTCTCTCTTTAAAGTAAATTTGTCAGGTGAGCAGCGAGGTCACGCTCCGGTTTTGCTCCTAAACAGCCACAGCTGCCATTATCACCTCTGTTCGCTTCACACTGTTAATTACGTGCACTCAGAAGCAAATCAAGTGCTCTAATGAGGACAGCTCTGCCACACCGCCTAATGAGAGAAAAACTTCATGTCTGAGGGGAGAGCTGACTGCCAAGAGACATTTGTATTTTGTGCGTACCTCACATTTTCAAACACATATCTAATCAGCTGCTCTTATTTCACACACTCTGATGATTCTCTTACCTGTGGTTTTACTTGAGCTAATATTTCCAACTACTGGATTTACATCTGTGATGGCTCTGTGATTTAATTTTCATCTTCACAGATCAGACTTTTCAGTTTGACAAACAGCTGAGCGCATGAACTAAAAAAAATAAATAAAACAGCAGTCTAAAATTTAACTGTTTTTTTTTTTTACCATCGTAAAACTTTTCACTTCTAACAAAAAAGGAATTGTGATTGCTGCACAAAACAAATCTGACCTCATGTCGTAGACTCTACTGGAGTCAGAAGGCATATTGTGTGGAGAAGAGTGAGTTATTCCAATAAACAAAAATGCACAAGATCTGGACAAACAGAGTTAGTTTTAGGCCTGAACGAAACCTGCGACAATATTGTTCAATGTTGCGATGACGATAGGAAATGCGATAAACAACTACTGAAGAGTGCACATTAGCTTCACGGGTACTATGTCTTTCTGCTTGAGGTACATTTCTTTTCCTTATTGAAAGAAATAAATTATTTTGAACCAGCTTGAAGAAGTAAACATTTGTGATTTGATGTTTTGTCATTTGGACACACTCGCAAAACTCAGAGAAATGCATGGTTGTCTTGCTTTGACTTTACTTGTATTAGACTTTTTTTTTTTACTTCTATTGAAAGCTTAGAGCAGAAGGAAGCCGCACTTGTCTGCCATGTTGCTCATCAATCCACAGTCTAAAGCACACCTGCTGGGGCTCTGTATCGACTGGCTAACCACAAGGTTCACCTCCAGGTCAAGGTGTATGTGTGACACCCAGCTACACTCCCATAATTCTCTGGGTTCCCTTGGGCTAAAGGGAGTTGCTAGGAGAGGGCAAATACAACGAGAGGGACTCACACACACACACTGAGGCAGCTCCTGGGTATCTTCAGAGCACACAAAGGATGGTTAGTGGGTGTGGAGTGAACCCTTCACACAGCCACACAGAGCCAACAAAGGAGTGTGAGAGAGAGAAATCGGCCGACAAAAAACATGGAAAGGAAGGAGGTGAAGCAACGAGAGAGAGAGGAGCAGAGGAAGGGGAGATGAAGAGCGGACCGGAAATCAAGCAAAAAGTGACAACTGACTGCACTAAACTTCTCATAGAAACAACCGGAGAAGCACCTGAAAGAAATAATAAAACAGTCGTCGATTCGTAAAGACGCAGGGGAGAAAGAAACTGCTGCACTACAGCTTTATGAAGTGACCAGATTCTGCAAAACGTCTGAGGAGGAATGAGGCATTAATAAAACACATTCCTAAAAAGCTTTGTTAGCGCGGCTGATGAAAAGCGGTGAATGTACCATTTAAGAGTCAATTTGTGTTCATTTGAGGTTATGCCAACTGCTTCACAGCTGTACCAGTAAACGTGTACAAAAGCATCTAATTAGTGTTCATTAATCTGGAGTGGTGTGAGAATCTTTCTACACTGATGAGGTTTATGTGCAGTCGTACATTTGGCTTCTGTGTTGTGATTGTATTTAATGGTTAATTTTAATGCCTCCATATATTTACATCTCATAAATAATAAGTATCATAAGAAAAGAATTCAGAGGCTCAATGCAGGTAACACTGGTAGCTGCGTGGCTGAAAAATGCAATGTCACAACAATATATTCTGTTTGCTTTCTTTGACTTAGTTCCTAATGAGAAAATTATTCTCATAATTATCTACAACTTGTATTTTAAAAATATGAGTACGGGTCATTATTGTCTTTATTTAAAGAATCTGTTTTTAAATATTACAAGAAATGCAGATAGTTTGAAATGATTTGACAGTTTTGCGGAACAAACACTCAAAGCATTATTTTTACTGACATCTAGTGGTGAAGTTGAGGATGGCACCTGAATGAATACCCCCCTCACCCTCACCCTCAAAAATGCGGAAGATCCTCATTAGAGCCAGTCTTAGGTTTCTCATCACTCATCACTCATATTGCTGTTCAGGAAGTCTGAGAGGAAATCTGCACTCTGTTTTGTTAGAAAATCTATCCTGCGATGGAAGGTTTTCAGAAGATTTTGGCTAACGGCAAATAAAACATGAGATTCGCTGTTAAGAATCCATCAGATGCGACTCTACTTCTCTGCTCTGTGGCTCGACACAGAAGCAACATGGCAGCTCCCATATCCGTGATCACTTTTCCATGGCGGTCTTTTGATTTGGAAAGAGAGGAGAGAGTTGCAGAAGGAAGGGGTGTATTTTCAAATTCTGGAGAAGGAGAAGGAGGAGAAGGAGATAAGGGAAAGAAGAAAGAAGGAAAAGAAGACAAAGGGAAGGAGAAGGAAAAGAAGACCATTTTAAGCTACTATGGAAATATGCCAGTGCAACACGGAAGACTGCATGGAAGAGGATGCACTCCGTCTTCAAAGATACAAAAAACACTGCAATTCTTATTTTCAGGTAACATTACACTAATGAAATCATAATTATGGACACTATTCTATACTATACTATACTATACTAAAGTACTACTCAATATCTGCTAAATCGACAAAGTCTTACATACTGAACCTTTAATTTTTGGTCTTTAAAAAAAAAAACTTCAAGGGAGAAATTATTTGAGGAGGTGATGAGGAGAGCAATGTGGAAGAAGAAGAATGGCTGATGAAGGGAGGGATATTTGACAAAAAGGGGAAAAAGACGGATCCGTTGTGTGTGTGTGTGTGTGTGTGTGTTTGTGTGTGTGTGTGTGTGTGTGTTTGTGTGTGTGTGTGTAAAGAGACGGATTACACCAGAAAGGAAATATATGTGTGTATTTCCAGAGGACATCAGGCTTTGTACAGTCCATCAACGCAGCAGGAGGAAAAGAAATCACTGCTGCAGGAGGAAGTGCTAATGGCTCTGCACTATGCGTGTCGCTTCATGTACACGTGTGTGTGTGTGTGTGTGTGTGTGTGTGTGTGTGTGTGTGTGTGTGTGTGTGTGTGTGCGCGCGCCCGTGCGTGTGTGCGCGCGTGTATGTGTGTGAGTGTGTGGTGATTGATCGAACATGCCAAGTCCATCTCAGTATTCCCTGATGGGAGCCAGAGTGTGAAATTGCCAAAAAGCCAAACAGCAAATAATCAGGACAGACACACACGTCCATAAACAGACACACACACATTTTTTCACTATTACTCTCATTCTTTGCCTCTCACACACGCACACACGCGCACACACACGTGCGTCCTCTTGCACGCTGCCACCTCTTCCTGTAATTAGTAGTATTTTTCATGGCTGTTATCCACTTAACTCCCCCTCCGTCTGTGCTCAAAGGAAAAGTAAGAGTGTGTCTCTGTATCTGCACATTATCTGTGTCAGCCACTAAATCTATCAAACACGCAAACATACACAGAGATACAAAACATATCTCTGTCAGAAGAGGATCAATCAAGACGCTAAGTTAATTACAGAGGCCTGTAACCGTATGTTTGCTTTTCTTTCCCTCCCTCTCCAGTGCTGTTTGTGTGTTTCTAGTCGTCTCCAGGCAGTAGCAGATACCTTCACCGTCCTGCACTCAACACACACACACACACAAATTTCCAACAAAGACTTCAGAGCAAGATGTGTGTGTGTGTGTGTGACACATTTAATCACATAGTAACCAACCACGTCCAAGCTTCTGAGTTATTAAACACAAAGAAAAAGGGTCCTTTTTCTGTCAAATTAAAGCTCGACTGTGCCTGCTGCTCCTGCGGGACACTGTAAGTGATTTCTGCTGTCCGAGGGGAGACTCTGCAGCGTTTTTCTAGGTGAGAAAAATGGGGCAATTTTTGATCAGAAAAGCAGTGAGCGAGCAGCCAGAAACAATGGATAGTTGTTAGACTTCACTACAATACTGGTACGAGTATAATGGAAAACCAGTACTGATGATTAGACTTAAAACTAATATTGTAAAACATGTTTCAGTACTTCAAAGTAGTAGTAGTAGTAGTAGTAGATAATAGAATAGAAGACCAACATAATAATCATAGTTTGAAGCAGGAAAAAGCCAATATCTGATTAATCAGCCGATATCACCCACGCAAAAGAAATTGAACATCGTTGTTAGGGAACAACAATCTTTGACATCTGAGCGTTACTTCACATCTAAGTTAAAGCAATAAATACCTACATTAATACATCAATAAATCTAAATCCAGTTGAGAAGACATACATCAGCCAAGTTCTGCTGATACCAATAGTTTGTATATCGTCCTTTCTGCACAAATTAATTAATCAGTCACCTCTACCTGTGGCAGGAGAAATGCTGCAAAATGCCACAGATAATGTTAAAATATAAAAGTCATCATTGTGTTTGTGTTGTGACATTGTTGAAGTAAAGGTTTGGTTACGTTGAGGCACAAAAACAGGTCGAGGGAAGATTATTTCTGGGGTTAAAATAACTACTTCATCGAGATTACAAAGCTTCATCATCAAGTTTATGGTTATGAAACAATCATGGAAGGAAAAAAATGGTTGGAAGCAGGAGACAAAAAGCAGTTTCTAAAGTCCAAAGTTTAATTTGGACGAAAAGGCAAAGATGTAAACCTTTAATTTCCACACTAACCACACTGCAGCGACATATGACCAAACAGTGACAAGACTTTACGGACTCTGTCCAGTTGTCCAGCAGTAATAGCGGCCAAATGTGATGGAGATCAGTGCAACAAATGAGCATATGACAGAGGGAGTGAAATAAGGAGCATTAAGTTCAGCTGTTAGATGTAGAACCGGGTTTAATAGAGGCTGTACTCACAGTCGAGACAGGGCTTCATTCTTCTGAAACAGCAGCTCTGGAAGATGAGTGAGACGGTTCTTGTTGAGACGACTAGATGTCCAAAAAGATAAAAACAAAAAAATGAGAAATACTGTTAGGTTCAAGACTCACAGCGTGAACGTAACACACAGTAGTGTATGTGTGTGTGACTCACAGTCTCTCCAGCTCCTTCAGATCATCAAAAGCTCCTCTTTCAACGTTAATGATCTGGTTCTCCATCAAATGCCTGCACAGCAAAATGATTAAAACACATTTAGCTTCAATAAAATTCACAATATGTCACTATAGACTCAGTGATTCCTAAGCATTTTGGTCTGACTGTGCAAATCACCCAATCAAATACACAGTAGTTATGTTTCATAATGTAGATTCAAAAGGTCAGATGTGTGTTTACATCCTCTGAAGCTTTTAATCAGGACAGAACTTTCTTTGACCTGCACAGAGTGATTCTGATCAAACTGATGTGTCTGCTTTGCTGGAAATATAACAGAAGAAGGAAGTTGTTTCAGCCTTACACTAGTTTTGTTTTTCTACCTTCCATGTAAACACAACTGTGTCCGACACATTATAGTTAAAAAATAATCACCAGTGTCACCAGTAACTAATTATGGCGAGTGGGTGCCATCAGTTCTCCTTTTACTGAAAATAAACTCAAGACAAAAGTGAAAGCACTTCATGTGTCGAAACATGATAAGAAAACTGTATGAATTATGACAACCTTCATAAAAAAAACATGAATTCAAATGAGGGTGTTAACAAAGCGAAACAAGAGACAAGATGTTCAATCTTTCACCCTCTAATTAATCAAATTAATCCAATTACTCAAAGACACTTTCACAAAGCCTTTCTCCCACAGCAGCTGCTTCTGGGATGTGTGTGCACCCACTCCACACACTCTCACATTATAAACCACTGGAGTAACACTCAATCCCCTCCTGACAGCAGCGGGCCCCAGGCTCCCAGCAGTCCACTAATCTGTTCTGATCAGGCCTCCAGAGATGTCATTAGTCCCTGGCATGTCATCCTTTTTGCACCTCGTGTCCATCACAGACACTCGGCACAGAACCACTCCTCGGGTTAACACAGGAAGTCCAGCCTCTCCCAGGGGGCACTGTGTTTCCAGGTCCAAAGGTCACAGCAAAAAGCCCGTCCTCATTGTAAATCTGAGTGACACTGACACCGAACAAGCACCTCCGGGTGGCTCATGTGTCACCGCTGAGCTGGAGCATCATGCTGTGCCCTGTGGCTTTCAGATTCAGCTGCAAATTCCTACAAAGCCTAAAACTACTGAAGACATGTGGGAAAGAATCTCTGCTAAATAAATACAAGCTGTTGCTTTACAAACACAGAACCTGGCAGCAGTGAGAGAAGACTATGGCTCTTTATTTTTGAGAACTCAGATCCGTATTTATTTAAATTTCACAACCATACATTATCTACCACTGTTTCCCAAACGTAGGGTGGGGACCCACAATGGATTGCAGAGCTGTTTTTATTGAACTGAACACATGGACCTACGGGTCGGAGCCTTTGTCCCGACACCCGAATCCAGCTGTTCGGACCGATATCCCATATCAGATCAGTGCATCCCTAATTTATATTTTACACTTTGCTGGTTTCATGGTGGCGCCTCTTATCGTTGCATTAATTCATCATGATACCGTCTACACAGTTGCAGAACCAATCAAGCGGTTTTATTTTTAAACATAGTACAATTAACACCCGCGTTCAGTAGCTGCAGTTCCATGGACGATATTTCTTCAACCTGACTGAAATCACTCTCATTATAGAGATTCAAACTTATCCGGCCTGATCAGACTGGGGGGGGTTATATGAGGCATTTTTATCCTGGTTGGGCTCTTATTCTGATTATTAGTGGAATATCAGGGTCCATATAAACACACATCTTATCAGAACACTGTAATGTCCATAAAAAAGAGTTAAGTTGGAATCTCGAATTGGAATGATGTCAATCAGGTTGAAGATACATTACATTCTGATGGGTCTGTTATTCTGATTATAAGTGGAATATTAGGGTCCATATAAACACTCCTAGTGATAGTTTACTGATTATTGCATTCTCTTCTGCTAAAGTCTGCGTCATATTTAAATGCACGTATTAGTTGAACATGTAACCAAACAGATATTTACTGGGACTGAGGTAAAACACGTGTCAGTGTTACTGTGGGTGGAGGATAAACCAAACGACCCGGTTCTAAACATAGCTGTGACTTACAGGACTCGGAGGTGTTTGAGGCCAGAGAAGTCTGTTTTGGTGATGACTGTCAGGTTGTTCCCGTTCAGATCTCTGAAAAACAAAGAAAGCAGCAGTTAAATAAAAAGAAAGGATGACAAATAATTCAAGACACACAACATGGAGACATTTGCTCACATATGTCCCGTACATGCACAACAGCTTTAGTACTGTTATGAGGACACATTCTCTCACTTTTAAACTATTTTTCTAGAGGTTTTCTGGCTAGCAGCGAGACTGAAATGAACAGAATCAGGATCAGGAGAAAGTGGTCCAAAGCTGATTAGTTTTTTTCATTTCAATTCTTATCATTACATATGTGGTCATAAATCGGATACAGGTCTGATTGTTTTGTTGCAATGCAATCTTGCTCTCAACACTCATGTCAGAATTCATGCAACTATTGCGTCACTCTATATCAACGTCAACAATTCTGCGTCCACAGGAGTCCACGACAGACCTTAGATACAAATTTGACTCTCATTCTCCTCATCCTCATTGTCATCTGCTCACAGATCCACTGGCTGCACATCAGCTTATAAATGAAACCATAAACACTGACTTCAGCGACCAACGTGTTTACTTCTGTACGACAGCGTGCTGCACGTGATGCCTTTGTTACTGCTCTTTTGTACATGTGCGTCAGTTCAGAACCGTGACCAGTTCATACTGGAATCGAATATTGGCCACATTTGAAAAATAATGTGAAAAGCCAAACAAAAAATAGGATGTGAGTAACAAAACCAAACTGAGCAAAAGCTAAGCTTGCAGTGTAAACATAGCTAAGAGTTTTATCATTCCCTGTAGTCTACAACCAAAATGCAAACTTTTGCACATTGTCTTCTCTGGTTCAAGTGATTTTCTTCTAGTTGATGCTAAAAAAAAAGAATTTTCAATGTGAGTTTTAAAACAAGCTGTATTTTTTGTAAATCAGCTAATGTCAGCTTGATCTCGCAAGAAAATCAAGGAAACATTTCTGACAGACATTTTCTTCAGATTCCAAATAAAGCTAAATAAAAAAAAAGTCGATCTGAGAACAGAGGCTTTCAGTGTGAACACAGCTGACAGTTGTATTATCAATCAGCCCCTGCAGTCTACAACCAAAAGGTAAACCTCTGCACACTGTCTCCTCTGTTTGAAGTCACTCTCTTCAAGTTGATGCTAAAAGTCTCTTGAGTGCGAGTTCACTTTTAGAACAAGCTGTACTTTTTTCGGGAATCAGCAAACGTCAGCTTGATGCTGCAAGAAAATCAGGGGAACACTTTCTGTCAGATACGTCTTCGGGAGTACAAGTATGAGATTCTTTCCCAGATGAAACAGCTTCTGTCTGACAAAGTGTTATGATCCTCTTCCGCTCACTATGATTTGCTCCCAACTCATTTCTTTAGCTGCTCTCTTTAAAAGTTTAGGTTTTCTATCTACTGATACACTGCTATCCGAGCGTCTCTAGGTGGAAGCGACAGAGAGGCTTCAGGTAAACTGTTATTCATGTGTATAATATGATATTGAACACTTTTTGAGTGCAGTCGTAGCTCATAGCAGGAGGGGTTTAACCCAACGACCTCATTGTCTGCTGTGATTGACGGCCGCGAAGACAGAGAGGGATGATGTCACTCTTCCCACGAGGCTTTGTGGAAGGAGAGGTAAACTGATCCGTGTGCGTGTACCTGTATGTGTGTGTGTGTGGAGTGTCATGTTCCTGTACTACTGTAAAGGGTGGAGCACAGTGTGACCTTGAAAAGAAAGAGATAGAGAGAGAGAGTGGAAGTTGTGGTTTGGGTGTGTGAATTGGATCCAAGTTGGCGAAAATGCAAGTGGAAAACAGAAAACACCTGGCGCAGGAAAGATATCAGGTGAAAAACAAACAAGAAAAACTGCCTCAGACTGAACTTTGAGGAGTTTTTCTTCCATCTGTTTCCTGTGTTGTTCCACTTGTTGAAGGAATTTTAAAAAAAAAAAAAAAACATGAGTCAGTGTCTTAAAACAGACCAAAACCTTTGTGTCCACACCAAACATACAAGTGTCTAGTTTCCCGAGACAGAGTGTAAAAAAAAAAAAAGTATATTATGTAAAGCAGTGCAATCCTACAAAACAGGTGAAGCTGGAATTCTGTGATGATATGATACGCCCAAACACATCTGCAGACACAAAGAGGGGTTTCATGGCCAACCATAACTCACTGACAAACTAAATGAAACACGCTGCAGTGGTGGAGGGCAACTGAGCACTGTACTTAAGTAAACGTAGAGTTACTGGTTGTATGATGTGATGCAGTACTATAATACTTTACTCTGGAGTGTAAAAAGTATCTAAAATAGGCTCCACGTTTGTGAACTACAACATTAAAATGCTCAGTACATGTATCTGTTCAACTAACAGACCCGTGAAAAACAAAATAATAAAATATTCTTTAATTCTTTAACAGTCTGAAAGGAGCCGTTCTGCATAATGAGTACTTTTACTTCTGATATGTTAAAGTACATGCTACTAATACTTCTGCATTGTTATTTATACATTTATACATGTTGAGTTCAGGTCTTTTACTTGTAATGGAGTATTTCTAAACAGTGTTATTGCTCCTTTCATTTACGTTAAAAGATCTGAGTAGTTGTTCTGCCTGTGCATGCAGTTTGACTGATCTTAACTCCTCTCAGGAAAAAGCAGCAAATGAGAAATGATAGATGTAAAAGAATAAAAGTGAACACAAATCTCTCCATTTGTTTGTGTCTAAGTGCAGCCTATATTTCTCTGCCAGGACTACAATCCTTTTCTAAATTCAATTCCCAGTTGGACGGGAGTTTGAGAAACATTAACTTCACATTTTTTTTCTCTACAGAGTTGAACCTGACCACAGGAGAGTAGAGCTGTAGTACAGACACTCACTTCATTGAAAATAATGCCCTTGATACGTATAACGCTGCATGTGCACATTCTGCTATGAAAAAAGTGGAAGGAGGCAAACCAAAATAACTCAGATCGGCACCAACTTTACACTGGTATCTAGTTGAGCCTGCAAGTGGATAGTGATCGTTTGACCAGCAACTTACTGCATTTTTCTGCCATGCAAAGGATTTCTTTAGTTGAAGGAAAGAGCGTTTGAATGTGAAAACAACCTTATCCCGAAGGAAGACGACACTACTAGACAAAATGGCCTTTTTTTTACAGTCTGGAGATGGAGGAGGAGGAGGAGGTGGTTCTATGGGACTGGAGGGGAAGCAGAGGCAGGGGATTGGCTGGGACTGAAGGAGGGAAAGATGGAGGGAGAAGAGTCGTGGCGGGGGGTCCAGAATCACTCCTGACATGTGTGTTAAATTACCCTGACAGTCAGACTGCACAGGCAAAACAAGCACTGGGAGGAAGAGGCATGTACAGTAAGCAATGAACACCTTTCCACTCAATACAAGAACACCGGAGCCTATGAATATCAGCCACTTAGCGAGAAAATCGCCATAAGATTCATTCATGTGTGAGAAGTAGGAGGAACAAAGAGCCGTGATTGAAGAGACGAACACAGACACGTACAAACCGCCCTGATGAGGCGTGGTTAATTGAGTTTTCTGCAGCATGGCGGGGTCAGGGGTCAGGTGAGCAACAGACTCCCCTCGAGTGGCGACTCAGCCAAACAATAGCTCATTAAAGCAGAACGCGTCTCTCACACACATACACACACAGATATTTGCAGCCTCAGTGGGCAGTGAGGCAGTTGATCCGCTCAGCTCTGCTCTCCACCGTTAGATCTGACATGGGGGCGCAGGAGGGAGGAGGGCAGTCGGGAAGATAATGAGATATATACTGTATATAGTATGAAATAAAGATGTGTGCAGTCCAGTACGTAGGCACACTCTATGCTTATATAAAGGAGGCAGGTTGATAAGCACGCAGAACAAGTGACACTAAGATTATTGTTATTTTTAGATGTTGCATTTCACCTTTTCATCATTCAAACACCAGGCGTTCGTGATTAGAAAAATCATTACCGACTCATAACTGTGCAGCAGTTTGTGTGTGAGCCTGCAGTGGTTTGTTCCTTTCTCTGGTCATGTGAGAACAGAACAATCAGAGCAAGATGTTACAGAGGAGACCTTTCCAAACGGCCCTGCAGCGCTTCATTTGGACCAAGATCTGACCGCGGCCGATATTCCACCCAGTTAATCGGTGCACGAACCAGAAAGTGGCACCAAATATTCTGCTGCTTAGAACAAAGACATCTCCTGACAAGAAAACAAATGTTTCTCATTTTTTGTCTGTTATGAGGGTCACTGTCAGGGCTTTCTGGGCAAAACCTAAGCCAAATTAATGTAAAATCAATGTGGAGAGCATCAAAACTAACTAAGACCTAATGGTTGCACTTGTTCCCCAGGGGGAACTTCATCACGATTTGTTTTTAAGCTTTTTGGATGCTCTTCGGTCTCTCCCTGCCTTGGTATTGGTCTTGACGTGGTTTCAACCCCTCAAAGTCTTGATACACTCTGATTTTGGTCATGAGTTAGACTCAGTTTATGTGGTCTTGACTAAACACTAGTCTCAACAGGGCTTTAGGTGAATGATGATAGAGTCATGGTCAAGAGCCATAACAGACTACACACTGCTCCACAACCCGTCATCACTGACCATCTTTCACGACGTGTGCGATATCATCAAGAAGGAGGTTGCTATTGTCTGTTCTGAATCTGAAGTGATGTGTGTGATACTGGTTGTTTTGTTTTCAGAGAAGCTTAAATAAAGAATGAAAATCTACTTTGGTCTCATTCTTGGGTCGCGACAACATCGTTCCTCATTTGCTTACAGTTGTGAATACTGGTTAAAGTCGTGAAAGGCCAACACGCGCATCATGCAAGTCTTTCTGTCGGGATATTATGAGGTGGCGTCGGTCGTCATGTACTATGAGAGGCTACGCAAGATAAAAGGATCCATTGTCGCAGCCGACTGCCATTGTCATTCCTAAACTGCCCCGACACCTTACGTCTGCAGGATTGGACTGTAATCGAACTGATAACATCAGCCCCGCATTAGCAGCTTTTATTAATTATTCACAACCTCACTGAAATACGCTGTGTTACAAATGACCAAGACAACTAAAGGCTTTGCTGCAGATGTTAAAAGCTGTCTTGGTTTTCATCACCTCATTTTCATCTCCTCTTTTCCTCCCCCTCCCTGCTCTACAGCCTCTGTCATAATATCCTTCTCCATCCTCTCCCTCCCCAGTCGTCCTCTTCTCCTGACAGCCTGAGCTCACTCTTTCCTCCCCTGTCTCCTCCCCTCTTTACCTTCTGCACCTTTCCCCTGTTCATTCTGTTTCCCTCCTTTCTCCTGAGCTGCAGCACAGTGGGAGAATAAGATTAATATGAGCGACCACACACACACACACACACACTCTCTGGTCTAATGACACTTCATTAGCAGCATCTTTCCTCCTGAGGGGCTGCAGGGGAAATGGTAAAATGATTATAAGAGATGGACAAAGACAGCGAGAAAGACTGAAGAAGCAGTCACTAGAAATTGAGGATGGTAATACAGTGTCCATGTATGTCTTCGGGACTAAAGTGTTATAATAAAATTAAAGACAATAAATGCAGCTTTACTGAAATTAATCTGTTCTCTTATGCAGAGTGGTGTCAAGCTTCACACATTTTTGGTTTTACTTATCGCGTTAAAAAACTGACAGTATCTCAGTACAGTAACAGATGTGAGTGGCGTGTGGTGGTCGTACATGATGCTCAAAACACTGAAATACAAGATCTGGAGAAGTCCGCAGTAGCATATCTTCCAAGAATGCCCAGGTTACTCTGGGTAATCTACAAAACTTTGTTGTGGGCAGTCTCCAAGTTTCCAAATAAAAATGATCTTAATGAGCTCTGTGGATTTTCTAAAATAACCTGAACATTACGTCTGGAAAGAGATACTGCTGTCAAGGTTCTTCTTTGTTTTAACCAGTGCTTTGGATTCCACAAATTAAATTCATTCGTCAGTCGTTCCGTCATGAGGATGGTTTGCATTCACCTGTATAGAAATTGATGGATGAAACTAACGGAACTGTCGGTATTTCCCCATCATTTTCCACCAATTGAAGTTTGACTGCTGCTCTTTGAATAATGTCATGCCACTGCACCCCGCTCTTCTTCTGAGCATCACACCCGAGCTGACCAGTTCTACCCAGGTTAGCCACTGTTAGCAATACAGTGGATAAAACATTACACTGTATATTACTACAGCTTCCACTACTGTTGATGTACGGGGCAGCCATCTTGAATTTTGAAGTCGGGGGTTTGATGAGACTTCAGAGGACGTTCCAGTTGAAATTTCCAACTGGAATTTCTCATGTCAAATGGAACGCTACATTAGCACCATCTCGAGGCGTTAAAATATCATATTCAACAGATAGAATAGAATAGAAATACTGTTCTATAAAAATTCTAAATACAAACTACTTTTTGTGTACAAAACAATTTGTCAACTAAACTTTCAGAGCTGTAATTCTGGACTTTTCCAAAATGAAGGTATAATTGTGGTACCCTTTGAACTTTAAGATTTAAGCTGAATACAACCTCATAGAAACTACGTGAGAGTTACTTTACTTCTATTACACAGTGAAAGGCATATATTTTACGCAGTGGGGACATTTCACTCTAGATTGAGACTGTAATCCAAACTAACCACGAAAAACAACCCCCACCAATTCACAAACACTATTTCGCTTCAGGAGGCTGCACATTTTCACAAGCAGTTTCAGTTTAGTGGCTACTTGGACACAATAGGTGTTACAGCTGAATTTTCTTCTTTTTTTTAAGTCTATCTGTGCAGTGTTAAGGTAAAACTCTAAAACCCTATTATAGTTTATGTAATTTAAAGTTTTTGTTTACGGTCTCTAAGGAATTAGTCAATGTGATGTCCCAGTTGTCAAAAAAAAAGTGTGTGTGTGTGTGTGTGTGTGTGTGTGAGCTGTCCACATGGCAACACGGCACAGTTAGTTTCCCGCTTTCTGCTGACTACTACCGCTAATCCTTCTCACACTCAATTAGCTGCTTCACTGGGTGATACAATCACAGGCCACACATGCACACGCATATAGAGGGTACGCACACACCAGAACACATGAAAGCGTGAAAATACCCTTATACACCGAGTATATTTGCGGGTTAAATAATATTATCCTCGATGACCCGTGCTCAATTTATATAACGATGCCTCTAGGAACAGAAATAAACAGACGCACTCCGTCTGAGAGTGTGAGTGTTTTTTCAATCTGCTGCATGAATCTTGCTGGTTCAGTTGTTTGTGTTGGAGTATCCAGGAACTCTGCACGTCAAGTCCAGACCGACTCTCACACACACACACACACACACACACACACACACACACACACACACACACACACACACACACACACACACACAC
>JAPQRN010000001.1:16032089-16062528 GCA_037367275.1 Coranthus polyacanthus
CACCCACTCGACCCCGATCAGGCCGACCTCTTCTGAGGTGGTTACACGAGGGCTTTTCATTCTGATTGGACTATTACACTCCATATAAATGCATATCTTAGTGGTTCACTTCACTTAGCGTCCTTGTAAACAGTTACGTCTGAATCTCTATTTACAGTGATTTCAGGTTTAAGAAATATAGTCCATGTAACCACAGCTACTGGTCCCTGGCACGATCTGGCCAAGAGAATCGTAATCCCTGACCAATTACAACTTCACTACTCGGGGAAGTGCAAGTGATCAGACAGAAAGGCCAAAGACAGAGCTGCAGAATAAAGAACGTGAACAAAACTGATGTCTGTGCAGCATCACAGAGCACGTCATTAAACCCTGTGAAAGTTGGTGAGAGAAGGCAAAATTGCAATCCACTATAACACACTCCTCAGAAACAAATTGCTGTGCCTGCAGCTAATTTTTGTTCCACATCCCACACATTTGTAGGATGTAGTGCTTGTATCAGGTACGGCATCACTTAATCAGAATCTAAACTGTCTAACAGTTTATGACCAAGTTTTCGTTTGAGCAGCAGAACTGTAAATATGAAGGTCGATTTTTTTCCAGTTACTCTGTCACTTACAGCTCTCTCGTTTTGTGGAGCACGACAGCGTGCGACAGAGAAACATTTGTCATCTCAATGATGTAAAAAGACAAATGGACATGGTCTGGTCTGCAGGCTCACAGTTTTTTCCAGGCCATTTCTCTTTGACCGGGAGCCCAAGCCCCCATCCCCGATCACAAAGCTATCAGCCTCAGAGGGGAAAACATCCTCCACGCTACAGTAAACCAGAGAGAAGGAGGGATAATGTTTCTCTGCCGGCACCCCTGACAATCATCAATTATTTACACACAGGCACTCTAGAACCTGAAATAAACACACACACACACTATGTACAAACACATACATGTTCATCCTGCACTGAGAGCTCTGTAAAGCACGTACAGGACATACACTTAGAGGAGAGAGAAACAAATGAAGTGCTTCTTATTTATATACATACAGTACTCGCTGAAACGCGTATGTGCATTTCTATTCTTAGACTAGAAAACTTTTAACACAGTTTTTTTTTTTAAAGCAACTTCTTTCAGCGTGACGTGAATTCTTTAATTCTACACTACGTTTTTATTTAAATATTTCTGATTCCTTCTGACTTCATTAAAACCCACTTTGCAAAAAGTATTTATGTGGAAACTAGAGGCCGATCAGTGGTGGATTTTTAAAGGCTGATACAATAACGATACAAAGCCAATAGCTGGTTAACTGGCTCATATCAACCATGAGAAGAGGAAGAAAAAAAAAATCAAATACTGTCGGAAATCTATCCTTGAATTTAACAGAAACTGCACAGCCCCCAAACCGCCCACCTGTCCATGCAAGTCTTCCACAAACCCCGACAGCACCTAAATCCTCTGAAAACCCTGGAATCTGGAACTGATCAAAATCTAGGTGGGATTGTTTTTAAGTATTGAGCTCTTATTTGAAGTCAGCAATTCTGCTTGAGAAGCCTGATATTTACCATTTGTCACTATCGGAACCCAGTTCTCATTAATCTGTTGATCTCTAACGTTGATCTCTCTCTAATCTTCCTTTGACAAAAGATACAAAATACTAAAATGACCACAGGCATTGTTATGACTCCAAACAGAGCAATACGTACATTATATAGACTTTGCATGATCAAACACATTTTGTGAGTGGTACAGAGTGGTACAAACCAAATGTTAACATAACATGAATCCAAATAGAGTTCTTTGGGATTCTGAGAAATAAAAAAAAAAATAAAAAATGTAATCAAACATAGGGAGTGTGTGGAGATTTACTGCATTAAACTGACTTACTGCTGTAGTATCTAAGACTGCAAACAGAGAATCTTCATAATCATCTGTAGCAGAGCACAGTTTAAAATCTGATGCTTAGTGTTTTCCAGGAAAAGTCATGAATCATCAAAGTCATGAAACCTTAACATTGATTTTGCTTTTGTGAAATGGCACTATTTCAGCTTGAGCATTGTTTTGTTGTGACAGTTCTTTAGAATTCAACAGCGAGGGCTTCTTCTTGCAGCCAAAGTTTTGCACCAACAATCAATAACCTCACAATGAGAATGAGAGGAGTTTAAGACTCGAGTATTATCAGCAGACCAGACTGCATTGCAGCCACAGCACGGCACGATTTGGACTGAAAGGTTATAACTATTATCTAGTCTTACATGGACTTATTTGATGTTTTGGGAAATGATGAAATACAGCACCTGAGTAAGCATATGACATAAAGATAAATGTTTTGGTTTAATATTTTATTTACTCTAATCAGAGCGAAGGCACTCAGCAATCAGTGCAAAACACACCGGGACATCTCAGTCTATCTCTCAAATTAAACTGTGTGAAATCTGATTGGCTTTCTGTGTGATGTTTTCCTTTTAAAATAAACTTGTCTCACAGGAATGGATGCGGCTAAAAAGAGACCACGCACACAAATAAAATGAGATTATATTACACTTTTCTAAAACTCGTTCAGATATTCTGTATAAGCTGAAACAGGATACAACAAGAAAAATAGGATGAGAATGAAGCATGGAAAGCGAAGAAGAGCATATAATGTTTTCTTGCTTGAATGAAAATGTGCAACGGCATAAGGACTGTGCAAGTGGATGGGCAAAAGGGCAGCAAAAGCTTAGTGACACTTACAAAACATGAGATATATGAACGTATAATTGGAAAAGGGAACTAGTGCAGGAGTGGGAATTGCCGCAGAGCAGTCAAGTGAGTCAAAGTGTGCGTATGTGCATTTGTTGTGTTACACTGAACAGATATACAGCAGCACCACAGACTAATTTGCACCTTGAGACACATGTACTGTACACTCCCACCTGATCTCACAGGTTTTACTCTTTGTACAATACAAACACTGCAAGTTTGTCGTGCCTGTACTTCATGTTACCTTCATTTTAAAAACCTTTCCTGCACCAAATATAAACATGGTCTTAACCATATACCAGGTTTGGCACTGCTCTTAGAAAGAAACAGCACAATGACCTTTGGAGGATTCCTCTTATCTTGTTCACGTAAGTGGCCCGCAACCAAAAACCAAATATAAAACCGGTAAAGTATGCAAACCTTAGACCTTTACTAAAATCCTTATCTACTGAAACCAAAATAATATTTGAGATTGCGGTAAACTAAATGCAATCACCATTTATCAGGTTCTTGTTATTACCAAAACCTGCATCCCTCCCTCTCATGTGTGCAAGGTGCGTAGTTTTGACAGTTTTAGAAAATTGAGTCTATCTCAAAAGGACATGGTTGACTAGCACGGTTATGAACAGTTGTACACACATTAAAAACTATATTTTCTGCAATAACACCCGAAAAAGTTTGCTCATTTGCAGAAAATAGGTGTTTGGTGGTGATGTTCCTTAAAGTTACACACTGATTTTCAGATTTTTAACGCATTTACTTCAAAATGATGGGACCAATCTACTCAGCGTTCAGTCAGGCTGCAGACAGACTTACTGACCAAAAAGGTAAAAATCGATGGACTCAAACTTACACCGTTCCAGTTATAACTAGGGATGCACCGATTGTGAAATTCTGGACCGATCAGATAGCCACACTGATGTTTAAAATAACAACTTGGCCAGTAGCCGATGCCGATATAGATGGGATGTTTCGTTTATTTTGTTTTTGTTCTTTATTCACGCTTTTATGCCAAAGAAACAAAGACATTTTCATTCTAAAAAAATAACTGAAAAACAACTCTTTCAACCCAATTTAAAAAAATGAAACAGCCTTTAATATAACACAACAGATCAATGTGAAATGTCATGTTAGAGCCGATGGCAGTCAACAAGTCTGATACGAGCCGATACCAGTGTTCCTCCGTTATATTGGTGCATTCCTGGTAAAGACGTGAAAATGCAGTACGACTATACATAAAGCTTCATGATTTACGAAGAAAATAGAAAACAAATGTATTTTTTGAACTTTCAAAAAGTCAAAAATATCTTTTTAATAATGTTAAAATGTGCACATAATTGTATGCAGTTCGGGTTTAAAAGTAACCTATGATATATATATATATATATATATAGAGCTCACTGCAATGTCAAATCTTATTCTGAGGATTTAACTGAAGACCTAAGATTTGCATACTTTTTACATTTCACTTGTGGGACAGCAGTCACTCTATCCCTCCCACACAGAGTGTACTCACAGCCTCTCAGTCCCTCTGGGGATGTTTTTAGGTACAGCGTGGATCCCCAGGCCATGGCAGTCCACCATGTTCCCCAGACAGCTGCAGTGAGCGGGGCACCCCTCCACACCTCCTCGTCCTGCCACCAGCACCAGGACAACCCACATCAGCATCATCCGCAGGCCGGTCCGGAGCGAACGACCCGGGGCCGCTGCCGCCTCCATCCTACAGCCTCCACGCGCTGCTGCTCCTTCCCCACTTCTCCCAGCAGGCATCCTGCTCTCCACAACACTGCAGAAAAGAGCCGGCAGATCCTATCTTTTTCTTTTTTCTTTTTGTCCCTTCTTCTCCTTGGGAGGACTGACCACCACCAACACCACCAGCACTTCCTCCTCCTAAAAGTGGGCAAAAATCTTTACAAGTACAGTGAGTAAAATGCTTGTAGAGGCTGAGTCAGATGAAGTTCAGCTTGGACTGAAAGGCTGCCACTTGATCCCAGAGTGGCCTTTCAGAGAATAAGAGAGAGGGGGGAAAAAGACAAGTATATCCACTTCTTCTTCTTCTTGTCCCCAGCTTTAGTGCTCCAACCAATTGGCTTCTCTTCTTCTACTCTCCTGTGTGTTCTCTCTCTCTCTCTCTCTCTCTCTCATGCAGCCATACAGTGTGCCTGCCTCTCCCCTCCACTTTTCATTGAGTCATTGTGCACTGAACAGTGAGCCACTAGAAAAAAAGGAAGGGGGGGACTCCCTCACTCCCTCTATCTCCCTCACACACACACACACACACACAGCAATCATCCATCAAAAGCTTTTACAAATAACAGCATTGAGACTCCTCCCACGCCGCCACCCCCCCCCCGTAACACAACACACACACCAGCACCCAGAGTGAACTCACATCTATTCAGTGACAGCAGTAGCGGGAGCCACCACCTCCAGTGACGGCAGCCTTTTTCTCTCTCTCTTCCCCTCTCCCTCTTTCTGTCTATCTCTCTCGCCCACGAGCGCTCGCCTCCCTTGGGGAAGGAGAGGGCCCGAGGCATGGGCATGATGAGAAGAGAGAGAAATAGAGAGGGAGGAAGGGAGAGAGGGGGAGGAGGAGGAGGAGGAGGAGAGGAAATCGTGATCACTCTAAAGCATCCGACCGGGAAGCTCCAGAGAAAATATGAGGGCAGGAGAAAAAAAAAGAAACGGTGAAAGGAAATAAAAGGCTAGGGAGTCTGCCGTCATCTCGTTTCACTGCCACAATAACCCATGTGTGTTAGATGTGATAATATTTTTTGCAGTGGCTCAGTGCCAAGCCAGCACACCGGGCTGAAGGAACTTGGTTTAAGAAGAAAGGGGAGGGGTGGGGGTTTCTTCTGAGACTGGCATAACTGGAATGCCATAAGCTGCCACAGAGCTTACTCAGAAGTCTATTATGAATTCACTGGCAAGGCTTTGAAATTCAAATGGAGCCTGGCTGAGATTTTTTTTTTTTTTTTAAATCTCCACAGAAACGCTGGCTTCTGCTTTTGTGATTGCCATATTACCAAAGAAAAGAGAGAAGTAAAAATCTGAATCACCGGGGATGTGGTGAAAGCAAAAGGGACCAAAACTTAAATCTGTTACCTTTGTACTTCACTTTCTAACAACTGCAACTTACAGCGTTATACATTATTTAGTACTGAGACGTTTTTTTTGCATTGCAACGATTAATCAGAGTCGACAAGCTGAGAAAACTGTAAAAAAACAAAAACAAACATCTTATTTTGGCTTCAATTAACTTATGTCATTCCTTCAGTTCTCAATTAAGATTAGATTAGCGATTAATACAACAAATCCTCACATTTGAGAATCCTGCAAATATTACCCTGAGAATGACTTGCAATCATCCATATCGTCATTGAAAAAAATGGACGAACCTTTCAGAACAAAACACAGAAGTTTGACACGGTGTCAGTTACAGCAGGTTCAGGTTCAGGTGTTATTTTTGGGGTATTTTTCAGTCTTGTGCTTTTTTTTACAATAATCTCTTGAATATTTTTCAATATTGATTATCACTAATTTATATCTCTATTTCGTATCTATGTTCACATGATATTAATCTGACTACAATTACATTATAATTACATTTTCTCTGGCTAACAGATTTGATTTACTGGCTGTTCGCTTTGTGACAATCAGCAACTGGAGGGCACAGTTTACCCAGCTTCTTATTTACTGCCATACATGAATGATTATTGCTCTTGGCCTCACTTTGTCTTCTCCCAGCAGACTCGGTGTGACGGGTTAATTTAACCAGGCGCTCTTCAAAAGTGATGGAAAACAAATTGGCCACAGGCAGAGCCCGGCTGCTTCCTTTGTGCAGCTGAATTGAATGACTCATTCGACGATAATCTGCAACAAAGGAAGGAACGAGATGTTGACATCTCTAGGGGGGTGGACCCCCTTATTTCTGGGGCAATAATAGCTATTTGAGGTAGGGGTGGGCAGAGAGATGGTGGGGGCTTTTATTTACTGCAGACGCGTCTGAATTGATTTCTGGAAGGACAGAGCAGATGCTTTTGTCTCAAATGCAACAATGTTCAAACTATGACATTCGAAGAATTCTCAGCATCTTATATTATACAAAATCCCTAAATCCCACTAACAAGAGAAGCTTTGATATTCACAATAATGATGATAAATGTATACATTTAATGTGATAACCTACAGGGAGCAGGCAACCAGATTACGATGACCAACCACCCTCCTGATTGATTTTTTAGATGCTTCAGTAAAACAAGGTATTCACACACTCTTTCATGCGCAACGGAAAATACTGACATTGACATTATAACATGCACAACTGCCATCAAACATTTACTCTGTGGCCGAACACAGTTTTTAAATGTGATTTCTGATTCATATTTAGAGTCTCTGAAAACTAAACCTACAAGAGGAGATTTAAACAATGTGACACCCAGCAGGACGTAAAAATAAGTTGAGCCTAAAAATAAGTAAGTAAACTAACTAAGTAAACATGTCACTATTAATTAACTAATTAGTTCGATAGTGACATGTTAAGTCACACGTGTGGCTGCATGTTTATGTTCAACTACATCAAACCTTAGTAACACATCTTAATATGAGACTGAATTTTGTTATTATTGTTATTGTTTCATACACCAGTATTAATTAGATACATTCAACTCTAAGTAGATATACATTTTCATGGAATAAAAATAAAGAATTTGTGGCAATATTCAGATGAGAATAGACTTTGTACTGTACACTTTCACACTCTGGTATTTTTAAAACAAAAAAACAAGATGTAGGGTTTGAGGGTTTTTTTTTTTTAATCATCATATTATTTCAACAGTTTGAAGTCAATGATAGGTTTGTTGTTGTATCAAATAAAAGAAAAAAATTGCATTAAATGAATAAGAGGCTACTGAGTCAACACTGACCAAATCAGAAGAATAACTCTGCCTACTCTGCCGAGTCCCTACCAGCTTCAGAGTCACTTCACTGGCTGAGCTTGACCTCTGACCTTCCTGGAGAGGGAGAGAAAGAGCTCCTTTAAGTGACAGTAGGAGATGGGTGTGATATAGGTTTATCATTAGAATCGCAACTAAGTCACTTGATAAGATGATCTTCCGTAGCTGCAGATCAAAGCTCTTTCACAAAAGAAAAACTATGTCAAAGCAAACTGTGCACCTTATTACAAAGTTGTGTTGACGATTCTCCAGGAAGATTCAAATTTGTGGGAAATAATGGAACACGTCTCTGCTCATTGGACGCAACTGTACAATAAATCAGAAGCTAATACTCACTCACACGGATACTTACGCACATGCACTACTCTGCTGTTGGATACTGCCCTCTAGTGAACACACATTAGTACTACACTGATGTAATACCTTTGTACCTTTTTTTTTTTTTTTTTTTTTTTTTTTAAATAGATGGTTATTAAATGTCAACAATTCCTCGCTCTGTCAACACAAAAATTCAATAAAAAAAAAAAACACAATATGAATTAAAACATTACAGATTTTTGTAGGAAACAAAACAATTTAATCCAAAGCAGATCCGTTGCCAAGGAATCTAACAAACAGGGTTATTTACAATAAAATGCACACAAAAAGAAAGTACCAGTTTAACCAGATAACAGATAACACAGATGAATTCAGCATGACAGTGGCACACAATGTGTTTAGAGAAATCATTAGCTTATCATCCTTAACCTGATAAAAATTGGGTGTTCATATTTCTTCTTAATGCTCAAAAACAAAACAGCAACTTTGAATACGTTATAAAGAAGCAAATTTCAACATATTCATGTTTGTAAAACTCCACTTTCATCAGTGTTCCTGACATTGTTAGAGAAAAACCCATCGGTGACCAGAGTAAAAGATCAGCAACAAAATGGTTCACATTTAGGAAAAGAGAAAAACAAAAAGACAGACGTGCAACAAGACTTAGAAGTCCCAAACTGTGTTCAGTCAAGTATTTCACATCATACAGAACGTAACTGCACATTTCACAACGAGAGACAGACGTGAATGTAAAATTAAAAAAGGAAAACCTTGAAATCCGGCCCAATTTTCACCCACAAACAAAAACATTTGTAGTTAACGGCAATAAATATGCTAAATGAAATTAGCTCTCGCACAAGACTGAAAAGGAGGAAAGGGAAGGAGACAAGGGGAGAGGACAACAAAAAGTCAACAGGGATTCCATCATCAGAAAAAAAAAGAAAAGAATGTTTTTACCACTTATTCAGGTCTATAAACAAAACCAGAAAAAGTACAAGACCACTGTTCAAAATGATCTTAACATTAAGACAACATAAATCAGGGAGAGGTAAGGTCTTCTTGTGCCCTCAATCACATTCCACAAACCCATCATCTCTACATCCACAGCACCTTCAGAACACGATGCACCTGGAACACCAGGCTACCAAACCAATTCAGAAGAATTTCCAACAAAATCCTAAAAAAAAGGCCAACATCTTCAGTACTTTTCAATATCAGATCTTACTTGTTGTTCTAAGTGGTTGTCTTCTACTGGTGCACCCATACTACAAAACAGAGTAGAGTCGCTTCGGTCATGTCGATCTCTTTAAAGTAACATAAGAAACAAGCACAGTGCACACAAGTAGTTAAACACCACCTTCGGAACGACAAAGCAATACAATTTGGTGCCACTTCTTAAATAACATCAGGTTTTAACAGTTTTCCTCAGTTTAAACAGCTTTAACCTCTTAAAGGGTTAGTTAGGATTTTTTGAAGTGGGTTTAAATTAGGTACTTATTACAACCAGATTAAGTGTACTGCATATGTAGAATATTTTCACCACTTTAACTTTATCAGATTTTTTCCCAGTGGGGAACTGATGCTGTTATAATTCTCTCTTCAAAACCACCAGACTACTTAAATGTCACAGATCATGGGATTTGTTGCCTCAAGTTGTATCTACCACTGGTTTAACATGTTAGTTTGTGATCTGGGAGGTAAAGTTACTGGAGCCTGGTGGCTTTGAAGACAGTGATGTAACAGAAAGGCATGTCTGATGGCAAGATAAAGCAGAGATGATATTCCAAATATGGCATATGCTTGAACTTTTTTTCCCCAGGTGGACAAAATACATGTTTTGCTGCTACCTCTATCCACAGCAGTGCATGATTAGCTTGTGTGCTGGCACTGCTGTCTGCTTCCGTCATCTACTGTAGGTAATACAACTATGGATGGATAAGCACCTCATGTAATCTAACTTTTAAAAATCCAAACCGCTCCTTTAATGTGTAACAGACACAGCAGAGAAAGTAACAGTCTAAACTAAACTTTCCAAACTGCATTTCCAAAAGTATGGCATCTTTATACATTTTCCCTCAGGTACGAACCCAATGCACACTATGACGACAAGACACCACCTGACGGTAACAGATTACTGCTCATTTCCAACAAGACAAATACATACAAAAAACCCTCTTCCGACTTTCAGTTATCAACATAGAAAAGCTTCAACCGCTTCTGTGAAAATGAAAAAGAAATGACCTTACCATCACCCAGCTGAAGGGGAAAAAGTGACACTGGGCATGTAATACTTCACATTTGACAGACTCCCAAAGGATCCCAGTCGCTGGTATCACAATAAAAAAAAAAATATATATATATATATATATACATATATAAATAAGGTGACCTGCTCACTGATCCTGGATCAGCAGCACGGCTCTGAGGAATTATCACCCAATTATCATCCAGTAACTAAAGTGTAACAACATACCGTACCAAAAACCAAAGTCCAAGTTCCCAAAAAGTGTAAAAACTTAAAAATACACAGACACACATATTGTACAACATGTATACACATTCTACACACTACAGCAGACTGTAGGCTCAGCTGGCTAGTGGTTATAGATTTAGATACAGTAGCTAACAAAACAAGTTTCAGGTGATAAATGACACAAGCAGATGAGTCAGAGAAACCAAACCAAAGCAGCGATCCTGCATAAATCTCACGTCCAGGCAAATCTAGGTGATTTTAACTTCATAACATTTTTATTTCAAACAAATTTATGTGCAAAATGATGAGCATTAATGCTAATGTGAGACTAATTTAGTCCATTTTAAAACATGATCTTTCAGAAAACCATATCATGTTGTCGTGCCAGACGGTACTTTATCTAACTTTATTTGTATAGCACCCTTTCATACAGGTTAGTGCAATTCAAAGTGCTTTATAGTAAGAAACGACAAGTAGAGTGAATTTAAAATAAAGAAAGACGTAATAAAGAAATAGATTAAAAACATCATTTTAATCTATTTTCACCAAATTAAAATAAAAAATGAATAAAAATAATCTCACCTGATTGCTTCTCAGTAAGTTTTAGAACTGACCGTGGCGGTAAAAATTGTATCATGTGATTTTGTTGCTATAAACCATCCCAACATCAAGAATTAGGATTTTATATGCCCGTTAGTCTGGTTTGTTAATACTAGAATTCAGTGTTTAAGCAGGGTTCCTGACTTTGGATTGGCTGGTCTGACTAAGGCTAAAGCTGCTGCATTATAGTCACAGTTAAAATAGACATACTACACAAATAACCACAATGATAAACATGAGGAATAATAATATTAATACTGCCCGAGTCCTGTCCGAGACGAAGAGGCGGTGTCCGGTTCTATACTGACACTTCCTGAGCGGGAGAGAAACACATCCTGGAGACGGAGGGAGAGTCCTGCTGGGAGACGAATGGAAGGAGGAAGGAGACGTGGACGGAAGGAAGGGAAGAAGGACTCATGAAATAAAATCAAACGCTGGAAGCTCTGACACTCGTACACGAGAACAGGGAAAAGTAGTCAAAGAATCATACAAATGAAAAAGTATTTTATCATTTGACATTGACTTGTAATGAATTCGTGTTGTGGGCAACATACTGTGATATTACGAGAGTAAATGAAGTGCATGTTTCAAAAATAGATGCAGATGGACATGTCAGTCAGCAGCCGTATGCCAGAAAACTGAGCAAAGCAAAAGTAACTCTTGACTGACACTTTTCTACAGTGTGTTAAAATGCACGTTTACAAACCTCAGTATAATTAAAAAACAGTGAGATGTTAATTCAATTCAATCACACAGATATGTACGGATTTTTAGACGCTGGCCAGTATACTATAACATAAAATATAGCAGAGTGTTTGTGCAGAACTGCAAATGTATGAGCAGAATTTGGTGTTAACGTAACGTCTGTCAGGCTGATTCTGGACGTGACAACTGATCGGGTCTAGTCGAGAAAAATATTTATGGAAATTGTAAAAAAACAAAAAAGTGACTGAACTGTGGAAGAAAAATGAATGAACATCGCAGACGCAACACAAACTGTAAGTGTGTCGTGTCCTGCTGGTCTTTAGGTGTGTTTCCCAATACAGAGGGAAAAACAAAGCGAGGAAAACGGCATCATACCTTGGAAACCTTCAGAGCTTTGTCCTTGTTGAAAGCAAACTCTGAGTTTTTTACTACCAATCCTGCCTTCCCCAACACAGGCCCATTCAATGGACTGTTCACCTGAAAAACAAACATCATATATCGAACTAAGAAAAATGCCAGAAAAAAAAAAGTGCAGCGAAAGTATGAATTCCGCTAAATATAATTATGCTTAGTGTGATAAAAAAAGCTCACCGCCTGCAGGATGACGTTCTCTTTACCGGCCTTTCTTCCCGTCCTGGTGACAACTTCAGGTGAGATGTGTCTAACTCGTCTCTCGCCAGTCAACTGTTCGCCACGAGCTTTGCGCTAGCAGGACAAGATCAAGAACGAAAATCAGAATTAAAAAGCAAAACAAAACTCAGAATCTAAATGTTGTACGTATGGATTGTGAGACAAACCGAAATGCCACGGTCAAATTA
This sequence comes from Coranthus polyacanthus, assembly GCA_037367275.1. NCBI lineage: Eukaryota > Metazoa > Chordata > Actinopteri > Kurtiformes > Apogonidae > Coranthus > Coranthus polyacanthus. Next base: position 16,044,689 of record JAPQRN010000001.1, read on the forward strand.
AAGGACGGCGTTTGCTGAAATTTAGTCGAGCTTTTCACTAATATCACATCAGGATTTGTACGTGTCAAAACGGCTTTCCAACATATACTACAGGGACAGAAGTATTGGGACACCTAACATTACACCAATCCCCCACTTACACTCCTGTTAGTGATGAAATTCTAATTATTTTATGAAATATGTCGCCTGGATAATGTCACTTACCAAGTTCCTGGAGGGTTTTTTGGCAATTCTCCTTCACAATCTCTTTTAAATAGTATATTGTATCTTTGTCTATTTTTTTTTTCATACATGTAAATAAATTTAAATCAAAAAACAGATACTGTTTTTAACTCATCTCCTGGTCAAAACAACAAAAAAAAAAAAAAAATCAGTAGGCATTTGTCTACCTTGTCTCTTTAGGACATAAACTAAGACATAAAAGGTACCTATATTCACTCCACTACAGCCTACTCTAGAACTTAGAACCTAGAAAAAAAAACAGCTGTAAACCTAGGGGAAACACTGAATTATCAAACATTATTATTTTATTTTTTTTTATTTCATAATTCACCGGTAATAGTGTCTATAATATGTTACAGAGATGTGTACCTTGATGAGGCCACCAAAGGAGCGTGAACGTGGGTGTTTCTTGCTGGGACCAGGTGGGACCTGCTTGCGCTCACTAGTTGGCGTTCCCGAGGTTCCCTGTCCCTGTTTGACTAACTGAACACAGAAGACAGAAGACATCGCTTAAATTCAAGATTGTTGTCAGTTTTAAGGACTATAGTTTCAGTACAACCAGTTGAGTGTTAGGACAATAAAAAAACCCTGAAGTGACCTGTCGGACGAGTTTCTTCTTCTTAGCGGAGTCGGGCATGTTGTGGTGGACGTGTCTGAAGAGCTCCTTCAGGGCTTCCTCGGTGTACTGTTGAGCTGGTGACTGACACTGCTCCTGAGAGCTGGGAGCTACAGCAGCCGCCCTCTTCAGTGGCAACACTTTCCTCTGAGTAGGAGAGCCACTCATCGCCAGCAGCTCCAGATCGTCCTGAGAAGAGACAGACAATTAGTACAAGAAATGGGTTAAAAGTAAGAGTAAAGGCTCGTCAGCACCAAGCGCTATTAGGATACCTATGACTATAACTTGTTCTCATCCACACTGATAAACGATATCATTCTGTAAACAGCAGCTCCAGCTGTGTCGGAACCCAAAATTAATCCTGATCACATGCAACGTTTGCAACTAGTGTTTCTTACCTTTTATCCACAAAGCTCACACCTTAGAAAAGCCACCTTCCCTTGTACATAAATAAACATTTTACACTCAGTCTCACATAAAGTATTCACAATATAACCCACCACAGGGTCTGAAAACTGTTGCTCCAGTCTGCCTTCACTATCGCTTACTGCACTTCATAGGCTTGATCAGTTAATTGATTAGCCCCGCAGTTGTGTTTACCGGTTGTTCTCTTATTCACATTAAGATCAGAAACACATGCAAGATCAGATGTATTCTGATTGGCTGTCAGTGTTTTCATCAAATCACTCTCAAAGTGATGCCAACTATATCGTTGTCGTTGATGTTTTTCTCCTCCACAGTTGTCACCAAGTTTGATGCCAGTCTCGGTAGACTGCGACACTGGCGTCAAACAGGAACTTGGATTAGGAAATTTCATCTCTACTAGTCCTTACAAACATGTCATCTCCTCTAAAAGCAACTGTACATAATTGAGATGGGAAGAATTAAATGAATTAAATTACATACTATTATCTCGAGAGGAAGGAGAACAGACTAATGCAGACAAATGCTGAAAAATTAAGTGAATTATTATTGAAATCCCAGCATGGCCAAGTGTAATATCCAAATCATCAGGATATTAAGGGTATAACGTGTCACAACACACCGTTAAATTAAGCACGGCGGTGCTACAGATGTACCAAAAATCATATTCTGCAGATGTAAAGGAACAGGTTTCATTTTTATATATTTTTTTTTCCCCTCAGTGAAAATTAAAGGCAACAATTACACATTACACAATGCACACAATCACAGAAAGCTAGTGTCACATGTGTTTATATGATTTACAACAGTTTACCTTGGTCTGCAGAGCCTTGGTCCCAGTGAAGTGCAGTCTGGCATAATCCCGCAGGTAGACGGGAGCCTGGTTTACAAACAGACAGACGTCACTTAACCACATGTTAAACTGGTGTCATACTGTGTTTCTGGATACCGTTTTACTTACAGACAGGTGACAAATTAAGAGAAAAACTAACAAAGTGTCTCAGTGAGGTGTTAATCCACCATATGCCAGCTCTAGTGGAGGGATGAACACAATTTTTACAGATGATATTCCCCCATTTGATAATGGTGGTGGGAAAAAAATATCTCCAATAGGTGTTCAGACGGTTTGAGATCTGATCGCTCTGAAGGTCATAGCATATGATTCACATCATTTTCATACTCCTCAAACTACTCAGGGAGCTCTCGTGTCCTACAGATGGGACATCGTCATCCTGGAAGAGACCAATCCCATCTGGTTTTCCCTTTTATTTGTCACTCGTCTGTATGTCTTAAGTTTTCCCACATTTGGTCTTATATTGGATAGCAAACCAAAGTTGAACTGTTTTATTAATAATCACCCTGAAGAGTTTCTGCGAGTGTTTGATGAGGAAGGCCATGCTGTTGTTCAGTTTTTTCAGATTGTCTTTCAGGTCACTAGCAGTCATCTGCAAGGGGACAAAACAAAGATCACAGTTACTCCTATAATGGTAGCTTAAAAAGTTATTTAACCCATTAAAGACAAACAACTATATTTCATATATTAAGGAAAAGCCCCACAGAGTTTGTTTCTGTTAGAGGTGGAAACACGACATTTACTGAAGAAACAGTTAAGATGTAGCTCTAGATGACAAAATCTAAATTACTGATTTCACATATTTATCATGAAATAATTGTTAAATCAAATCCAATGGTTCCATATATTTGATGTAACTCCTTGTAGCTTTTGAGATTCAGACAATTCTGTATCATTCATTTGAAATTATTAGTCACAAGGAGGAACTCGTTTTATGATTTTTCACTTAAAGCACTAGTGGAAATATGGGTTGCTATGACATCACGTTAGAAAAAAGAAATTAAAGAAAAATAAAATTGATCGCTGTCCTACAATGCCACTATATTCTAATTTTCAATAACAGCGGTAAACACATATGATCAAAAACTGATAGAACCTTGAAACCATCATAATCTGATAATAAATCTTACATGTCTGGGCCAGAGAACATGTGGAGCAAACATGAGGGCGAGGTTGAAGGTGGACATCTTGTTCTTGTCCTGCTGCTTGGCAGTGTGGTAGAGCAGGTCGAGCAGCAGTTTCAGCAGTGAGCGGTTGGCCTGGGGTAACAACAGGAAGAGGAGCTGCAGAGCCTCGATCTGACGCTCCTTGTTGGGGAGCGCGGTCTTGTTGCCATGTTCATCAAACAGAGTCATGTCTGAGACGGAGTCAAAAGATGAAGGGAGTAAAACTACGAATACATCATTGTTCTAGGGCTGCAACCAACGATCATTTTCATTGTCAGTTAATCTGTTAATTATTTCTTTGATTATTTGTTTGGTCTATAAAAGGTCAGAAAATGGTTAAACACATCGTCAAGATATTAGAATCTTAGAGGAGCAAAGAAACCTGAAAATGATTCAATTTAATAATCTGGATTTGAGAATTTTGACTTTTTTTTTCCTTAAAAGACAAAATCTCTAACCAATTATCAATTAGCAAAATAGTTGTTGATTAATTTAATAGTTGCAGGTCTTCAATATTCCAAAATGAGAACAATTATAAATGTATAAAAGTTGCAACATGTAACTGATGACCACCAGATTAGTCTGTTGAGTGTATTCCCACCTGCGATCTTTAGGTGCGCATGAAAGTGTCTGTGTGTGAGCAGGGGCTCAGGCAGCTCTCCGAGGAAAGTCTTGAGCAGTGTGGCCACATCATTGGGGTGGAAGTCTCCAGACTCCAGGTCAACGTCGGCACCACTGTTGAGCAGCTCTCTCAGGGCCTGCTGCCGAATGCTGTTCCCCGGGACCCGGAACAGACCCTCCACATGCAGATCTGAGCAGCAAGAGGGGGTTGCATGAGAGAGTAAATACCCAAACACTGGATTCTAAAACGGTTTCCTTTATTAGAGAGACAAATATCGTACTTTTTACTACATTAGTCTGACAGCTGTAGTTAATAGTAACTTTTCAGACCCACGTTCAGTTTTACAGTTTTTCATCCCCTTACTGTCCAGTGAAAACCATGAATCTGTTTGAATATTTGTGATAAAATGAAGGTTCCTTCATGTGCTTAGTTTCAAAGTCTCCTACTTCTGATGCTAAATAAACTATTGGATTCACTGGAGAATGCAAACAGATGAAAACAGGCCTGTTGTCTGGAGCTCATGAAGAATTGATTTTTTTAAGGAGGTACTTGGTTCTCACAGGACAGCGACGCTACAAACATATGATGATCTTATAGAATATAATACATTGCTGTAGATGTGTGATAACAGAGGCAGAAACAATTTTGTTGGGTTTACTTACTCTTGCTGAGGTACTCAATGAGCTGGTAGATTTGTGCAATGCAACTCTCTGTCAGTGGGGTCCCAAATACAACACCTTTATCTGTGATGGAGACAAAAATACAAACAGTGAGAGACTATTCCAAGTTACAAAATACTCTTAGTACTTGTATTTGTGCTCTGCAATGCTTAAACAATGCCCCTTTCATCTCAAACAAGGCTGACATGTATTATATATTACAATCTCTGACCTTTGCGTTTGAGGAAGTTGAAAGAACGAAAAAAGCCTCCATTTCCACCCGTTGGGGTTTTAGGGCTCTCCTCCCCAAGAAGTTGAGCAAACTCTGTCCCCGGAAGATCGATAAGACGAGTGATGTTACTGAGCACTAGCTCCAGGAAAACATCCGGGTTTTCATGGCGGAGTTTTTCCACAAAAAAGTCCGGGTTGAAAATGACAGGTGGTCGGCCGGAGCGAGAGCCTCCCGGGGATTCGTCATGATTGGTCACCATACTGCTCACTGTACCTCTGAGGGGGAGACAGAGGCAGAGGGTTTGTAGTTTATGGGTGCAGAAATCAGAGACAGGTGTTTCTAAGAAAAAACATCCTTGCACTAAAAAGCTGACAAGCATCACAGCCTCCATTGCAATAATCGTCAGATGGACAAAACATTATGTAGACCTTAACAGCATTACAACAGCACAGGGGATAAGCATGGTCGTTCATGTAAGCAGAGTATGAATCTTTGGTCTGGTCTTTTGTGTGACGAGGCCATACTAGCGGTTTCTCCCAGCCCCAAATGAATATACGAATGATAGCAATTATGAGCATAGTGAATGGAAACAAGAGCTGCAACCAATGGTTATTTTCAATGCCAATTAATCTATCAATTATTTTCTCAATTAGCTGTTTGGTCAAAACAAATGTTAGAAAAAGGTGAGAAATCTTAATCAGGTTTTCCCAAAGACCTTGAGGACATTGTCAAATGTCTTGTTTGGATAACAACCCAGCGACGTTCAGTTTCTAATAAGATATTCAGTTGTTACTTTGGACAATCAGCTTTCTCCATAAAGGGATGTCAACTCTGGGACACATTACCAGCTGAAATCAAAGCAACCACAGATATCAAGTCTTTTACAACAAAGGTTAAGGGCTGCCTTAAAGCAAACCAGAGCCATTTAGACAACTGTACTATGAAGTATGTTTAGGGATCCATAGATATATCAGACAAACATCAGTATCAGTCGATATCAGCCTTGTTGATCGACATCGGTTATCGGAATTATGAAATTAAATCAAATTAAATGACATTCACCATTTGCAGTGGCCGATATTTATTTGTTGTGTTGTATTAAAGGTTGTTTCGTAAATTTGTATGATTGAATTTGTGCTCAATTAAGGATAAACATTGGTATCAGCATAGGCTATAGGCCAAATGAGTATTTACAGTATTGCTGATTGATGTGCACTGTCCCAGAATAAATAAACAAATTGTTATTTTAAGCATCAGTATCCCAGCCCAGAATTTCACAATCAGTGGATCTCTAGTTTTGTTATATGCATTTCATTGTACTTTTCAGTAGTGTGTTTTTATGAGAATAAAATCTGTATATATGAATGTTAATGTATATGTAAAAGCCCAACTAGGGACAAGAGTTCAAAAATAGCGATAAACTCTGTGTGCAGCAGTGTAACTGTATCATCTCTGTGAGACGCATAAATTGAAATTCAAAGAGGCATCATGAATACTAATGAACTAGGGCTGGTCTCCAGGCACCGCATTGTGGCTCCTGTAAACTGTCTGTAAAGTGCAGTTTATACATAGTCATTTTTCAAAAGACAATCAAGCCTTAGTTAACAGACCATTTGTGCTGTTTTGTGTCTGGGATTAATTCAATTTAGGGCTGTATGATTTGGTGAAAAAGTCATATTGCAATTATTGTCTACAATATTGTGATTTCAGTCTATTTTCTTGTTCAACAAGGAAAATGCACAGATAACTGATCATTTTGAAACGTGTATTTTTTTCCAACTCAAAACATACAATTTTGGCTTAAAGGCTGTAAAACTTGTTCTTAACCCGTGGGTAAACCTCTGTCTTGTTCCATTATATTCAACTTAGCTATTTATTTTGCCACTATATAACTACTTACATTTTTAACAAGTTTTATATTAATTATATGATTACATTATTATATTATTTGAGTGTTATTTGTTTGGTTTTAACACACATGCTGTAAACTATTAGTATGCAAACCTAACGCATCTAAACAAAGCTTGACCATGTGCGGTTTAGTATCACAGGATTGTGCAGGCCTATTGATATTAATATCACGTACAGCAACATGTGAAAGGGGGATTCAAGTACTGAAACGCGGAGGCAGTGGATTAGCATGCAGTTAAATTCACCAAGAAATGTTTATGTGAAGTTAGCCAAAAAGGTATTCCAGCCGTCAGTTGACTCTGCTAATAATTACAACGTCAAAATCCCAGGTAAAGTTACGTAACTGAACTAGCTAGCTACTCCCACAGTCAATTTTACATTGCTGCTAATAACGTTACTAGAAAATGACAGCTTTTGTTCCACTTGTTACGCAGCTAGCTAACGTTAGTGAGCTGTTAGCTAGCCGTCGTAAAAAGATAACAGGCTTCAACTGACAGTCACACAAACGTAACCTAAATCACCTGCTTCGAAACTTAACAACTTCAGCTTTAAATGAAAGCGAAGTGAACTCGCCGTTGCTGTAAATACCATTCGGAATTTATAGCAGGTTGAATTTATTCCTCTTACCTTTTATTTTGCGTATTTTCATCGACATCTTTACCAGCTGCCATGTTCAGTTTGAATCCTCCGCTGTTATCGTCTAGGTCCCGCCCTCCCCAACAACCATTGGTAGGTTGTCAAAAGTGGGTGGCACTGTCCCTGTCCCTGACCATGATTGGTCGGTTTGAATTCACTAGCTTTGTCAAGAGGAAAACAACGTCTTGGGCTTAAAAAGTAGTCAAACAGCAACTTTCTAGATTTTAACAGCACCTTTAAGATGGACTATGGCTCTGATTTGATAAAGCAGTTACTAAAAAAATCTAAATTCAATGCAAAACGGTATTCCTAATATGACATTGCTAGGAAACTGAGGAACTGAATCAACCACACCAAGTCAAACTAACCAATCTGTTGGTTAGTCTGTATCTGAAATTGATTTGAATGGAATGGATTTTGTTATCTCTGGTCTCACACTGCTATAGTGATAAAAAAAAAATAATAATTTGTGGAAAAATAAATGTATCCAAAAAATGAAAAAATATCCTTTACAGGAAATCAGAAAGCTCAAATTTATTTGTAAACTTAGAATTGATTATGAATTGGTGGTGGTGGGCCTGGCAAAGGGAACATGAAGGGGATTGTAGTTCAGTCGTCAACGTCTCCCCTGAAGCATGATGTGAAGGGTTTGCGTACAGCCAGTGAGATCTACACAAATCTGGACTTAGGCCGGTTGATAAAGACCTTCAGGTGGTTCTTAAAATGTTTAACCACAGCATCATCAAAAGCAGCGTTGCTGGAGTCCACTGCAGCCTCCAGAAGGTTAGCGGCAGACCCAAATTGCCTGTGGAGGTCGTTCACCACATGTTTGCTTATCTCTTTGATGTGTTTGGGTTTTGTCACAGTGTTGTCAGGGACAAGGATTCCCAGCAGACCGTTAATGATGGCAAAGACAGTGACGGGACCTTTTCAACTATGTCCATTTACAGAGCTGAGATCAAGTCGTGTATTATGCCCCATTGATCAGTGCCCAAAGTGGAGCTACCCCTTTGGCTGGAGGTAGCTTCAGTTGTATCTGGTGACACTGGACAAGATGCAGAAGCTGGAGTACTGGGCCTGTCAGGACTAGGGACATCGGCTTCAGTTGACTCAATATTTGCCATGCCATGGTCCTCCTTTGTGCCCTGGGAGTCCACTGCAGAGGGCTGGTCTTCTTTAGTGCCTGTCGATGGTATCCTGCAGGCTTTGTGTATGAGGGGCTCATGGTAGACGATCTCCAGAGCAGGTTCTGGTGAGTAATCTCCATCGGATTGATCGGGTGCATCCAGGATGCTCTCAGCAGTTGTTGATGTGTCAGCCGTGACTGCAACCTTTCTTGGGTTGGTCACAGTTTCATCAGTCTTGTCCAGGGATCCCAGACAGACTCCAGCACCGTCACCATGGGCACGACGCTGGGAGACAGCTGCTGGTCGTTTTGGAAGCCCTCCTCTTCTGTAATTAAATGTGTCACAAATGTTCAAAATGTGATTACATGATAGTATAATATGACTGTATTTTTTTAAAACGGCACAACTTGCCTCAATGAAGTGATGATTTTAGGAATTTTAGTGGAGAAGGTCAGGCCAGAGTCAGAACACACCAGGGTTAAAATGACTTTACTTTCAACTCTGCAAACTCAGTCCTTCCTTAAAAGGGTTTAGAGGTTTTCATTGAGGTTCAGACATGTAGGAAACAATGGTTGCAGTTGCTCGTTTTACAATCTCTCTTGCACACACTCTGTACTTTTTTGTTGTTTCATTTTAAGAGGAAGTAAGCACACTTTTGCATTTGTCCCTCCACAAAGAGGTGATAAAAAGGTTCTCTTTTAAAACTACATCCCTATTGGTAAACCGTCTGTATGAGCACTAACATTTCAAGTCTTTGTTCCTGTCAGAGACTCTTTAGGTTTAGTTTATTGGATCTTAAATTACTTCTCATTGAAAAAGGATTTGACTTGGTAAAAAGATCTTAACAGTGTATTTCTTTGCACAACAGTGAGAAAGGACCAACCATGGATTCAACAGCAGCAGCCGGTGGATTTGTACTTTTCCTTCTCTCTGTATCAGGTGCTGTAAGTTTACATTTTTATATATTTATGTATATTTATTTATGCATATTTTAGTATATATTTCAGAAAATTTTAAAGTCTGTGAAAGTGTTTAGCAATGAAGACAGGTTTGTCTCATTCTTGATTTTTACTATAGTTTTGGTAAAGATATAATATATTTACAGTGACCTCAAGTCTCCCCCGGTCCTTCTTGGTTTATATCATTTTCGTATATAATTTCCCAAATTTACACAACAGTATTTTCTTACTTCCCTGTCTAATGTGTTGTAACAGTTACTTTATGTGTCCAATCCACGTGTAATAACACTGCATATGTTGTTGATGGTTGTGGGTTATTCATGCACATCGTTCCTTCACTTCTCTTTTCTAAAAATGAATATTGTTTCCTTTTTATCCTGTTCAGTCCAGCTGCCTCATGCCACAGAGCTTCGGTGTACAAGAAGAGGTAACATTTATTTACCAGAATGTCACATCTTGGATATTGCTCAGTCATAGTGCGTGTGCGTATAAAAATTATATTTCGTTTTTGCACAGATCCAAATCTCCAGGTGCGTGTGAGCAAAACATGGTTGTTTTATCCTTCATGGGCCGGGCTGCAGTGTGACAGCAGCTGTTGTCTGCCCAGTCACCCCACTTACATCTGGTACAAGAATGGACACAGCGTTGCAGAAGGATCTTCTTATTATGAAAACTCCTTTGCCGAATCAGACAGCATCTCCTGTGCTGTAAAGGGACTTGAGGATTTCCCCTCTAATGCAATATGTGAGTTTACTGCTCATAGTTTCATAGACCTGATGGAGCTTCTGAGCTCTGTAAGGTCATAAGGTCATTACTGCAACAAAACACAACCTTGTCTTGTTACTGCAGTAGGGATGCGCATCTCCATCAATCAGACCGACGCGACATTCAACGTGATACATTACCAACGATCCGATACATTAAAGATACATATAAAGCAATTTCAAATATGATATGATTCACCCCTAATTCGATGCAGTGTAGAAAGAATATGATGCTGTGCAATTCAATAAATAGTTTAATTTGATTCATTGATTCTTAGTGAGAAAACAGCACATAATAAATTAGCTGAAAAAGCTCCATTTTTACTTCATATCCTTGTTTGTCTCATCCTGCAGCTCAGTATCTCATTCATGCTGTTTCTTTTTGCTGCTTTCACAAACTGACACACAAGTCGAAGAGAGTCTCTGACAAAACATAAACTCAAACCAGGCCCGGACCTGCACCTTAAACTACTTCTTCTTCCCTGTTCTGTGTGAGTGACTAAAGCTTTTCTCACTTGCATGAGGCGTGGTGGTTAGACGTAGTGAGTGTTAGTGTTCGCCAACAGCAGTGGAGATGAAGAAACAGCTTAGATCAATCCCATCCGATCAATCCGATCAATCCGCCTGTAAATGTTAAATTACTCATCTCAAATTATTAATCATATTTGTAAGTAATGAAGGTATAGGGCCTCTACATTAGAAACAATACATCTAGATTTTATCCCAAGTTGTATCTGATACATACTTTTTCAGTCGAGGCACTCGCATCTTAACTTGTGCCCCATGTGTGAATGTGCCCATCCCTATACTGCAGTAAAAGACATAGTTATAATGCTTCTGTTTACATTTGTTTTTATGTTTCAGGTGTCCACCATCAAACCTGTCCCAGACTGCTTTACACAAAGAGAAGCATTTTTGCCTTCAAAGGCTCATCTGTGGACATTTCTTGCACTTACAGCAGTTCTGATTATAATGGGTTTTGGTTCAGTCCCGAACGCCGTCATTTGTGGAAATCTCCGTCCACACCTGGAGACCTCAGTAAAGACCCCCAGTATGCGGCTCGTGTTCAGATTGTTCAACAGAGAGGACGCTCCACCCTGAGAATCTCTGACCTGAGAGAGACTGATTCAGCCCAGTATCGCTTCAAATTTACTGGACCCTTTGATGCTCTACCTGGTACAACCCTGACTGTCATAGGTACTGACGAACAACACGACACAATGCATTTGAACAAAACCATGACAAGTGAATATGTGATATTGTAAAATGTCTAAGCATATGATGAGCTTTTGTTCTTTTTGCCTTTTGGATTATCCACCAAAATTATTTACACGTGCTCTTTGACCTCCTCTAATTCTATCTGTTTTGTATTTAACGGGCAGTTTTGTTCCCATTTCCAGCTCTACAGGTGATGGTGATCAGAATCAGAACAGTCAACCAGACTATTACTGAGGCAGAGCTGAAGTGTCAGAGCAGCTGCACTCCAGCTACGAGTGCCTCCTACGTCTGGTTCAAAAATGGACAGAAACAAAGTACAGAGATGACTTATACCGACCAGTTCCATCCTGGTGACAACATCTGCTGTGCTTTTAGAGAATATGAAAATGACCACTCTCCTTTGGTGTGTAAGTTCACTCTGTCAGTTTATGGATCTCATAAGGTTTGCCCCATAGTAGCAACAGATATCAAACTTTAATGCCTTTACATTTCCAGATCCTTCTAGGCTTCTGTCCCTGTCAGCGAGTCCCTCTGGTCAAATAGCGGAGGACAGTTCAGTGACTCTGAGCTGTCGTTTTCATGCTAACCCAACAGCTGAGACAACTTTGTACAAGGAGAACGAAATGATGCCTTTAGGATCCAGAGGCGTCTATAATTTCACCTCCATCAGACCTGAGGACAGGGGGATTTACTACTGCACATCTGAAAATCAGACTGTGTCTCTACTCCTAGACGTCCAGTGTAAGTAAACATCAGATCAGGTGTGACCATAAGGCAACTGTTTTTTATCTTCTTCAAGCAATAATTCATTCATGCACTTGGTTTATTATCTGTAGAGTTTCAGTGGGTAAACACTATGTCAGATTGCACAAGCCCAAATCAGAAAAAGTTGGGACAGTATGTTAAATTAAAGTTAAATCTGAAAACACGTGATTCAATTATCTTTGACTGATAACAATACAACGGAATATTATTTGACATTTCACCTGATGAAACTTTCAGTTTAGCTGCTTACGACACGTTGGGACAGTAAAGCATCCCATTCTTCCAGCGAAGTCCTAAGTTGTGACTGCACTGGGCTCGGCGTCAGGCCAGTCCAGCACTCGCACCCTCTTCTTCCTCGTCCAGGTCTTTGTAATGTGTGCACAATGTGGTTTTCCTTTGTCTCGCTGAAATATGCATGGACTTCCCTGGAAAAGTTGCCGTCTTGAAGGCAGCATGTGTTGCTCTAAAATCTCAGTGTATTACTGGTGAATCACAGAAGTGCAAGTGCAAGTCCATGACAGACCCTGGCTTCTGGACTTGTTGCTGGTAACGGTCCAGACGGTCCTTTTCATCCCTGGTTTCGGAGCATGGGGAACATTTCTTCCAAACGAGACCTGGGATACGGATTCGTAAACCGCACACACTGGGGCATCTGCAGATGGGTTAGATTTATACTCATGTTGCTTCAAGCCAATCATCCCAGCCTGTCAGAGAGGCAAGAGAGGTTTCACAAGAGGACACGGGTGTCACCAGAAAGAATTCTCACTTTTCCTTGAGCTCAATGGAAAATGTCATGAGGTTAAGGAAAGAGGTGAAGAAGAAATCATAAGGACTTAGGAAAAGACAACCCGACTGCACTCACACTAGGCTATGTATGTGAGAAAAATTGTTGATGAAGATGTTATTGTTGCTGATATCCTCCTCCAGATCCTCCGAGGCTTCCCTCTGTGTCGGCGAGTCCTTCTGGTCGGATAGCGGAGGGCAGTTCAGTGACTCTGACCTGCAGCAGTGACGCTAACCCAGCAGCTAATTATACCTGGTACAAGGAGGATGAAGACTCACCTAAAGCATCGGGAGAGATCTTCACCATCATTGACTTCAGTCCTGAACACAGTGGGAATTATTACTGTGAAGCTCAGAATAAAAGAGGACAAAGCAAGTCCACATTACATCGGATTGTTGTGACAAGTAAGTAAATGTCTTTTACATATGTTGGTGCAGGTGTTTGAGATGTCCCTGACCTCCACGCCCACACCTTTTTTCCTGTTCTCTTTCTGCCTTTATGTGTAATTACCACCTTACCTGGCCTTGAACTTCTACCACATCATTCTTGTTTTGTCATTGTTCGATCACAGGTTCATGGAGAAAAATAGTTTCTGTGTTGGTCCTTGTTGTTTTCCTCATCTTCACACTCCTCATTGCCGTGTTCTTTTTTAGGTCAGTAGTACAATTTCACTTAACGCATACATTTTACCAAATCTTTAATACATCTTAAATTCTTTCATCTGTTCAGTTACTTATTCGTTTCTTTGTCCGTGCATTTGTTCTTCTGTCAGAAAATATAAGTCATACCAAAAATCGTCTGAGGATGGAGGGGAATCAAACAACAGAGAACAGGTGAGGAGGATGAAACGGTAACAAATCTTATACGTAAGTAATGTTTAACTAATATATGACACATGATGATTTAATGCACAAATTAATGCAGGATGTATCACGAATTCCTGTTGCACGTGTTCAGATTAAGCCTCTGTAAGAAGAACTTATTATATTATCTGATATTATAATAATGGTAGAAGTTTTTTTTTTAAATCAGATGGTCACCAGAAGTGATCATTTACATGTGGATGCATAGAAGAAGCACCACGGGCCTATGTAATAAACTGGAAAAGTGTAAATAAATCACATGAACCATTAACACACCTCGTGTATTTCCATTTTATACACTACTTATCCAGCTTTAGTTCCTTTTTCATCCACTTCCTGCCCAGTGAAGACTACACATCCAAATGTGACTCAGGAGGATTTTCTGTGTTTTATGCCAACTAATCTATGGCGACATGTGCTCCTCTGTTCAAACACAACACTGTGCCGCAGCTGATTAATATGACTTAAAATAGACCAGCGTCTAGACAATGTTTTCCTCTTCATTCCCTCTCCATTTTATGCAACATTATCCTTCCACTCCACTACATCTCACAGGCAAATATTGTACTTTTTACTCCTCTACATTCATACACATACATGCAGATATCTCACTTCAACTCATGTATCTCACATTTTTGTATTTTTACTGCTAATGTATAAGTAAATGACCTCAAAACTTCCTCTTCCTCACTTGTGCAAAGCAATCACATGAAGCCACAGTGACTTGAAAGTTCACGGTGAGAAACAGGAATTCACGATACATCCTGCATTAATTCATGCATCAAATCATCACGAGTCATGCATTAGTTAAACTTTACATTTGACTTTTCTCCTCAGACAGGAGAATAATTCAGGCTAAAGTTATTTCCATTACAGTATGCTTCTATAACAGGCTGCACAGGGCTCAACATGTGTGTTGGACGACTTTTTATTGACCTCTGCTGGTGAGTAGTGGGAACTGCAACAGCGAAAGAAAAAAAAACGGACTGTACCGGATCAGTTTAGACCGAACTTCACAGAAAACTATGTGAAGTCTCGAAGCTCTGAATCTTTCCTCCTTGTTGGACAGTTTTGGATTTGAAGAGCCTGTTTCTATGTATCCTGAAGAACAAAATCATGCAACGATGCAGAGAAAGCCTTACACTTAAATATGTGATGTGATCAGACTGAGGGGCCAGAAAGAGGAAACTGGACGAGTATCATGTCATAACGGGATGGTTTTCAGTTTTGATCTTGTTAATGTCTTGCTAAATCTTGTTATAACATGAAAAAAAAAAAAATCTTGTGGTATTGTCGTACATCATTTCATTTTTCTAGTCTGGAATCAATTTGCTCCCGAGGTAAAAATAAGCTGTAATCAACGTAATGAAATGTAACGTCCTCTGAATTGTACTTTTGGTGTTTTTGTTTGCATGACGTGAAAACAGAAGAATCAATCGGTCGATATAAAGAAAGGATTTTACAGTAAACTAGTACTTGTTGCGTTGCAGCAGATGGGGGAACTTGAGTACAGCAGCATACAGTTCTGCAGGAACCAGGTCCAGGACGAACGCCTGTACTGGAACTCCATCCGAACGCGTCCCTCCAGACCCGCGGAGGAGGCTGTGGTTTACTCCAGCCCCGTGTTCAACAGGGACCGCGGCGTCTCGGGGTCAGAACACAGTCCTACTCTTTGCTGCTGTTTCATTAGATTTAGGTTTTTTTTTTTTGTTTTTTTTTTTTGTGATGGTGTCCGACTCACCAAGGACCTCCAAGTCCATGTCGTGGACTTTCTCAAAACGTACACTACACATATTACAGAAGTTCGAACTGAAATACAACCACAGTCTGTCGCTTACTTTCTCGATTAATCGGTTTAGTCGTTCGGTTTATTAAATGTCAGAAAGAAATGATTCAAAACCTCAAAAGGTCCCCAGAGATATTCAGAAGGAGAGGAAACAGAACATATTCACATTTAAGAAGCTGCAGAATTTAGACGCTTTAAAAAAAAAATAATAATAAGCGATGATCAAAAGAGTTCATTCATTTAATAGTCGACATTTACTGATTAATCGTTGCACTTAGGGTTAGGGTTAGGGTTAATTCATTAATTCATTAATTCAAACGTTTAATACAAAGAGTTATGGGGGTTTTTTTTTCAATTTTTTCTTTCAAACTAACAAAGAGTAAAATTATAATTTGCTCATTTTTGAAATCTTGTTTTAACCCAGATCACTGTTGCTGTTCACTTTACAGAACGCCTGAAGTATCTGCAGAAGATCCGTCTGCTTTGTACAGCACAGTTAACAAACACTGAGGAGACACCGCGTCGAATCAGCAGCTTCATCAGTCTGTCCGTGTCCTGCAAGACGGACATTGTCTCTATATGTAAATATCTCATGCATGTGGTAAGATTCAGCAGCTGGATCCACGTGAGAACCACGTATCTCCAGAGAGTCGACTTTCCACGAGGATTTGAAAGAGTTTATTCAGCTTAAGAAGGAGGAGAATTTTAAACTTAACTTGTCGTGTCCTATTTTATTTTTATTTTATTTACTAAAGACATAAAAACATAACAGCCGTGAGGATTTAAATATATCATTTTACCCAAAGTGAAACCTTTTTCAAAATGTTTTCTTTTTTTCTTTTGCAGCTCCAGTGTACAACAAGGTGCGCATTTAAAAATCTAGATTTTGTTTATTTATATTCTGCACCTTTTGGGTCACTTTAGGAAAAGTCATTACAATTCAGACTCATTTACTCCGATTCATTTCCTGCTGTTCAGTGAGTTTTACATCTGACACAGTGTCATGTTGCTACAGCGTGTTCCTGTTCCTGTTTGCTCAATAAAGTATTTCTCGTTCTGATCCTTCTCGTGTTCTCTGATCGTCACACGTTTGAACCTCGGGCGACGTTTCCTTCTGTCTGAGACAACGTGAAGCTCTAAACGACACAGACGCGTCGATGATCGCACCGCATGTTCTAGTTTAGTTGTGACTTTTCTCGCCGCTCAGAAGCAGGTGAAGCTCCGTGGGGAGACGATCAGGCTCCGTATGCTCATGCAGGTCTAATCCAGTCCAGGTGGTCCTGTCTGCTCGCATTAGAGGAGCCTCCAGCCGGTGAAGCGATCTCCAGCTTTACGTGGACATGTATTTCTGGTTGGGCTCGGTTTGTCAGCAGGAGGATCAGAGACCTAATGAGACCATCAACAGCACTTGATCCCTATTAACTGTCCAGCAGGTCTCCTAAAGGGAAGCAGAAGCTGTCGCCGCTAGTGCAGCGATGAAGCAGAGAATCCTATAGTGCGGTGTTGACATGGAAGCCTTTTCGCTGGTTTGTGAGTGAAAACTTTAAAGCATGAGACGAATCTTGAAAAGTTCCCGTTTTAAACTTTAATCAAGGCTTCTGAACATATTTCATGATCAGCAGTGGCAACGAAAGGAACCGTGAATAAATACTGACATAAATCAATAAATGAATAAATAAATAAATGGCTAAATAATCTACAAACAGCCCAAGTACTGGTTATGTGAGAAAGCATTGTGTAAAATCTTCTCTCCGTTGTGTAATATCACTCGCATTTTTGTAATACGCAGCTTGAATGGGATTTGTAATCGATTTTTTTTTAATCAGTTTGTGAGACATGATTACATATTACACATGCAGGACAAAGTGTAGGAGCTGCTAAACGTGGCTCGCTCACGTTGGTAATAAACACCTGAAATTATGTGATCATTTATTACAAAATGCGGGGAAATTTCTTACGTGTTGTGTTCAGGCTGTTTATACAAAATGCAGGCGTTGAGGGAAAATATATGACATTTTGTTGAATTGTTTCACAAATGCTGTGTTTTAACATAATGTGTAAAAGTGACAAACAGTAAAAGTCCTTTAAGGAATAACTTATGGCCTTGGGTTATTTCTTTAAAGAATCTGCTCACCGTTTCCTTATTGGATTTTCTTTCACCTGAAGAGTCGGTGCAGCCAGAGGGGTTGATGAGTTAAAGCTTGTTCAAAAAACTAATGATTTTAAAGTTATCG
>JAPQRN010000001.1:16084583-16098153 GCA_037367275.1 Coranthus polyacanthus
TGAGATTGGGGGGGGTGAGATGGGGGGGTAGGGCAGAAGCCACAAAAAAGCATCCGTCACGTGCATATCTGAACACTGTGACACAATTTATGCGCACGCGCAAGTGGAAAGCGCGTGCAGCTTGCTATAGGGCCATTATACAGCAGAAAAATCACACTTCTAATAATGAACGACCTAATTAACAAACAGCCCCCACCTTCTGCTTCTGGTGGACGCGCGCGCACGTGCACACAACACCGCCGCCATCGCCAGCACCACCTTTACACAGACACGCACGCGACATTTCAGCTCTAATGTTCTTTCCCTCGTGTTGCGCAGAGTCGCGTCAATATTTAAAGAAGACGCGAAAAGGGGAAAAACAAACAAACAAACAAACAAACATTTATGCCGTGTTTGTCCGGTTCTGTTTGATGTGAAGTGAAAAGTGCGCGTGGAAGGAGGGGAGAGTGAGTATTGTGTGTGGGGAGGTAGGGGCCGCGCGCTCAGCTCAGAGAGGCGCGCGCACGCTGTTATTGAGGGGAGAGCAGGTGCTGACCGAATTACCATACAGCTGAGGGGGAGAGAGCAAACTTATTCCTCCACCACACACACAATAACAAAAGTTCCCCCTCATGTTGGCCACGCGAGCGACTCCGGTGCGCGCGCGCGCGCGCCCTCTTGCACGCACAATCACACACGCACACACGCGCGTCTTCTTCTTTTTTTTAATCTTTTCGCCCAGAGAATGAGAAGAAGGGGAGAGGAAAATGGGAAAGCAGGAGTCCAGCCCCTCAAGTCGTTTACCTCACCACACAGCTCTGCCAAGGAATGTTTTCTTTAGTCTTTTGAGTCGATTCAAAGCATCAAATTCTTCCCACAACCAGAAATACCAAAATCTAGAGGGTGTGTATGCACAGAAGAAAAAGGGGAGGAAAAGGAAGGAGGGGTGTAAACAATTAACTGAGTCAGGGTTTGACCAAGACCCTTTTTTTTCTTTTTGAGGGGATTTTTTTTTCCTTTATCAACTTCACACTGTTGTGTTTTTTCCCCCCTGGCACTTTACCCAAAACATTTTTTAAGATGCCAAAAACAAAGAAGTTTGTCCAGTGAGGGAACAGCTGGAGGGATCAAATCAACCACATGTCATGAACATCCTGTCAGGGGGAAATCTGGCATCTGTAGGAAGTTCAAAAGAAGGTCTTTCATTCACATTCAGTAGGCTACAGCTACAAAGTGCATCTATAAACAGGCAAACAATTTTCAGTTTGGGGGAACGTCCAATGACGATTTGCTGAATGTGAATATTCTCTTGAGGGTTCTATGGGACATTCCTTGAAGGTTTGGGTGTTCTGGATATTTTGCAACGTTATGTTCCCTAAAGGTTCTTGGAAGTTTCTTCAAAAAAACTTTACAGAGCCCTCGAAGATCATGAAGTGTCTCAAAAACAACCTTCTGGAAACCTTCAAGGAACAGCGTCTAAAGGTTCCAGAAAGGTTTTTCAAGGGCAACCTCCTAGGAACCTTCAATAAACTTACCTTGAGGGTTCTCTAACGGTTCACAAAAACAAGCTCTTGAGGACCTATGGGAACATTTCCCAGAGGTACTGTAAAGATTTATTTAAAAAAACTAAACGTCTAGGAAAGTTGCTCGGACCAACATAGCTTCAAAGAACCTTCCTGGAACACAAATGGGAGCCTTTGGGGAACGTTCCCAAAGGGTGTCCTGTTTGCTATGATTAGGAGAACCAATAAATGGTATCGTTTATTGGTTCTCCTCATCACAGAAACACTTTAATAACGTAGTTTAAATTAAAGAAGGAGAAACAACCATATATAAACAACCAAAACGCCAACAAAAAGTCACATTTATTTCCTCTAAATCCTCTAAATTTCAGGTTTAACTCCTCAAAGCTCTTTGAAAGGTCTTTAAAAACGCAGAAACCAGCAGCGTGCGTTCATTTCATCTCGCCCCACAACAGGTTATCTGTGGTCCTCTGCCTGTAGGAGTCACTCAGCTTTGCGTTTGAGATCGGCTTCTTATTTGGCCGAAATAGTTTCACACATCTCCATTTTGAGCTCAGATATGAACGCTGTATGTGCTGCTGCTGGGGTAATAAGGAGGCTGTTAGAGGACTGCATGGGATCCTATTGTGGAGAGCCGGGCCAGATTGGGAGGTGAACTCAGGGAGGAGGGGGTGCATTTGCATGTTATTACCATAGCATGTGTCAGGCCGTATATAACAGGCTGCTGGCGGCCTTAGCTGGAGACAGACGCACAGTTCACAGTGAGGAAAGACATTAAGAGGAAGAAGGAAGCATGTTGGACCACTGACAAATCTGTCCTTGGGTTAGACCAAGACATTCACACACAAAAAGCGACTTCCTTAATTTGTCACTTTCTAAACAACAAAAAAAAAACCCAAAAAAGGAACCCATGACTTTTTTCCTCTTTACGCACTGGATTAACGCTTTATAACGGAACTGGAGGACTTCGCTGTTTGCAATTCGTAACTCGCACAAGTTCACGTATCAGAATTTTTGTGGTTTTATTTTTTTTTTTTTTAAGTTTGGGATTTATCTTTTTTTCTTCCTCGGGACATGAATGAAAGCAGCGTGGCTGACAGCGGCAGCAGTTGATGAGAAAACCCCGTGAGGCTACAGAAACGTGCTCAATGCATCTTCCTCAGAGGGATTGAACAGGAGGAGGCACCCTGAGGACAAGCCGAGCCCCGAGACTTTTTACTTTATTTATTTATTATTTATTATGTATTTATTTAATATGGGCCGCGTCATCCTGCTGACTCTTGCCGTCATGTCCATGTTGTTTTGCCAGGTAAGCAACTAAATCTCTATTTCTACCAAACAATGAGCCATCACCCCCTCCCCTCCCACCACAACACACACTCTCATACACAAGCGTTACTGTGTGTACAGTTGATGATAATAAGCTGCTTTCCTCCGCAGGGGTTTTGTTCGGGAGTTTTTGAGCTGAAGTTACAGGAGTTCCTAAATAAGAAGGGAGTACAGGGCAACAAAAACTGCTGTAAAGGAGGTCTGACCTCCTCTTTCCAGCAGCAGTGCGAATGTAAAACCTTCTTCAGGATCTGTCTGAAGCACTACCAGCCAAACGCCTCCCCGGAGCCCCCGTGCACCTACGGCGGCGCCGTGACGCCGGTGCTCGGCTCCAACTCGTTCCAAGTTCCCGATGTCATCCCGGAGAATTCATTCACCAACCCCATCAGGATTAACTTCGGCTTCACGTGGCCAGTAAGTGCAGTCATTCCTGTTCATTTCACTTCAGAACAAGTAAAGGCAGTGAAATCGCGCCATTTTGGTAAATCCGTGCGTAATAACGCTCAGCGGCACGATTTCTAACCGCAACTTAGAGCTGAGAGCGAACAAAGTTTAGCGGTATTCAGTTTCAGCGGATCATGTTATGCAGTTTGAGTTAGAGTGTATGGCACAATCGCCCCGGGCCTTTGCTTGATGTTATCGCCACATCTCCGCTGGCCACCTGTCTCACGAAGCCATTTGTGTTCCCAGGGGACCTTCTCGCTGATCATTGAGGCATTACACACCGACTCCAAAGACGACCTCTCCACAGGTAGGCAACAAACACCCTCTGCTTCTCAGATTGTATCACCTTTCCGATCATTTTCCGTCCCTTAACCCCTTATTCTCTGCCTTTAGAGAACCCAGACCGCGTTATCAGCACCATGACCACACAGAGGCATCTGACGGTGGGAGAAGAGTGGTCCCAGGACCTGCACACCGTCGGCAGGACGGAGCTCAAGTACTCGTACCGTTTTGTCTGCGATGAGCACTACTACGGCGACGGCTGCTCGGTGTTCTGCCGACCCAGAGACGACGCCTTCGGCCACTTCACCTGTGGAGAGCGCGGGGAGATTGTGTGCGACGCCGGGTGGAAGGGACAGTACTGCACTGAACGTGAGTTATCAAACTTTGTTATTGTGCGTACATATGGGTAGGAGAGCGGAAATTTAAGGAATGATCTTACAAAGGAGAAGATTTTGAACGATTTAGTACAAATTCTCCTTGGAAACACAGCAGAACATTGGTAGAAAATGCGTTAATTTAAATTAGAAGATAACTTATAAACACAGTTATGTCCTTTCTGATGTAAAAATGTCTTTAAAAAAAGTTCTTTTTTCCTATGTTGGGTCTATAATCAGACTCACTGAGTGCCGTTAGAAGGCAACTTGTGCGTAAACACCACACGCAGCCCCTCCTCCTCCTCCTTTTCCCCTCACACACACACACACACACACACGACCACTTGATTTATTCTAAGGAAAGTTTTTGGGAATAATCTCACGCGTGCCATAAATTTACATGCTACCTTCCGATTCGTTACTCTCGGAGTGGGCCGGGCGCTGATTGGCCGAGGCGGGGGAGGTATTGTTTGAAGTGGGCAGCTGCCGGCAGAGAGGAGACAATGGAGCAGCTGTCGCGCACTGGCAACACACTCGCCAGCTGTCCACTCTTATCTGCCCCAATCCGAGACATTAAGGGGAGTGTGTGTGTGTGTGTGTGTGTGTGTGTGTGTGCGCACAGAATGAATAAAAGAGTTTTGACCCGCAGCGAAGAAGAAAAAAAAGAGGGTGGTGGGGTGGGTTCAGGGGGTCTGTGTGTGAGTGTGTGTGCACTCTGTGCTACACACACATTCACACACTCCCTCCTTTGTCTCTGCACTATGTTAAGCAGAAAATTCTTCCACGGTGATAAGGAGATTGAGTTTAAGGTAGCTCTAATGGCTTTGGGAGCCCCTCCTTTCTATTATTTTAATGACTTTGTTGGGATTTAGGTGATAAAACGAAACAAAGAATCTGCATTTGAGTTATTTTTTATGTCTCAGTGTATCTAAAAGTTCCCCCTTTTCTTCCTGTACAGCAATCTGCCTGCCAGGGTGTGATGAAGAGCACGGCTTCTGCGAGAAACCCGGGGAGTGCAAGTAAGTTTTCCCGCACCAGTTCACTGGGGCATTAATTAATTAGTGGGACGCATGAGGTAATGTGAGTGGACTGACCGGTGTTCCCTCCTAATTGGACAACAACAGGTGCAGAGTGGGATTCAAAGGCCGCTACTGTGATGAGTGCATTCGTTACCCGGGCTGCCTCCATGGGACCTGCCAGCAGCCGTGGCAGTGCAACTGTCAGGAGGGCTGGGGGGGACTCTTCTGCAACCAAGGTGAGGAAAGACCCGGGTAGAAAAAAAAAAGAAGTGGTGGGGGGTTGTTGAGTGATGTAAACAGACAAAAAGGAGAACAACTGATGTGGAGGAAAGTCACTACTTAAGCTAATCTTTTCCAGTTTTGAGTAGGGGTCTGTCACCAAATCTGTTTCTCTGTGTTTAAGTCTGAGATGAAATGTTGAGGTTTTAAACCTGAGCAGGATCCTTAACAGTACTGTGTCTCTCTTTAGTGCAACCTTCAACAAAGCTGTTTTTTCAGGGCTGATTCCGATCACTAGTAACCAAGGAGACCGATAACTGATATGTATTTGCAGTCAAAATGAAAACACAAAACGTCACTGAAATTTCATGAAGTGTATGTTTAATTAAAAGAGAACTTTCAATATTATCTTAAAACACAAAATGCAGGTATTTCCCAGCATTACTTCTTATAACGTTAACTGAAAATTTTAATAGAGAAATGAGCAAAACAGTTCCCGGAAGCATTGTAAAGTAAATCAGATACAAATGGTTAAACTTCAGTTTGTCCTGAGTCTCAATTGGAAGTCCTATTTCAGCAGCTGAAAATCTGATCCAAAAAATGTCCGGGCCCCTATTCAGCAACTCTTAAAAGAGTTTAAACAGACAGATATAGGAGAGCAACCGAGTCAGTAAGACATGGAGACAGCGACACAAAAGCATTAGCTCTGTGATAAAGAACAGCCAACAGAGCAGCAGTTGTTTTGAGATGAGAAGCGAGGACAGGAGGCCGGCGACAGGAAACAAAAAACCACTGGAAAGAAGAGAAAGAGACAAGTGTGCCAGACAGAGGACAAAAAGACATTCTGTCGCCGCTGCTGTTGTCCCACCATGTGCTGCGCTCAGGCTAATCCACATGTGCTGCTGTGTCTTTCCAGATCTCAACTACTGCACTCACCACAAGCCCTGCATGAATGGAGCCACTTGTAGCAACACTGGTCAGGGCAGCTACACCTGTTCCTGCCGGCCCGGCTTCACTGGGGCCAGCTGTGAGATCCAGGTCAACGAATGCGCTGGAAACCCCTGTCGCAACGGAGGAAGCTGCACTGTAGGTGTTGTTTGGTCGCATGCCTTTAACCCTTGTCTCAAATCATTTCCGTTTCTCTATACTCAACCAGAAAAAAAACCCCAAAACTGTAGAGATTATGAAACAACCAAACACAGCGTGTTATCGTTCTCATATTCCAACATCACAACTGGTAGCAGCTGCAGCTGTGTGACAGATGTCTGATGTCAAGCCTGTTCTATTTTTTCTCCACAGGATTTGGAAAACACATATACCTGCACTTGCCCTCATGGTTTCTATGGCAACAACTGTGAGCTGAGCGCCATGACGTGTGCTGATGGGCCCTGCTCCAACGGCGGCCGCTGTACTGACAACCCTGATGGAGGCTACTTCTGCCAGTGTCCCACAGGATACGCAGGGTTCAACTGTGAGAAGAAGATCGACCACTGCACCTCCAGCCCCTGCTCCAATGGTAAGAGGGATTTAAGCTTTGGACTTTGGACGGAGCTGCTCTGCCTTGAATGCCGTCAGATCAAATGTTTTCCCTTTACGAACCCCGCACTGATGCCAGGTTTGATCTCTGTCCACAGGTGCGCGCTGCGTGGATCTCGTCAACTCCTACTTGTGTCAGTGTCCAGATGGTTTTACTGGCATGAACTGCGACCACACCGGGGATGAGTGCTCAGCGTACCCTTGCCAAAATGGCGGCACATGTCAGGAAGGTCCTGATGGCTACACCTGCACGTGTCCACCAGGATACACCGGTCGCAACTGCAGCTCACCCATCAGCCGCTGCGAACACAATCCCTGTCACAACGGCGCCACCTGCCACGAGAGAAACAACCGCTACGTGTGTGCGTGCGTTCCTGGATACGGTGGCAGAAACTGTCAGTTCTTGCTTCCAGAGCACGCCGCAATCCGCGGTTCAGAAGTGCCCTGGATGGCCGTCGGGTCCGGGGTGGCCCTGGTGCTGCTGCTGTTGGCAGGATGTGCTGTACTTGTTGGATTTTTCCGATCAAAAGTCCAGCGCGGTGGTCAAATAGAAACCACCGGCGAAGGAGAAACAATAAATAACCTGACTAACAACTGTCACCGCAGTGACAGAGACCTGGCGGTCAGCGTGATGCCGACTCCAGGTGTCAAAAACATAAACAAGAAGATGGACTTCTGCAGTGGTGACCCTGATGAAGGGTCTTCACCTGGGAGGAGCAGCTACAAGAGCCGCCACCCGCCTGCAGACTACAACCTCGTACACGAGGTCAACTACGAGCAGGCGGCGAAAGAGGCCATGCTGGAGGCGGCCTGCGAGGAGAAGTGCCAATCCCTGGACTCATTTGAGTTTGAGGAGAAACACAGCAAACGTTTAAAATGGTAAATATTTCTTAGTAGTGAGCGTTCTCTCCAGTATGATCGCACATTAAGGTGGGGGATGTGTTGATGCTAACATGTGTTTCTCTTTCTTTCCAAAAGCGATGCATCAGAAAAGAAAGCCCCAGAAATGTCTGCATGTGCGGACACCAAGTACAAATCTGTGTTTGTGATGTCAGAGGAAAAGGACGAATGTATAATTGCAACTGAGGTGAGGTTCATGCGAATAGTTTTGTTACCTTTCAGAAAAATGTCCCATTTTGCCGACAAACGCTCATTTTTTCTGTCTTTTTTTTGCGTCTCTGCAGGTATAAGAAGCCACCAGTTGGCTGCCCGTTGCACATTTGCTCTATGGGAGAGTTTTTATACTCCTTCAGATGCTGCTCTAACCCTAGGGGGAGGTGTCCCGCCTTGAGACTGCTGCTGATACTGAGACGTTTAACTGATATTCAGAGTGAGCTGGTTCTCTACTGGAAACTAAGCGCAGGCAGCGGCGGCCTGTGGGATAAGAACTGGCAGGGTAAAAAAAAAGAAAAAGAAAAAAAGAGTTTACGGTTAAAAGTAAACTGCCATTTAGCTTTCTGTTCTGCCTTTTATCGGGGAAAGGGGGTAAAAAATAAAATATGAATGGACACTGTCATGGTGGCGATAACACGCTATGCTACGAGTTTGTTTTGCAACATTTGCACCCGGGCCTTTTCTCTAACCCACACGCCGTTGCTGAGCGCAGGAACTGCATCAAACGGTGGATGTTTGGCCATACTGGCCTGTTCTTCATGAGGCTGTTCACATGGGCTGTGCACCCATCACTAGACCTGTGAAGACTGTATGTATACTTGATCACTGTGTTAACTGAAGTGCGTTTTTTTTTCCCCTAAGCCCTCCAAACCATTTATGACATAGTATTGTTCTTTTTTTCTTCTTTTGGGGACATGAAAACTTTGTCTTAATTAAAAAAAATGTTGCTTTTTGATACAGATTGCCCTTTTGTAAAATAAAGAAAAAAACAAGAAAAAAGTTATGATTTAAAATTATGATTTAATTTAAGTTAATTTAATTATTTTTGTGTTATTTTTATTTTGTATTGTATATTTGTGATGTTTGTTATGATTATTTAAGTTGCTTTTTTTAATGATGATATTTGCAAAGGCACTTCAGGTCAATGGGACTTTTGAAAAAATGTTATTTAAGAGGGATTGTACTGTACAAATTATGTTACTGTCTCCTTTACCATTTTTGAATGAAGGAATTAGCCAAGACTATTTTTCCAAATAAATATTGCTAAACATGAAATCTTAATTGCGCCCAACTTTTGTTTTTTGTCGTCCGCAAGCACTTTGAAAAACACTTCTTCAGGGGTCTGTGAGCAAAGTTAATCAGTAACATCTGTTGTCTTCCCCTGGCGACCCCATAGTGGGCTTTTCTATGCCGACACTGTTGGCTACTGCCAGAAGTTGAAAGTGTCTCCCTGGAGACGGGAGAGGGGGCCTATTCATAAAAAAACAATGTCCGTACGCTAGATTTACCACTCCTGTTTCTCCTCCTAAAGAACAAGTCAGGTAATTCATGGCTCTAAAATTCAGATCAGTGTAGAGTAACGCCTACTGGACATCCTACACTTTGGGTTTTCCACCCTTCCTTCCGCTTCGCACCAAAAATAACTTTAGTGGCTCTTTCCCCACAAATACTGACGAGGCTCCTTTCGCACAGCTTTTACGTTTCGCCGCTTCCAAACGCCATCAACATGCGAAACAAAAACACAATATAAATTTGCCGCTCCACTTTTAAATATATGTTTTTTTCCAATTAACCTCCTTAAATCCCCCTCAGTGCTCTCTCTTAATTGCTCCACAAAGACGCTGATTGTGTTTAGACACGAATAACTGTAAATCATCAGCCCGGCAGAGTTGGCCTCTGGAGGGGTTTATAACCCCGCAGCATTATGGGAACAGACTTCAGCAGACAATGATGGAATTGACAATGGGGCACACAAAAGGCCACCCTTGGGAGAGCCTGCGTGTCCCTCGGCATGCTGGGAGAAAGAGAGTAACAGGAACAGATGTTGTTGAGTAACAGATGCCTTCTGGCCAGAGTTCAGCCACGACCAGCCAGACCTTCAAAGGGCCGAGCTGCAGAAATAAAAGATTATCGATGGGCCTTCAGGAAAACACAGCTTTGTCCACACAGAAATTAGCTTAGATTTTGAAAAATGGTGGATAAAAGACAACACGTGAAAAGACTTTTTGTTGAGCGATGAACACAAAGATACAGTACAACAATTAAATCAACATCTTCAGCAGTAAACGTGTTGTAAGTGATGAGTAATTCATAAAAAATGTGAGAATACGCTCTCGGGTCATAGTGACTTACAAACAAACGTCACTGTCAGTGTCTTGATGTGCCTTACAGCTGAAGGGAAGTACATTTACCAAAACTGTGTACTTTTATTTTAAGATAACCCCACATTAACGCTACTCGAAGGTTTGGTCTTTCTACTTCCCCCACTTACCTGTTTGCCGCGTCCCTTGTCAATGATGAACTGTATGTAAAACACAGCTTTTACTTTGTCTTCTGAGACGTTAGTTGGGATTCTGAGAAACGGTAGGTAAAAGAGAACATCAAAAAAGTGTTCATGTTGAGCAATGAACACAAAGGTACTGCAGGACGGCTGCAGAAGCCCAGGAAAAATCAATGATTTTGAGGAGTAAGTGTTATAAGCGATGGGTAATAATTCATAAGTCCCTGCTCACAGTGACTTAAGGTGCCTTACAGCTAAAGGGGAGTACATTTACCAAATTTGACTTCTCGAGGCAGGTTTGGGTTTTTTTCCATCCTCAATTACCTGACTGCTGTAGTCACTTTAATATTTTACTTAGAAAACATACGCTCAGCATATTAAAAATGGTTCCTTGTTAATGATTAAACTGCAAGTGAAATATACCTTCAAAAGCCTGAGCTGCAGAAATAAAACATTATCAATGGGCCTTCAGTAAAACTCTGCTCGTACTTCGTCTTGAGAAATTAAGTTTGGCTTCTGAGTAACGTTAGATATAAGAGAACATCCAAAACGACTTTCTGTTGAGCGATGATCACAAACACTACAGCACAGCCGCACAAGGCTGAGAAAAATGTAATCAGCATTTTAAGCAGAAAACGTACTTTCATGTGTCACGACTGATGAGTAAATCATAAAAACATGAGCTCTCTCTGATCACGGCGATTTACAAACAAACTTCTAAAAAGAATGATCAGGATCAGGAGGAAAACAGCGTGCTTTAAAATAATTCTCCTTTAATTGAGCAGGTTTGCGGGTCTTTCTTCTTCATCGGCTGTAGATTTTCAGTAGAAAACATGCTCGGCGAATAACAAATGGTTCCTTGCCAATGACTGAACTGTATGTAAATCGTACCTTCAAGCTGCAGAAGCAAAAGATTATCAGGGAAACACAGCCCTTACTTAAAAAAACAGAAAAAGTCAGTCGAGAAATGGCAGATGCAAGAAAAAGACCTTGTTGATGAAGACGATGAAGACGAAGAACCCGCGGTACGGCTGAAGAAACCCAAGAAAAATGGGATCAGCATTTCTAGTAATAAACACATTTCTCATGTTTACTTTATTTTAATATAATTCTACTTTACTTGAGGCAAGTCTCTTCCAAACCGTGTGATTGCTCTATCTATTAGTCACTTTGATAATTTACGCAGAAAACATATGACTCAACCTATAAAGGAAACTCTTCATCTTTCACTTCATCACAAACTTCCAACATCAACAGATCTGGAGATACGTGGTTTTCACTGGGGAGTTTCTCCTCGCTCGCACCGAGGGTCTGCGGACATCGTGCAGAACGTAAAGAATCTCTGAAACGGAGTTGAATTGGACTGAACACTGGAGCCTGAAGCCGTCAGACAAATGTAGGGGAGAAAAAAACAGAAGCTCAATATCAGCCTCTGAGATGTAGTGGAGTAGACGTTTATGCTTCTAGCTGCAAAGAAATGGAAATATTCAAATAAAGTCCATTTGTACTGAAGTCAGGTGCATTCCAGTTCAGTTCAGTTCTACTACAGTATTTACTTCTTCCAGGTCAGAAGACGAGGTACTCAAACACACGGCGATGCCGCAGACGGCCACTCGGTGTAAGTGCAGACCGCAGTAACAGTACAACAACATCACACAAACACACAAACACACAAACACACACAAACTGAGACGCAGGACGAGCAGCTGGCCTGGAGCCATAGAAGAGTTTTATTTGGAGAAAGAAATCTTTGAAATCACTCATTTTTAAAATTCAATTAATTCATCGAGTACGACATCTAAGATCTCAGAAAAAAGTTAAAATCATGCCTTTAGTCTTTTTATACATAAAAGATGTGGTTTTACGATGACAAGTGATTTTTTTGATTTTTTTTTTTATAAAATGACTGTTTCTTCTTCGGACATATTTTACCTCTGTTAAAGAAATATTAATGTAGAAAAACAATTATTAACTTCCCTCCCAGTGAAACAAAAACAGAAAACGAAAAAAAAAAAAAAAAAAGGCATAACACAGTACGTTACAATGCGCTGACATGGCTTCAAAGCACACATATTACAGTACTGTACAAGGGTCCGCCTCAGACAAAATGCACCAAAACCACTTTCACTGCTGAGGATAGATCAAACCTCTGAAACAGCTCAACACTGCTTATTTACCAAACCTAGACCACGGCACGGTGTTGGCAACTGGTACATGAGGTAAATATTTCCAAAAAAAGCACCAAAGGTTTGGCGATAAAATCGGTATTTAGCTTATAACCAACAGTGAGTCGGAGCTCCAGCATTCTTTAAACGCGTTTCTCCTCTTAAATCCACAATGCTGGCAAAACAAACGACTTGAAATTCGTTCTCAGAGGCCAATGGACACCCGCCGCCAGGCCCGCTCCGCGTAAATAAGCAGTTTTTCCACATTTAAAATGGGACATTTAATGTCAATATTTATAGTGAAGTCCGGACAGAAAGAATTTTAATCTACGTCTTTGTTGGATTCACTCTTAAAAATCAAAATAAGTCTTCAGTAAAGTGAAATTTTCGTCAAATTCTCAGGCTCAAAATGTCTCACTTGTAATGGAGGTTCACTTATGAAATCATGTCAATTAGAAGGCTCTTACAAAGCTTAGTTCAACTACAGAATATCACATAATGCTTCGACTGACAAACATTAAGGAAATGAGCAAAAAGCAGGGACACAAAAGGTCTTTTTAAAATCACCTTTAAGGTGTAAACAGGAAAACAAAAACAATCTTAGGCCAAATACTTTAGGGGAGAACAACACGGAGGTCTAAGTAACATGATGTGCAAACTCAATTGTGCATAGAGATCAAATTGTAATAAATATTAAAGTGATAATTTGCATTATCACCAGTTTGACTTAGTCAAAACTTGTAGGGGTGATTGTACATTTTCATGATTAATTTAGTTTTACTAAAACATTAAAAAGTTTTTTTTTTTTATAGTGCTGCAAGAAAATCTTTTTTTAAGCAATAAACACTTCCCATTTATTAACCAGAGCCCCGAAAAGACAAACACAATCAAACACTCAATAGAAATCCTGATAAAAATCACTGATTTGTCATAATTATTCAACCAGTTTCACTTCCTCTGAATGGCTCTTTCACTTTAGAAGTTTTTTTTTTTTTTAATGTTCTGCCTTATTTCTGCATCAAAGAATCACATGAGCAACAGATAACAAACTGAGCGTTATAGCGATGTACAGGAATTTTACATAGAAGTACTTTAGTAAGCGTTCAAAAAGTAAACAGATCTATCTTAGCTTTAGTTTTCACCATTTCTTCGTTTGATGTAGCTTAAAAGATGTGAAGCATAATGCCTGTCTTTGGACCACCGAGGTAATTCCATAATGCCATGAACATGACTCCAACACTTCAATAACATCATAATGACATCAAAACAACTGCAGTGACGTCACAATGACATCAACATCACTCCA
>JAPQRN010000001.1:16098253-16110410 GCA_037367275.1 Coranthus polyacanthus
CTGCTGTAGTCTCGCTCCGCTCAGACTACTCTCCTTCTTCATCGAATCATTCATCAACAACCGTCTTTGTCACCCTGAATAGTGCAGAGGTCCATTCACATTCAATTCAGTTAATTCAGGATGTGCATTTTTTTTTATCCTGACGTCAAATCGCTTACACTAAAGAGGTCTTTTAAGATGCATTCAGACTCAACGTTAATGTCTTGCTTCATGATAAGTGTGTGTGTTTTCTCTATTAGCCACAAACAGCTAATGGACGGGACGCTACAGATGGATCATGTCTAAATTACATGTAACTGAACAAATGCCGCCGTGTGCTCACGGGTGTCCGAGCGGAGCAGGCCGCTGGCGTGACCATGTACGGGCTGTACTTGCAAACAAGCCACGTGTAATATAAACACAACCAAATGCACGTCAGTGTCTGTTTAGGACATTTAGAAACACACAGCAAATACAAGTGTGTGGGCGACAGTTGAACGTCTGACTCAACACTCAGGTGTTTTCAGCATTTTTTTATGGTTTCCTGTTGAACGGCATTTGTGCAAATAACATCTTATAGATTTCATGTTTTGATGACATTAAAGCTAGAATATGTAACATTTCCACGTTCAAATGTCTAAAGACAACTAGGCCCGTGTTATATATTTTGTTGACTTTGTGTCAAATGTTTCCAACGATGTTCAAATTCAGCGATATCAGTAATTTTATTCAGTGTAACGACCCGAGCCTCTCGATACTGTCACTGATGTTAATGTTATTTGTGGCCATTTCATTAGAATGAAAAGACAAAGTGATACGTCACTAAACATAATGTTGATAAAAACAACGCTTTCTGCCTGAGTCACGTCAGACAGATTCTCATCTGCAATGACGGTGAAAACAACAACTCCCACAATCCAATGCTACTTTACAACATCATCTACTACTGCACCTTTTATTATTGTTTTGATTACTACCATAGCGTGTTAACATGCAAACACCTGTCTTAGCCAATGTATTCTATTACATAATAACAGGGTTGTTAAAATAGGGATGTTAAAAATGTTTCTGCGTTCTATTTCAATCATTCATACACTGTCCTTTGCCCTGTCTTCTGCACCACAACTCTGGCTTATGTTTGACTTTATTTCCTTTACCCTGTAGCCTCTGTATTGCGCTCATCTCAGTAATTTATGCACAACGTGCTGCCTTGTGTTATTGTTTCATATCACTGGTGCAAAGATTCTCATGAATATGTATGACTGCCTCGATTCAAGGTCTCTCATTGGCCAAAGAAATGCAGAAATGCACTTCAACACCTCAAGTTTTGTTGCGTTAACACACCGAAAATATACCTATTTAAGCTTCAGTAGCCAGTGTTTTTGTGATCACTGGGCAAAAAACCCCATAATAACCTTTCAGCAAGAGGGCTGAGATGAAACTATACTTCTGCACCTCCCATCGGCTCTGTTTTCAGGCTTTAGAAAATCGAAGCTGTGATGGAAGATTATGGCCAATAACGTGTCTTTTCAGAGAGGGGTATATAAAAACAGGTGATTGACAGCTGTAATGACCAATCGAAGCCTCCAGGTGAGTCTCTACTATGCAGACTCATCCCAGAAGCAACGTGGCAGCTCCTCAACCCCTGATATTTCGTCTTCACTTTTCCACAGTGGCATGAAACAGCTACGGATTGTCCATTTTTATATTCAGTCTGTGCTCAGGACGGAGAGGACAGAGCTGCAGGCGGAGGATGTGCATTTTCAATTCTTGTGCTTTTCTTCTAATTTCTGGCTACGATAGCTTTAACATAGTTTTAGGACAAAACCTCTAAGATGTTACGCACAAACGGGGTTCATGGTGTCTGTGTACTTTGTGAGGTCCACGTTTACTGATTGTGTCACTTTGCATCTCATTATCAGTTTGTGTTGAGCTAGATGCATCTTCACAAACAAACTGCCTTTAGATACACTTCCACTCAATACTTCCCATGTTAAGGTTTTTCCAAATTTGTACGGATTTGTTTTAATCCATAATTTTGCACCTGTAGTTGTGTAGGCTTTCACCGCGCTGACAATATTAACTAAATCACTCCTTTTACAGGCTTTAGGAAAATCCGATCATCATGTATTTGATCAGTGGTTATAAAGTGAGTTTTCAGTGTAGCAGCTTTATAAGGTTTATATAAGCTTTATTTGATTGACAGCTTGAAATGCTTTACGTCATGGCTGATCACATGCAGCCCCCATAAATGTTACCTGTGTGCCATTACTGTCTCTGCCGGATTTCCTTCCCACATATATTTCATGATAGCTCTCAAAATAGCAGAAAGAAGATGATTGAAAGCTCAGAGCTAGCTCTCATTTTCACCTGCTTAATAACCACAAATTAAAACTACTGTTAAGTCTGTTTTTTCCTATTTGTCTTTACGCAAACTCTGTCTTATTTTAGTCTTACGTTTTATTTGATTATGACTTTCAATACTACTTAACTACTGTGTGCGCTGTGAATGGATACAGGAGGTCAGACGATCACGAGGCTTTAGGATTTTTCACTCAACATCCATTTCTCAATGTGAATTAAATGAACTGATGGTGAACTGAACCTTGCAACCCTTGCTTCCTCCGCCCCAAAACATTTCCCTGTTCTTGCATCTCCTTGCTACTACTAACTCCATCCCACTCCTCCCACTAGAAACCCCACAGCTCCCCACACCCACTCCCCACCCTGCTCTGTATTCCTAACCTCTTTGGTAACTCTCAGGGTTCCTACACCTGAACCTTTTCAGTTCAGGACTTCTTTCCACCAAATACTTCTTTTTGGCTACTTTTTTTATTTTGAATGGCTGTTCGAGGTGGATGATTGTTAGCGACGTTGTTTTATACTTATGATTAGTCCTCACAGCTATAAAAGTCACAACACAGGAAATGACAGTGGCGCTACAGTTTAATTACAATTTACAAATTTAAGATGAGTTTGTGGGGAAAAAATATTTTTTCTAAACTTTTTAAGCTTTTTTGTGCAACATTTTATAAATGTACATAGTTTTCAGACTTTAAAGGCCGTCCAGCCGCGTGTAGGAACCCTGATGAAAGGTGTCATTGAGTTAAACCAGCAGGAACCTGTGAGCACTGTTCCCACCAGAACAACGAGGCTGTTAGGACTAAATACGTCTCGGTTAAAGGAATGGGCTTGCTAACCTCCTCTCCTCTCCTCTCCTCTCCTCTCCTCTCCTCTCCTCTCCTCTCCTCTCCTCTCCTCTCCTCTTCCCCCCTTCCCCTCTTTCTCTAGGTGGAGGAAGCTCCGTGGCTGGACATGTTGGTCATGCTGCCGACCATGCCAGCCGCGCCAGCCATACCTGAGGGCCCTCCCAGAGCCGGAGGACTGTGCTTGGTAGGTGAGGTCATGTCGGCGCCACGCCCCTGGCCTTGGCCCTGGCCTTGGGGGGCATGGTGAGCGTGCTGCAGGGCATGGCGCTCCAGCAATGTGCGGTGGGTGAAGGCCCGGTGGCACACGTTGCACTGGAAGGTGCGCTCGGCACGGTGGGTGCGCATGTGCACATTGAGCGAGCTTTTCTGGGTGAAGCGCTTGCCGCACATGGAGCACTGAAAGGCCCTGACGCCGGTGTGCACCACCATGTGTTTGAGGAGGTAGTCGCGCAGGGAGAAGGAGCGCCAGCAGATGGAGCACTGGTGAGGTTTCTGACCTGGAGGGGCAGGTGTGAGAATCAGAAGTACTTCAATGATCCCAGTGGAAATGCCATATTAGCACTGCACTGCACTGCACAAAAACACACTAATGATAAATAGTATAACAGGTGAAAAACTCTTACTGATAATATGTATAGCTAATCAACTGTATTGTGGTAAAAAATAGTAGGGGTTGATAATATTTAGTTTCAGAATAGTCAATGCATTGTGCAAGAAAACAGGTTAGGCAAATTAACTTAACCACAACCTGAAAATGACGCAGGAGCAGGAGGAAAAACACTGAAAAGGCAGATATGGTTGCAAAAAGAAAAGCAAATGCCAACTGCATGGAAAGATGATGTTGACCAAAAACAGGTACTTTGTCGATAGTGCCTTCAGTGAATCAGTGCATTAAACTAAATGATTTCCCTCTAAAATCACTTCAGAAAAGTAGTCACAGTGCTCGTCTGCTTTTGTGTTGGCACTGAAAGCAGCTGTACAACATCAAAGTCTCTCTTTCCAAATAAAGATATTCAAGTTGTCTGTGTGATACATATAAAAAAATCCAAGAATTTTCACCAAAGAAATATATTGCAATGACAATTTTTCCAGTATTACGCAACCCTAAAACAAACATGTGGAAAAAAGTTTGGGCATGTACACACACACAGCGGTGAATATGCAAATCAGTAGTTGTTCTTTTTCCAGAAGTCAGCAAGAGAGGCTGTAATTTTAAATGATATTAAGAGACCAGTTCAAGTTTCCAGACGTGAACCCTGACGTAAACCTCTGGAATGTGATCTAGTGGAAGATGGAAACACAGTTGAGCTGCTTGTATTTTCACTCCAGGAGTGGTATAAATCAGCCGACAGCAATGTGAAGAGACCAAATATTGATTTGTGAACTCTTCCCAAGTTCTGTAGTTTAAAAATTCATACAAACTTGTTTCCTTTGCATTATTCAAAGCCTGAAAACACTTCCCTTTTGTTATTTTGACCATTTGTCAAATTGCAATTGCAAAAAAAGCTCTTAATGACAATATTTTTGGGTGGAGTTTGGGAGAAATGTTGTCTGTAATTTCTAGACTCAAACACATATCTTATAAATAGTAAAACCAGTGGTCTCTTAATTTCTTACACAGTTGTATTTCAGTCAGCTGTGTAGTGGAGAAGAACTCTTATCAAGAGTTGTTGAGTGTAGTAAAAAAGGTATAAAGCTCTGTAGGTCACGACAAACATCCCCTTTCATTGTCTAAATCTAAATTAGATGTGAGTGACATAATCAAGTGAAGGAGAAGAGCACAAAGAAAACAAAATATCAGGCGGTGGAGAGGGAGGCGTGTTTTACCAGAGTGGATGAACATGTGCTTGCTGTAGTTCTTCCTGGAACGTAAAGATTTGCCACAGTGCGTGCAGTCAAACGAGGTCTCAGATCCCTGGGAGGAAGGGGAGGGGCCTGCGGAGCAGGAAGAGGTGGAGGGAGGCGGGGCCGGGGTCATTTGCGCCGGGGGCGGAGCCGGTTGACTGGGCTCTGTCCCCGCCATGCTGTCGATCCCACCCATGGGCCCTCCCACAAAATACGGAGCTGGCTGCGACTGGCTCACTGGGTACTGGAAAAGAAGCTGAGGAGGAAAACAACATGTTAACTATGGGACAATTAAAATATGAATATTCTTTTTCCTTTTTTTGTTGAGGTGGAGTGAGTAGGGGGTGGGGGTGGGGGGTTGTCCAGGATATAATACGACTAACGTTACTGACCTGGTTGTTGATGGACTGCGTGGTTGGGGGCGGAGTCAGAGGCTTGTTAACCCGGCCTCTGGGGTTGAACGCCATAGCCTGAGAAGGCTCACTCTGAGGCCAAAAGCTCTCCGAAAACACAGCCTGCTCATCATAGAAATCCTGCAAAACACAAACAAAGGAAAGAAATGAAGACAGTTCCTAATCTCAACACATTTGACAGCATCTGAGGAGAAATGTGACAACACTGCATCTGGTGTTACTTATGTCCTTTCTTCATTTCATTTACACAAAACTCCAACTTATTTAATCTTGGGTGTAAGGATTCTCCAAATCCATGGTTTGGTTCAGACAAGGGCTGGGTGATCTGGTCAAAAGATCATATGACAATGTTTTGAGGTGGAATCACAATTTGAATCACTATTTTTCTCCCCTCTTGTAAAACGAAGGCTAATTACAACCAGAGTACGACGGGGTTTTTCCCAGGTTTCTGCAGGGCTTTCTGTAGGTGGTTTGATGGCTTTTGTTGTTGTTATTTGACTAAAAACTATGCATTTTTGCATAATTTTGGACCGATACTATTGCCATATTGAGAAAATATCTAGAGGAAACATAAAATAAATCTCCTCATTGATGAAGTTAACACTATGTCCACATTTTCTTAACTGTGCAGCATCTCTGACAGTTGCAGTGTTTCCCATTAATTACCTAGACTTTGGCGGCTCACTGTGGTCTAATTTGTCCTGCCACATTTTCATAATGAACTGAAAAATATTTTGACACTTCTCATTATAACATAAAAGATTTCTAACGTTGTCTTTTGAACCATGGCTCGGAAAAGCATCTGTGGAAAGCCAGGGGTGTGATTAAGAAAAAACAGGGCAAAAAAAATACTGGGGTTTATTAATCAACTGCAATTTTAAATAAATAAATACTTCTCTTAAGACCAGCCTACATATTAACTAAGTAAATACATAAATAAAAATGTGGTCACGTGACACACTCGGTTGGAAGACAGTAATACAGTGTAAAACAATGTGTAATACTTTAAAAACAATAATAAATTCATGATTTACATGTTACCATGTTAAATGAGTAAATGAATGCCTTCTGTTCCATTAGTAGTGTTCTGAGAGTTCATCAGCAGCAGCAGCCAGTTACATACTATACATGGAGACCTGCTTACCTCCGTATTGAAGGTCCTGCCTTTCCCTGTGCTGACTCCTTTCGTTAAACAACGGTTTGCATAAGAGATATGTAAAGAAACTGTTTTTTGAACAATATCTTGTTAAAAATCTTGTCTTGCTGTTTTATGCTGTCTCCGTGTATGTACTGATATGAACAAACCACGTTGACCCTTATTTGCACAGACAACGTATTTGTGCCTCAGTCATATACTTAACTGTGTACATGGGAAAAGATCAGCTCATGTATAGTGGCCTGGCCTGTCAAGCTACATTACTGTCTGAACAGTCAGTTGTGTGATCAAAAGAAATACCAACATGGGTGGAGCTCCTCTAATGTAAAAGAGACGGTTGAAGTTTCAGGTGTTATGTACTGTAGGACTGGGTCGTATACATTAACTACACATTAACACCCCCCACATTGTAGTATCTGTAATGCTGATATATTGCTGCCACACTGCTCAGATATTATTTGCATTGGATCCAGTCACAGTGACTGTGTTTACATGAACCCGCATACTGCAGCAATAGCCGTAACAGCCCAATCCGAATAAAAATGTCTCATGTAACCACCTAAATCAGAAAAGAGGGGTGGTGTAAACCTTTGAAACTCCATTCAACAGGAAAACATTAGCAACTAATAACTATGGAAATGCTTAATCCAATCATTTCTCTCTCGTTGGAATAACTGCATTCTTTCTTTTTGCCCCGTGGGGGGGTAATATTAGGTGAAAATCAAAACAGGTCTGCTGCTGATAGAACTTTAAATATTTAAAGGTAAAATATGAACCGTTCAGACTTCTCTCTGTTCGATGAACGAGGTAGAGAGAGTTGGAGAGACGATCGGGAGAGGAAGCAGCATTAACGAGAAAAAAAGACAACAACTAGAAAAATAAAACCTTATTCTGATTGTTTCACAGCGGTTATGTTCCAAAGCATAAATAAACACACCCACACCATCGCATAAGTGTATGGGAATGTTCTAAAGGAAAACATCCGAAGCACACACTTCCCTCTGTCGTCAAAAGGTGAGAGGTTCATTCAAGTCTCTGTATTTGCTTTGCCCAGAGTTTAGTCTCTCAGACTGAACTGCACCACACTAAGAGTAATGCAGTAATTGAGAGGAGCAGAATGAACTGGAGTCACTTTGTTTTTATGTGGTTCTGCCAACATACGCTGCATCTAGAGGTTCCGAAGCAATGGCTGAGAGGGATTATTATGCAAGTTAATGTGTTTTTTTTTTAGGAAAATATTACACATTTTGCCTTTAAGGATTGCTGAACACCTTGCTGGTCAAAACTGGTTTGAAACAGAGCTGTTCTTGCAGCTGCAGTCGGGCTAATGGGGTTTGATGTTATTTGACTAAAAATTCATTTTCACATAATATTTGATTATCATCATTACAATATTTATAGACACACTCAGACATTACCAAGAAAAAAAGCTACACACATGCTCATTGATGAGGTACGTGCAACGTCCTGAATAATCCTTCACGTTTTCGTGTGCCATAAAATAATCACAAAACAACACTGGTTAAACAGTGAAGGGATCTGAACTGTGATTTAATGTGACCATAAATGATAGTCAAATGTGGTACACAACTCTCAGCATAGTTTTCTTCCCCTTTTCATTTCGCTTACGTGCTGCACTGAAGTGTTTTAATGGCAGAGAAAACTGGTCCCGTTTGAAGAGATAAACAAAGACAGAAATTATCAACAAAATCAAAGTTCCTCTTCGATTAGAATTCCTGCAGATAAGATGCTTGACAGCGGGAAAACTATACGCGTGTCAAAAGTTAAAGAGTTCAGCTGGAATGACTTTAATTGAGCTGAAGAAATGCTGCGCGTGTTACAGCAGCTATGTCACTTCTTACATTTCACACGTCCAACATAACTTTGATGACCGAATAGGTTTATCTTTTGATTACTCTGCAATAAAATAAAACGTCTATTTCATTGTACCATCGTTAACACCACACACACAACACAACGCTTTATGAGGCGTTCTTTTTCTATCAGTGTGTGCCGAGATATGCAGCTTCTCCCTCTGTCATGTGAATAAAGAGCAGAACAGAAACACCGCTCAAAGACAGATGATTAGATTATTTCCTGCAGCGTTTGTTAAATTGAAGATCACATGCTTTGCTTTGTTTGGAAACATAATGCCTTGACCTCTAAATTTAGGGATTATTGCATTTCCAATCAGGACTTACTATGCAGCACTTTTGAGAAAACTGACAGGCAAAGCTGAATCCTTTTGACTGTGTGGCAGATGTTCCTTGTGTAGTCTGCAGGGTACAGCAGGCTGCGGCAGAAATCAGCTCTACCAGGTTTTTCTCTACTTATTCTTCAGGATTTGTGACAGAAATGCTGAGCATAAATTTATCTGTATGAGGTGAGGCTAAAAGTTTCCCTCTGAGGCGATAGGTAACATTTTCCAGCGAAATATTACTCTGAAATCAAGTCTCAACATAATGCATCTGTTTTATGCTCAAAATGAAGATAAATTATACGATTA
Source organism: Coranthus polyacanthus (assembly GCA_037367275.1). Taxonomy (NCBI): domain Eukaryota; kingdom Metazoa; phylum Chordata; class Actinopteri; order Kurtiformes; family Apogonidae; genus Coranthus; species Coranthus polyacanthus. The sequence continues at coordinate 16,107,362 of JAPQRN010000001.1, forward strand.
GTGTTAGAAAAAGTAAGCTTTACATTGCTAAAATGTTTCGATATTTCCCAAACTTTTCTTCTTTCGATTTCTTCTTTTTAATTGCCTCCTACAGCTCACCTGTCCAAAGCCTGCCATGGTTTCCTGGGTGTCCTGCTGCTCTCCATCTCGCCTCCCGTCCTCCAAGGTGTAGACAGTCCCATCTGTGTCCTGAACCCCTTCATCTTTCACCACCACTCCTTCTCCTCCTCCCAGCACCTACAATAAAAAAAGATAAGATTTTTAGAGGTAAAGAAATTAGGCTAATAAGCGCATCACTGGCAAATGCTGCTAAAAACAACAACAAAATAAAAACACAGTAACGACCCAGCTTCAGCCTCTCCAAGCAGGTGCTAATAAGTTTAATGACCTACAGTATATATGCAGAAGTCCATAGAACAACAAGGCAAAAGGTGATGAAGTTAAGACGAGGGCTTGTCTTCAATTGTGCAAAGTGCAGAAACATCTCAGCAATATACGCCAATGCAGTGTGAGAAGAGGGAAAAGCAGAAAAAGAAAGAAAAGCAAACCGTTGCAGCTCTGCATGCCTGAAAGCTGTAACCATGGCAACCCTTCCCCTTATCCCCCTACCTGGAGTCTTAACGGCTGCCTCTGCTTGCGGCTGTGTCCCGCCCCCCTGTCTCGGTCTCCGTCTCTTCCCCGTTCTCTGCCGTCCAAATCTTCCTCCTCGCTGTATCGGTCCATCCCCACCAGGTCATCAGAGAGGTCAGCTGTGTTGCCGCGGAGGCTGTCCCTGCCGATACTGTCCACGCTGCCCACGCCAGAGCTGCAGCCTGCCGAGAGGTTCCCTGTGCTACTAGTGCTGGCTCCGTTGGCGGTCTGTGCCAACAGGTCTCGGAGCTTGTACCTGACCAGGGGTGGAAGAGGAATTCAGATCCTTTACTTAAAAAAGTACAGACAGCAATATGTAAACATATGCCATTACAAACAAAGCACTGTCCTGTAGACAGTCCGTGCTGTTTAACATTAAATTCATTACAATTATCTGGCTTATCCCTCGGTTTTCAGAGGGCTTAGGTGCTATCTGGATTCTGGGGAGTGATGGTGGGTTTGAAATTATTCAAATTAAGTTATTTCAAGCTTCATTCACATTGATTTCGACCACCGTACTTACCATATTTCTAAAAGAAAAACTGGCAACACTTATTAAATCTATATCTTCTGATTTGGAACAATAATGATAATCCGTAGAAACTGTTCTTACTCCTGATTCTCTCATATTTTAAAATCATAATCGTATTTTAATTGTGCAAGTACAATAATATTCAAAAATGTCCCTGCTCTTTGTGTGGTTTTCATATAAATCATTAGGTTTCTACCACAAACGTACACTTACTTTTTCAATTTCCTTTATGTTTTTTGTTTTTCAGTGTCTGAAACAATTAAACTAAACTTGCATAAAAGTACGTAAGTATTAGCAGAAAACTGTAGTTCAAGAATTGATGTAAAAGTCCTGGTTTGGTTCCTCTGACTGATATATTATCATATCATCATTAAAATCATTAGATTATTAAACCTGAAGCATCAGCACCAGATAAATCTGAGGGCTCATCAAACGATTAATGGAAGAGGAAAGAAGAAAACACAAAGCTTGGATTCAACAATCTGTTTTCCGTTTGTGGAGTTTTTCTCTAATCTTTGAATTTTGCTGCCACATTGGATGATATGGACATTTATTGAAATGAAATTAAGTGACAAGTTCAGAGGGAAAACCACTATTATTATAAACGACATTTGAAATGTGATGCCAACTACATGCTGCTTTTTGTAAGACGCCAGAAGACAAAGTGTTAGATCAATCTTTAACAATGTTTTATTTTAAAAGCTCATTATAGTATCTATCTGGTCAGTATTTGGTGTGCTTTAACAACTTAAATTTAAGAACTTTTTAAGACCATAATCAATGCAATTTCAAACCAATCTCAAGTCCACACTGACAAAAAAGTACATAGGATAGGAAGGAAAAAGTAGACTAATTTGTTTGCTTTGCATATCAAATTGACTTTGCACTTACCCATATTAGATAAAAGTAACATTAACAGAAACTTTTTACTTAGGCATCTGTTTTTGATGAGGGGAGATGCCACATTAGCCGACCAACCTCTAATGGTGACAATATGCCATGTTGTCTCATGTTACCGTATGACAATGTGCATATTTTAAGGTTTGACAAAAAAGAAAAACGTTACATTCCACCACTGTACCTGACATCCTGAGTACAGCTGGGGCTCTGCTTCATGAGCATCGCCCCTGAGCCCATCCCGTCACCACCACACATGGAGCCGGGGCCCATGTCTCCCAGCGACATCAGACTCACGGTGTTGGGCTGCTCCATCGGGCCGGGGCCACTCTCACTTACACTAACGCTGGCTCCGCCCAAACCTCCTCCCATGTTGTTTGCCCCGCACTCAGCCATGAAGTTAGAGAAGTTCGGGTAGCCCCCGCTCGCACCACCAGAACAGCTTCCACTGCCGCTGCTCTCCCTGCCCTTTCCCCCGCCTCGCTCTTCTTGTTTCGGCAGAACTCCTCCGAGCATCGCCCCTCCTGCTGCTGCAGCTGCTGCAGCTGCACTTGCCGCCCCGGCCGCCGCCTTCCTCTGAGAGATGATCTGGGTGCACTCGTCGATGACCGTCTTGATCTGCAGGATGCTGGCGGCGGTGAGGATGCACAGGGCCTGTGACTGCAGGACCACCAGCGAGCCGCTGTACATGAAATCCACCAGCTGCTTCACAGTCTCGGCAGGCACCAGCGGTGGCACAGAGATCTCAGAGTGACCCAGCAACAGCTTGTCTTGAAAGAAGGGACTCCCGGCTGCTAGCACGCAGGCATGGGCACGCAGCGAGGCATCGTGAATCCGCACGGTCACGTCGCAGAAGAGGCCTTCGCGCCGCTGAGTGCGCAGGGCTTCCAGCACAGACTGGCTGGAGTTGTGGAGGTGGATGTAGTGCACCGTCTCTGTGCCGGCCGCCATCGCAGGAGGGGGCGAATCACTGGGGACAGGGTGGGAGTG